>OY997266.1:176539646-177178813 GCA_963921465.1 Triticum timopheevii
CGTATAATAGAGTCGCAGTGCTCGAAGAATGTAACGTTCAAATGAACGCATTAGCTTGTAAATCGATGATTATGTTATAACTGCTTTTTATACTTGTGCGTCCCAAGTAGTAAAACTTCTCCTGTGCGGCCGTTTACGTATACTTTTGTATAACTTGAAAGATTGCAGTCTTCGGCTTCAGCCCCCACGCACAGGGTGCGGGGGTGTTCGCAAAAATAGCGCGTTTTCACACTTAATCCGACGTCTCGGTCCTGTTTAAGGAGGTGGTAGCGTAGCGAACTAGGCAATCCGGACTATAATGCTTTATCACTTTCACTTAGCCGATGGAGCTCGAGGGTGGGGCTACGATATAGCCCCTGGTGGCACCGCACATCTCCGGATTCGGGGTGCGTGTGTGCCTGACCGGGAAACGGTCCTTCGTCAAAGCGGGGAATTCTAAACATTCCGATAGTCGATCGAGTGGTTGACCAGACTCTCGCTGTATCATGACAGTCAGTTTTCGGCTTTCTCTACTGTGGTGCTCGCCCAGCCGAACTGGGGCACAATCGCAGTAGTTCTCCTGGTGCCGCGTTAGCCGATGATACGGAATGTAAGGCAGCAAAACACAGGAGCCGGGCAAACCCAACATTTGACCAAAGACATGATTCGGAGCTGATGCATATAATGCCAAACTCGAGACGCCGAACACTCCCTAAGGTGTTCGGTCTTTATAATAATGGGCAGAACAATGCCCTAAGCCCCTAGTGTCCAGGTACGGGCATGGTCTTCTGACGCGGCCGATGCCAAAGCGTCAGGCTCCGCTTTGGCTATAGGAAGAAGCCAAGGGAGAGTAACAACAAGAGACAGTAAAAAAAGGTCTACGCAGGGTCTTAATCTGAAAAGAATCCTTGCAACGGGTCCCTACTGCACGTCTGCGCCTGTGTCTCCGTTGCGCCGTTATCCTGGACGGGTACGCACGTTGTTCATCTGTAGAAAGAGGGGAACATTTAGTTTTAGAAACAATTCGTGCAAAAAATATGTGAAATATAAAATATTGAAGCGAGGTTTATATGAAACCGCGGTTGTTTGTGCGCGCAGCCCCCCTGTGAAGGGGTATGCGGCTAGGGAGCCCCTAGCCTGCTGAGGCCGGATTCGTCTATCCGAGTCTGGGGTCCTTAAGTGACCCTC
Organism: Triticum timopheevii; assembly: GCA_963921465.1. Lineage (NCBI taxonomy): Eukaryota > Viridiplantae > Streptophyta > Magnoliopsida > Poales > Poaceae > Triticum > Triticum timopheevii. The sequence goes on from OY997266.1 coordinate 176,540,814, forward strand.
GCACTGAAATGGCGCCATGCGGACCAGGCATTTTGAGTGTAGGAGACGCGTAATGCGGTATGGCGTTGAAGCGGACAAAAGCCTTTCGCCCCAAGAGTGCTTGATATTCACTTTCAAATGGGATGATATGAAAAATTAATTTTTCGCGTCGAAAATTGTTCGGCAATCCGAACACGACTTCTAGTAATATAGAGCCTGTGCACTTGGCGTAAGGGCCAGGCGTCACTCCTTTGAAGGAAGTGCGGCTGTGTCGAATTTTGGTGGGGTCTATCCCCATCCTACGAATTGTGTTTGAATATAGCAGGTTTAAGTCACTGCCTCCGTCCATTAGGACGTTAGTAAATTGTAATCCGTCTATTATGGGATTCAATATCAGGGGAGTTCGTCCCGCATTTCGAACGCTTCTAGAATAGTCCAAGTGGTCGAAAGTGATTGGTTTTGATATCCAATCTTTACGGTCTGCTGGGTTGGACCGTGCGAAGCTCTTTTTAGGAAGTGCCACACTATTTTTCCGTGTTATCACATGAAGTGAGTTTACTGCTTTGATCCCTTGTGGGAAAGTCTTTTATTTTCTGGTGCCCTGCTGGTGGGGTTTATCTTCTTCGCTTGACGCGTCGAGCCCCTTGTGTTCGGCATTTAATCGGCCGGACTGTTTAAAAACCCAACAATCCCTGTGGGTGTGATTTGCAGGCCTTCCGGGGGTACTGTGGATTTGAAATATCCGACCCAGAATTTTGTGTAAGTTGGATAGTTCGTCACTGTCATCCTTGAGGGGCTGTGTTTTGTTATTGGGCCGCGAGCTTTTGAATCCGGCGTTGACTGCCGTGCTCTTTGGGCTTTTCTCTTTATTCCGGCGCTGCTCTTTTCTGCGCTGTGATTTTCCGTTTCCATCTCTTATCTCGGATGTACTTGGGTCGCTGGTGCTGCTTCTTGCTAGCCAGCTATCCTCTCCCGCACAGAAGCGGGTCATGAGGCTTGTTAGTGCGGACATTGTCCTCGGTTTCTCTTGACCGAGGTGCCTGGCGAGCCATTCATCTCGGACATTGTGCTTGAAAGCTGCTAAGGCTTCGGCGTCCGGACAGTCGACTATTTGGTTCTTTTTGGTAAGAAACCTGTTCCAGAATTTCCGCGCTGACTCTCCGGGCTGTTGAGTTATATGACTTAAATCGTCTGCGTCCGGAGGACGGACATAAGTTCCTTGAAAATTCGCTCTAAACGCGTCCTCGAGCTCTTCCCAACTTCCAACAGTGTTTTCTGGGAGGCTTTTGAGCCAATGACGGGCTGGCCCTTTCAGCTTGAGGGGTAGATATTTTATGGCGTGGAGATCGTCTCCTCTGGCCATGTGTATATGCAGTATATAATCTTCTATCCAGACTCCAGGGTCTGTTGTTCCATCATAGGCCTCTATGTTTATGGGTTTAAACCCTGCTGGGAATTCATGGTCCAGCACTTCATCGGTGAAACATAGTGGGTGTGCGGCGCCCCTATACTTGTAAGTGCCGCTATCACCGGACACTTGACGTGTTACTTTGCTTCCTGGGGCCTTCTTTTTGGGTCCGTAGATGGACCTGGCTGGGCCGTTTGACGGTGGAGGCTCTAGGGCCTCCTCGTCGAATTCTGGTAGCAGCTTGCGCTTCGGGTAGCTCTTCGATTGGTGGCCATTGCCGTATTTATCTGCGGTTTTGAGCATTTTGCTCCATCTTATTCTTAGCGTGTCTTCCGCTGTTTTGAGCTTCCGCTTTTCCTTCTTCAGGCTTCTTGCCGTGGCGATGAGCCTGCGCTTAAAAAGCTCTTGTTCGACGGGGTCCTCAGGCGCGACGAGTTCGTCGTCATTGAGGCTTGCTTCGTCTTCGGAGGGAGGTATATGGTTATGATCCTCAACCTCTTCGTCTGCCGCCCCTTCGTGAGGGCTTGCTTCTGCATCCTCCTGCGCTAAGTCTTGCTGGAGGGGATTGTCTTCGGCACTCTCTGGGGTATTGTTATCTCCTGTGCCGGAATCTCTATTCTTGCTGTGGCGGGATTTAGGGCGGCGCCGCTGATGCCGGCGCTTGGGCTGTTTCTTTAAGGAGTCTGCCTCCGCTGTTTCTTCGCCATCCCCGTCTTTTGGGGTATCCACCATGTATACGTCATATGACGAGGTAGCCTTCCAGTGCCCTGTAGGCGCTGGTTCCTGTTCGTCTCCGGCATCGTCATCTACAGCGTCGATGTCTTCGGAGTCGTAGTCTAGCATGTCGGTAAGATCGTCGACAGTGGCTACAAAGTGGGTGGTGGGTGGGCTCTGAATTTCTTCGTCATCCGTACTCCAACCATCCTGGCCATAGTCCGGCCAGGACTCTCCTGATAGCGAGAGATGCTTTAGTGAATTCAGGATATCGCCAAAAGGCGAGTGTTGGAAGATGTCCGCGGTGGTGAATTCCATAACCGGCGCCCAATCTGGATCGATTGGTAGGGGCGCGGGAGGTTCGGAGTCCGGCAAGGAGTCCGGCGCCTCGGGATCACGAGTTTCGCAAGGGACAAGATTGGTGTTCGGCTCCATCGCCGTGGATGTTGAAGCCCCCAGGGAGGCGTCTATCCACCGGCCCTCGATCTGGGCGATCGGCTCCGGACTAATGGCCGAAGCTGATCCGTGTGCGGCCACCAAGGCACTGTTCGGCGGCAGAGCTAGATCATGCCCATCGTAACAGTGTGGCGCGCCCGGCTGTGGCTCGAGTCCGTCGAAGATCAAGTCTCCGCGGACATCAGCCATGAAGTTTAAGCTTCCAAATCTGACCTGACGGCTAGGGGCGTAGCTTTCGATCTGCTCCAGATGGCCAAGAGAATTGGCCCGCAGTGCAAAGCCGCCGAATACGAAGATCTGTCCGGGGAGAAAAGTGTCACCCTGGACAGCGTTGTTGATTGAAGATGCCATCAAGCCTATCGGTGACGACACAGAGGAACTCTCAATGAAAGCACCAATGTCGGTGTCAAAACCGGCGGATCTCGGGTAGGGGGTCCCGAACTGTGCGTCTAGGCGGATGGTAACAAGAGACGAGGGACACAATGTTTTTACCCAGGTTCGGGCCCTCTCGATGGAGGTAAAACCCTACGTCCTGCTTGATTAATATTGATGATATGGGTAGTACAAGAGTAGATCTACCACGAGATCAAGGAGGCTAAACCCTAGAAGCTAGCCTATGGTATGATTGTTGAGATGTATGTTGTCCTACGGACTAAAGCCCTCCGGTTTATATAGACACCGGAGGAGGCTAGGGTTACACAGAGTCGGTTACAATGGTAGGAGATCTACATATCCGTATCGCCAAGCTTGCCTTCCACGCCAAGGAAAGTACCATCCGGACACGAGCCGGAGTCTTTAATCTTGTATCTTCGTAGTCTTGGAGTCCGGCGGATATTGATAGTCCGGCTGTCCGGACACCCCCTAGTCCAGGACTCCCTCAATGGTAGTTGCTTAGTTTTTCATCCAATCGAACTTCATAGTATCCTAGCGACCGGGGCATAGGATTTATTTTATTTTAGATGTTGCTTGGATCCCCGGATGTAGTTGTATAGAGATATGATTGTAGTTGCTTTTTGTTTCTCCTGCATTTTGTGTGATGGAGGGGCAATTGAACTTCATAGTATCCATGGTTGCATGAAATAGGTGCAGTGGTCACCTTTGTGTTCAACATCAAGCAACACTGTTTTTTTGGGGAAGTGTAACATCCCCAATTTTCAATTTGGAATGTTACACATTAGATCGTCATTGCATATCATATTTTATTGCATTTTGGCTTGATACTAGAAATTTTACTCAACTCAAGGACCCACGGAGAGAGTTGGGGATTTCGTTATTTTCATATTTGAGTTTTCTCAAATTTTGAAAAGAGGATCGTTTGATTTTAATTATTTTCTCTTCGACTATTTCTTTTATACAAATAAAAGAGAGGGGATAAAATGACTTTCCCAAAATAAAGAAATATTGGAGATTTAATATGAGAATCAAATAAGATTTTTCCTCGGAGTTTTATTGCTATTTTATTTGAATTAGGAAAAATATGCGTTTTTCAAAATTGCATTAGAGGCCCAAATAAATATTCCCTTTGTCCGCTATATTTTTAGAGGACGGAAAAAATTTATTTCAGGATTTTTGGGGTCCGTTTAGTATTTCTTTTCTTTGTTTTTCTGTGCGGAATTATTTGAAAAAAGTACTAACCGACTCCGGGCCGTAACCGTCCAGGACTCTCTAGGCCGGCCCCTTTATAAGTCACGCCAGAGCCGCCCCCAGCCCACCCCGAGCCCAGCCGCCGCCCAAACCCTAACCCTAAGCCGCCGCCGTCGCCACCACCCGCCGCCCCGCCGACCCCGCCGCCGGAGTTGACCGCCGCCGCTGCCGCCGTCTCAATCTACGAGGTAGCCACGGTTTTCGTTAGAAAACCGTCGGTTTTTTTAGAAACAGCGGTTGTTTTTATTATTTAGATCGGTTTATTTTTTTCGATTTAGTTATCTAGCGAACGCCCGTTCGTAACGAACGATTTTCACCATTTAGCCGCAGACAGTGAACGTTTGTTCGTTAGCCTGTTCGTTAGTTTTTCTTTTTCCACGGTTTTTCCGCGATTATTTTCGATCGCGATTTCTGCCTGATTTTCTTTTAGTTTATCTTTTTGCTTGTTTATCGGAATCAGGCGATTCAAGCGCCTAGAGTTTCGTCTTGAAGCCCTCTTTCTTTTTAACCAACTTAAAAAAGTTTTTGCTACTGTAAAATTTGACTTAAGTCCAGATTAGTAAACAGAGCTTGTTTCTTTCGCAGTTTGAGTTTAGTTTCTTCGTTTGATTTGATTCTTTTTGCAAACCGGAGTTCTCAAGTTGAAATTTCTGGTTAGATCTTTTATTTGAGTTTTACCCGTGCTTCTAGTTGAGTGCTTATTGTATGCTTGTTTGTTTGCGACAGAGTACCCGGAGTGCGAAGCGTGCTACTACGAGTCTCTAGGTTTCACGGATCATCAGCAAGGCAAGTAACACTTTGATCATACATCTTTACTACCTAGTTTTATTGCATTAGATCAATCCTCAAACAATTGCATGGTTAGGATCTGATTAACATGTGGGTTTTGGGAAGTAGATGAGTACCTATTGTCCTGTTTATTATCAAACCTTTGGGAGTTACTTCTACGTTGGTTATATTGCTATGCTATGCTTGTAGACGTGGATTGGGTGAGTGTATCCATGACAGATGTGAGTATTGTTAATTAATGGTTAACTTAAGTTGGCTACTTTAATACACATCTGGTGGACTGAGGCACCTGGGGAACCCAGTGTTGCCTGTATGTTTGGAAATCCCGGGGTACCGTGTGATTCTCCTATGGACCGCCACCCAGGCTCAAAGGGATCATAAGATTATTCATGCTAGAAACTTCCGTGTGCAGCCACAAGCTATTATGGGCTCTAGCATAGTTGAGTACGTTGCAAGACCTCTTGCAGTGGTGGGCTAGCAGATGTAGGGGAAAGTAGGTGTAACTGTCCACCTAGAGTAAGGAGTTATTGTTTTAGAAAGGCAGTGTCTCATTTCTCCGACCATGGATGTATTCGAGTCTTGTGGGGAAAAGTGCGCAAACCTCTGTAGAGTGTACAAACTAATCATGGTTAGCCGTGTCCCCGGTTATGGATGTTTTGAGTATCTAGTTCTTGGATTATCGTGTGGATCTCATCACTCTTAATTTAATTTGATTGGGTTTAATGATGATGCTTAATTGAGATTGAGTTGGGTGCACCTTCTCAATGTTTAAAAACCACCATGATAGTTAAATAAAATTTATTCCTTTGTTGTAGGGAAAAATTGGCTTTATGCAAAACTGTAACGATAGAGCTTTCCACCAGCCATATATGCATGTAGTGATAGCCTTATTCTATTCATTAATCTCTTGTGTTACATTGCCAGCATAGTCCATGTGCTGACCCGTTTCGGGCTGCAACGTTCATGTTGCAGACTTTTCAGATGACGAGTAAGGTGCCTTAGGTCGTGATCTTTCACTCAGTGATGCCGTTGGAGTTGATGGACTCACTTTATCTTCCAAGCCTTTCGCTGTTATTGTTTTTAGATGGCCTTAAGCCATATTTATTGTAATAAGTTCTCTTTTGAGACATTCGATGTAATAAGTGTGTGATTGCTACTCTGTTATAAATCCTTCAAGTACTGTGCGTGTCAGCATTACTGTTCCAGGGATGACACTTATACACAAAGATCGGACTGTTTGAGGTCTGGCCGCTACAAGATGGTATCAGAGCACAGGTTGACTGTAGGACACGACCACTAAGCTAAAGCCCTAGATCACTACTCTCTTCTCATTTCTGGCTCCTCTCCCTTTTCTACTCTTTAGGATAGCGGATGCAAGGAACAAGTTCACGCAACCGGATGAAGATACACCTTTTGGACGCCATTTGAAGGAAGTTACTAGACACCTGAACATTGGACTACCAAGCTTCACCGGGACCTACATTGCCACTTTACCAGAAGAGGAGCGTTGGATGATTCGAGTTCAAGTTCTAGGAAGGACGTTCATGCCAGTCACTGGCCCATAGAGTTTTCCTTTGATGCACCAACCCGGAGTCTAGGAAAGAGCATGGCAACCCACATCACCAGGGGACGCATTGGAGAAGTTTACCACAAGGATCTCAAGGATACTATCTACCAGATTTGTGGGCACCGAGATGAGCAATGGGAGATGATCAGCACCAGGAAAGACAGATCTATTGCAGCTTTGATCCAGAAGTTAAACCAACACATTCGTCGCCAGGAGAACCAGATGTGCGCAGGCATGATAGATCTGAAGAAGGCAATGACCAGGATCACGGAGCTGGAGGAAGAACTCAAGTCTACACGCGATGGATATGAGGAGAAAATGACGATACTCGTGGAGAGAATGACGATCTGAAGAAGAATCTAGGAATATTCATGGGAGACCCCGCGCCAGGAGGAGAAGACGACGATTCCACTTGCCCGGAGAACTACATCATCATCGACGACACCGAATCGGACCCCGATGATAGAAATGATGACTTTGTTTATGAAGCTGGAGCAGATATCATGGAGTCTTCCACCGATCAATTTTTCTAGACGACCACCATAACACTAGTAGTATTCCCCCATGTATATTGTATAGTCCGAGCACTTTTGTAACGATAGTTAGACCGTTGTATGCCCTTGTTTGAATTGATTGACGTGATATGTTTGTGTTTGTCTCATGTGCATATGGGTAGTGTTTTTCCCTCTAGACCTCATTCTATTCTATTTTCTCATCTTTTCTAAAACCCTCAGATGCCTCCGAGACGCGACAATGGATTTGCTTTCCCACTAGAGCTCACTCAGTTGATCCAGCAGCAGAATGCATTGATCCAGATACTAGTCCAGAATCAAAATCAGGGGAACAACGACAACAACAACCCACCACCACCACCATTGTTGATCACTTAGCCCGTTTCTTAAGGCTGAATCCATCGGTGTTCTCTAGTAGCACCGAGCTGATTGTTGCAGATGATTGGCTTCACAAGATTGGAAGGGAGTTGACCACTGCAGGATGCACAGATGCGGAGAGAGTGCATTTTGCCGCACATCAGCTTGATGGACCCGCAGCATCATGGTAGGAGAATTTCATAGCCACTTACCCCATCGACGCTGTCACACGGGACCAGTTTCAGCAGGCTTTCCGTACTGCCCATGTTTCAGCAAGAGCTAAGGCCATGAAGAAGCGCGAGTTTCGCAACTTGCACCAAGGAGGACGTACAGTTGGCCAGTATGTGGATGATTTTAGTAAGTTAGCACGTTATGCCCCAGATGACGTTACCACAGATGCAGCTAAGTAGGAGAAGTTTCTAGAAGGACTGAATGATGAGCTGAGCATGCAGTTAATGGTGGCAACCTTCAACAACTACCAGGAGTTGTTAGATAGAGCTCTCATGATTGAAGGGAAGCAGCAACAGATTGACAACCGCAAGAGGAAGTATGGACAAGGGAAGTACAATTCTGGAGCTCAGCAGAGGCCCCGTTTTACCCCGAACTAGGAAGGACCTTTTCAGCATAGCCATGGAGGTCACAACCACAATGGAGGAAGTTCGCACAACCATAGTGGCCCCAAGAATGGGAATGGTAATGGAGGAAGCAACGGACAGAACGTTCCAACCCAGCAACGCCCGCCAAGAAGGATCTAAGCCACATTACTTGCTACAAGTGCCAGAAGACTGGACATTATGCCAATGAATGTCCTGAAGCTAAGAATGGAAATGGCAATGGAAGCTCTGAGAAGAAGCCCAACCCTTTCAACAGGGGACAAGTGAACCACGTTAACGTGGAGGAGGTTGAAGCCCAGGCAGATGCAGTAATAGGTAAGTTTTTGGTTAAGTCATTTACTGCAATCGTTCTTTTTGATACTAGTACATCACATTCATACATATCAAGAGGATTTGTGGATAAGTATAAACTGCCCACCAAAGTTCTTAGAACACCTATGTTAGTAAGCTCTCCAGGAGCGGAATATATGACAAGCCAAGGATGTTTTCAGATGCCATTGACCATAGATATGCATGTTTTCCCCTCAGACCTGATAATTTTGGAGTCGCAAGGTTTGGAGGTGATTTTGGGTATGGATTGGCTATCGATGTATGGAGGAAACATCGATTGCGCCAGTAAGTCGATTTTGCTCACCACCCCAGAAGGAAGAAGAATTAAGTGTGTATCCCGGCTTGTGCCGAAGAGGACTCAAGTGAATTCCTTATCAGGAGTTGTACAGGAGGAAGTACCAGTGGTGAAGGATTTCCCTGATGTATTTCCAGAAGAGTTGCCAGGCATGCCACCGGATAGAGACATTGAGTTTTTGATTGATCTTTTGCCAGGCACAGGGCCAATATCTAAGAGACCGTACAGGATGCCCGCAAAGGATTTGGAGGAAACTAAGAAGCAGATTAAGGAGTTACTGGATAAAGGCTATATTCGCCTAAGTTCATCACCTTGGGGATCACCAATGCTTCTAGTGGAGAAGAAGGATGGATCGTTGAGGATGGTTGTTGATTATCGAGGATTGAATGAGGTAACGATCAAGAACAAGTACCCACTGCCGATGATCAATGATTTGTTTGACCAGTTGCAAGGAGCTAAAGTATTTTCCAAGATCGGTCTGCGATCAGGATACCACCAGTTCAAGATTCGAGAGCAGGGTATACCTAAGACAGCTTTTACCACAAGGTATGGGCTATATGAGTATACGATTATGTCATTTGGTCTGACTAACGCACCTGCCTATTTCATGAACATGATGAACAAGGTGTTTATGGAGTTTCTGGATAAGTTCGTCATGGTGTTCATTGATGATATTCTGATCTACTCGAAGAATGAAGAGGAGCATAAGGAGCATTTGCGTTTGGTACTTGGGAAGCTCGGAGAACATCAGTTATATGCCAAGTTCAGCAAGTGTGAGTTTTGGTTGAAGGAAGTTGGATTCCTCGGACATGTTATATCCGAAGAAAGGAATAGCAGTAGGCCCCACCAAAGTTGTCACCGTGACAAATTGGGAAGCACCCACGCCAGTTGGAGACAGCCGGAGTTTTCCTGGACTCGCAGGATACTACCAGAGGTTCATTGAGAATTTCTCGAAGATTGCAAAGCCTATGACAGAGTTGTTGAAAAAGGACACCAAGTTCAAATGGACTGAGGAATGTGAGGCCAATTTCCAGGAGTTGAAGAAACGTTTGGTTAGAGCACCAGTGTTGATTCTGCCAGATCAACGCAAGGATTATCAAGTGTATTGCGATGCTTCTCATCGAGGACTTGGAGCAGTGCTTATGCAGGACGGAAGAGTTGTTTCATATGCCTCACGACATCTTAAATCCCATGAGTTGAATTATGCTACGCACGATTTGGAATTAGCAGCCGTAGTGCATGCGTTGAAGACATGGAGACACTTTCTCATCGGAAACCATTGTGAGGTGTACATGGATCACAAGAGTTTGAAGTATATCTTCACGCAAAAGGAGTTGAATCTCAGGCAAAGGAGATGGTTGGAGCTCATTAAGGATTATGATATGAGGTTGCATTATCATCCCAGAAAGTCCAACGTAGTAGCTGATGCGTTGAGCCGCAAGAGTCATGTCAATACACTCATGACCGGAAAGTTACCCCAGGAGTTAGCAGAGGATCTTCGCGAGCTATGTTTGGAAACAGATTCAAGAGGTTTTATAGCAGCATTGGAAATTCAGTCTACTTTGATGGACAAGATCAAGGAAGCTCAGAGGACGGACAAGGAGATCGCCGAGATAAAGGAAAGGATGAGCAAAGGAAAGGCCAAAGGATTTCGTTAGGATGAGCACGATACCTTACGGTTTGAGGACCGCGTATATGTGCCCAATGATCAGGAGATCAGGAAGTTGATTCTGTAGGAGGCCCATGATTCGCCGTATTCAATTGACCCAGGAAATACTAAGATGTATCTGGATTTGAAGGATAGTTTCTGGTGGACCGGAATGAAGAAAGATATTGCAAAGTATACAACAGTTTGTGATGTATGTCAGAGAGTAAAGGAAGAGCATCAGAAGCCAGCTGGATTGCTACAGCCATTGCCGATACCCAAATGGAAGTGGGATAAGCTAGGCATGGATTTTATCACGGGATTTCCCAGGACTCGTTCAGGCTATGACTCGATATGGCTTGTAGTCGATCGTTTGACGAAGGTAGCTCATTTCATCCCAGTGAAGACCACTTATACCAGTGCTAAGTTGGCAAAGATATACATGACCAGGATGGTATGTCTGCATGGAGTTCCGAGGACCATTGTATCAGATAGAGGAACCCAGTTTACCTCAAAGTTCTGGAATCAGTTGCACGAAACTTTGGGTACCAGGCTAGAGTTCAATACAGCCTTTCATCCACAGACAGATGGACAGACTGAGAGAGTCAATCAGATTCTGGAGGACATGTTGAGAGCTTGTGCGCTACATTATGGATCTAGTTCGGACAACAATTTTTGATATGCAGAGTTTTCTTACAACAACAGCTATCAAGCCAGTTTGAAGATGGCCCCTTTCGAAGCTTTGTACGGAAGGGGGTGCAGGACACCATTGCTATGGGATGAAGTTGGAGACCGTCAGTTGTTTGGACCAGATTTGATTAAAGAGTCTGAAGAGAACATTAAGCTGATTCGCGATAGACTCAAGGTAGCCTAGTCCAGGCAGAAGAGCTATGCGGATTCTAGACGCAAGGAGACAATTTACGAAGTCAGATACATCGTGTATCTTCGTGTGCCCCCACTTCGAGGAGTTAAGCGTTTTGGAGTTAAGGGAAAGTTAGAGCCACGTTTTGTGGGACCATACAAAGTTTTGGAACATATGGGAGAAGTTGCTTACAAGTTGGAATTGCCCGAAGGATTGTCAGGAGTTCATGATGTGTTCCACGTTTCCCAGTTGAAGAAGTGCCACACAGAGATGGCTGATATTCGAGATACGGTGTCACTGGAAGCAATTCAGTTGGATAGCGATTTGACCTACAAGGAGAAACCAGTGAAGATTCTCGAGTTTGCTAGCCGAGTCACGCGCAGCGAAGTTATCAAGTTCTGCAAAGTTCAGTGGAGCCACCATACCGAAGATGAAGCCACCTGGGAGCGAGAGGAATACCTATGGAAGGATCACTCGCACCTATTTTCTAGTCAACCCGAATCACGAGGGCAAGATTCATCTTAAGGGGGGGGGGTAGGTTTGTAACATCCCAAATTTTCAATTTGGAATGTTACACATTAGATCATCATTGCATATCATATTTTATTGCATTTTGGCCTGATCCTAGAAATTCTACGCAACTCAAGGACCCACGGAGAGAGTTGGGGATTTCGTTATTTTCATATTTGAGTTTTCTCAAATTTTGAAAAGAGGATCGTTTGATTTTAATTATTTTCTATTTGAATATTTCTTTTATACAAATAAAAGAGAGGGGACAAAATGACTCCCAAAATAAATAAATATTGGAGATTTAATATTAAAATCAAATAAGTTTTTCTTCGGAGTTCTATCGCTATTTTATTTGAATTAGGAAAAATATGCGTTTTTCAAAATTGCATTAGAGGCCCAAATAAATGTTCACTTTGTCCGCTATATTTTTTGAGGACGGGGAAAATTTATTTCAGGATTTTTGGAGTCCGCTTAGTATTTCCTTTCTTGGTTTTTCTGCGCGGTATTATTTAAATAAAAGTTCTAACCGACTCCGGGCCGTAACCGGCCAGGACTCTCCAGGCCGGCCCCTTTATAAGTCGCGCCCGAGCCGCCCCCAGCCCACCCCGAGCCCAGTCGCCACCGGCGCCGAAACCCTAACCCTAAGCCGCCGCCGCCGCCACCACCCGCCGCCCTGCCGACCCCACCGCCGGAGTTGACTGCCGCCGCCGCGGAAGTTGACCGCCACCACCGTCTTGATCTACGAGGTGGCCGCGGTTTTCATTAGAAAACCGTCGGTTTTTTTAGAAACCGAAGTTGTTTTTATTATTTAGATCAGTTTATTTTTTTGGTTTAGTTATCTAGCGAATGCCCGTTCATTCATTCGTTTTAACGAACGATTTTCACCATTTAGCCGCAGACAGCGAACGTTCGTACGTTAGCCTGTTCATCAGTTTTTCTTTTTCCAGGATTTTTCCGCGATTATTTTCGATCGCGATTTCTGCCCTGATTTCTAGTTTAGTTTATATTTTCGCTTGTTTATCGGAATCAGGCGATTCAAGCGCCTAGAGTTTCGTCTCGAAGCCCTCTTTCTGTTTAACCAACTTAAACTAGTTTTTGCTACTGTAAAATTTGATTAAGTCCAGATTAGTAAGCGGAGCTTGTTTCTTTCGTAGTTTGAGTTTAGTTTCTTCGTTTGATTTGATACTTTTTGCTAACCGGAGTTCTCAAGTTGAACTTTCTGGTTAGATCTTTTATTTGAGTTTTACCCATGCTTCTAGTTGAGTGCTTATTGTATGCTTGTTTGTCTGCGATATAGTACCTGGAGTGCGAAGCGTGCTATTATGAGTCTCTATGTTTGACGGATCATCACCAAGGCAAGTAACACTTTGATCATACCTCTTTACTACCCAGTTTTATTGCATCAGATCAATCCTCAAACCATTGCATGGTTAGGATCTGATTAACATGTGGGTTTTGAGAAGTAGATGAGTACCTATTGTCTTGTTTATTATCAAACCTTTGGGAGTTACTTCTACGTTGCTTATATTGCTATAATATGCTTGTAGACATGGATTGGGTGAGTGTATCCATGACAGATGTGAGTATTGTTAATTAATGATTAACTTAAGATGGCTACTTTAATACACATCTGGGTGGATTGAGGCACCTGGGGAACCCAGTGTTGCCTGTATTTTTAGAAATCCCGGGGTACCGTGTGATTCTCCTATGGACCGCCACCCAGGCTCAAAGGGATCATAAGATTATTCATGCTAGAAACTTCCGTGTGCAGCCACAAGCTATTATGGGCTCTAGCATAGTTGAGTACGTTGCAAGACCTCTTGCAGTGGTGGGCTAGTAGATGTAGGGGAAAGTAGGTGTAACTGTCCACCTAGAGTAAGGAGTTATTGTTTTAGAAAGGCAGTGTCTCATTTCTCCGACCATGGATGTATTCGAGTCTTGTGGGGAAAAGTGCGCAAACCTCTGTAGAGTGTACAAACTAATCATGGTTAGCCGTGTCCCCGGTTATGGATGTTTTGAGTATCTAGTTCTTGGATTATCGTGTGGATCTCATCACTCTTAATTTAATTTGATTGGGTTTAATGATGATACTTAATTGGGATTGAGTTGGGTGAACCTTCTCAATGTTTAACAACCACCGTGATAGTTAAATAAAATTTATTCCTTTGTTGTAGGGAAAAATTGGCTTTATGCAAAACTGTAACCATAGAGCTTTCCACCAGCCATATATGCATGTAGTGATATCCTTATTCTGTTCATTACTCTCTTGTGTTACATTGCCAGCATATTCCATGTGCTGACCCGTTTTGGGGTGCAATGTTCATGTTGCAGACTTTTCAGACGACGAGTAAGGTGCCTTAGGTCCTGATCTTTCACTCAGTGTTGCCGTTGGAGTTGATGGACTCACTTTATCTTCCGAGCCTTCCGCTACTATCGTTTTTAGATGGCCTTATGCCATATTTATTGTAATAAGTTCTCTTTTGAGACATTCGATGCAATAAGTGTGTGATTGCTACTCTGTTATAAATTCGTCAAGTACTGTGCGTGTCAGCATTACCGATCAAGGAATGACACTGATGCACAGAGATCAGACTGTTTGAGGTCTGGTCGCTACAAGATGGTATCAGAGCACACACTGACTGTAGGACACGACCAGTAAGCTAAAGCCCTAGATCACTACTCTCTGCTCATTTCTGACTCCTCTCCCTTTTCTACTCTTTAGGATGGCGGATGCATGGAACAAGTTCGTGCAACCAGATGAAGACACACCTTTTGGACGCCATTTGAAGGAAGTTGCTAGATACCTGAACATCGGACTACCAAGCATTGGAGAAGTTTACCACAAGGATCTCAAGGATACTATCTACCAGATTTGTGGGCGCCGAGATGAGCAATGGGAGATGATCAGCACCAGGAAAGACAGATCCATTGCAGCTTTCATCCAGGAGTTAAACCAGCACATTCATCGCCAGGAGAACTAGATGTGCGCAGGCATGATACATCTAAAGAAGGCAATGACCAGGATCACGGAGCTAGAGGAAGAACTCAAGTCTACACGTGATGGATATGAGGTGGAAATGATGATACTCGTGGAGAAGAATGACGATCTGAAGAAGAAGCTAGGAATATTCATGGGAGACCCCGCGCCAGGAGAATACGATGATTCCACTTGCCCGGAGAACTACATCATCATCGACGACACCGACTCGGACCCTGATGATAGCGATGATGACTTTGTTGATGAAGCTGGAGCAGATATCATGGAGTCTTCCACCGATCAATTTTTCTAGACGACCACCATAACAGTAGTAGTATTCCCCCATGTATATAGTATAGTCCGAGCACTTTTGTAACGATAGTTAGACCGTAGTATGCCCTTGTTTGAATTGATTGAAGTGATATGTTTGTGTTTGTCCCATTTGCATATGGGTAGTGTTTTTCCCTCTAGATCTCATTCTGTTCTATTTTCTCATCTTTTCTAAAACCCTCAGATGCCTCCGAGATGCGATGATGGATTTGCTTTCCCACCGGAGCTCACTTAGTTGATCCAGCAGAAGAATGCATTGATGCAGATATCCAGAATCAAAATCAGGGGAACAACAACAACAACCCACCACCACCACCACCTGTTGATCACTTAGCCCGTTTCTTAAGGCTGAATCCGCCGGTGTTCTCTAGTAGCACCGAGACGATTGTTGTAGATGATTGGTGCCTCAAGATTGGAAGGGAGTTGACCACTGCAGGATGCACAGATGCGGAGAGAGTGCATTTTGCCCCACATCAGCTTGATGGACCCGTAGCATCATGGTGGGAGAATTTCACAGCCACTTACCCCATCGACGCTGTCACATGGGACCAGTTTCAGCAGGCTTTCCGTACTGCCCATGTTTCAGTAGGAGCTATGGCCATGAAGAAGCATGAGTTTCGCAACTTGTGCCAAGGAGGACGTACAGTTGGCCAGTATTGATTCTGCCAGATCAACGCAAGGATATCAAGTGTATTGCGATGCTTCTCATCGAGGACTTGGAGCAGTGCTTATGCAGGAGGGAACAGTTGTTTCATATGCCTCACAACATCTTAAACCCCATTAGTTGAATTATGCTACGCACAATTTGGAATTAGCAGCCGTAGTGCATGCGTTGAAGACATGGAGACACTTTCTCATCGGAAACCATTGTGAGGTGTACACGGATCACAAGAGTTTGAAGTATATCTTCACGCAAAAGGAGTTGAATCTCAGGCAAAGGAGATGGTTGGAGCTCATTAAGGATTATGATATGAGGTTGCATTATCATCCCAGAAAGTCCAACGTAGTAGCTGATGCGTTGAGCCACAAGAGTCATGTCAATACACTCATGACCGGAGAGTTACCCCAGGAGTTAGCAGAGGATCTTTGCGAGCTATGTTTGGAAATAGTTCTGAGAGGTTTTATAGCAGCATTGGAAATTCAGTCTACTTTGATGGACAAGATCAAGGAATCTCAGAAGACGGACAAGGAGATGGCCGAGATAAAGGAAAGGATGAGCAAAGGAAAGGCCAAAGGATTTCGTTAGGATGAGCACGATACCTTACGGTTTGAGGACCGCGTATATGTGCCCAATGATCAGGAGATCAGGAAGTTGATTCTGCAGGAGGCCCATGATTCACCATATTCAATTCACCTAGGAAATACTAATATGTATCTGGATTTGAAGGATAGTTTCTGGTGGACCGGAATGAAGAAAGATATTGCGGAGTATGCAGCAGTTTGTGATGTATGTCAGAGAGTAAAGGCAGAGCATCAGAAGCCAGCTGGATTGCTACAACCATTGCCGATACCCGAATGGAACTGGGATAAGCTAGGCATGGATTTTATCACGGGATTTCACAGGACTCGTTCAGGCTATGACTCGATATGGCTTGTAGTCGATCGTTTGACGAAGGTAGCTCATTTCATCCCAGTGAAGACCACTTATACCAGTGCTAAGTTGGCAAAGATATACATGACCAGGATGGTATGTCTGCATGGAGTTTCGAGGACCATTGTATCAGATAGAGGAACACAGTTTACCTCAAAGTTCTGGAATCAGTTGCACGAAACTTTGGGTACCAGGCTGGAGTTAATACAGCCTTTCATCCACAGACAGATGGATAGACTGAGAGAGTCAATCAGATTCTGGAGGACATGTTGAGAGCTTGTGCGCTAGATTATGGATCTAGTTGGGACAACAATTTTCGATATGCAGAGTTTTCTTACAACAACAGCTATCAAGCCAGTTTGAAGATGGCCCCTTTTGAAGCTTTGTACGGAAGGGGGTGCAGGACACCATTGCTATGGGATGAAGTTGGAGACTGTCAGTTGTTTGGACCAGATTTGATTTAAGAGTCTGAAAAGAAGGTTAAGCTGATTCGCGATAGACTCAAGGTAGCCCAGTCCAGGCAGAAGAGCTATGCGGATTCTAGACGCAAGGAGACAGTTTACGAAGTCAGATACATCGTGTATCTTCGTGTGTCCCCACTTCGAGGAGTTAAGCGTTTTGGAGTTAAGGGAAAGTTAGCGCCACGTTTTGTGGGACCATACAAAGTTTTGGAACATATGGGAGAAGTTGCTTACAAGTTGGAATTGCCCGAAGGATTGTCAGGAGTTCATGATGTGTTCCACGTTTCCCAGTTGAAGAAGTGCCACACAGAGATGGCTGATATTCCTTTGAGAGATACGGTGCCACTGGAAGCGATTCAGTTGGATAGCGATTTGACCTACAAGGAGAAACCAGTGAAGATTCTCGAGTTTGCTAACCGAGTCACGCGCAGCGAAGTTATCAAGTTTTGCAAAGTTCAGTGGAGCCACCATACCGAAGATGAAGCCACCTGGGAGCGAGAGGAATACCTACGGAAGGATCACCCGCACCTATTTTCTAGTCAACCCGAATAACGAGGGCAAGATTCATCTTAAGGGGGGGGGGGGTAGGTTTGTAACATCCCAAATTTTCAATTTGGAATGTTACACATTAGATCATCATTGCATATCATATTTTATTGCATTTTGGCCTGATCCTAGAAATTCTACGCAACTCAAGGACCCACGGAGAGAGTTGGGGATTTCGTTATTTTCATATTTGAGTTTTCTCAAATTTTGAAAAGAGGATCGTTTGATTTTAATTATTTTCTCTTTGAATATTTATTTTATACAAATAAAAGAGAGGGGATAAAATGACTTTCCCAAAATAAATAAATATTGGAGATTTAATATTAAAATCAAATAAGATTTTTCTTCGGAGTTCTATTGCTATTTTATTTGAATTAGGAAAAATATGTGGTTTTCAAAATTGCATTAGAGGCCCAAATAAATGTTCACTTTGTCCGCTATATTTTTAGAGGACGGGGAAAATTTGTTTCAGGATTTTTGGAGTCTGTTTAGTATTTCTTTTGTTTGTTCTTCTGCGTGGAATGATTTTAAAAAAAATTCTAACCGACTCCGGGCCGTAACCGGCCAGGACTCTCCAGGCCGGCCCCTTTATAAGTCACGCCTGAGCCGCACCCAGCCCACCCCGAGCCCAGCCGCCGCCGCCGCCCAAGCCCTAACTCTAAGCCGCCGCCGCCGCCTCCACCATCCGCCGCCCCGCCGACCCCGCCGCCGGAGTTGACCGCCGCTGCTGCCGCCGTCTCGATCTACGAGGTGGCCACGGTTTTCGTTAGAAAACCGTCGTTTTTTTAGAAACCGCAGTTGTTTTTATTATTTAGATCAGTTTATTTTTTTCGGTTTAGTTATCTAGCGAACTGCTACGTCTTGAGCTTGCGTTGGTTTTCCTTGAAGAGGAAAGGGTGATGCAGCAATAGTAGCGTAAGTATTTCCCTCAGTTTTTGAGAACCAAGGTATGAATCTAGTAGGAGGCTCCTCAAAAGTCCGAGGCACCTACACAAGCAAACAAGAACTCGCAACCAATGCAATAAAGGGGTTGTCAATCCCTTCAAGGCCACTTGCAAAAGTGAGATCTGATAGAGATAATATGATAAGATAAATATATTTTTGGTATTGTATGATATAGATGGGAAAAGTAAGATGCAAATAAAAGTAAATAGAAAGCTTATATGATAAGAGATAGACCCCGGGGCCATAGGTTTCACTAGTGGCTTCTCTCAAGATAGCATAAGTACTACGGTGGGTGAACAAATTATTGTCGAGCAATTGATAGAAAAGCGAATAATTATGAGATTATCTAGGCATGATCATGTATATAGGCATCACGTCTGTGACAAGTAGACCGACTCCTGCTTGCATCTACTACTATTACTCCACACATCGACCGCCATCCAGCATGCATCTAGAGTATTAAGTTCATAAAGAACAGCGTAACGCATTAAGAAAGATGACATGATGTAGAGGGATAAACTCATGCAATATGATATAAACCCCATCTTTTTATCCTCGATGGCAACAATACAATACCTGCCTTGCTGCCCCTGCTGTCACTGGGAAAGGAAACCGCAAGATTGAACCCAAAGCTAAGCACTTCTCCCATTGAAGAAAGATCAATCTAGTAGGCCAAACCAAACTGATAATTCGAAGAGACTTGCAAAGATAACTTAATCACACATAAAAGAATTCAGAGGAGATTCAAATATTTCTCATAAATAAACTTGATCATAAACCCACAATTCATCAGATCTCGACAAACACACCGCAAAAAGAGTTACATCGAATAGATCTCCAAGAAGATCGAGGAGAACATGGTATTGAGATCCAAAGAGAGAGAAGAAGCCATCTAGCTAATAAGTATGGACCCAAAGGTCAAGGGTAAACCACTCACAACTCATCGGAGAGGCCTTGGAGATGATGTAGAGGCCCTCCGTGATTGATTCCCCCTCCGGCGGAGCACCGACGAAGGCTCCAAGATGGGATCTCGTGGATACAGAAGGTTACGGTGGTGGAAATAGTTTTTTGTGGTCGCCTCTGATGTTTTTGGGGTACATGGGTATATATAGGAAGAAGAAGTAGGTCGGTGGACTCCCGTGGGGCCCAGTAGATAGGGGGCGCGCCCAGTAGGGGGGCGCCCTCCATCCTCGTGGCCGCCTTGTTTGTTTCTTGACTTCCACTCCAAGTCCTCTGGATCACGTATGTTCCAAAAAGATCGCTCCCGAAGGTTTCATTCCGTTTGGACTCTGTTTGATATTCCTTTTCTTCAAAATGTGGAAATAGGCAAAAACAGCAATTCGGGCTGGGCCTCCGGTGTAAGGCCCCGGATACAACTTTCCATATTCGTAACTCAAACTCTTGCCTTTTCTGGAGAGGCGATATGATATTTTCCTTCGTGGTTGGGTTATTGCCGTTTGTTTTGCATTTTGTTCATGCCATGCATCTCATCTCATAGCATCATGTGCATCGCATCCATATGTTTTCATAAAACCCGTATCCACTCGTAGTTGTCGCGTCACCCCTTTCTTTTGTTGA
Organism: Triticum timopheevii; assembly: GCA_963921465.1. NCBI lineage: Eukaryota > Viridiplantae > Streptophyta > Magnoliopsida > Poales > Poaceae > Triticum > Triticum timopheevii. The sequence continues at coordinate 176,560,924 of OY997266.1, forward strand.
CCGTTCCGAGACTAACTGTGTTTGCGTTTCCCTGTTGTCAAACCACCTAACCTCTCTGCACAACCACCGACCCCCTCTTGCGTGCGTCCGAAAACTTCCCTCTACCCGACCGGGCAGTTGTGACCAATGGGTCCGGATCATCCCCAAACATCTATAAAACATCTCCATTTTCTTATTTGGACTCCCTAGCTATTTATTCGCGACCGTCCAATTAAGATCGGGGGGACTAGATGCACCTAACCAAAATTCACCTACTATATAATCAACCTACCTAACCCTAGAACCTAGCCGTCCCATCCATTCCATTCCCGCAGCCGCCGCCACTCTCTAGCATCTCCTCAGGATCTCCTCCCGATCCAATCTCCCCGACCACCTTCCTTGTTTTTCGTCGACGCCCAATCCTCAGCCTCCACTGCCCATCGCCCGAGCCAACGAGAGTCCAGTCCCAGCCTCCACCTCTCCTGCAGCCCCGTACGCTCCTCTTCCCGTCCTCCTTGCCGATAGCCGGCAAGCCACCGGCGAGCAACAGCCCAAGGCCGAGCAGCCCTGCGCCTATGGCCTCTCGCTCCTGCAACCGATGCCCGAGGCATCTGTTTTCCCCTGCACCGCGTCGACCACTTCAAGCAGCACCTCGAGGCCGAGCAGCTCCTCCGTGCTAATCCGCCAGGCCAGGCCGCCCGCTCTTTCTCCCTATCCTCCTCTTCTTCTTGTTTCCACCCTTCTCTGACCTCTTCCTGGTCTCATCCCTCTCCCGCAGGACCTCCCCGCCATCGGATCGGGTTGCCTCCGCCCGGTTCCTCTCGCTCCGTCGTCTTGCGACGCCCTGCCCACGCCAAGTCCCGCTGCCGCCGTCTTCTGCATCGCCACGAACCTGCCACTACTTCTGTTCTTCATTCGTCAGTAACAAGCAGCAGCAGCTTGCCCGGTCCAGCCGCGCGTTGACCACGCTGGCCAGCTGCGTGGGCTGAGGCCGCGGCAAGGCCCAGCGCTCCCTGCCCGGCTCCTCCTCACCGACTGGGCTTAGCCCATGGTGAGCCACCCCAAGCCCAGCTTCCCAGCAGATTTCCGCCCGATCTATTTTTTTTACAGATCTGTGTTTTTAGCTATTATCCAGAGATTACAGTTTTGCAGAAAACCCCCTAAGCATCATGCATTTAATAACTCTTGAACCGTGCATCGGATTAAAATGATTTAGACATGTAAAATGCTTAGAATTTTGTGTAGATTAATAATATGCCACTTTCATCCATGTTTGAAATGTTAAAAATGTTGTTTGTTTAATTTTGCTTAAATAATATGCTTAAATGATTTATTTCATAACTAAATAACAGTAGCTCCAATTTTAATAAACTTTATATGTAAATGGGGTGGAAAAATGCCTAGATTAACATGGTGCACTTCGTTTTATTGTTTAACAACATTAAAATATGGTTTAGGGCATAACAGTAGCAAATTCATAAATTGCATATGAGGATTTTCCGGAAATGTTGTTTGTTGTTCCGGCCTCATTCAAATTTGACTAAATAGTTAGTTTACTTATATCTATTATTTAATTAATGCATCTATATACTTGGTAAAGGGTGGAAGGCTCGGCCTTATGCCTGGTGTTTTGTTCCACTCTTGCCGCCCTAGTTTCCGTCATACCGGTGTTATGTTCCCGGATTTTGCGTTCCTTACGCGGTTGGGTGATTTATGGGTCCCCTTTGACAGTACGCTTTGAATAAAACTCCTCCAGCAAGGCCCAACCTTGGTTTTACCATTTGCCTCACCACCACCTATACCCTTCCCTTGGGTCGGCCAACTCGAGGGTCATCTTTATTTTAGCCCCCCCGGGCCAGTGCTTGTCTAAGTGCTGGTCCGAACCGAGTAGGCTGCGGGGTCCCCTCGGGTAAACTCGAGGTCTGGTTTTACTCGTAGGATGTCTCATCCGGTGTTGCCCTGAGAACGAGATATGTGCAGCTCCTATCGGGATTGTCGGCGCATCGGGCGGCTTTGCTGGTTTTGTTTTACCATTGTCGAAATGTCTTGTAAACCGGGATTCCGAGACTGATCGGGTCTTCCTGGGAGAAGGTATATCCTTCGTTGATCGCGAGAGCTTATCATGGGCTAAGTTGGGACACCCCTGCAGGGTATTATCTTTCGTCAGCCGTACCCGCAGTTATGTGGCAGATGGGAATTTGTTAATATCCGGTTGTAGATAACTTGACACCAGATTCGAATTAAAACGCATCAACCGCGTGTGTAGCCGTGATGGTCTCTTTTCGGCGGAGTCCGAGAAGTGAACACGGTTTTGGGTTATGTTTGACGTAAGTAGGAGTTCAGGATCACCTCTTGATCATTGCTAGCTTCACGATCATTCCTTTGCTTCTCTTCTTGCTCTTATTTGCGTATGTTAGCCACCATGCTTGCTTAGACGCTGCTGCAACCTCACCACTTTACCCCTTCCTTTCCTTTAAGCTTTGCTAGTCTTGATACCCATGGTAATGGGATTGCTGAGTCCTCGTGGCTCACAGATTACTACAACAACAGTTGCAGGTATAGGTTATGCGATGATCTTGACGCGAGAGCGATGCTTACTTGTTTTGGAGTTCTTCTTCTGCTTCTTCTTCGATCAGGGGATAGTCTCCAGGTCGACAGCCTGGGCTAGCAGGGTGGATGTCGTTTGAGTTTCTGTTTGTGTTTCATTCGTAGTCGGATGGTGCTCTTATGCAAGATGATGTAGTATTCGTGTGGCATTGTATGCCTTTTGTATGTATCCCCATCTATTATGTAATGTTCATGTAATGATATCCACCTTGCAAAAGCGTATCAATATGCGGTTCTATCCTTGGTGGGACCTTCGAGTCTCTTTAGGATAGTATCGCATATTGGGCGTGACAAGTTGGTATCAGAGCCTCGACCGACCATAGGAGTCCCCTTGATTGTTGGCCGTTGTTGAGTCTAGAACAAAAATGTTTTGAGTCTTAGGATTTTATATATCAGAGAGTAGGATTCTTTTTACTCCTCAGTCCCTTCGTCGCTCTGGTGAGGTCTCCTAAAGTAGATGTTTTGACTTTCCTCTCCTCAAATTTCTCTAATTTTTTTAGGATCACGCGGGTATCTTGGGATTGTTCTGATATTCTTATGACTAGAACATTGTTCTTGGTGTGTCCTGGCATTTAGGGGTTGTGGCAGTGTCCCGGGGAGTTGAGCTCCGAGGTGTTGTCCTCATAATTTTATCATTGAAGTTCTGGAATACCTGAGTTTTGCCGACATCGAAAATCTCTTTTATGTAGTTGTTGGTGAGATAACCTCGATGCCACCCAGTACTGGGGAGTTCGGGAGTATTGCCATAGCTCGTATAACGGATGCTTTTCGAAGGTTGAGGTACACGATTTCCGGAGTTTTCTTGGTTATGTGTTGAAGGATGGATACAGCTGGATGTAGGGATTGTTAGTTTGGGTGAGATATATTGCTTCTCCTGTATCCCCAACACCAGATTGCATAACCAAAAAGTTTCGGGAGTTTATAGGTGGGAATTCAAGTAGCTCCTAGAATATCTTTCCGACATATGCATGATATGGGATTGGGTAAATCTCTATCATATGTATTTGTTCCGGCTTATTCTGCAAGCCAAATCCTTTGTTTTGTTTTATTTGTGGTATTCGAGTTGCTTCGAAGTCAAATGTTGAATCCATACTTTTCCTAAACAGTGTTCTCATATTGCTATGTGAATACTAATCCTTTTTGATCATTGAGGTTGTCATGTTAATTCTTTTCCAACCGGTGCGCTTCTCTTTGAGATGATCCCATCATTCTCCCCATCCGCAAGATCAATTCTATGTTTTCTCAACGGTATCCGTTTCATCCGTCCCCAAGTTGCCTTTGTTTTCCCACCCTCCCATCCTTTTTCTTCAAGGACTCAGATTTCTTAATCATGTATCCTTTTATTTGTGGGAAGTCTCTTCATTCTTTTCTTTCAATGTTCTTATCCGGTGATTTCCCATGAAGATGCTCAATAGTTTCAAGTTCATCATCCTTCATTGTTGTTTCTTCTCCGGTGGATCCAATTCAAGCTTTCGGTGTTGATCATATCCCTTTCCTCATTTCAAATGTTTTCCCATGTCAGTGCACCTCTTAATCATTCACTTCTTCCTATTCATCTGTTCTGGAGTGTTGAAGATATCTCAGAAGATTTGTGTTCCATTCTTAATCCGTTCAAGCCATTTGGAGATTGTTATCTCATTCAAGACATTTAATTCAACCGGTGCAATCTCTCTTTAAAATCATTTTCAACGGTGTTTTCTTTTGAGTGGGCCCTAACCCACAGGTCTTTTCCCAGGATCTTACTTGACTCTTCGAATTATCAGGAGCGATTCTCAAATTCATTTCCAAGTTTGACGTAAGAATGAATTTTCATCAGTCACATGCCTTCTCCAAGGTCGTTTTCAAATTCTTTTCATCTTTGGCTCAACCTTTCCTCTTTTAATTCTCCCGGAGTATCTCAACAATTCATGGTGGTTCTCATCATCATTCTCAACATTTGAAGACCGAAGAAGGATTTCTCTTAAATCTTGGTCCATTCTCTTGAATATTCATGGTTCTAGCTTCATGCTATCCTCATAATTGTTTTGATTGTGACAATTCTTTTCTTACCATCCGGAGCATTTCATGAGTTGTTTCCATTTCTTTCCTCCGAAGGCCATCATGTCATAATTCTTCATTCTCAGCGTGTAGCTATCATTCTCCAAATCTTACCGATGCATCGTTCAAATACCCTCTAATCAGTTCATGATCTCTTCGTTCTCATGTATCTAAGTCCCCTCAAGTATCTTCATTCATTTTCCAATTCTTCCCGGTGAATTGTGCCTTTGCTACTTTCATTTTCAATTCTTATGGTGGTTCGTTCAATATTTCACTTCCTTCATTATCATATCAAATATTCATTGTTTCCAAATCCCGCCGGTGGTTCCATCAATACCTTCTCAAGTTTACGCTATATCCCTCTTATTCTTTCTACGAGAATAAGTAATATGCAAAATCCATTGCTTGCCATCAATTTAGTTTGATGAAGGATAAGCATACAATAAATCTTATTCTTATTTCCTCGAGGTGATTCAATTCTTTTCTTCCGGAGATTATTCATGATGAATAAATTCTTGATTACAAGTGATTCATCTTTCTTTCCGGAGTTGGTCATCATATCAAATTCTCGGTTCGAGAGGCTTCATCTTTCTTTTCGGAGTTCCAAGCTCTCTCAATTATCTCATCGCGAAGCTCCATCTAAATCATTGCAAGGCTTCACCTTGTGTTATCAACTTCTCTTTCTTTTTATCATCCTTTTATTACCGGAGTTCTTCATGGAGGCTCAACATGGTGGTTCGTCAAGGATTCTTTTCATTCTTCAATTGTTCTTTAAGATTTCTCTTCAAGTTATGACCCACCAAGCTATACTCTAAAATAAACATGGTGCTCAACACATGTTTTGTTTTGAGGAGTTCAAGTATTCTTCATCTTGCATTCCGAAGTGCAATTCTTTCTACCTTATCTTTTGAGGTGGTGTTATGTCACTCTTGACAATTTCCTTCATGTTTCATGATTCATATGTTGTCAAGAATGAGGTATTTTAAATCCATCAATCTCTTCATTGGAGTTATCTTGGTAATGATTTCACCTAAAGCCTTCCCTAAGGAATGTTGCTAGTATGGTGTTTATCAATGATCCAAGTTATCTCTCTATCATCTTGGTGGAAGAAGTTTTTCATCTCTTTGGTGCTCTCAATCAAATCAATGGTTTCCATTAGTGGCCGGTTGTCACCTCATAGTCTTGAGGTGTTTTCCATAAGCCCACTACAAGCTTATTCGTTTCGTTGTTGGTTTTCCAACAACTCCGTTATAACCTTCTTGGAAGGGTGATTTCCAAGATCATTTGTGGCAGAAGTTGGCATTTTCTTCTCCATTCTTTTATTCCAATGATCTATCTTCTATTCTTTCCTCCGAAGGCATGGTGATGTTGCTCTCTTCACTCATCATCTCGAATTGTGAGGATCGTGTTCTTTTCGTGCTTATCCATTTAACCGGAGTGTCATGTCCACTTTTCAAGTTCTTTCATCTTATCAAGTTTTGCCCCCTTCTCAATCGGAGTGCTGTCTGAAATCTTTCTTACCCCTTGTGCCATTCTTTGAATAGTTCCGGAGGCAGTGTGTTGTTGATTTTATAAAGTATCCTCTCATCTTGTCAAGTTCATGTTCAATTCCTTCCATTTACAGTCGGAGTGCTGCCAAAATTATATCAATATTATTCCTTCTCTAGCTAGTTTTAATCGGAATGGTTTCAATATCTATCTTATCCCTAAACCTATTGGTTCTCGTCATATCCCTTGTTCCTCTTTTCTACCAAAGTGCTCTCAAATGTGTTCAACTCCATTGTGTTCTTTCTTACAACTTTTCAACCTCTCAAGGTTCTTTGGTTTCACTCATTGGTCGAAGAAGCAACTTAGTTTTACCTCTTCTCTTCCTCTTCCGTTTCCCTCCGGTGCCATCCTAGATCTCGGGACGAGATCCTCTCGTAGTGGTGGAGTGTTGTAAAGCCCCGGATACAACTTTCCATATTCGTAACTCAAACTCTTGCCTTTTCCGGAGAGGCGATATGATATTTTCCTTCGTAGTTGGGTTATTGTCGTTTGTTTTGCATTTTGTTCATGCCATGCATCTCATCTCATAGCATCATGTGCATCGCATCCATATGTTTTCATAAAACCCGTATCCACTCGTAGTTGCCGCGTCACCCCTTGCTTTTGTTGACCGTTCCGAAACTAACCGTGTTTGCGTTTCCCTCTTGTCAAACCACCTAACCTCTCTGCACAACCACCAGCCCCCTCTTGCGTGCGTCCGAAAACTTCCCTATACCCGACCTGGGCAGTTGTGACCAATGGGTCCGGATCATCCCCAAACATCTATAAAACATCTCCGTTTTCTTATTTGGACTCCCTAGCTATTTATTCGCGACCGTCCAATTAAGATCGGGGGGACTACATGCACCTAACCAAAATTCACCTACTATATAATCAGCCTACCTAACCCTAGAACCTAGCCGTCCCATCCATTCCATTCCCGCAGCCACCGCCGCCACTCTCTGGCATCTCCTCAGGATCTCATCCAGATCCAATCTCCCCGACCACCTTCCTTGTTTTTCATCGACGCCCAATCCTCAGCCTCCACTGCCCATCGCCCGAGCCAACGAGAGTCCAGTCCCAGCCTCTACCTCTCCTGCAGCCCCGTACGCTCCTCTGCCCATCCTCCTCGCTAATAGCTGGTGAGCCACCGGCGAGCAATAGCCCAAGGCCGAGCAGACCTGCGCCTACGGCCTCTCGCTCCTGCAACCGTTGCCCGATGCATCTGTTTTCCCCTGCACCGCGTCGACCGCTTCAAGCAGCACCTCAAGGCCGAACAGCTCCTCCGTGCTAATCCGCCAGGCCAGGCCGCCCGCTCTTTCTCCCTGTCCTCCTCTTCTTCTCGTTTCCCCCCTTCTCTGACCTCTTCTTGGTCTCATCCCTCTCCCGTAGGAGCTCCCCGCTGTCGAATCGGGTTGCCTCCGCCAGGTTCCTCTCGCTTTGTCGTCTTGCGACGCCCTGCCCACGCCAAGTCCCGCTGCCGCCGTCTTCTGCATCGCCATGAACCTGCCGCTGCTTCTGTTCTTCGTTCGTCAGTAACGAGCAGTAGCAGCTCGCCCGGTCCAGCCGTGCATTGACCACACTGGCCAGCTGCGTGGGCTGAGGCCGCGGCAAGGCCCAGCTCTCCCTGCCCGGCTCCTCCTCACCGACTGGGCTTAGCCCATGGTGAGCCACCCCAATCCCAGCTTCCCAGCAGATTTCGGCCCGATCTGTTTTTTTTACAGATTTGTGATTTTAGCTATTATCCAGAGATTACAGTTTTGCAGAAAAACCCCTAAGCATCAGGCATTTAATAACTCTTGAACCGTGCATCGGATTAAAATGATTTAGACATGTAAAATGCTTAGAATTTTGTGTAAATTAATAATATGCCACTTTCATCCATGTTTGAAATGTTAAAAATGCTGTTTGTTTAATTTTTCTTAAATAATATGCTAAAATGATTTATTTCATAACTAAATAACCGTAGCTCCAATTTTAATAAACTTTATATGTAAATGGGGTGGAAAAATGCCTAGATTAACATGGTGCACTTAGTTTTATTGTTTAACAACATTAAAATATGGTTTAGGGCAGAACAGTAGAAAATTCATAAATTGCATATGAGGATTTTCCGGAAATGTTGTTTGTTGTTCCGGCCTCATTCAAATTTGCCTAAATAGTTAGTTTACTTATGCCTCACCCCTTGCCTTGTTTAACAACATTTAATATTGATGAGTAGCATAAACGAGAGCGAACTAAATGATTGAATGTGGTGTTTCGTCAATATGCAACTCGTTGCATATTGAGCTCCACTTAACTTATAGTATTGTTTGTTGCACTTTGCCATGCCATGCCTCATTAAATCGGACATGCATCATACTTGTTTGTGCATCATGCCATGTTTATGCTTGTGCATTTACCATGTTGTTTGTTTCTTTCCGGTGTTGCTTCTTAGTTCCGGTAATGTTGCGATTGTGAGGATTCGTTCGACTACTCCCGTTCGTCTTCTTCATGGACTCGTTCTTCTTCCTAGCGGGATTTCAGGCAAGAGGGCCGTCACCTTGGATCTCATTACTATCATTGCTATGCTAGTTGCTTCATTATATCGCTATGTTGCGCTACCTATCATTTGCTCTTCAAGCCTCCCAATTTGCCATGTCAGCCTCTAACCTTTTTCACCCCTCCTAGCAAACCGTTGTTTGGCCATGTTACCGCTTTGCTTAGCACCTCTTATAGCGTTGTTAGTTGCAGGTGAAGTTGAAGATTGCTCCATGATGGACAGGATTTTGTTGGGATATCACAATATCTCTTATTTAATAAATGCATCTATATACTTGGTAAAGGGTGGAAGGCTCGGCCTTATGCCTGGTGTTTTGTTCCACTCTTGCTGCCCTAGTTTTCATCATACCGGTGTTATGTTCCCGGATTTTGCGTTCCTTATGCGGTTGGGTGATTTATGGGACCCCCTTGACAGTTCGCTTTGAATAAAACTCCTCCAGCAAGGCCCAACCTTGGTTTTACCATTTGCCTCACCACCACCTATACCCTTCCCTTGGGTCGGCCAACCCGAGGGTCATCTTTATTTTAGCCCCCCCGGGCCAGTGCTTGTCTAAGTGCTGGTCCGAACTGAGTAGACTGCGGGGCCCCCTCGGGGAAACTCGAGGTCTGGTTTTACTCGTAGGATGTCTCATCCGCTGTTGCCCCGAGAACGAGATATGTGCAGCTCCTATCGGGATTGTCGGCGCATCGGGCAGCTTTGCTGGTCTTGTTTTACCATTGTTGAAATGTCTTGTAAACCGAGATTCCGAGACTGATCGGGTCTTCCTGGGTGAAGTTATATCCTTCGTTGATCACGAGAGCTTATCATGGGCTAAGTTGGGACACCCCTGCAGGGTATTATCTTTCGAGAGCCGTGCCCACGGTTATGTGGCAGATGGGAATTTGTTAATATCCAGTTGTAGATAACTTGACACCATATTCGAATTAAAACGCATCAACCGCGTATGTAGCCGTGATGGTCTCTTTTCGGCGGAGTTCGGGAAGTGAACACGGTTTTGGGTTATGTTTGACGTAAGTAGGAGTTCAGGATCACCTCTTGATCATTGCTAGCTTCACGACCGTTCCTTTGCTTCTCTTCTCGCTCTTATTTGCGTATGTTAGCCACCATACTTGCTTAGACGCTGCTGCAACCTCACCACTTTACCCCTTCCTTTCCTTTAAGCTTTGCTAGTCTTGATACCCATGGTAATGGGATTGCTGAGTCCTCGTGGCTCACAGATTACTACAACAACAGTTGCAGGTACAGGTTATGCGATGATCTTGACGCGAGAGCGATGCTTACTTGTTTTGGAGTTCTTCTTCTGCTTCTTCTTCGATCAGGGGATAGGCTCTAGGTCGACAGCCTGGGCTAGCAGGGTGGATGTCGTTTGAGTTTCCGTTTGTGTTTCATCCGTAGTCGGATGGTGCTCTTATGGAAGATGATGTTCTATTCGTGTGGCATTGTATGCCTTTTGTATGTATCCCCATCTATTATGTAATGTTGATGTAATGATATCCACCTTGCAAAAGCGTATCAATATGCAGTTCTATCCTTGGTGGGACCTTCGAGTCTCTTTAGGATAGTATCTCATATTGGGCGTGACATCCGGTTAGTAGGTTAGTCCCAAAAATGATATAAATGTGTAAAGTAAAGCCCATAAACATCCAGAAAGGGTAATATAATAGCATGGAACAATGAAAAATTATTGATACGTTGGAGACGTATCATGAACGCCCGTTCGTTCGTTCGTTTTAACGAACGAGTTTCACCATTTAGCCGCAGACAGCGTATAGCCTGTTCGTCAGTTTTTCTTTTTCCAGGGTTTTTCCGCGATTATTTTCGATCGAGTCTTCTGCCCTGATTTTTGTTTTAGTTTATCTTTTCGCTCGTTTATCAGAATCAGGCGATTCAAGCGCCTAGAGTTTCGTCTCGAAGCCCTCTTTCTGTTTAACCAAGTTAAACAAGTTTTTGGTACTGTAAAATTTGACTTAAGTCCAGATTAGTAAACGGAGCTTGTTTCTTTTGTAGTTTAAGTTTAGTTGCTTCGTTTGATTTGATTCTTTTTGCAAACCGGAGTTCTCAAGTTGAACTTACTGGTGAGATATTTTATTTGAGTTTTACCCGTGCTTCTAGTTGAGTGCTTATTGTATACTTGTTTGTTTGCGATAGAGTACCCAGAGTGCGAAGTGTGCTACTACGAGTCTCTAGGTTTCACGGATCATCAGCAAGGCAAGTAAAACTTTGATCATACCTCTTTACTACCCAGTTTTATGCATTAGATCAATCCTTAGACAATTGCATGGTTAGGAGCTGATTAACATGTGGGTTTTGGGAAGTAGATGAGGTAGTACCTATTGTCCTGTTTATTATCAAACCTTTGGGAGTTACTTCTATGTTGCTTATATTGCTATGATATGCTTGTAGACGTGGATTGGGTGAGTGTATCCATGACAGATGTGAGTATTGTTAATTAATGGTTAACTTAAGGTGGATACTTTAATACACATCTGGGTGGATTGAGGCACCTGGGGAACCCAGTGTTGCCTGTATTTTTGGAAATCCCGGGGTACCGTGTGATTCTCCTATGGACCGCCACCGAGGCTCAAAGGGATCATAAGATTATTCATGCTAGAAACTTCTGTGTGCAGCCACATACTATTATGGGCTCTAGCATAGTTGAGTAAGTTGCAAGACATCTTTCAGTGATGGGCTAGCAGATGTAGGGGAAAGTAGGTGTAATTGTCCACCCAGAGTAAAGAGTTATTGTTTCAGAAAGACTGTGTCTCGTTTCTCCGGCCATGGATGTATTCGATTCTTGTGGGGAAAAGTGCGCAAACCTCTGCAGAGTGTACAAACTAATCATGGTTAGTCGTGTCCCCGGTTATGGACGTTTTGAGTATCTAGTTCTTGGATTATCATGTGGATCTCATCACTCTTAATTTAATTTGATTGGGTTTAATGATGATGCTTAATTGGGATTGAGTTGGGTGAACCTTCTCAATGTTTAACAACTACCATGATACTTAAATAAAATCTATTCCTTTGTTGTAGGAAAAAATTGGCTTTATGCAAAACTGTAACCATAGAGCTTTCCACCAGCCATATATGCATGTAGTGATAGCCATATTCAGTTCATTACTCTCTTGTGTTACATTGCCAACATATTCCATGTGCTGGCCCGTTTTGGGCTACAACGTTCATGTTGCAGACTTTTCAGATGACGAGTAAGGTGCCTTAGGTCATGATCTTTCACTCAGTGATGACGTTGGAGTTGATGGACTCACTTTATCTTCCAAGCCTTCCGCTGTTATCGTTTTTAGATGGCCTTAAGCCATATTTATTGTAATAAGTTCTCTTTTGAGACATTCAATGTAATAAGTGTGTGATTGCTACTCTGTTATAAATCCTTCAAGTACTGTGCGTGTCAGCATTACCGATCCAGGGATGACACTGATGCACAGAGATCAGACTGTTTGAGGTCTGGTCGCTACAGGAAGGTGGTTTTTGTGGTTGGTCGATTTTTTGCTGTTGCCATCTCATTACTGTCCAAGTGCCTAGATTCCACCACCAAGTTGTTATCATTTTGTAGTGTTCTTTAAATTAGTGTACCAAACATGACGTTGACTAGATTCATCGTCGAGTTGCGGTTTTATCGCAACTTTCAATAGAAGATGAGATATCATCATGAATAACCGGAAACTTTTAGGAGTTTTTTGATGGCTAGCTATGTGATGACGATGAATATGTGCTTTGTTTATGTGATGAGTAATATGTGGTTGTTTTTGTCATTTTTTAGTTGCCAGAAAAATAGTGAGTACTTGCCAAGTTTTGAGCACCAAGTTGCTTTTGCATGTACTATCCTTCAGCAGTTGAGTTATCTCTGGGTAGGAGTAAATGCAGATCATTTAAGCTCCCAATGACAGTGAAGTCACACATTTTGTTTCCTTTTCTATAGGTAGAACTTGTGCTTATAGGGCTTTGTATTTTTTCCCAACATGACATTTTTTGGTGTGTTTCTTTTACAGAATGGCTTGGAAAAGCAAAAGGACCACGGGGAGAACTGATGGTGAAAATGAGGGAGAAGAGGTGGTGGCTCAAACAGCAAGGAGTAATGTTGGACGCAAGCGTGGGCGGACGGATGAGGATCCTATCCGGTGTGGTCGGGTGGGGAAACAGGCCACCAATTATGCCCGGGGTGGTCGGGCGGGGAAACGGGCCACCGATTCCGCCCCTCATGATGAAGGAGGGAGGCATGCGAAACGTGTGAAGGAAGTTGGGGATGAGGTTTTTTTATATGAAAAACTTGAAATAAGGGAGACATCTGATTATTTCTTTTTGAAATATGTAATGCTTAATCAGCATGTCATTTGTATACACTCCTATCTTTGATAAGCAGCAGAATAGCAGTTGCCTATTTTAGTACTAGAAGTTGAAGTTCAATATAGTTCTAGTTGCTCAGTTTTAGCAAAGACACCTCTTTTTTAATTATGTTGTGGTTTGCTTAGTTTAGCATAGTGGGCTGCTTAGTTTAATACAATGGGTTGCTCAGTTTAATATAATTGTAGCCTCTGCCCTTTTTTTAATATGAATTCTTCTGTACATTCTTTTACGCAGATTGGTAGAAGTGGGCCACCACCGAGCAACATGGCATCACCTTCAAGACTTTTTGTCCTAAACAGTGGCCTTGAGGATATACAAAAGGATGCATCCCTATAATAAGGGTTGGATTTGCCTTTTTATTAGGTGTTTTTGTAGTCGCATGAATTATTTTTATGCAGTTGCCCACCTATAGGGATGTTGTTGCCTAATTTTAGGGAGCTAGTTGCTTTAGCTAATGTATGAAAATTTCTGCATGAAAAATTCAATGTTAATCATCCTCATTTTTTTCCAAGTGGTGATATTTTACATGAGGTTTTTTTGAAGTTACAGTTGCCAATATTTTTAGAATTTGTAGTTGCTCATTCAACAGGTTTCTGTAGCTGTTGTAGTTTTTGTGATGTCCATAACTGTAGTTGCCCATCAATAGTGCTGGTGTTGCCCTAAGTTAGGGAGGCAGTTGGTCAGCCACCCGTTTTTCACCTATTTCATCTTTTTTTGCTAACTGTTTTATCATGTGCATTTTTTTTAACAAAAACAGCGCAAAGGCGAGTTCTCGAGGTGTGCAGAAGATAGCCTTTTTGGGAGCACGGATCACATCCAGAAGTTTGTCGCTGCGAGGCTTCCTCAAACCTACAACCCCAATGTATTTGCTTCCCTATTTTCGTTCATTCCTAAGAAATGCACTGCCTCTTTTTCTTGTTCATCATTGTGTTATATAGTTTCCTCATTCAATTGATTTTTTTGTGTTTGCAGAAACAAAAAAGGTTGTCATTGCTAGTGCATGATATGTGCTCTGAAATATCAGTCCAAATGGGGAGGTTTGTTCAAGGTGTGGGCAAGCTAGACGAGGAGGAGGATGAATCGGTAGCCACAAGTGTTTCAAGGGTCTCAAGCGCACGTCAATCAGTGAGTAGGGAAAGGAAGAAAAGGGCAGTGGCAAGTCCAAAATAGCAGAAGATTGCAAAGCAGAAGAAAGTAAGGGGTAGTATCACTCGGTGCGAGGACACACTTTTGCTGTCCGATGAAGAGGAGGAGGAATGGGATGCAAAAGAATTTGAATGATCAGAAGAAGAAGAGGAGGAGGAAGGGAAAGATGAGGACAATCCTGAAGAGGAGAGTTCGGATGAGGAGGGGGTCAGCAATGATGATGATGATGATGACAATGACTATAATGATGATCCTCCCTCATACAGCAGCCCACCAGCAGCAACAGAAACTGGTGATGATGAGTCAGAGTGCATGGACGTTGACAACTCTCAGCGGTCTATTGGTGGGGGAGATGGTGGTGAAGAGGAGGAATAGGATGATGAGGAGGAGGATGAAGAGGAAGAGCATCACGAGGAGGAGGATGGTAAAGAGGAAGAGGAGGATGAAGAGAGCAAAGACAAGGAGAGAAATGCGGAAGAGGGCAATGAAAAAGAGAATGAAGTAGAAAAGGAGGGGGAAGCAGAGGAGAAAGAGGATGATGGAAAGAATGAAGAGGAGAAAAAAGAGGAGGAATATAGAGGATGAAGGTGATGAGGTGGAGGAAGATGGTGGGGGAGGGAAGAAGGGGGATGAAGATAAGGATGATGGCGGCACGGGCGACAACGTAGCACCGACAAACCCGGCGGCAGTGGCTGCCATGATGAGGATGATTCACGAAATCTAGGGTGGCGCAGGGGCAGTGTTGGCAATGCGGTGCCGCTAAGTAAGATCATGGAGAAACTCAAGCGTACTGGCAAGGAACAACAACAACGAGAGAAAACGATGTCTGATGAGAGCACACAAGGAAGCATCGAAAGTGCCGATAGTTTTTTACAAAGTAGCTTCGTTAAGAAGGACATGCGGAAGGAGTCGTTTGAGGTAGATAGTGGGCCTGTTATTTCAGCTACAGATGTGGTGAGGATTGGTGACTCGCAGTACAAGCAGAAGCAGGTCATCCCTGAGTTCCGAGATATCTCTCTTTTTCCTGTGCCCGTGGTGCCAACTGAGGAAAAATTCTCTGGGATGGATTTGTCCCTTGAGGTGACTGGAGATGTTGTGGAACCACCAAGTATTGGTCTAAAAGTGGTGGAAACACGGCTTGCGGGAGGAGCTAGAGGGGGTGCTACGAGGAAGGTTAAGAAAGTGTCCTACATGGCAACTAAGGTTACTGTTATGTCCCTGAAAGAAAGCCAGGTTGCGGCAGGTCAAAGTGTTGTAAATACGACAACCAGTCAGCATGCTCTGATAGCTCAGACGCCGACAGATCAAGCGGCATGTCAGAACGTCACATCACCATCGAAAACCAAGGTTTATTAGAAAATGCAGCAAAGAAGCAAAATAGAGCAACTGCTCATATACTAGAAGTAACACAGCAAGAAAATCAAGCAAATGCTAAATCAACAAAGAATGAAAACAGAGCAACTGCTGATACCTTGGAAGCAACTCAGGAAAAACTTAGGCAACCAGAGTGAGTATGCAGGCAGCAGCCCCTCCCAAGCAAAGTGAGGAAGAACCTGCTGCGCTGGAGGAAGCAACTCCTGAGCTGGAGCAAGCAACTGTTGAAGCAACAACACAGGAATAAATGGATAAGCCCCCGGTAGTCCCCACCACGCAAGCGTGCTCTGCAAAGGGGAAAGAAATATCGTTCGATGATATTAGGGGCATCAACGAGTTGCTTGAAAAGTACACCAGCCCAGGTTCGATGCCCCCGCTCATGAGGAGTTAATCTGCTATTACCATACCTGTAATATAGACACCACCTACCATTATTCTATCAATAAATAAAGGAGCATTTGATTCAGGTGAAGAACTAGGATTGCTGCAAACATCAAAATCTAGATGTGTTGTTTTGGATGATTACTGTCCAGCTCCTCCTTTCGATCTTGGGATAGATGAACCAGCAGGAATAACAGGTGAGGAGGGCAAGGCAGCAGAGGATAAGGGGGTGGCAAATGCAGCTGCCACCGGCGACATTGAGTGGGGTATTGTCCGTGGCAACATGGATTTCGATGAAGTCGTTGCGGGTGTAGTGAAAAGTTTTGTAGCACAGAGGGCGGGACACATGTCAGTTGCCGGATTCAGTACACCAACCGAAGTTGCAAAAACAAGTGCTGAGGGGGAGTCGAGCAAAGGTGCTGCCAGCAGCTCGGGCGAGCCTGTTCCTGAGAAGCACGAGAGGAGGATATTGAAAGCTCCACCATCAGAAAGGTCACCATATGTGAATGTACAGACGAGGAAGGATTTCACATGCAACACAGAAACAAACAGAGTGTATACAATGGTTCTGTTGTTTGGAGGAGGAGGGACGACGAGGACGTCGTTGAGAGATGATACAACGTGTGTGTTTTTCCAGTAGCCACTTTTCTTATTCCCATCCAATGATCTTTATTCTTGTTATTTTTCTTAACAGAGCTTTTTCTTGTTCTATAGTCCGCACATCATAAACTATCATGGCTACTTTTGCAAAATCAAGGAGCTTGCTCAATCAATGAAGAAGGCTGGATGGATGAAGACACATGTCTTTGAGTTAGGGACTGAGGCAATCATGTACAACAGAAGGGTGGGGTTCAAGAAAATAATAATGCTTGTTAGGTTTTCGGTAAGAAAATAAAGCCCACAGTTTTGATTCAGTTAGTTTTTCCTTTTTTTCTTTGTTTGGCACTGTCATTTTTTCTTTACCATCTCCTTCTGCCTTTTCACAGATTTGGCTTCAAAAACTTGATTTCGATGTAAAGGAGCTGCATGACAGGTTCAACCAATCAAACTGTTTAGATGAGCAAGCCATGGTATGCTCCATGTTTTGCTAGTTGCTTCCTTTTAAAACATAAATTGCCTATTTTATCCTTCTGGGTGTTGTCGCCTAAAATTTTACGACCTGCAACACATACTTAGGATCCATCTGTTATTACACTTTTTTTGTTTTTTTGAAATATGTTTTAGGTGCATGTACAAACACACACTAGTGTGTACCTACAAAGTATAATAGGCCCACAAGATAGGACTGAGCAGTATCTATCAGTTGCCTTTTGTAACATCTAAGTTGCTTGTTATATAATGCATTGTTGCCTAAAAAGTGTATGTTTCCAGTGAGAATTTTTTACACAATTTGGAAAACCAAGTGCATTTTTGTCCATGTTTCACATTTCAGAAGTAAGAATTTTTTCTTCATTTTTGTTTTTACATCTCTGCCTCACCAACTCAAGTAAAGTTTCTGCTAAAAACTCATAGGGTTGCCTGGAATCATATCAGAAGTTGATGTTTTTTGTGTTTTGTGAGATCATATCAGAAGTTGATATCAGAAAATCATAGGGAGTTGCCTGAAATCATATCAGAAGTTGCTCCTAAAAACTCATAGGTTTGCCTGAAATCATATCAGAAGTTGGTGTTTTTTTGTAAGATCATATCAGAAGTTGATACCAGAAAATCATAGGGAGTTGCTTGAAATCATATCAGAAGTTGCTCCTAAAAACTCATACGGTTGCCTAAAATCATATCAGAAGTTGGAGTTTGTTTTTGTTTTTGTAAGGTCATATCAAAAGTTGATACTAGAAAATCATAGCGAGTTGCCTGAATTCATATCAGAAGTTGCTCCTAGACACTCATAGGGTTGCGTGAAATCATATCAGAAGTTGGTGTTTTTGTTATGCACAGAACATATCCCACTCCTATTATAGCTGACACCCAAGTTTGTTTTTTTGAAGGTTATGATTCCTGTGCTTGAAAATTTAGATCCAGATAATGCCCATGGTCCACACCACTACTGGATATTCAATATCAATTTGAGGGATAAAAGGTTCGAAGTGTTTAACTCATGGAGGAATATAAAGAAAAGCAAGAGGCTGGATGAAGTAGCAAGGGCTATTATAGTAGCAGTCCATGTATTGTGGGACAAAAACTATCCAAAACAAGCAACAACGATGGAGAAGTTTCCGCTTGCGGATATCGATGCACCAAAGCATGCTGTAGCGCAAGGACTAACCTACCTACATACATCTCATTGTTTATAAGACGGAGTTTTGCTTTCTATTCACAAGAACTTTCCCTTACATAGGATTTTGTTCTTGCTGATTTGTTGTTCATCTTTTTTTGCAGTGGTGACTGTAGCATATTCGCATTGATTAACACGTTACTGTGGAATGGGACGTGGCACCCAATCTACGGACAAAGCGACATACCAAACATTAGGAAGAAAATGACAATATCGATGCTGAAGTGTGACCTGAACAAGGTTCTATGGCAGGAGATCCTCAAATGAATCAAGAAGTGAATGAACAAGTAGGTACACTTTTTTCTGCTGCAGAATGTGTGCCATTAGAAAACTCGCAAAAGTTGCTCAAAAACCACCTAAAACAAGTTTGCATAAATCATAAGTGTCCATAGGTTTTGTAAGTTTTTGAGCAAGGAAATAAAGCACAAATGTTAAGCATCCACCTACAGTGTCTCCATTTTGTGAATTTAAAGCTAGGAAAACACATAAGTTAAAACAAGTTCATGCAGGACACAAAAATCTATAGTTGCTTTTGAACTGTAAATTGCTTGATTTCCCTTCTAGATATGATCAAAAATCAGGCCATAGTTGCTTTATCTAGCAGGAACACTGTTGCTTTTTTTGCTTCAACTAGTTTGCAAGCCCAGGGGTCATTTTCCTCATGTGGTAACCATCACAGTAGCTTCCCTGGACACATCACAGCATTGTGGTCGATTGATTCACAGATGATGCATTTGTTCTTTTTCTTGGGGTGTAGCTCTAGTGCTGATTGGAAGCGCCTGCTGTGGCTGCGCCCTTTTGTGACCGACCGAGGTGGATCCATAGGGGCAGGGGGCAGGGGGGCAGGAGGTTGGCCTGAACCACTTGGGGCATTAGCTTTTGATGCTTCCCTAGCCCGAGCCTCTTCTCGTGCTGCCTTTAGCATCTTCTTCCTTAGTTTATTCAGCTTTGTGAGCTCAACATCCGTTGCTTTCATGTGCCTCCTAACTGCAGCAGCTGCCTCATCACTCATCATTGCCTTATTATCTAGCTTTGCAAAATCCATTGTTGCCCAGCTTTGAACAGTAGTTATGGATGTGGCTCCGGACAACAATCATCACGGACCAAGACATTGCTATGGCACAAGCAATCAAGAGGAAGTTCCCGACAACGATTCACCGTTGTTGCCATTGGCATATAATGAAGGAAGCACAAAAGAAGCTTAGCCCCGTGTTAGCTAGGAACCCGGATTTGGTCAACAACCTCAATGAATGCATTGACTTCAGTTTCACCCTAGCTGAATTTGAAAGGAAATGGGCTACACTTTTGTTGAAGTATGAAGGTCTTATGCATGCCACTTTGAGAAACTATATGAATACCGGGCTACATGGGTGCCGTGTTACTTCAAATTCAGGTTCTTCTCTTTCCTTCAGTCGACAAAACACAGCGAAGAGTTCAATGCTGTCTTGAAGCACTATGTGAACCCACACAAGTCAATTCTCAACTTCGTCAAGCAATACGAGAAGATTCAGGTACACATACTCGTGAGGGAGGGCGGGACCGACTACCGGACAAATCATTTAGACACACAAATATGGTCACGTTTCCCCATTGAGACGCATGCCTACAAGGCATACACTAGGGACATCTATGTAAAATTTAGAACTGAGTTTCAGATGATTGGACAGTACGATGTGCACTTGTGAATAAAAAGCAAAACTCTGTTTTATAAGCAACAAGATGTATGTAGGTAGGTTAGTCCTTATGCTACAGTCTGCTTTGGTGCAATGATATCTACAAATGGAAACTTCTCCATCTGTCGGTGTACTAAAGTAGGGGGGTACCTTAGTACCCCGAACTTGTGCACGGGCAGTCGCGGCAACCCGCGGCAGGGCTTGCCGGGCGTCCGCCAAGATCCTCCGCGGCTACTTTGACGCCATCCAAGACCAGAATACTCAAGCTAAAGCCCCGGCAAGAGGAGCTTGCCGGGAAGGCCAGCCAAGGCCCCGGCAAGAAGAGCTCGCCGGGAAGAAAATAAAGGCCCCGGCAAGAGGAGCTTGCCGGGATGGCCGACCAAGGCACCTCCAGAAGACTTGCCCCGGCGTCCCGCGCGTCCCGGCAAGGCCCGACGGCCGGCAAGCTTGCCGGCACGACAAGAGGAGGACCGCGGCAAGGCACTTGCCGCGGAGAGATTGCCAACCAAACTCCAGTACATCCGGCGACGTGTCATCCCAAGGCCGTCCCAAAGGCACGTGGCGAGGCGTTACACAGCCATGCGGAGCGAGGTGGCAAGCGGAACTGACAGAAACGCCATCGTGGCAACCGGTGGCTCACTTGACGATCGCCTCCTTGCACTGTTGGGGCGACCGGACGGGCATTAAATGCCCCTGTCCCCTGCCGCCAGAGTTAGGTAGGGGACACTGTTGGTCACTGTTACACCAACCTGCGTTTTTACCTTTCTACCCCCTCTTCTTACGCTGCCACCTGTTGGTGCCCCCTTTAGACTATAAAAGGGAGGTCCATGCGCACGTAGAAAGGGTTCGGTTCGTCTGGGTACACAGGACTAGCGTTCGGTTCGTCTTGGTACACAGGACGCGCTCGTATCGGAGCAAGATCAAATAACAACACAAAGCAGCAGTAGGGGTTTTATCTCTCCGGAGAGCTCCGAAGCTGGGTAAAAATCGTCGTCTCCCTCACCCAGCGCGCGCCCGGGACCTCGATCCGCTCTGCGCGCGGCCTCTGCCCCCCTCACCGAACCAGAAAGGGGCCCCCCGTGCCCCATAGGTGCCCGGGCGGTCACGGAAGTAGACCGTGCGCCCGCCCCGACATCTTTGGCGCGCCAGGTAGGGGGCGCGTCGAGGTTGTGAGCATCCGATCCGGTCTCCGTGCACGCTGCATCAACGCCTTCATCGACATGCCACCGAGGAAGAAGCCTTCGGAGGTAGCCGCTCCGTCTGCATCGGTTCCGCCACCACCGCCGGAGCAAACGGGCGGTGGAGTGGGCGCCGGCGGAGTAGCGGGCGCCGACGGTGGGACTCACGTCGTCACCAGATCCAAAAACAAGGCCCCGCAAGCGTCGGCGACCATGCATACCCCGCACCCTTCCCAGGAGGTGCAAGGCCGGCAACGCCCCGGTGCCCCTAGCACCGTGCTCGCGTTGGAGCCAGGCCAAGCTGGTGGGTCGCGAGACGCTCGAGGTCAGCATGCACGCCCGCATGCTGGCGCGAGCGAGGTACGGTCGCTAGGGCGGGGTGATGCACCTCCCAATCCAGTTGGGAGTCCGAGCACATCCCGCTCCTCGCGCCGCTCGTCGCCGCCACCACCCAAGACAGCAGAGGAAGCGCTGGCCCGAGCCTAGCTGCTCCTAGACTACCCTCCGGCGCCGCACAAGATCGACGACTGGAGGATGACCATATACAGCCTCATCGCCTTCGCCAACGGCGACAAGCCCCGGCAACCGAGCGCATCGAGGCCTCGGCAAGGCGTCCAAGCGCGAGCCGACGCTGACAAGACCGCTGGGGGAGCCACCTCCGTGCACTCCCAGCCCCGAAGGCCAAGATCGCCGGCTCGTCGGACCAACCCCGACGGCGACTCCACCGCGTCGTCGGACCCGCGGACTCGACGCGACCAACGCCACGTTCTCCAAGAACGGCGGCACAAAGACGCTCGCACTCGCATCGAGCGCAGAAGGGAAACGCGACGTCAATCTAACCAGCATGCTGGGCCCACTGTCGACATGCATGCACTAGGGGAGCCAGGCGACTTGTCGTACGCGGCAGGTTGCCCTGCGTTCACCCGCGAGCTGCGGCAAGTCCAGTGGCCCAAAACCAAGAACTTCAAGCCAGACGTGCCCGAGAAGTACCATGGCAGGATACATCCATCGGAGTTCCTCAGCATCTACACCATCGCGGTGCAGGCTGCCGGAGGGCGCGATGAGAAGATCCTCGCCAACTACTTCCCACTGGTACACAAGCCCAATGTCAGATCTTGGCTCATGCACTTGCCGGACAGTTCCATCTCTTCATGGGCTGACCTGTGTCATCAGTTTGTCGGCGCCTTCACTGGCAGCCACAAGCCTCATGGCCAGGAAAGTGACCTCCACTTGCTCGTTCAGAAGGAGGGGGAGCCCCTGCGCAAGTACATACAGAGATTCAGCCAGGTGCAACGCAACATCCCAGACGTCCACCCTGCCGCGGTTATCAACGCCTTTCATCAGAACGTGCGCAACTGCAGGATGAGGGAGGAGATGGCGATGTGCAAGATCAGAGACGTCAGTGAGCTCTATGCTCTGGCCGACAAGTGTGCACGGGCTGAGGAGGGGAGGAAAATCCCCGGAGAGGTTGCGGGAGCAGAAGGATCTAACAGTGAGGATACCGCCCCGGCAAGGAAGAACCGGAGACGGAGCAACAGGAAGAGAAAGGCTAAGGATGTGCTAGCTATTGAGCATTCCGGCAACGGAGGCGGCTCCGACAAGGCCAAGGCCAATGACTCTGGCGAGGCTGTGGTAGCCGCCGACAAGCAGGATGGCTCCGTTAAGCGGTATTGCAAGATCCACCGCACCAAGGGCCATGATCTCCAAACCTGCAAGAAAGTCGAAGAGATGGCGGAGCTGCAGAAAGCAGAATACGAGCGCCGCGATAAGGAGAGAGCCCAGGGAGGTGGCGGAGGATCCGGCAAGAAACTTCCCGCCCGGGGAGGGCACCGCGGCAAGCCCAAGCTGCGGCAAGGAGATAGGCCTCCCCGCGGCCGCGACAAGGACGAAGATGAAGATGAGATGGAGGAAGATGAGACCGATGACCAAGAGTTTCAGAAGGCGACAGAGGTGCTGTGCATCGACGGCGGCGCCTCTCTGCACGCCTCGCACCGCCAACTCAAGCAGTGGGTGCGAGAGGTGAACGCAACGGAGCCGTCCGTCGAGGCGCGCAGGCCTCTGAAATGGTCCGGCACGCCCATCATTTTCGATGTAGAAGACCACCCTGATCGCATCACCGCAGTCGGGTGCGTGCCGATGTTGGTCTCACCAACAATCCGCAACCTCAAAGTCACGAAGATGTTGGTTGACGGCGGGGCCGGCCTGAACCTGATTTCCTCCACAGTGCTCAAGAAGCTCCAGATCCCCGACAGCGAGCTCGAAGAGACTGGTACCTTTCAAGGGATAAATCCGGGAAGGAGCAAGCCCAAGGGGAAGATCACATTGCCAGTGACGTTTGGCAGTGAGCTGAATTTTAGGACAGAGAAGGTCACCTTCGATGTTGCTGATATCCCATTGCCCTACAATGGGATACTCGGCCGACCAGCGCTTGCCAAGTTCATGGCAGCCTCTCACTACGCATACAACATGCTCAAGATGCCCGGCCCGATGAGTGTCATTTCTGTCCAAGGTGACAAGAGGGATGCACTCATCTGCGCCGACAAGATTTACCGGGAAGCAGTAGCCGCAGCAGAGCGCGAGCCACTTGCCGCTGAAGCTCCCCGGGGGAAGGAGAAGCTCAAGTCCGGCAAGTGCAGCCCTGATGCCCACTCCGGCAAGCGCACCTCCTCGGAGTGCTGCGCTGCCGTCGAGAGCGCACCATCGAGCTCTACCGGCAAGTGCAAGAAAGCAAAGGTAGCCTCGCCAGAGACCAAGAAGGTGGCCGCCAAGAAGGACGGCACCGGTGGTACCTTCACCATCAGTGCCACACTTGATCCTAAATAGGAAAGCGCGCTCGTTGCTTTCCTGCGGGCGAATGTCGATGTGTTTGCGTGGCAACCATCTGACATCCCCGGTGTTCCCAGGGAAGTAATCGAGCACCACCTTGCCGTGTGCCCTCACGCGCGGCCCGTCAAGCAAAGAGTCAGGAAACAAGCAGTAGAGCGCCAAGAATTCATAGCAGAGGAGATTAGAAAGTTGGAAGCAGCAGGATTGGTCCGGGGAGTACTCCATCCAACGTGGCTAGCCAATCCGGTAGTCGTGCGCAAGGCGAACGGGAAGTGGAGGCTCTGCATTGACTTCACTGATGTCAACAAAGCCTGTCCCAAGGATCCATTCCCCTTGCCGCGCATCGATCAGATTGTTGATTCCACCGCAGGATGTGATCTGCTCTCCTTCCTTGATGCATACTCAGGATATCACCAGATCTTCATGGCAGAAGAGGACGAAGAGAAAACCGCATTCATTACTCCATGTGGCACATATTGCTTTGTACGGATGCCTTTTGGACTAAAGAATGCTGGTTCGACGTTTGCAAGAGTAGTCGGTCATGCTTTTGAGCCACAGCTGCACAGAAACATAGAAGCTTACATGGATGACATAGTAGTCAAGAGCAGAGACAGGGCAACTCTGATCCAAGATTTGGACGAGACCTTCACAAATCTGCGCAAGATCAATCTCAAGTTGAATCCCGAGAAGTGTGTACTTGGAGTCCCCTCCGGCAAGCTTCTCGGATTCTTTGTGTCACAGAGGGGGATTGAAGCTAACCCCGACAAGATCGAGGCCATCGAGCAAATCGAGGCGCCGAAGCGAGTCAAGGACGTACGAAGGCTTGCCGGCTGCGTTGCCGCTCTCGGCAGGTTCATTTCCAAGTCTGCTGAACGCGCCCTGCCATTTTTCAAAATCTTGAAAAAGGCGGGTCCAATGAAATGGACTCCGGAAGCGGAGGCTGCGCTGCAAGACTTGAAGAAATATCTGTCCTCCACTCCAACACTTGTCGCACCTAAGCCACAAGAGAAGTTGCTGCTATATCTAGCGGCAACCAATCAAGTGGTTAGTGCTGCGTTTGTAGCAGAGAGGGAGGCAGATGATGAGCCAGCGGCCGCGGCAAGCGAATCCAGCGACAAGCAGGGGGCTCCCCCGACGAGTTCTGGACCGACAAGCCCTGGTCCGACAAGTTCTGGCTCCGGCAAGGATGGATCTGTACAAATGCCAGAGGAGAAACAGAAGAAGATGGTGCAGCGCCCAGTTTACTTTGTCAGTTCCCTTCTCCAGGGGGCTAGATCAAGGTACTCTGGTGTGCAGAAGTTGCTTTTCGGCCTCCTCATGGCCTCGAGGAAGCTACGCCATTACTTCCAAGCACATGAGATCACAGTTGTCACTCGCTTTCCGCTGAAGAGGATATTGCAAAATCCAGAAGCAACAGGCAGGATTGTCGAGTGGGCACTGGAACTGTCAAGCTTTAGCCTCAAATTTGAAAGTACTTCAACTATTCAGAGCCGAGCCTTGGCAGCATTCATAGCGGAGTGGACGCCAACGCCTGATGAAGAGACTCCGGAGAGGAGCATCCCCGTCAAGGAAGCAAGCAGAGAGTGGATCATGTACTTTGACGGTGCCTTTTCGCTGCAAGGCGCCGGTGCGGGCGTACTACTTGTCACCCCCACCGGAGAGCACCTCAAGTACGTGGTCCAAATGCATTTTCCCAAGGAGCAAGCAACAAACAATACTACAGAGTATGAAGGTTTGCTTGCTGGACTCAGAATAGCAGCAGAACTTGGGATCAAGAAGCTCATTGTCAGGGGTGACTCACAGCTTGTCGTCCGTCAAGTTAACAAAGATTATCAGAGTCCGTTGATGGAAGTGTACATCGATGAAGTTAGGAAGCTAGAAGAACATTTTGACGGCTTGCAGATGGAACATGTTCCAAGAGCTCAGAATGACATTGCAGATGGCCTGTCAAAATGTGCCGCACTCAAGTTACCTGTGGAACCAGGAATCTTTGTGCTCAAGCTGACTCAACCATCTGTCACACCATCAACTGGACAGAGCGGAAAGAGAAAGTTGGTCACTGGCAACTACTTTCCGGTAGAGCTTCCCGGAGCCGCCGCCAAGAAGGTCCCCAGGCTCGATACAGAGGGCGCTGAGGAGCAGTCTACTCCGACAAGCCCTAGGGTTTGTTTCGTTGAAATAGACGCTCCTGACAAGCCGTGTCCCGACACGCTTGCCGGGGAGCATCACGCTCTGGCAGAATCTCAGACTCTTGCCGTGGAAGCGGATGTTCCTGCAGCAGCATTTGCGCCTTTAGTCCTTGTCGTCGAGCCACAAGCTCCGGCATGGGCACAGCAGATCGTCCAATTCCTTCAAACAGGAGAACTCCCCAAGGAACAACAAGCAGCGGAAAGAGTAGCCCGACAATCAAGTATGTACCAGTTTGTCGATGACATACTGTACAGAAGAAGATTCAACGGAGCGAAATTGAAGTGCATTTCCCGGGAAGATGGACGAGAGCTGTTAGCAGAAATACATGGAGGCATATGTGGTCATCACATTGGCGCAAGAGCACTCGCCGGCAAGGCTTTCCGGCAAGGCTTCTTCTGGCTGACAGCCCTCCAGGATGCAACTGCACAAGTAACCAAGTGTGAAGCGTGCCAGTTCCATTCCAAGCAGATTCATCAACCAGCTCAAGCTCTCCAAACAATCCCTTTGTCCTGGCCATTTTCGGTCTGGGGGCTCGATATCCTCGGCCCCTTCCCCCGAGCCGTCGGGGGCTTTGAGTACTTGTACGTTGCGATCGACAAGTTCACAAAGTGGCCTGAGGTGGAACCAGTGAGAAAGGTGACAACACAGTCAGCAGTCAGGTTCTTCAGGTCGATTGTTTGCCGTTTCGGAATCCCTAACGGGATCATCACCGATAATGGCACGCAATTCACGAGCTGCACCTTCATGCAGTACGTCCAAGATCTTGGCACCAAGATCTGCTTCGCTTCTGTTGCTCACCCGAGAAGCAACGGTCAAGCGGAGAGGGCGAACGCTGAAGTGCTACGCGGGATTAAGACCAGAACTTTCGATAGGCTACACAAGTGCGGAAGAAATTGGATCGAGCAGCTGCCAGTGGTTCTTTGGTCGATCAGAACGACGCCAAATCGAGCCACTGGCCAGACACCCTTTGCTCTTGTCTACGGAGCAGAGGCAGTTCTCCCCATGGAACTCGTATACGGGTCGCCTCGGGTGCTCGCTTATGATGAGCTTGAGCAAGAGCAGCTGCGTCAAGATGACGCGCTGCTCCTCGAGGAGGATCGTCTTCAGGCTGCTGTGCGAGCTGCTCGCTACCAGCAAGCTTTGTGCCGCTACCACAGCCGCAAAGTTAATGCCAGAAGCTTCGAGGAAGGCGACCTTGTTCTTCGGCTCGTTCAGTCGGCCAAGAATTCCAACAAGTTGACGCCAAAGTGGGAAGGCCCTTATCGGGTGAAACGAGTCACTAGGCCCGGCGCTGTCCGCCTTGAGACCGAAGATGGCATTCCGGTGAGCAACTCCTGGAACATAGAGCATCTCCGCAAGTTTTACCCATAAGGCGCGGTTGCCGGACCCTGTTCCGGCAACCACCTTTTGTACAAGCCTTGCCGCTGTTGCATGTAACACTTTGTAGAAAGCCGGGTGCAGCCCCCGTGCGTAAATAAAGTTTATATGCCTCGCACATTTTGTCAAATTTAATGCATCTCTCTTTTTTGCATATATGCCTGACACTTTGTGCAGCACTTACCCCCGGTAAGCAATAGCGAACCTTAAGGTTCCATATCATTATTTTCTTTTCTTCCTTCTCAAAAAGAGGATCCTTCCGCCCACAAGTTCACCAGGGGGGAGAGAAGATAAAGATGTGGACCGGGCGTCGTTCGAAGGAATCTAGCCTTGCCGGGACGCAGGCGACAAAAAAAAAGCTATGTTGCCAAAGTTTGAGCATAGTCAGTTTTAAATTTTTAAGTTATATTCCTTGAACGTCCGTGCCTTGTATGGAAAACCTGTGCGCGGAGGAATCGACTCGTGGCTAAGTTGCGCCCTTGGTTTGTTTCGAGCCCGCTCAACAATACAAGTGCGCCGCAACTAGCTCCGACAAGGTTTCTTGCCGGGGGCAGCACCGCCAGCAGGCTGCTGATGTTTCGTACTCAGCAAGTGTGCTTGCGCCGGCAAGTCCCCTCAAAGCGTAGGGTAAAAACATACAAGGAACGCAGTAAAGTAAAGGGAATAACATAGCGAGCTATACCCAGAGTAGAGTTATATTACAAGAACGACTTATTGCGACGCTGACTAAGTTGTCCTCATGACCAAAATAACAGCAGGAAGAAAACAGGAGAAGAAGGGCGGCCTAATCCGCGCGCCCGCCATCGACCCTCCTGACCTCGTTCACCTTGTCCACGATGGGTGCGACGATGGCCTTGAGTTCTTCAAGATCGGCGCCCTCCGGCAGCTTCTTGGTGACGCGGGAGAGGTCAATGCCCGGGTTGCGGAAGAGGACCTTCACCAATACCTTCTCCAAGACCCCGGCGCAGATCGCGCGCGACTCGTTGGCCAGCTGCTTCGGGATCCTTTCCCGGAGCAGCCGAAGAGCCGTCACCACATCCTTGAAGAAGAGCGTGAGCTTGGCGCTAGGCTGGAGGTTCTCGTTGCCTTTGAGCTCTTTCCTCAGGGTATCTTCTCGCTTCTTGGCGGCGTCCAGCGTCTCCGTCAAAGAAGCCAATTTCAACTCCAGATTGGCGCTCGAGTCCTTGGCGGCGTTCAGCTCCTTGATCTTCTCGGAGAGCTGGACCTGCAGATCGCCGTGAGCGCGCGCATCCTTCTCGCGGTCGCGCTGGAGTGCGGCAAGCTCTTCGTTCTTCCTTGTCACAACCGCCTCCAGCTGCGCCACCTTCTCCTCCAACTCCTTCTTGGCGGCTTCGGCGGCCGCGGCGGCGTCTTTCGCCTCCTTGAGTGCCCCGCCAAGTGATTGTTCCCGGGCGGCGAGCTCTTCGTCATGGCTGTCCAAGTACGCCTTCCTCTGTATCAGTTCGCCGTCCCGCTTGGACAACTCCTCGGCGGTGAGCCTCTGCTGCTCCTCGGCTTCAGCCTTCTCCAGGATGAACGCCTTCTTCGCTTCGTCAAGCTGCGCCCTCTCCTCGGCAATGGACTGGAGGGCCTCCTGGTTGCGGCTCTTGAGTTCTTGCGCATGTTTCTCTATGTCAACTCCCGCCTGCGCGACAAGCGCTTCCCGGGACTCAAGCTTCGCTTGCCGGACGCGGTAGAGTGACACCAGCTTTCGGAGCAGCTGCTCCTCCTCGGACTCGCCACTGCTGCTGCTTGGCCTGTCGACCACCGCCAGCCCGGCGGAGGCAAGTACCTCCCCGTCAAACTCCTCTCCTTCGACCGGCCCCCTGGAATTCGATGCCCAGGGGAGCTTGATGTATACGCCTTCGCCGACCTTCAAGTAGGCGCCGGGCTGGGGCTCTTCGGAGCCTGGCGCTGCGTCCGCGGCGAAGGGATCGGCGTTCGGGGTAGCTCCCTGCGCTCCTGCGGCCCCCGGATCGTCGGTACGATCGCCGGATCCCTCGCCAGTTCCAGCACCAGCAGCCTTGGCGGCCTCTTCGTCGGCAAGGTCACCAGCGCCGGCCTCCTCTTCAGTAGCGGTAGCATCACCAGTATCGCCGCGCAAGTCCTCCTCGCCGGTGGCCTCGGTCTCCATTGGCTCCGCAGAGGGAGGATCTGAAGGCAGGAAAAGGGGGGAGGAGAAGTCAAGCAAGTATCCAAAAAATAAGACCAGAAGAAGAAGAACCTAAGGGGAAATTTCCGACAAGGAGGGTTACCTGCGCTGAGCTCTGTGATCGTGGGCTCCACCACCGAGGGCTCACTGATCCCACCTCTTGCCGGAGACCCTATCCTTGCCGGAGATGACTCCCATATCGGGGAATCAGCCCCTGGTGGCGTAGTCGAGGCCGACGACACCTCCGGTTCGGCCTCCGACTGCTCATGGTGGGCCTGTTCTTCTTCTGTATAAAAAAAACAGAGCCAATAATAAAGATATTGGCAAAAGAAGCAGCGACCATGCGCGCCCCACGATAGGAAGTGGACCGAGGCACTTACGCTGGGGGCTGTGCTGGGAGCTGCTACGAGGGGAAGGGGCCGGGTCCGTCAAGGTCGTCTCCGACGTATCTTCCGCTGCCACAGCAGGATCGTCCTCAACTACGGGGACCTTGGCCCTCTTCGCCGCCCTCTCCGCCAAAGTCCTGAGGCCGAACAGGAGTTCAAAAACAAAAAAACAGATTAGATGCAAGACAAACAGCGACAAGGGTCGAGCGAAAGGCGAGTACAATACGGAGGAAGCCTTACTCCTCTTCGTCCTCCTCCTCCTCGTCGTCATCAGAGCTCAGCGCGAAAAGGTCGAACTCCGGTGCCCACCCTGCGCGGCGTGGCGGAGGAGTAGGCTCCCTCCGGCGCTTGCCGAGGGCTGCGGCAGGGTCAGGCGTGGCGGCCCGGGAAGACCCCGCCTCAGTTTCTGGCGCGGCTTGGGACCCTCCCGCCGCGACGAAACTTGTCGCGGCTGAGCGCGACCCGCGGCTGCTGCGGCTGCTGGTCGACCTGCGCCTCTGCCGGCTCTCCAACTCGACGGAGACACCTTCTCGGTCGGAACTGGGGCTGCGCGGAGGGCTCCATCGGCGGCAAGTTGCTCGAATACGGCCGACCACTCGCGCCCTCGGCGGGCTGGCTCACTTCGGCCGCGGCCTCCCCTTCGTCATCACCATCTCCGGCAAGATCTTTCCAGGCGGCAAGGCTTTCCGCCTCAGCTGCTTCCGCCTCCGCCAGCGTGAAGCCAAACTCGCCCGCGGCAGCGGCTGCCGCCACCTCCTCGGCCCTGCTGGCGATGTACGCCAGCTCATTGGCAGTGGTGGAGCGGGTGAGGAGCTTCTGCTCGTCAGAATTGACTGCCGTCTCCGACAAGTCATCGAAGAATTGCTGCACGACCTCGGCGGCGGGCTCTATCCAGTTAGCACTTACCCCGTGCGAATCGCACTCTGGCATCATTGCGCAGATGCGATCGCGCTGGGAGTTGTTGCACAAGGGGATGACGCCCGCCGGCAGCCGGAACCACTCTGGATGATTGGCGTCATGCTTGAACGTCTCCCTCAACATCGCGTCAAGCTCCAGAACCGTGAAGTTGAAGTTGAGGCCCGGGCGCAGCCTCATGAAATCCGCCGGGCCGCCGAACAGCCAGGCGGGCCTCCCCCTTGCCTGCAAAGGGGCGATACGACGGCGGAGGAAATCTGCGCCGACCGCCCCTGTTGTGAGCCCGGCGTGCCGGAGCCGGAGGATTCGGGTGGTAGCAATCGTCAATTTGGCGTCATCCGACGACAGAGCGCTCCAGTCGCCGCCGCGCACCACCCGAGTCTTGCGCAGCTTAGTGAACGACGGCGGATCGGCGTCACAGATCCAACACCACTCCGCCCTCCACTCGTTCCACTTGCTGCGAAGCTCGCCCGTCAAGTACGCCTCCTTCATGCCCATCCGGGAGGTCCAGGCGATTCCTCCAGCCAGTGGCTCCCCTTTCTCAGCCCGAGGGGAAAAATAATGGCGAAAAAGAGCGACATTGGGGAGGATACCAACGAAGTTCTCACAAAGATGCGCGAAAACCGCCATCATCAGGACGGCATTGGGGGTGAAATCAAGCAGATGGAACCCAGAGGTATTCATGATGTCGCAAAAGAAATCGGAAAAAGGCGGGCAGAGACCGCAATAGAAGAACACAGGGAAGAAGTAGTACCCCCTGGGACACTTCTTCGATTTGGAGGCTTTCGCGGAAAGCACCGGCGTGCGCGGGTGCGCCCACGTTTCCGTCGACCAAAAGAGGTAGAACCCCGACCGCAACGCCTCTGGGGTGAGCTCAGGGGAGAAGAGCACCTGCTTCTTACGCAGCGCCTCGAGCTCCAGTGCCTCGGCCGACTTCGCGGCCTTCGCGGCCTTCGCAGCCTTCGTGGCCCTCCCGGCCTTCGGAGCCATGGCGGGGGCAGCGGGGGAAGGCGAAAGCAACGGCGACGGCGGCGGCGACGGGCGGCGGAACGCTGTTTCGTCCTCGATTCAGGAGACAGAGGAGGGCGTCGGGGCTTTCGGAGGAAGGAACCGCAAGTGGCGAAAGTGGGGGAGCGACTCCGTTCCCTCCGCTTATAAATGGGGGATGCGAACGTTGCGCATTCCCTGGAATTAAGTATTAACCACGTCTCCCACGACGCCGCAACCGACGCGTGCCGTTGCAGGAGAACGCGGTGGAAGCGGAGTCCGATTTTGTGCGGACCCAGGCCACGCGTGCCCGTGCACTGTTTTGGGCCTGGCCCAACAACGCTCGGCACCGTGTATGGCCCAGGCCCGGGGGCTACTGTCAGTGTACTAAAGTAGGGGGGTACCTTAGTACCCCGAACTTGTGCACGGGCAGTCGCGGCAACCCGCGGCAGGGCTTGCCGGGCGTCCGCCAAGATCCTCCGCGGCTACTTTGACGCCATCCAAGAACATAATACTCAAGCTAAAGCCCCGGCAAGAGGAGCTTGCCGGGAAGGCCAGCCAAGGCCCCGGCAAGAAGAGCTCGCCCGGAAGAAAATAAAGGCCCCGGCAAGAGGAGCTTGCCGGGAAGGCCGACCAAGGCACCTCCAGAAGACTTGCCCCGGTGCCCCGCGCGTCCCGGCAAGGCCCGACGGCCGGCAAGCTTGCCGGCATGACAAGAGGAGGACCGCGGCAAGGCACTTGCCGCGGCGAGATTGCCAACCAAACTCCAGCACATCCGGCGACGTGTCATCACAAGGCCATCCCAAAGGCACGTGGCGAGGCGTTACACAGCCATGCGGAGCGAGGTGGCAAGCGGAACTGACAGAAACGCCATCGTGGCAACCGGTGGCTCACTTGACGATCGCCTCCTTGCACTGTTGGGGCGACCGGACGGGCATTAAATGCCCCTGTCCCCTGCCGCCAGAGTTAGGTAGGGACACTGTTGGTCACTGTTACACCAACCTGCGTTTTTACCTTTCTACCCCCTCTTCTTACGCTGCCACCTGTTGGTGCCCCCTTTAGACTATAAAAGGGAGGCCCATGCGCACGTAGAAAGGGTTCGGTTCGTCTGGGTACACAGGACTAGCGCTCGGTTCATCTTGGTACACAGGACGCGCTCGTATCGGAGCAAGATCAAATAACAACACAAAGCAGCAGTTGGGGTTTTATCTCTCCGGAGAGCTCCGAAGCTGGGTAAAAATCGTCGTCTCCCTCACCCAGCGCGCGCCCGGGACCTCGATCCGCTCTACGCGCGGCCTCCGCCCCCCTCACCGAACCAGAAAGGGCCCCCCCCCCCGTGCCCCATAGGTGCCCGGGCGGTCACGGAAGTAGACCGTGCGCCCGCCCCGACACCATCGTCTTTGCTTGTTTTGGATAGTATTTGTCCCACAATACGCAGAATGCTGCTACAATAGCCCTTGCTACTTCATCCAGCCTCTTTCTTTTCTTTATATTCCTCCATGAGTTAAACACTTCGAACCTTTTATCCCTCGAATTGATATTTAATAGCCAGTAGTGGTGTGGACCATGGGCATTATATGGATCTAAATTTTCAAGCACAGGAATCATAACCTTCAAAAAAAGAAACTTGGGTGTCAGCTACAACAGGAGTGGGGTATGTTTTATGCATAACAAAAACACCAACTTATGATATGATTTCACGCAACCCTATGAGTGTTTAGGAGCAACTTCTGATATGATTTCACGCAACTCCCTATGATTTTCTGGTATCAACTTTTGATATGATCTTACAAAAACAAAAAAAACACCAACTTCTGATATGATTTCAGGAAACCCTATGAGTTTTTAGGAGCAACTTCTGATATGATTTCAGGCAACTCCCTATGATTTTCTGGTATCAACTTCTAATATGATCTTACAAAAAACACCAACTTCTAATATGATTTCAGGCAGCCCTATGAGTTTTTAGGAGCAACTTCTGATATGATTTCAGGCAACTCCCTATGATTTTCTGATATCAACTTCTGATATTATCTTACAAAACACAAAAAACATCAACTTCTGATATGATTTCAGGCAACCCTATGAGTTTTTAGTAGAAACTTTACTTGAGTCAATGAGACAGAGATATAAAAACCAAAAATGAATAAAAAATCTTACTTCTGAACTATGAAACACAGACAAAAATGCACTTTATTTTCCAACCTGTGCAAAAATTTGCCACTAGAAACATACACTATTTAGGCAGCAATGCATTGTATAACAGGCAACTTTGATGTTAAAAAAGGCAACTAATAGATATTGCTCAGTCATATCTTGTGGGGCCTATTATACTTTGTAGGTACACACTAGTGTGTGTTTGTACATGCACCTAAAACATATTTCAAAAAAACCAAAAAAGTGCAATAACAGATGGATCCTAAGTATGTGTCGCTGATCGTCAAATTTTAGGCGACAACACCCAGAAGGATAAAATAGGCAATTTGTGTTTTAAAAGGAAGCAACTAGCAAAACATGGAGCATATCATGTCTTGCTCATCCAAATAGTTTGATTGGTTGAACCTGTCATGCAACTCCTTTACATTGAAATCAAGGTTTTGAAGCCAAATATGTGAAAAAGGAAGAAGGAGATGGTAAATAAAAAATGGCAGTGCCAAACAAAGAAAAAAAAGGAAAAGCTATCTGAATAAAATGGTGGACTTTATTTTCTTATAGAAAACCTAACACGCATGATTATTTTCTGGGACCCCACCCTTCTGTTGTACATGATTGCCTCAATCCCTAACTCAAAGACATGTGTCTTCATCCATCCAGCCTTCTTCATTGAATGAGCAAGCTCCTTGATTGTGCTAAAGTAGCCGCGATAGTTTATGATGAGTGGCATGTAGAACAAGAAAAGTCTCTGTTGAGAAAAACAAAAAAAGTGGCTACTAGAAAAACACACCCGTTGCATCATCTCCCTGCGACGTCCTCGTCGTCCCTCCTCCTCCAAAAGTACACTTTGTTTGTTTCTCCGTTGCATGTGAAATCCTTCCTCATCTCTACATTGACATATGGTGACCTTTGTGATGGTGGAGCTTTCAATATCCTCCTCTTGCGCTTCTCAGGAATGGGCTCGCCCGAGCTGCTGGCAGCACCTTTGCCCGACTCCCCCTCAGCACTTGTTTTTGCAACTTTAGTTCATTATTGAATTCGGCAGGTGACATGTGCCCTGTGCTATGTGCTATAACACTTTTCACTGCCCCTTCGACGACTTCATCAAAATCCAAGTTGCCCTACTCAATTCCCCACTCAATGTCACCGGTGGCAGGTGCGTCTACCACCCCCTTATCCTCTACGGCCTTGCCCTCCTCACCTATTCCGATGGTTCATCTATCCCAAGATCGAAAGTAGGAGCTGGACAGTAATCATCCAAAACTGCACTTCCAGACTTTGATCTTTGCAGCAATCCTAGTTTTTCACCTGAATCAAATGCTACTTTGTTTGCTGATAGATTAATGGCAGGTGGTGTCCATATTACAAGTATGTGATGATGTATGCTAGGATTACATATGTATTTCCCCCAAGAGGAGAGGATGATGTAGCACAGTAGGTATTTCCCTTAGTTATGAAACGAAGGTATCAAACTAGTAGGAGAACCAAGCAACAAAACGTAAACAGCCCCTGCACACAAATAACAGCCACTCGCAACCCAACGTGTTAAAGGGGTTGTCAATCCCTTTCGGAGATGGGAGAAAATTGTAATAGATTGAAATAATAGATCGCAAATAAAATAAAGTGCAGCAAAGTATTTTTGTGTTTTTGAATTAATAGATCTGAACTAAAACACAAAGGAAAAGTAGATCACAAGGCAAATATATAAGAAAGAAGACCCGGGGTGCGTGGGTTTCACTAGTGGCTTCTCTCGAGAAAAATTGGCGAGGAGACGGGAGAAAATTGTAATAGATTGAAATAATAGATCGCAAATAAAATAAAGTTCAGCAAAGTATTTTTGTGTTTTTGATTTAATAGATCTGAATTAAAACACAAAGGAAAAGTAGATCGCAAGGCAAATACATGAGAAAGAAGACCCGGGGGCCGTAGGTTTCGCTAGTGGCTTCTCTCGAGAAAAATAGCAAACGGTTGGTAAACAAATTACTGTTGGGCAATTGATAGAACTTCAAATAATTGTCACGATATCCAGGCAATGATCATTACATAGGCATCACGTCCAAGATTAGTAGACCAACTCCTGCCTGCATCTACTACTATTACTCCACACATCGACCGCTATCCAACATGCATGTAGTGTATTAAGTTCATGGAAAAACGGAGTGATGCAATAAGAATGATGACATGATGTAGACAATATCCGTTATCTATTGCGGTAGATAGGTATCCCATCTTTTTATCCTTAGTAGCAACGATACATACGTGTCAGTTCCCTTTCTGTCACGGGGATCAAGCACTGTAAGATCGAACCCACTACCGGGCACCTCTTCCCATTGCAAGACAAATAGATCAAGTTGGCCAAACAAAACCCAAATATCAGAGAAGAAATACGAGGCTATAAGAGATCAAACATATAAGAGATCAAAGAAACTCAAATAACTTTCATGGATATAAAAATATATGACTGATGATAAACTCGAAGTTCATCTGATCCCAACAAACACACTGCAAAAGGACTTACATCATATGTATCTCCAAGATACCATTGTATTGAGAATCAAGAGAGAGAGAGAGAGAGGAAGACATCTAGCTACTAACTACGGACCCATAGGTCTACAAAGAACTACTCACGCATCATCGGAGAGGCACCAATGGAAGTGGTGAACCCCTCCATGACGGTGTCTAGATTGGATCTGGTGGTTCTGGACTCTGCGGTGGCTGGATGAATATTTCATCGACTCCCCTAGGGTTCTGGTATTTTTGGGGTATTTATAGAGCAAAGAGGCGTTCCGGGGGGCACCCGAGGTGGGCACAACCCACCAGGGCGTGCCTGGGCCTCCTGGTGCACCGTGGTGGGTTGTCCCCTCCTCGGGACTCCCCCCAGGTACAACCAGGGCCTATCTTCTTCCTTCTAGCCCATAAAAAATCTCCATAAAGTTTCGGGGCATTTGGACTCCGTTTGATATTGATTTCCTGTGATGTAAAAACATAGAAAAAACAACAACTGGCACTTGGCACTATGTCAATAGGTTAGTACCAAAAAATTATATAAACTGACTATAAAATGATTATAAAACATCCAAGATTGATAATAAAACAGCATGGAACAATCAAAAATTATAGATACATTGGAGACATATCAGCATCCCCAAGCTTAACTCCTGCTCGTCCTCGAGTAGGTAAGTGATAAAAACAGAATTTTTGATGTGGAGTGTTGTTCATCATGTCATATTATATTCTTTTCTTTATAGCATGGACATTTGGACTTTTATGTGATTCAAAGCAATTGTCTAGTTTTGACATAATAATTTAGATACTCAAGCATATCAACAAGCAACCATGTCTTTCAAAATATCAATGCTAAAATAAGTTATCCCTAGCCCATCATGCTCAAACATTGATCCATTCATGAAACACACTCACATATTAGCTACACCCAATACTTACTCACGATCATATTGCCTCCTAGTCGGTGCTTTTGTAAGAGAAGATGGAGACTCAAATTCAAAAGTAAAAATTGCATAAAGTAAAAGAGAGGCCCTTCACAGAGGGAATAGGGATTTGTAGAGGTGCCAGAGCTCAAAACGAAAAATTAGAGATAAAAACAATTTGGGAGGTGTATCCATCCCACCGATGAAAACGACGCAGAGTTCCGAACACTTTCCATGCTAGATATGCCATAGGCAGTTCCCAAACAGAAAATAAAGTTTATTCCTTTTTCCACCATACTTTCACTTTCCATGGCTAGCCGAATCCACGGTTGCCTTCCATACCAACACTTTCCAAGGAATTTATTATTTGACAACATAAAGTAACACTACTAGGGAAAACCCTAGTAGTAGCGTGGGTTTTGAGGCTAGCAGCAGCGCGGGTGGCCGTGCTACTAATAAGGCACTACAGCTAACTCATAGTAGTAGCGCGGCCCCAACCCACGCTACTACTGTTGACGATATCAGCAGCGCTTTTTGCGAACGCGCTACTATTAACTAGCTGTAGCGATTTCGCCATCCCTTGCTACTGCTATATCTTTCATCATTTTCCCATTATATTACCCCTTTCCCTTTCAGTTCTCCTTTCAGATACTAGATACTAGGTACTGCTAGTGGATATCAAATTCATAAACCATTACTAGGTAGTACTCCCTTCGTTCCAAATTACTCGTCGTGGTTTGAGTTCAAACCACGACGAGTAATTTGGAACGAAGGGAGTACTAGATAACAATTTCGTGCATAGCCAACATGCATCCTCAAGCAGTACAAGGTCATATCAACAGCCATCATCATATGTAGTTCTAGATGATATCGACGACGATCATCATATGTAGTTCTAGATGATATAGCCACACACACATATGTAGTTCTAGATGATATAGCCACACACACATATATGTAGTTCTAGATGATATAGCCACACACACATATGTAGTTCTAGATGATATCGAAGACAATCATCATCCTCAAGCCTGGGCGGTTGGTGTTCCTGATAGTAATTAGGATGGCCTGTCCAACACGAAGATTCTTGCCATCGAGGAATTTCTTCCACCCAACCGAGTTTAAGTGTGTGCGACCGCCCGTGTCCACGCGGTAAGTACAGGTTGTGATGGAGCCCCTTGCAGTAAGGTGTAGTCCAGCTGAGCCTTCTTCATTAGGCTCGATACCATAACTCACAGATATGCTCTTTGCCAATTTCCGAATAAGAAAAACATATCAATTAATAAGCATGTGATCGAACTCTACACTAAAACATATCATCGACTAGATTCCACACAACATACAATATCATTGGACTGTACACTAAGTAATTCACACTATTAATTTGCATTTGTAAGTATAACATACCATATCATGTCGATCAACCATGGTATTTGTCAAGCGGGTCACGAATGGCACCCCGACAAAGTCAGCACGTGGCGGAATTATGTCCCACAGGTTGGACACCTCCTCCTCACTCAGCCTTGTTCTTTGAGTTACCATGGCTTCATGAAGTGGGTCCTCATCATCTTCATCGAGTGGGTCCTCATTATCTTCATCATCTTCATCATCTTCGTCATCTTGATCATCTTCCACCAGGTTGAGATAAATGATAGCTAGCTTGGGTCTTTGTGCTCGGAAGTTGAAGCTGATCAACTCACCACCAGTAAGATGCATGCGAGCGACGAAACGGGCCCATCCATCTCCTCCAATCTGCGACATATTGCGTCCTTTCTCGACCTCCATAGTGTACGCCCCCCCAGGAGCCTCAAATGTCACAGTGTCTCCTGTCAGCTTGTTGAATTTCAACCTCACATTGCATGGGACGATCTGTGTAAAATAAGCAAAATGACACAATGCAGTAATGCCAACACTAAAAATAAAATAGTTATTACATTTCATCTAATTTCTTACCGCCGCATGACGAAAACTCGGCTGGAAGTAGATGCCGAACAGCTTGCCAGTTGCAAGGCTGCTGGCGCATCTTGACTTGCACAGTCGACATAGTGGTGGTGGTGGTGGCGCCATTCTTCCTAAAGCAATATGAGCAAAGGATTAACGAACAACTAAATCAAAATGTTCTAAGTGAACTAAATCAACTAGCCTACTAAATTAACTAAATCATATCAACTAAATCAAAATGTTCTAAGTGAACTAAATCAACTAGCCTACTAAATCAACTAAATCATATCAACTAAATCAAAATGTTGCATATGAACTAGCCTACTAAATCAACTAAATCAAAATGTTCTAAGTCAACTAAATCAACTAGCCTACTAAATCAACTAAATCATATCAACTAAATCAAAATGTTGCATATGAACTAGCCTACTAAATCAACTAAATCAAAATGTTCTAAGTCAACTAAATCAACTAGCCTACTAAATCAACTAAATCAAAATGTTCTAAATCAACTAAATCAACTAGCCTACTAAATCAACTAAATCAAAATGTTCTAAATCAACTAAATGAACTAGCCTACTAAATCAACTAAATCAAAATGTTCTAAGTCAACTAAATTAACTAAATCAACTAGCCTAATAAATCATCTAAATCAAAATGTTCTAAATCAACTAAATGAACTAGCCTACTAAATCAACTAAATCAAAATGTTCTAAGTCAACTAAATTAACTAAATGAATTAGCCTACTAAATCAACTAAATCAAAATGTTCTAAGTCAACTAAATCAACTAGCCTACTAAATCAACTAAATTATATCAACTAAATCAAAATGTTGCATATGAGCAGGAGGGAGAAGGAGGGGCGACTCGAGGAGGGAGAAGAGAGTAGGATGGAGGAGGAGGAAGAGCGAGGAGGGGCCGGCCGGCGCGGCCAGTTGAGGGAGGACGGAGGAGGAAGGTGGAGCGAGGAGGGGCCGGCCGGCGCGGCCAGTTGAGGGAGGACAGAGGAGGAAGTGTCGGTGTACTAAAGTAGGGGGGCACCTTAGTACCCCTAACTTGTGCACGGGCAGTCGTAGCGCCCCGCGGCAAGGCTTGCCGGGCTCCCGCCAAGACCCTCCACCATTTCCTATTACTGCCATTCAAGAACAAAGTACTAACCAAGATAACAATGGCCCCGGCAAGAGGAGCTTGCCGGGAAGGCCAACCAAGGCATCACCAGAAGACTTGCCGCGGCGCCCCGTGCGTCCCGGCAAGGCCCGACGGCCGGCAAGCTTGCCGGCACAACAAGAGAAGGGCCGCGGCAAGGCACTTGCCGCGGCAAGGCTGCCACCCAAACTCCAGCGCATCCGGCGACGTGTCATCACAGGGCCATCCCAAGGGCACGTGGCGAGGCACTACGCAGCCATGCGGGGCGACGTGGCAAGCGGAGCTGACAGAGACGCCATCGTGGCAACCGGTGGCTCATTTAACGGTCGCTTCTCTGCACTGTTGGGGCAACCGGACGGGCATTAAATGCCCTTGTCCCCTGCCGTCAGAGTTAGGTAGAGGACACTATTGGTCACTATTGTACCAACCTGCGTTTTTACCTTTCTACCCCCTTTTCCTACGCTGCCACCTGTTGGTGCCCCCTTCAGACTATAACAGGGAGGCCCATGCG
This sequence comes from Triticum timopheevii, assembly GCA_963921465.1. Classification (NCBI taxonomy): domain Eukaryota; kingdom Viridiplantae; phylum Streptophyta; class Magnoliopsida; order Poales; family Poaceae; genus Triticum; species Triticum timopheevii. The sequence continues at coordinate 176,602,012 of OY997266.1, forward strand.
CACGTAGAGGGGGTTCGGTCCATTCAACACACGCAGCACCACCATACGCTCGCACCCTCGAGAAAAATCGAATACGAACACAAGGCAGCAGTAGGAGTTTTATCTCTCCGGAGAGCTCCGAAGCTGGGTAAAAATCGCCCGTCTCCCCCGCGCGCTCGACCTCGATCTGCTCTGCGCACGGCCTCCGCCCCCCTTGCCGGACTAGAAGGGGCCCCCCGTGCCCCATAGGTGCTCGTGGCCACAGAGAGATACGCCCCGACATCTTTGGCGCGCCAGGTAGGGGCCGCGTCGAGGTCGTGAGCATCTGATCCGGTTTCCGCGCGCGCTGCATCAACGCCATCATCAACATGCCACCGAAGAAGAAGCCTTCGGTGGTGGCCGCTCCGTCTACATCGATTCCGCCACCACCGCCGGAGCAAAGGGGCGGTGGAGTGGGCGCCGGCAGAGGAGCGGGCGCCGACGGTGGGACTCACGTCGTCACCAGATCCAAAAACAAGGCCCCGCAAGCGTCGGCGACCGTGCAGACACCGCACCCTTCCCAGGAGGTGCAAGGTCAACAACGCCCCGATGCTCCTAGCACCGTGCTCGCATTGGAGCAAGGCCAAGCTGGTGGGTCGCGGGACGTTCGAGGTCAGCATGCATGCCCGCATGCTGGCGCGAGCGGGGTACGGTCGCCCGGACGGGGTGCTGCACCTCCCAATCCAGTTGGGAGTCCGAGCACATCCCACTCCTCGCGCCGCTCGTCACCACCGCCACCCAAGACAGCAGAGGAAGCGCTGGCCCGAGCCCAGCTGCTTCTAGACTACCCTCCGGCGCCGCACAAGATCGACGACTGGAGGATGACCATATACAGCCTCATCGGCTTCACCAACGGCGACAAGCTCCGGCAACCGAGCGCATCGAGGCCCCGGCAAGGCGCCCAGGCGCAAGCCGACGCCGACAAGACCGCTGGGGGTGCCACCTCCGTGCACTCCCAGCCCAGAAGGCCAAGATCGCCGGCTCGTCGGACCAACCCCGACGGCGACTCCACCGCGTCGTCGGACCCGCGAACCCGACGCGATCAACGCCACGTTCTTCAAGAACGACGGCACGAAGACGCTCGCACTCGTATCAAGCGCAGAAGGGAAACGCGACTTCAATCTGACCAGCGTGCTGGGCCCACTGTCGATATGCACGCACCAGGGGAACCAGGCGACTTGCCGTATGCGGCAGGTTGCCCTGCGTTCACCCGCGAGCTGCGGCAAGTCCAGTGGCCCAAAACCAAGAACTTCAAGCCAGACGTGCCCGAGAAGTACGATGGCAGGATACATCCGTCGGAGTTCCTCAGCATCTACACCATCGCGGTGCAGGCTGCCGGAGGACGCGATGAGAAGATCCTCGCCAACTACTTCCCGCTAGTGCTCAAACCCAACGTCAGATCTTGGCTCATGCACTTGCCGGACGGCTCCATCTCTTCATGGGCGGACCTGTGTCATCAGTTTGTCAGCAACTTCACAGGTGGCCACAAGCCTCATGGCCAGGAGAGTGACCTCCACTTGCTCGTCCAGAAGGAGGGGGAGCCCCTGCGCAAGTACATACAGAGATTCAGCCAGGTGCAGTGCAACATCCCAGACGTCCACCCTGCCGCAGTTATCAGTGCATTTCATCAGAACGTGCGTAACCGTAGGATGAGGGAGGAGATGGCGATGTGCAAGATCAGAGACGTCAGCGAGCTCTACGCTCTGGCCGACAAGTGCGCACGGGCTGAGGAGGGGAGAAAAATCCCCGGAGAGGTTGCAGGAGTAGAAGGATCTGACAGTGAGGATGCTGCCCCGGCAAGGAAGAACCGGAGGCGGAACAACAGGAAGAGAAAGGCTAAGGATGTGCTAGCTGTTGAGCAATCCGGCAACGGAGGCGGCTCCGACAAGGCCAAAGCCGATGACTCCGGCGAGGCCGTGGTAGCTGCCGACAAGCAGGATGGTTCCGGCAAGCGGTATTGCAAGATCCACCGCACCAAGGGCCACGATCTCCAAACCTGCAAGAAAGTCGAGCAGATGGCGGAGCTACAGAAAACCGAGTACGAGCGCCGCGATAAGGAGAGAGCCCAGGGAGGTGGCGGAGGATCCGGCAAGAAGCTTCCCGCCCGGGGAGGGTACCGCGGCAAGGCCAAGCCGCGGCAAGGAGATAGGCCTCCCCGCGGCCGTGACAAGGACGAAGATGAAGATGAGGATGATGAGATGGAGGAAGATGAGACCGATGACCAAGAGTTTCAGAAGGCGACAGAGGTGTTGTGCATCGACGGGCGGCGCCTCTCTGCACACCTCGCACCACCAACTCAAGCAGTGGGTGCGAGAAGTGAACGCAGCGGAGCCGTCCGTCGAGGCGCGCAAGCCTCTGAAGTGGTCCAGCACGCCCGTCATCTTCGACGTTGAGGACCACCCTGATCGCATCACTGCGGTCGGGTGCTTGCCAATGTTGGTCTCACCAACAATCCGCAACCTCAAGGTCACGAAGATGTTGGTTGACGGCGGGGCCGGCCTGAACCTGATTTCCTCCATAGTGCTCAAGAAGCTCCAGATCCCCGACAACGAGCTCGAAGAGACTGGTACCTTTCAAGGGATAAATCCGGGAAGAAGCAAGCCCATGGGGAAGATCACATTGCCAGTGACGTTTGGCAGCGAGCTGAATGTCAGGACGGAGAGGGTCACATTCGACATGGCTGATATCCCATTACCCTACAATGGGATACTCGGCCGGCCCGCGCTCGCCAAGTTCATGGCGGCCTCTCACTACGCATACAATGTGCTCAAGATGCCTGGCCCGATGAGTGTCATTTCTGTCCAAGGTGACAAGAGGGATGCACTCATCTGCGCCGACAAGATCTACCGGGAAGCAGCAGCCGCAGCAGAGTGCAAGCCACTTGCCGCTGAAGCTCCCCGAGGGAAGAAGAAAGTCAAGTCCGGCAAGAGCAGCTCTGGTGCCCACTCCGGCAAGCGCACCTCCCCGGAGTGCTGCGCTGCCGTCGAGGACGCACCATCGAGCTCCACCAGCAAGTGCGAGAAGGCAAAGGCAGACCAACCAAAGACTAAGCCCGGCAAGAACAGCTCTGGTGCCCGCTCCGACAAGCACGCCTCTCCGGAGTGCCGCGCTGCTGTCGAGGGCGCGCTATCAAGCTCTACCGGCCAGTGAGGCAAAGAAAGCTGCCAGTTTCGAACTTTTGAGTTGCATTCCCTGAAAATCCGCACCTGGTATGAAGAACCTGCGCGTAGAGGGGTCGAATCGTGGCTAAGTTGCGCCTTTGATCTGTTTCGAGTCCGCTCGACGATGAAAGCGCGCCGCAACTAGCCCTACGAGTTCTTCCTGCCGGAGGCAACACCGCCAGCGGGCTGCTGATGTCCTGCACTCAGCAAGCGTGTTTGCGCCGGCGGGTTCCCTGAAAGCGTGAGGGCAAAAATATACAAGGGAGGAAGTCAAGGGGAAGTGCGGCCTCGGCGGATCACTAAAGACGGAAAAGCTAAGTCACCCAAGCTTGAGTACAGAGCACTTTTTAGTCCTAAGCTTTTATGTTATATTCCTCGAGCGTTCGTCCCCTGTACGAAAAACCTGTGCGCGGAGGAACCAACTCGTGGTTAAATTGCGTCCTTGCTTTGTTTCCGAGTCCGCTCAACAATACAAGTGCGCTGCAACCGGCCCGAGAAGGTTTCTTGCCGGAAACAACACCGCCAGCGGGCTGCTGATGTTCCGCACTCAGCAAGTGTGTTAGCGCCGGCAAGTTCCCTAAAAGCGTAGGGTAAAAACGTACAAGGGATGTAATGAAGTAGAGGGCGTAACATGGCAAGCCTTGCCGTGGGACGTCCCTCGTATGAGAAACTTGTGCGTAGAGGAGCCAACTCGCGGCTAAGTTGCGCCTTTGATCTGTTTCGAGTCCGCTCGACGATGAAAGCACGCCGCAACTAGCCCGACGAGGTTTCTTGCCGGAGGCAACACCGCCAGCGGGCTGCTGATGTTCCGCACTCAGCAAGTGTGTACACGCCGGCAAGTCCCCTAAAAAGCGTAGAGTGTAAACATACGAAGGGCGAAGCATGGCATTGCGTTGCCCAACCTAAAAAAAAGTCATCCCACGAAAGAGTAACTTATTACGGCGCTGTCTCAGTTATTTTCGTGACTATGATAACAGCGACAAGAAAAAACCAGAAGGGCGCACTGGCATAGGGGCCCCGGCAAACCGGCTTCGCTGGGGGCTGCAAGTACCAAAGTTCCTTCGCGGCAGGCCATGGTCCCCGGAGGCCGCAGCGTCAGCGGCAAGGGCAAGGGAAGGCGCACCGGCACCTAGGTCTCGGCGGGGCCAGAGTTGCCGGGGGCTGCAAATGCCAAGATTCATCCCCGGCAAGCTAGAGTCGCCGGGGGCTGCGCCGTCAGATAAGTTTTTCATCCCTCATCATGCATCCTCTTACGGACTGGGGAAGGCGGGGCCGCGTCCTTGAACGAGTGTGCCTTGTAAAGAAAAACCCGTGCGCGAAGGGGCCGAGTCGCGGCCAAGTTGCGCCCTTGGTTTGTTTCTGAGTCCGCTCAACAATACAAGCGCGCTGCAACTGGCCCGACAAGGTTTCTTGCCAGAAGCAACACCGCCAGCGGGCTGCTGACGTTCCGCACTCAGCAAGCGTGTTTGCGCTGGCAAGTTCCCTAGAAGCGTAGGGTGGGAACATACAAGGCACAAAATCAAGTAAAGGACTTAATCCGGCAAGCGTTCCCCCCTTTTCATTAAAAAAACATCCCAATTTAGTAGAAGTCCTTGGAGGATGAAAAACATGATAGAGAGGATTACAAATTTTAAATACAGCTAAGGCCCGAAGGCTTATAGATTGAAAGATAAGATGCCCGTAATCCCTCTCCTGTTTCTCTCTCCAGGAGGTAGGTCAAGGAGGCCCCGGCAAGAGAAGCTTGCTGGGGAGGGCAAAAGGGGCGCTTAGGTGAGCTACGGGTGCCAGAAGACACCAAGAGAACATCCCGGGGGCCGGTCAGGAGCTTGGCGGAGACGGAGGCGCCGGAGGCAGAGCTCGAAGACGGGGCGGCAGGACGTCAGCACGCTGTCGAGGGCACCTCGCCCTCATACTCCGACTTGACGGCCTTGCCGCCAGCCCTCTTCCTCTTCTGCAGCCTCCCTATGCCAGCCGCCCAAGGAGACGGCCCCGGGGAGTTCAGAAGGCCGGCGACCCGGATGATGGGGTCGCCGGTGGCACGCGAGGCAGCGTCCGACGCCTAGTCGGACCCGCCGTCCTCGTCGTCGCTGTTGCTCCCCTCCTCGCCACTCTCGCTCGAAGAGGGGCCTTCGCTATCGGAGGAGCTGTCCACGCAGCATCTCGCCCGGGTGCCGGAGTCCCCGAAGACCTTGACGGCGAGAAGGTCGCCCTCCATTAACTTAAAATGGAGGGTAAACCCCGCCGTCAAGCTATGGATGCGGGCGAACGTCTTCCACACTCGATCGAAGTACATCACGCCGGGGGCTGGGGATACGACACTAACTCGAGTGCCGCTGATCCCGCAGCCCCTCATGCGCAACTCCAACATCTCGGGCGGATCCGGTTCCATCGCGCTCGCGAACGGGGCCGGTAGCCAGAGGCGGCGACGAGGTGCCCGGCGCAGCTTGACGAAGAACTCCCAGGGGTCGTCCCCGGTGTGGACCGCCTCAAGGAAAGGAGCTGCCGGCGGAGATGGGGGTGGCGCACCACCCCGGCCGCCTCTCCCCCGAGCGCTCCGACCACGTCCACGACCTCGTCCGCGGCCTCGCCCCCTCCCTCTTCCCCTCGTGGCTGGCTCCGCTGCTACAGGCGCGGGATAGGGAGAGGTGCGCTGCCTGGTGGCGACCCTCGCCACCACAGATGAAGGACCAGGGTTCCCTCCCTCCATGGCAGATGGTAGGAAGAGTAACGGAAGTTGAAGAAAGAGGAAGAAGAGGAAGTGCGGGATTTTTGTGCTCCCCTTCCGCCCTTTTTAAGGAGCGAGGTGGGGGGCTCGGCTGCACCGCTCCGCCAATCAGAGCACGGGGAGGGCAGAGGAGCGGGGCCGACTCACCATCTCCGCCCGTGACGGCTCGGTCTCCCACCTTCGCTGCCCACGACCCCCCGCGCATGGGAGCCGCGTGGCGAAAAAGCGAAGCCAGGGCGACGGATGAAGTGACCTCGCCCTGCCCCGTGATCACGGGGGTGGACGCCTTAAAGATCGCACGCACCACCCACGTCTCCCACGACGCCGCAATCGACGCGTGCCGTTGCGGGAGGACGCGGTGGACACGGAGTCCGATTTTGTGTGGGCCCAGGCCACGCGTGCCCGTGCACTGTTTTGGGCCTGGCCCAACAACGCTCGGCACCGTGTATGGCCCAGGCCCGGGGGCTCCTGTCGGTGTACTAAAGTAGGGGGGCACCTTAGTACCCCGAACTTGTGCACGGGTAGTCGTAGCGCCCCGCGGCAAGGCATGCCGGGCGCCCGCCAAGACCCTCCACCATTTCCTATTACTGCCATTCAAGGACAAAGTACTAACCAAGAAAACAAAGGCCCCGGCAAGTGGAGCTTGCCGGGAAGGCCAACCAAGGCATCACGAGAAGACTAGCCGCGGCGCCCCGCGCGTCCCGGCAAGGCCCGACGGCCGGCAAGCTTGCCGGCACAACAAGAGAAGGGCCGCGGCAAGGCACTTGCCGCGGCAAGGCTGCCACCCAAACTCCAGCGCATCCGGCAACGTGTCATCACAGGGCCATCCCAAGGGCACGTGGCGAGGCACTACGCAGCCATGCGGGGCGAGGTGGCAAGCGGAGCTGACAGAGACGCCATCGTGGCAACCGGTGGCTCACTTAACGGTCGCTTCTCTGCACTGTTGGGGCGACCGGACGGGCATTAAATGCCCTTGTCCCCTGCCGTCAGAGTTAGGTAGAGGACACTATTGGTCACTGTTGTACCAACCTGCGTTTTTACCTTTCTACCCCCTTTTCCTATGCTGCCACCTGTTGGTGCCCCCTTCAGACTATAAAAGGGAGGCCCATGCGCACGTAGAGGGGGTTCGGTCCATTCAACACACGCAGCACCACCATACGCTCGCACCCTCGAGCAAAATCGAATACGAACACAAGGCAGCAGTAGGAGTTTTATCTCTCCGGAGAGCTCCGAAGCTGGGTAAAAATCGCCCGTCTCCCCCGCGCGCTCGACCTCAATCTGCTCTGCGCACGGCCTCCGCCCCCCTTGCAGGACTAGAAGGGCCCCCCCGTGCCCCATAGGTGCTCGTGGCCACAGAGAGATACGCCCGACAGGAAGGCGGAGCGAGGAGGGGCCGGCCAACAGCGAGTGGAGAGGAAGGACGGAGGAGGAGGCCGGTACCGAGTCCAGCAAGGAGGAGAAGGTGACGGCACGCGGCGGCAGACGGAGGAGGGGCGACGGGGGTGGACCGGCGCGTGGCGCAGACGGATCAGAGAGGATTGAGTGGCTGTGTGTGTGAGTGGATCGGAATGGAGGAGATGGGGAGATGAATGGCTTAGCAGTAGCGCGCTTTAGGAAAAGACGCTACTGCTAAGCTATCTAGCAGCAGCGCCTTTCACAATAAAGCGCTACTGCTACGTGTCAGCATGTAAAAATAGACTTTGTTCAATATATCAAAAATACATTGATCATCAACGATCTTTTTGTGTACAATCTGATTTGTCAATATGAGTCCTCACCGGTTTAGGAACAGGTGAAGACTCATATTGCAGCCACAAATTCTACACATAGAGTTCAATGAAGATCAAGTGCTTGTCAAAGTTTGAGAAGTAACATATTTAAGGTGGTAGAAACTCTCTTCACGGAGCGAGGTGGGACTAAATTTTTGTAGGAAACTTAGCAGTAGCGCTTATCTTAGAAATGCGCTACTACTATGCTACGTAGCAGCAGCGCACATCGCTATAACGCGTTGCTGCTATAACTAGCCTCGCGGCGGCCTCGTAGGAATTATAGCAGCAGCGCGTCTTTGAGAGGATGCGCTAATGCTATATTTGTCTCAGCAGCGAGTTTCGTCTGTGTGCGCTACTGCTAGTTAGCAGCAGCGAGTTATTTTGAAGCGCGCTGCTGATAAGATTCTGTGTATAGGCTTTTCCCTAGTAGTGTAAATTCATTTTTTTGCATTTCGGGACTAGGCATCCCTAAAACCTTTGCCTTACTCTTGTGCAATGACAAGTGAATAAACACTCATCGTGAGAATAACACATCCAGCATGGAAAATATTAGCCACCCGTTACCATTCCGCGAGCGAAACAGACACACTAAAGAGAAGTTTATATTGAAAATTAGAGATGGCACATGCAAATTTGCTTAGAACGGCCAAAGAATACCGCATATAGGTAGATATAGTGGACTCATGTGGCAAAACTGGTTTAAAAGATTTTGGATGCACAAGTAGAGGTCATACTTGGTGCAAAATGAAGGCTAGCAAAAAGATTGAGAAGCGACCAACCAAGAAATGAATAATTTCGTAAAGCAAGCATTAAGCATAATTAACACCGAATAATGCACCACAAGTAGGATATAATTTTCATTGGATGATTATTGACTTTCGTGAATGCATAGGGAATCACAAACCTTAACACCAATATTCTTACTAGAGCACAATTACTCATCAACGTAACTCACATATCACATCATCATATCTCAAAACTATTACTAAGAATCAAGTTCATTTTGTCCAATGATCTTCATGACATTTTTTACTTTATCCTTCTTGGATATCTATCACTTTGGGACTAACTTTCATGTGTTGCATTTCATAAGCTCAAACAAATATAAGTGAAGATCATGAGCATAAATTTTTTTCCTTCTCTAGAAATAATTTAAGTGAAGTGATACGTCTCCAACGTATCTATAATTTATGAAGCATTCATGCTATTTTATAATCTTTTTTACATGATTACGGGCTTTATTATACACTTTTATATTATTTTTGGGACTAACCTATTAACCAGAGGCCCAGCCCATATTGCTGTTTTATTGCCTATTTCAGTGTTTTGAAGAAAAGGAATATCAAACGGACTCCAAACGGAATGGAACCTTTGGGAGCATTATTTTTTGAACGGAAGCAATACAGGGAGCTTGGAGTACAAGCCAGGGAAGCTTCGAGGAAGCCACGAGATAGGGGCGCGCCCTCCACCCTTGTGGGCCCCTCGAGGCTTCCCCGGTCGACTTCTTTCGCCTATATATTCCCATATACCCTAAAAACATCGAAGGACACAACAGATCGGGAGTTCCACCACCGCAAGCCTCTGTAGCCACCAAAAACATCTCGGGGGCCCGCTCCGGCACCCTTCCGGAGGGGGGATCCCTCACCGGTGGCCATCTTCATCACCCCGGCGCTCTCCATGACGAGGAGGGAGTAGTTCACCCTTGGGGCTGAGGGTATGTACCAGTAGCTATGTGTTTGATCTCTCTCTCTCTCTCTCTCTCTCTCTCTCTCTCTCTCTCTCGTGTTCTCTCTATGGCACGATCTTGATGTATCGCGAGCTTTGCTATTATAGTTTGATCTTATGATGTTTATCCCCCTCTACTCTCTTGTGATGAATTGAGTTTTCCTCTTGAAGTTATCTTATCGGATTGAGTCTTTAAGGATTTGAGAACACTTGATGTATGTCTTGTCGTGCTTATCTGTGGTGACAATGGGATATCACGTGACCCACTTGATGTATGCTTTGGTGATCAACTTGCGGGTTCCGCCCATGAACCTTCGCATAGGGGTTGGCACACGTTTTCGTCTTGACTATCCGGTAGAAACTTTGGGGCACTCTTTGAAGTACTTTGTGTTGGTTGAATAGATGAATCTGAGATTGTGTGATGCATATCATATAATCATGCCCATGGATACTTGAGGTGGCAATGGAGTATCTAGGTGACATTAGGGTTTTGGTTGATTTGTGTCTTAAGGTGTTATTCTAGTATGAACTCTATGATAGATTGAACGGAAAGAATAGCTTCATGTTATTTTACTACGGACTCTTGAATAGATAGAACATAAATGATAACTTTGAGGTGGTTTCGTTGCCTACCATAATCTCTTCGTTTGTTCTCCGCTATTAGTGGCTTTTGAGTGACTCTTTGTTGCATGTTGAGGGATTGTTATATGATCTATCTATGTTATTATTGTTGAGAGAACTTGCACTAGTGAAAATATGAACCCTATGCCTTGTTTCCTACCATTGCAATACCGTTTACGTTCACTTTTATCATTAGTTACCTTGCTGTTTTTATATTTTCAGATTACAAAAACCTATATCTACAATCCATATTGCACTTGTATCACCATCTCTTCACCGAACTAGTGCACCTATACAATTTGCCATTGTATTGGGTGTGTTGGGGACACAAGAGACTCTTTGTTATTTGGTTGCAGGGTTGTTTGAGAGACACCATCTTCATCCTACGCCTCCTACGGATTGATAAACCTTAGGTCATCCACTTGAGGGAAATTTGCTACTGTCCTACAAACCTCTGCACTTGGAGGCCCAACAATGTCTACAAGAAGAAGGTTGTGTAGTAGACATCAAGCTCTTTTCTGGCGCCGTTGCCAGGGAGGTGAGTGCTTGGAGGTATATCTTTATATCTTGCAATCGAATCTTTTTGTTTCTTGTTTTATCACTAGTTTAGTCTATAAAAGAAAACTATGAAAAAATGGATTTGAGTTTGTCTCATACGCTTCATCTTTTTAATATCTTTCGTGAGTTTGATGGAAAGGAAAATTGTGCTCAATTGCTAGAATAAGAATGCATTAAAATGCTTGGTACTAAATCTTTGTATGACGTGCATGATTGCATTGTTGTTAGTATGAACTCTTTGAATATCCATAGTACTAATGATGATTGCACTTTTAATGATTGCACTAGTTATGATGAAAATATCTCTTATAAGCATGTCAATTTTTGTGGAGTAGATTGGGTTTGCAAGTACATACCAAATAGGAAAAATAGATATTGCAAGAGGCATAAGCATTTAGAAACTAAAGGGTTGCAGGAAAGGCTTAATGCTAGTGCTAAAAACTTACATTTCCTTTGCCGTACTTGTGAACTTTGCAAGGAACGTGGTCATTTACATCTCTGATGCAAATTATTTCATGATCGAATCGTGTCCAAAAATTATGATGATTTGATTTCCCTTGCACATTATAATGAACTTAGTTTGCTTTTGGGTTATGAAGAGTTGAAACGTCTAACTAAGCATATTCCAGAATTTAATCTTGAGCATTTTCTTGATATTGATCTAGAAAAGATTTATTTGTATTGTGCGATGAATTGCATTGAAAATCCTTATATTGCCAATTACCTAAAGAAAAGAAAGCAAATAGAAGATGAAGAGAATACTAATGAAAGGGAAGAGACTTCCCAATCTCCTCCTATTATTTCTTATGATGAATCAGGTAACGAGGAGGAGCTTTCCATTCAACCAATCTCATTAATAAAGAGCTCAAAGAAGAAGGTTGAACCTACACATAATGTGAAGAAGAAAAAGAAGAGAAGGAGCAAAAAAGGTAAAAAGGTATCCCTCCCAAATGATGTTGCTTCTACTACTCATTGTGATGATGATAATTGCTATACTATTGGTGCTATCCATACTATTAAAGATGAGAGTGATTATGCTTATGATATGAAAGGGCCCAAGCTTGGGGAAGCTATGTTTGACGAGGATGAAATATTTGAGAATATATTTGCTGAAATTAATGTTTGTCCCAAGCTTGGGGATGCTATGTTTAATGAAGATGATATTTTTAGCCTCCCATGTTTTGATATGCAAAGTTGTTATGATGATAGCATGCCTCTTACTTGTGATTATATTGATGAAAGTGGGTTTGGAAGAGTGTCAACTTTATGAAGTAGTGATCCCACTATTTTGGAGGATGTTGAATCTTATTATGATGAATATGAAAGTGGAATTGGAAGAGTGTCAACTTTATTTAGTGATGATTCCACTATCTTGGAAGAGGTTTCAATCGATTATGATGAGAACGAAGTTGCTACTTATGATGATTATTGTGATGAAACTTATGCTATAAAAAGTAGTGATGATTATATTTATAAAACTTGTCATGATTGTAGTTACCCTTTTTCTTAACATTATTCTTTTAATGTGGAAACAATTTATTGTATTCAAGTCTCTTATGATACTCCCACTATTCCGAATGAGAAGGATTTTGCTTATGTGGAGAGTAGTAAAGTTTCTATGCTTGTAGATCATGAAAAGAATGCTTTAGGTGCTGGTTATGTTGTTGAATTCATTCATGATGCTACTGACAATTATTATGAGAGAGGAACATATGCTTGTAGGAATTACAATAATATCAAGTTTCCTCTCTATGTGCTTAAAATCTTGAAGTTATGCTTGTTTCGCCTTCCTATGCTAGTTGATTATTGTTCCCATAAGTTGTTTGCTCACAAAATGCCTATGCATAGGAAGTGGGTTAGGCTTAAATGTGCTAGTCATATGCTTCATGATGCTCCCATTATGTTTTAATTCTTATCTTTTATGTGAGCATCATTGTCATCATCATGCCTAGCTAGAAAGGCATTAAAGAAAAGCGCTTGTTGGGATACAACCCAATATTTATCCTTACTTTTTTGTATGCTAACATGATTATGCTACTGTAGTAATAATTTTTTATAGCTTTTGTTTCAATAAAGTGCCAAGTAAGACCTTTAGGATAGCTTACGGTGATAGTTATTTTGATCCTGCTGAAAATCAGAAACTTTTGCACCTAGTAAATTAGTTTTTTTAATTCACAGGAACGTGATATTGATCTGATTCTTTTTGCTCTGGATTGGTAAACGAATATATTAGGACTTCCTAATTTGGTAGGAGTTTTGCAGTTCCATAAGTATAGGTTTGATACAGATTACTACCGACTGTTCTGTTTTTGACAGATTATGTTTTCTATGTGTTGTTTGCTTATTTTGATGAATCTATGAGTAGTATCAGAGGGTATGAACCATAGATAAGTTGGAGTACAGTAGATATTACACCAATATGAATTTATAATGAGTTCATTACAGTACCTAAGTGGTGGTTTTATTTTCTTATACTAACGGAGCTTACGAGTTTTCTGTTGAGTTTTGTGTTGTGAAGTTTTCAAGTTTTGGGTAAAGATTCGATGGACTATGGAATAAGGAGTGGCAAGAGCCTAAGCTTGGGGATGACCAAGGCACCCCAAGGAAATATTCAAGGATAACCAAGAGCCTAAGCTTGGGAATGCCCCGGATGGCATCCCCTCTTTCGTCTTCGTTCATCGGTAACTTTACTTGGAGCTATATTTTTACTCACCACATGATATGTGTTTTGCTTGGAGCGTCATTTTCTTTCGTTAGTATTTGCTTGCTGTTATTTAGAATAATGTTTTGCATCTTTAGTTTCAATAATAATGTCAAGGATAGCCTTTGCCATGCTTATTTTGCTAGTATACATGTTGTTGTTTGAAAACAGAAAGTTTACCGCTGTTGCAAAACTTCCCTAGAAAAGTCAGAGAATGATATAATGTTGAAACTTTTTGCATATTGAGCTCTGATAAATATTCTACAGTTTAGTATTTTTCTAATAATTTTTGGAGTTAGGGAAGTATTGATACTCTTGCATTCTTTACAGACTATACTGTTTTGGCAGATTGCTGTTATGTTTGCATTGTTTGCATATGTTCACTTGTTTAATGATTCTATTTGAGGATAGGAGTATTAAATATGCAGAGGCATTTACTATGCAATGTTGAATAATAATTTTAGTGATTTGTTACAGTAGAAAATGATAAGGTTTTGCATCGGTTTATACTAACCTATCTCACGAGTTCTTGTTGAGTTTGTTGTGGATGAAGCTTTTGAGAAATAGAGAAACCATGATATGAGAGGAATTAAGGAGACACAAAAGTTCAAGCTTGGGGATGCCCAAGGCACCCCAAGATAATATCCCAAGAAGTCTCAAGCATCTAAGCTTGGGGGTGCCCCGGTAGGCATCTGTCACACCCTGATTTTCACGGCACAACACTTAAAGTCATTAAATCATGCTAAAATGTGGTTTGACAAAAACTTTTGAGTGTTATTGTGTTTGCTTTGGTTGAATGTTTGTCTGCTGTTGGCAAGTGCTCTAAAAATCAAATAAATCCTCCAACTCCTATACTTCATCTCCTTGCTCCAAACTCTTGAACCAATGATCATGCCATGTGTATAGGCATAAAAATAATTTCTTGCAAAAATAATTTGGCCAAATGTTATCTTCAAAAATTAGTTTTCCAAAAACCCCTGAATTGAGGTTTGCACTGCAAGTACTTAATTAAGGGCAGTAAAAATCTTTCCAAAAATATTTTTGATTCCTATTAGATATAGGATACCCAGAAACCACAAAAATATAATTTTAAAAGTTACTTTCCTATTTTATTTAAAAGCTTTTTCTTAAGGCCAGAAATGGTCTTTAATAGGGAAAAATTATTTTATTGTTTTAAAAATATTCGACAAAAATCAGGGAAACTCAGTGGACACATATTGTTCATATATAAGAGTTTAAACACATGGTCATGTTCAAAGTATTGGTCAAATCCCTCAAAAACCCTTTCTGGATATTTCAAGCTTTTGAAATATTTACAAAGGAAATATTCTCCAAAAATTCCAAGAAAATTCTAGCATGTCACATATGACATATTTGGTGATCTTGCCAAGTCTCATGTCTTGGAGAACAAGATAACATCATCAAATCCCCTCAAAACCATTTCTGTGCATTTTGAAGTTTGAGAAACTTTACATTGCCAAACATGTCCAACTGTTCTCAAACCTTGTGAACATGCTAAAATGGTCTAATAATTCATCTAGACCAAGTGGCACAAGTTGGAGAACATGTTAACTTGATCAAAGTACCCCAAAACCCTTCTTGTCCAGAACCAAATTTGGACAACTCTACATTGCCAAGTGTGTCCTTTTGATCTGAATTTCCGTGGACATGTTCAAATCCTCAAATGATGTCACTACACCAAGTGGTGCATCAAGGAGAATATATTTGCATGACTAAATCTTGGCAAAGCCATTTCTGCTGATTTCTAGGGTTTACAAAAGTTGCATTGGCAACTTTGCCCAAATGAGCTCAAAATGGGTGGAAGGCCCTAATTATATGTGCCATTTCACCCTGTGGAGCCTCATGACAAATGGAAATCATCTTCTTGCCCAAACCAACATCAAACACCTTCTGGTAATTTTTAAAAGTTGATGTTTTCACCTCTTTCCTTGTTCTCCATGAGCTCAACTTTTTACCACAGCCCCTCATAGTCCCCATGCACGTCCAGTAGCAATGGCAAGTCCATAGCTCAATTATTGGAGGGGTAAAACCCCACTTTCCCTCTCTGGACAGCCCTTTTCTCTCTCTCCCTCAACCTCTCTCCTCTCCTAGTGGTTCACCAGGGCATCCAAGGCCACCACCCCTTTGTTTACTCACCCTCGAAACCCCCAGACCCAAAAGGACATGCTCATGGCGCATAAACAATGCCGGTGTCTGCAAAGCTCACGCTCTGGAGCACGCTACAGTGCTCTCTCGCACTGTAGCTCACCCATGCCAAGGGCATACGACGGCCTTGGGCGTCGGGGTGATGTCTCCCGAGGTGGCCTCTACGTCCGGGACACGGCACGCTGCCGGCCCCCTCCAGAATCTCTCTCCCTCCCCTCTGCGAGCTCCCCCGAGCGCGTCCGTGCACGCTGCCCATGGTGCACCACGGCCACGCCTATTTAAGCCATCCCTGACTCCCTCTCTCGTTTTGGTTGGAACCGCCTCTCTCCCGTGCATCTCCCGGACAAGTCCCCTCTCCCCCTCACTCCCTCTTTTCTTCTCCATGTCCACCATGGTCGTCGTCGGCCTCCTCCCGGCTCCGGCGAACCAGAGCCTCCCCTCCTCTCCTTTGACCATCAGGGGAAGCGCAGCAAGCCAAGGGATCCTTCCCGCTCCTTCTCCCCCTGCCCTTGTGCTCACGGCATCGCGCCCATCCACTCCAGACGCCGCCCGCCATCACCAGGGTCGCCGTCGCCCCAGATCCTCCCAGCCCGCGTGAAGCCCCTGGATGGAAGCGGCTCGGCATACCGAGCCCGTCGGTGCACCGGACGCCACTGGCGACGGCCGGAGTCATCGGGGATCAACGCCGGCGTGTGCTCGGCCTCGCCTCCCCTGACGCTCCTCGGCCTCAGGCGCGAGGAAGAGGACGACCACCCCGCCAGCTGGCAGGGGGCCCGCCCGTCAGCGGCAGAGGCGACCGAGCCGGCCCACCAGTCGGGTTAAGTGGAAACGGCTTCAGGCTGGTCCGATTTCCCCGCTGGGTGGCGCCCTCCCGGAGTGCGCCTTCGACGTCACCTCCTCTGCCCGCGCAGCCGAGCCGCTGGGCCGGCCCCGTGCGCTGCAGTGCTAAACTGCGCCCAGTGCACTGGATAAGGGTAAAACCTTTTTCCTTTCCTTTTTCTTTTCTGTACAATTTGTGAAATCCATAAATAAATCAACAGAGCTCCAAATTTGATGATTCAAATTTCTTATGACTCCATAAATCATGAACTTTCACATGGTGCTATTTGCACATTTTTCCAGAAACTTTCTCTTCATAAACATTTATCAAATCCCATTTTTCTATTTCTGTGATGAACTTTAGAAAATCACAGAGAGCCCATTTTTGATCCAAATTCCATGATTCAAAATCCTAGATGTCTATAAGTTCAAAACTTAGTTTTTAACATTTTTGCTAATACTTTCTGTATCACCTCAAATAATTGTCTATTTCTTTATCTATAGCCAACTTTGCAAATTCATAGGAAAATCATCTCAACTCCAAATCCAGTGAAACCAATTCCTAGATGCTTCTAAAATCATCCTTTGTTAAATGGGTGACTTTGCTCATTTTTCAAAAATACATTCTGTACACTTCTTGCAAATCCATAAACCCCTCGATTCCATCATATCGAAATGTTCAGAGATGTCCATTGATCAAATCCTAATGAAACCACTTTGGTCATCCCTCATATGACCAGAGGTATCCCAGAAAAGTCCAACTCATATTTTTAGAGCACTTTTATTTCCTGCCTTGTTGTGTTGCTTATTGTGTTTGTTTCCGACGTTAGTTGACGAAGCAGATGGAGTACTTGGAGAAGGACCAGAAGATTTCAAGACTCTGATGAACCAGGCAAGCAGCCCTTTGACCATGTCTATGAAACCCTTTTTATGCATGTCATATAGCACCATATTGTTGTTGCAACAGAATCATGATGAGGTGGTAACCACCTTGATGGCTTGCCACCGTACTTTCTCGTTGATACTTGCATTGTGCATGACCCTACCTTCTTATGAGGGTTATGCCGGTGGGAGTAGATAGGATGCTAAGGTAGTGCTACGCAAAAAGGGACGGGTATATGCATGGTGAAGGAGGCAAAGTATTTTCAAAAGACTTTTTCGAAAACCCCGTTGGGTGCCACTTCTGCCCGAGGGAGATGATGAAATGGGTAACCACTTGATGACGAAGTGGTGTACCGAGGCAAGTGTGTGTTGTTTTCGAAAACGGATTAGATTTAAGATTTGTCGACTGTCCCAACCTTACATGCGCAACCACTCTACCCTTATATGGGAAAGGGCATTATTGATTACCTAGGCTGATACTAGCTTGGAGCCCACATTACTAGTGATGGGGGAGAGTTGGTGCTCTCTCTCGGGACGGGGTCGTGCCAGGTAGGGCGGCCATGACTGTCTTTACAGCACAGGACACACCGTTGGTACCCCGTGCTTGTGGTATGTGATGAATATGGGAGCGAGGCTCCACAACTTTATGATGTGAAATGTTGGGCACGGGGGTTACTACCAATCGAGTGGACTCCATGTTAGTGTCGTCTAGGGAAAGGTAGTGATCGGGTGCTTACCCCGGGTACTTGAGGTACCGCGGGTCGTGGATGACACGGAAGTTCCCCGGATCTTGTGGGTACAGTGTGCAACCTCTGCAGAGTGTAAAACTACTCGAATAGCCGTGTCCACGGTCAAGGACAGTTGGGCGGTGCTGCTTAAACTACGTCCAGAGTTTTCAACCGTGTGTGTGTGTGCTGATAAAACTACTTGGGTCAAGTCAAGGGACTTGACATGATTGAGATGGGTTGGTGCCCACTCTATTTATGTTGATATCTGTAACCTGTCCTCATGGTTACTTGAATTCTCTTGATGCATGCCTTACAAGTTGTTGAACATGTCATTGCACTCAAAACTAGCTTTCTACAAAAATTTACCTATATCATGCATTGTTGTATCTTGAACCAAAAACATGGGTTGCCTGCGAGTACATTCAAAGTACTCATTGGCTTGCCACTGGTTATTTTATTGGCCAGGCATGAAAGAACAGGATATGATGAGCAATACTTCAGTGACAAACATGCGAGCTAGGACGCTTCCCAGTCAGAATGCCTGTAGGGTTAAGGCAGATGGCATGGGTCCAAGTTATCGACGAACATTTCCGTTGCGATGATATACTCAAGACTTGACCATAATGGTCCTACTTGTGTAATACGGTATGTATGGATGTAAGACTCTTGTTATTCAGCTTCTGTGTGTTCAGTGAGCATTGATCTCTGGGATCACTGTACACGTGCATTCGGTGATCACGACTTATGAGTCGGGGTCCCCACAGCATCCCACCTTTCTTCTTCAACAACTATCGGTTAGTATCGGTTGAACCTAATTTTTTGCTTCTTCACATGAGTTGTGCTATCATTGCAATGCCATTTTATTTTGTTTTGCTTGCTGTTTGAATACAATACCAAGATCTGAAATTCTTTATTGAGAGAGAGTCTTCACATAGTTACATAATTATTTAGCTACTCATTGATCTTCACTTATATCTTGTTGGAGTAGTTTGCCATTTACTTGTGTGCTTCACTTATATCCTATGAGTAAATGGTTGAATGAGTTGATTGTCATAAATCTGAATTTATATATGTTTCATTTTCTTACCCCATGGGGAGTAATGACTTCACATCTAAGAAGTAGAGGTTGTAAATTTATTGAAGGTTAGCAAGCGTTGTATTGGTCATTTGAACAATTCATGAAAGAATATTGGAGGAAGAGAGATTTCACATATAAATATACTATCTTAGACATCTTTTATAATTGTGAGCACTCATTAAGTATGACATGCTAAATAGTTGATGTTGGACAAGGAAGACAACGTAATGGGTTATGTTTTCTCACATCTCAGTTAAAGTATATTGTCATGGATCATTCAAACATGTTGAGTTTGCCTTTCCCCCTCATGCTAGCCAAATTCCTTGCACCAAGTAGAGATACTACTTGTGCTTCCAAATATCCTTAAACCCAGTTTTGCCATGAGAGTCCACCATACCTACCTATGGATTGAGTAAGATCCATCAAGTAAGTTGTCATCGGTGCAAGCAATAAAAATTGCTCTCTAAATATGTATGATCTATTAGTGTGAAGAAAATAAGCTTTATATGATCTTGTGATGGAAGCAATAAAAGCGACGGACTACATAATAAAGGTCCATATACAAGTGGCAATATAAAGTGACATTCTTTTGCATTAAGATTTTGTGCATCCAACCATAAAAGCGCATGACAACCTCTGCTTCCCTCTACGAGGGGCCTATCTTTTACTTTATGTCTTTTACTTTATGCAAGAGTCAAGGTGATCTTCACCTTTCCCTTTTTCATTTTATCCTTTGGCAAGCACCTTGTGTTGGAAAGATCCTGATATATATATATCCAATTGGATGTAAGTTAGCATGAACTATTATTGTTGACATCATCCAAAGGTGAATACGTTGGGAGGAAACACTATAAGCCCCTATCTCTCTCAGTGTCTGATTAAAACTCCATAACCATAAGTATTGCGTGAGTGTTAGCAATTGTAGAAGACTATATGATAGTTGAGTATGTGGAGTTTGCTAAATCAAAGCTCTGACATAGATCCTTCCTAAAAATAAGATGAATTGTAATTGTTTGATGACTGAGAATGAAGTTTGCTAGTTTTCAAGAAAGTTTATGGTCTATGCTTCAACATGTGAATTGATTGTTACTTGTTTGTGAGAAGTTTCATGAGATGAACTATTGTTATGACATATAATCATGCTAGAAAAGGTGATTTAAATTATCATTGATCAAACTTGTGCACCTGCTAGCATTCACACTTCATAAATTCTTTCTTTTATCATTTACCTACTCGAGGACGAGCAGGAATTAAGCTTGGGAATTGTCGGTGTCAAAACCGGCAGATCTCGGGTAGGGGGTCCCGAACGGTGCGTCTGGGCGGATGGTAACAGGAGACAAGGGACACGATGTTTTTACCCAGGTTCGGGCCCTCTCGGTGGAGGTAAAACCCTACTCCTGCTTGATTAATATTGATGATATGGGTAGTACAAGAGTAGATCTACCACGAGATCAAAGAGGCTAAACCCTAGAAGCTAGCCTATGGTATGATTGTTGTTCGTCCTACGGACTAAAACCCTCCGGTTTATATAGACACCGGAGAGGGCTAGGGTTACACAGAGTCCGTTACAATGGTAGCAGATCTACATATCCGTATTGCCAAGCTTGCCTTCCACGCCAAGGAAAGTCCCATCCGGACACGGGACGAAGTCTTCAATCTTGTATCTTCATAGTCTAGGAGTCCGGCCAAAGATGATAGTTCGGCTATCCGGACACCCCCTAGTCCAGGACTCCCTCAGTAGCCCCTGAACCAGGCTTCAATGACGACGAGTCCGGCGTGCATATTTTCTTCGGCATTGCAAGGCGGGTTCCTCCTCCGAATACTTCATAGAAGATTTTGAACACTAGGATAGTGTCCGGCTCTGCAAAATAAGTTCCACATACCACCGTAGAGAGAATAATGTTTACACAAGTTCAATCTGCTGAGTATTTCGTGGCGTGACATCACACCACGGCCAAGCCTTTATTCGAATTGTTTTTATTGTTCCACCTCAGCGCATTTAGCGAAGCGGTTTCCTTGGCACGTCTTGTCAAGGCAGAGATCGTGTCCCCTTATTCTGGGCTTCTCATCAATACGGGCGTGGGTAACCCAACCACGCCATTGATTATGGCGCTTGGGAGATAAGCGAGTTTTACCAGGCTGGTGGGGACGCATAGTTTCGTCCGTCCATATAAGGGGATAAGGATCCACCTTTTTACCTATGC
Source organism: Triticum timopheevii (assembly GCA_963921465.1). Classification (NCBI taxonomy): domain Eukaryota; kingdom Viridiplantae; phylum Streptophyta; class Magnoliopsida; order Poales; family Poaceae; genus Triticum; species Triticum timopheevii. Next base: position 176,623,167 of record OY997266.1, read on the forward strand.
CAACTTCCTCCTTTGCTTATCCATTTCCGCGCACTTGAGCTCCAGCGCCCAAGTCCGCACATCTCGCGTCAACCTTCCCCAGCCATGTCCGGAGCGGGAGGCAAGTGGATGGCCTCCTCCGTCACGGAGGGGCATATCAAAAGGCTGCGAAAGGCCGGACACTTGTCCAGCGACATCGCGCATCGACTCCCCGATAAGGGGCAGCTCATTCCCACCAGTGGGCCCCATGAGAGGGTGGTGTTCCTCACCCACTTCCTCCGCGGACTAGGTTTTCCACTTCAGCCATTTGTCCGGGGGCTCATGTTCTACTATGGCCTGGATTTCCATGATCTGGCCCCGAATTTCATCCTCAACATCTCGGCGTTCATCGTCGTGTGCGAGGCCTTCCTCTACATCCAGCCCCACTTCGGCTTATGGCTGAAGACCTTCAATGTCAAGCCGAAGGTAGTGGGCGGCCGCCAGGCGGAGTGCGGAGGTGCCATGGTGGGCAAGATGCCCAACATCCTATGGCTCGAGGGCTCCTTTGTGGAGACCATAAAGGGGTGGCAATCGGGGTGGTTCTACATCACCGAGCCAAATGACCCTAAATGGGTAGTGGCCCCCGAATTCCGATCTGGCTTCCGTACACGGCTCACCTCTTGGAAAGAGAAGGGCCTATCATGGGGTGATTCGGAAGAGCTGACCGGACTCCAATCCTGCGTCCAAACCTTGGTGAACAAGAAGCTCAAGCTTGTCAATGTAGTCCAGGTCATGCTCATCCGCCGGATCCTCCTGTGCCAGGAACGGGCCTTTAATTTGTGGGAGTTTGATCCGTCACAACACCAAACCTTGAGCAGGCTCTTCGACACTACGTACGAAGATACCTGGAAGGTGCTGTTCAAGGGCGTCGAGGCTCCCGCATCCGCTACCGAAGATTGCAGATTCAGCACGCAGCGTCAAGCCGGCGAGGTAAGCTATTTTACCCTTTACATGACGCTTATTTTCCATATTTTGACTCTATGCGGGATCTAAACTCCCTTTTACCTTTGACAGGCCTGGCAAAAGACGTCCGGGCAGGTTAACTATCCGGCTCCCTTGCCAGAAGATCCAGCGGACACCCAATTGATGGGGTTGCTGGCTCCGACGCCTTAGGTGGTGCCGGAGAAGAAGGCCAAGAAGAAGGCCACGGGAACTCGGAGGAGTTCCCAGCGCCAGGTGTTATCGGACTCATCGTCCGATGACTCCGAGGCGGACTCCTCCCGCGAAGACGAGGAGGAGAAAAATGAGGCCTCTCCCCCAGCGGGGGGAGAGAAGAAAAGGAAGGCTTCCCCAATGGGGGAGGCCGAAGGGTCCAAGAAGGGAAGGACCCTCCCCCCGGACTACTCCACCAACGCCGACGACAATGAAGAGGAGTGGCCACCAAGGACTAAGCCCCTGGCGACTTCGTAAGTGTCCGGATACCAGAATAACTCGTGGTGTTTCATTTGTTGCGTAGAATCTCTTAACACCGAATATAACCCTTCAGCCCGCCCAAGGACGGGCTCGACACTTCAACGAGCGGCTCCCTAGCGCCCTAGGACGTGGATAGCACTTCACATCCGCCCGTCTCCTCTCCTCGCGCTGCGGATGATGCCGAGGTGGGGTCCCAAAAGGGGCCCAGCCAGGAGGAGGAGGTTCCAGAGGTGCCGCAGGGCAACCTCCCGGACTTTGGGCACGAGGGGGGTCAACCCCTAAAGGGTTCTGAGTTCGGCCCTGGGCCGGACTCCGCACCGGAACCTTTAGTGGTTCCGGAGTCCGGTGGGCGGCCCCTTCGTAAGAAGGGCGAGACTATGACGCCGGTGACCTCCGTCCAATCGGGGGCGTCGGATAGTTTGCTGGAGGCGCTTAACGGCGCCTCCATCGACGAGGAGCACCACACTATTATGAGTGCGGTGATCCAGAAAGTTCAGTCCGCGAAGAGCGGGCTGACTGAAGCCTGTACCAGCCTTCTAACAGGATTTGAGGTATGTAATTAAGATATGTAAAAATAGTACCGCATAGACAGTAGCCCCTGATGCTCAGTTTGGTGTTCGGAAAGAAAAGCCGAACTGAGGATCTAAAAAGATATATGCAGGAGTCTAACAAAAGCATGTCAATATGGGAATGCAGGTTGCACTGCTGACCTCTGCCGCACTGACTGCGGAGGTCAATGTGTTGAAGCAGAGCCTTGAGCGGTCCGAGAACGAGCTCGGCCGTGCCAAGAAGCAGCTCGAGGACAAGGAAGGTAAGTAATACCTTATTAAAGTAATACCTTATAAAAAGGATTTGGTTGCAAAGACTGACAGGAATAACGTGAGTATTGCAGGGGCCACGAACGAGGTGGCGACCCTGAAGGAGGCGGTGTCTGAGGCCGAAAAAAGTGCGGCCGCGGAGCGCACCGAGCGAGAGAAGCAGGAGGCGCGGGTGGCGGAGGTGCGACAAGAGCTCCAGGCTCTCGTGGAAAAACACGAGAGTTTGGAGCGTGACTCGAAGACTCGAGAGTCCGAGCTCGCCTCGGCTCTTGAGAGTGCCAAGGCCGCTAAGGCCGAAGCCCAAAAAGCCCTCCAGGAAATAGAGGCAATAAAGAAGATAGCGGTGGGTAAGGCATTCTTCATGCAAAGCAAGCACGTGAAAGTGAATTACTTGTTACTTACCCGAATCCGGAGCTCTCCAGGAGCATTCGCAGATCTGCCCCACAGTGTGTCCGACGCTGCCGCATTCTACCGGGCCGAGGAAGGGAGCTCGACGGAGAAGGTATTCTGGTCTCAGTATGCTGAGGCCGGACACCCGGTGCCCTTGAACGACCAGTTGAAGCAGCTGGTCGAGCTCCATAAGGTGGCCGAACAGGCCATGAAGGGCCTCATAGCTCGGCTGTGGCCGAAGGAGGCCATGCCTGGGAGCTACTTCGGGCTGGTGCGGCGGCTAGTGGACGCCTGTCCATGGATTGAAGTCGTCAAGCGCTCCGTCTGCATCGAAGGTGCCCGTAGGGCCCTTGCCCGTGCTAAAGTGCACTGGGGCAAGATGGACGCTGAGAAGCTTGTGACGGACGCTCCACCGCCGGGCAGGGAGTATCGCAAGCCCGAGATGTATTATGAGAACGTCCTGAAGGGTGCCCGCCTTATAGCGGGTGAATGCTCCAAAGATGTAATTTTTGAGTAGACTCGCATTTTGTTATCCTGTGCGCTGAAAACTTTGTTCATATGCGCTAAGCAACGCTTGTTAATTTAAAATATTACCTTCTGTGCGGCCGTTTATCAAATTTGAGAGATGGCAAGTCGTTGGCTTCAGCCCCCATGCCACGAGTGCTGGGGTGTTCGGGATAAACTTGAGCGCTCTTGTTCCCATTTTTGGGTCCTTCGAGGGAGGCGCTCAACACAATGAACGAGGCAACCGGACTTATAATGCTTGAACACTCCCACTTAGCCATAGAATTCTATAATTTTAAATTTCGATGAAGCCCCTAGTGTTCGGAAGACCGAATTCGGGGCGCTATCCACGCCTGGGCTGGACAAAGCCGACTCCTCGCTCTAAGCGGCATAAGTCTTTAGGGACTCGAAAAAACCTCTCGAACAGCGATCGGCTCTCGCCTTATCATGACAGTCAGTTTCAGCTTTCTCCAGTGAGGTGCTTAACCCAGCTCAACTGGGGCACAATCGCAGTGGTTCTCCCAGCGCTACCTTAGCCGATATAACGGAACATAAGGTACCAGAACATGGGAGCCAGGCAAACCCAACTATTGACCCAAGACATGATTCGGAGCCGATGCATATATTGCTATAAGTTCGGGCTGCCGCACTTGTGAAAGTGTTCGGACTTATCACACCATATTTTGGGGAACTTAAGCCCCTGGTGTATTTGGCCGTACCAAAGCGTACGGATGCAACATGTCATAAGTGAACATATATGGATAAAAAAGGAATGCAATAATAGGAAAAAGTTGTGCATTGTTTATTCAAAAAAAATACTGCAATGAAAGCAGAACGATGCAAATAGTGCGATAAGCAAGGGATGGGACTATTTTAACATGTCCCCCTCCAGGGGTAGGCTGCGGGATGGTATGTAAGACAGGTATACTGCTCGTAATAGAGACCACCTGGACACTCGACATAGCTTTTCTGCTTCCCTGGCTGTTGCATCGTGAGTTCGGCAATTCTACTACCGGACAGGGCTTCTGGAAAACGGAGTCCTGCGAATAAGAAAAAAAAGAATGACGCAATTGGGAGCCCCTGGTGCGGTTGAGCCGCTCTCCGGGCATGCCGTGGTCGTGCCCCTACCCCTATGCCCATGGTATCTCCAGAGCGTAGTTATGTACGCATGGTACTAGTCTCGCGATTTTGCGAGGGCTGGGGTTGGGGCCGCATTGCTATGCGTGCTCAGAACGTGCCAGGCGGTCTTGTTGTAGGTTACTCCGGGCGCGCTTGACGGTGTCCGGCCGCTTAACAGCCGGACTCGAGAATTGCCTTAAGAGGCTACTTTGTACTTCCGCCGCGAGAGCCGCTATATGCTCCTCCGTTCGGAGAGAGCGTTCGGTGTTTACGTTGACCGTAATGACTCCTCGAGGGCCTGGCATCTTGAGCTTGAGGTATGCGTAGTGCGGCACCGCATTGAACTTTGCAAATGCGGTTCGTCCGAGCAGTGCATGATAGCCGCTGCGGAACAGGACTATGTCGAAGATTAACTCCTCGCTTTGGAAGTTATCCGGGGATCCGAAGACCACTTCAAGTGTAACTGAGCCTGTACTGTTGGCCTCTACACCTGGTATGATGCCTTTGAAGGTCATCTTTGTGGGTTTAATCCTTGAGGGGTCTATGCCCATCTTGCGCACTGTATCCTGATAAAGCAGGTTCAGGCTGCTGCCGCCGTCCATCAGGACACTAGTGAGGTGAAATCCGTCGATGATTGGGTCTAGAACCAATGCGGCGAATCTGCCATGGCGGATGCTAGTGGGGTGGTCCCTTCGATAAAAAGTGATCGGGCAGGAGGACCATGGATTTAACTTTGGGGCGACTGGCTCCATCGCATATACGTCCCTGAGTGCACGCTTCCGCTCCCTTTTGGGTATGTGGGTTGCGTATATCATGTTCACTATCCGCACTTGTGGGGGAAACCCTTCTGTCCTCTATTGTTCAGCGGCCGGGTCTCCTCCTCGTCATCGCTATGCAGCCCCTTGTCATTGTTTTCGGCAGTTAACTTGCCTGCCTGCTTGAACACCCAACAATCCTTGTTGGTGTGATTGGCTGGCTTTTCGGGGGTGCCGTGTATCTGGCACGAGCGATCGAGTATTCGGTCCAAATTGGACGGGCCCAGAGTATTTCTTTTGAATGCCTTTTTCTGCTGACCGGGTTTAGAGCCTCAGAATCCAGCATTGACTGCTGTATCCTCAGTATTGTCTCCATTAATGCGGCGCTTGTGCTTGTTGTGACGTGACCTGCCGTTGGTGTCCTTGGTATCCGAATTACCAGGGCTCTTGGTCAGGTTGTTACTGCGAGCTAGCCTGCTGTCCTCTCCCATGCAGAAGTGGGTCATGAGTGATGTGAGGGCTGCCATGGAATTCGGCTTTTCCTGTCCTAGGTGCCGGGCAAGCCACTCGTCACGGATGTTGTGCTTGAAGGCTGCAAGGGCCTCTGCGTCCGGACAGTCGACGATTCGATTTTTCTTGGTTAAGAACCGTGTCCAGAATTGTCTGGCCGATTCATCTGGCTGCTGAATTATGTGGCTTAGGTCATCAGCGTCTGGTGGTCGCACATATGTGCCCTGGAAGTTATCAAGGAATGCGTCTTCCAGGTCTTCCCAACAACCAATTGATTCTGCTGGCAAGCTGTTGAGCCAATGCCGAGCTGGTCCTTTAAGCTTGAGTGGGAGGTATTCGATGGCATGTAGATCATCACCGCGGGCCATGTGGATGTGAAGGAGATAGTCCTCGATCCAAACCGCAGGATCTGTTGTGCCGTCGTATGATTCAATCTTTACGGGTTTGAAACCCTCGGGGATTTGATGATCCATTACTTCGTCTGTGAAGCATAGTGGGTGTGCGGCGCCTCTGTATTGGGCTATATCACGACGCAGCTCAAATGAGCTTTGCCTGCTATGTTCGGCCCGACCGGAATTGCTGTATCTGGCGTGACGGTTATCATCACATATCGTGGGTCGCCCACACGATCCATAGATCGATCTTGTTTGCCTTGCCTTGTCCTCGAGTATATCCCGCAGGTCTGGCGCATTTTCCCGTGCCTTGGTATTTTTTGAGCGACGCCAGGGTGCGGCTTGAGTGTAGGGCCGAGAGGCCTCTTTGTCGCGGCCACGAGGTGGCCGGTCGGCCGTATTATGCGTTGGTGATGTAGGTTTAGGTGCTTCCTCCTCTAATCGGGGTAGCAGCCTGCGTTTTGGGTAGCTCTTGGAGGGGCGTTCGAGTTCATACTCTTCGGCCGCAAGGACTTCAGTCCATCTGTTGGCTAGCAAGTCTTGGTCAGCTCTAAGTTGTTGCTGCTTTTTCTTGAGGCTGCTTGCCGTGGCCATAAGCCTGCGCTTGAAACGCTCGTGTTCGACGGGATCCTCGGGCATGACAAATTCGTTGTTGTTGAGGCCTGCTTCGTCTTTGGAGGGAGGCATATAATTATCGTCCTCTACCTCTCTGTCTGCCGCTCTCTCATGAGGGCTGGCTTCTCCATCCTCCTATGCTGAATCTTGCTGGAGGGGGTTGTCTTCGGCACTGTCCAGGGTGTTATTGTCTCCAGTGCCGGAATCTCCATTTTTTTGCTGTGGCGGGATTTAGAGCGGCGCCGCTGACGCCGGCGCTTAGGCTGTTTCTTGGAGGGGTCATCCTCCGTTGTTCCATCTCCATTACCATCCTTTGGGATGTCCACCATGTATATGTCGCATGACGAGGTGGCCTTCCAGTGTCCTGTAGGCGCTGGTTCTTGGTTGTCTCCTGCATCGTCGTCCATACCGTCGATGTCTTCGGAGTCGAAGTCGAGCATGTCGGTTAAATCATCGAAAGTGGCTACAAAGTGGGTGGTGGGTGGGCATTGAATTTCTTCATCGTCCGCATCCCAACCTACCTGACCATAGACTGGCCAGGGCTCTCCTGATAAAGAGAGAGCTTAGTGAATTCAGGATGTCGCCAAAGGGCGAGTGCTGAAAGATGTCCACAGCGGTGAACTCCATGATCGGCGCCCAATCAGATTCGATTGGCAGGGGCGCGGAAGGTTCGGAGTCCGGAGAGGAGTCCGGCACCTTGGAGTCACGAGCTTCACAAAGGACAGGGTTGGTATTCGGCTCTATCGCCATAGAGGTAGCAGCCCCCGAGGCGGTGTCCAGCCACCCATCCTCGATCGGCGCAGTCGGCTCCGAGCTAAGGGTCGGAGTGGACACTTGTGCGGCCTCCAGGGCACTGTACGGCAGCAGAGCTAGATCATGCCCGTCGTGACAGTGCGGCGCGCTTGGTTGTGGCTCGAACCCGTCGAAGATCAAGTCTCCGCGGACGTCAGCCGTATAGTTTAAACTTCCAAATCTGACCTGCTGGCCAGGGGCGTAGCTTTCAATCTTCTCCAGATGGCCAAGCGAGTTGGCCCGAAGTGCGAAGTCGCCGAATACGAAGATCTGTCCGGGGAGAAAAGTCTCACCCTGGACCGCGTCGTTGTTGATGATCGAAGGAGTCATCCGGCCTAAAGGTGACGACACAGAGGAACTACCAATGAAAGCACCAATGTCGGTGTCAAAACCAGCGGATCTCGGGTAGGGGGTCCCGAACTGTGCGTCTAGGCAGATGGTAACAGGAGACAAGGGACACGATGTTTTTACCCAGGTTCGGGCCCTCTCGGTGGAGGTAAAACCCTACTCCTGCTTGATTAATATTGATGATATGGGTAGTACAAGAGTAGATCTACCACGAGATCAAAGAGGCTAAACCCTAGAAGCTAGCCTATAGTATGATTGTTGTTCGTCCTACGGACTAAAACCCTCCGGTTTATATAGACACCAGAGAGGGCTAGGGTTACACAGAGTCGGTTACAATTGTAGGAGATCTACATATCCGTATTGCCAAGCTTGCCTTCCACGCCAAGGAAAGTCCCATCTGGACATGGAACGAAGTCTTCAATCTTGTATCTTCATAGTCTAGGAGTCCGACCAAAGATGGTAGTTCGGCTATCCGGACACCCCCTAGTCCAGGACTCCCTCAGGGATGCTACACGGCTGACATCTGCGGAGACTTGATCTTTGACGGATTCGAGCCACAGCCGAGCACGCCGCACTGTCACGATGGGCAGGATCTAACTCTGCTACCAGACAGTGCCCTGGAAGCTGCACAAGTGTCCCCTCCGACCCTTAGTCCGGAGCCGACTGCGCCGATCGACGACGGGTTGCTGGACACCGCCTCGGGGGCTGCTACCTCTACGGCGATAGAGCCGAATACCAAGCCTGTCCTTCGTAAAGCCCGTGACTCCAAGGTGCCAGACTCCTCTCCGGACTCCGAACCTTCTGCGCCCCTGCCAATCGAATCTGATTGGGCGCCGATCATGGAGTTCACTTCCGCGGACATCTTTCAGCACTCAACCTTTGGAGACATCTTGAATTCACTAAAGTCTCTCTCTATATTAGGAGAGCCCTGGCTGGACTATGGCCAGGAAGGATGGGATGCGGACGACGAAGAAATTCAACGCCCACCCACCACCCACTTTGTAGCCACTGTCGATGATTTAACCGACATGCTCGACTTTGACTCCGAAGACATCGACGGTATGGACGGCGATGCCAAAGACGACCAAGAACCAGCGCCTATAGGGCACTGGAAAGCCACCTCAACTCACGATGTATATATGGTGGATACCCCTAAAGGAAGCGATAACGAGGAACAACGGGACGCTGCGAAGGATAATTCCCTCAAAAAGCAGTCAAAACGGCGACGTAAGCGCCGCTCAAAGTCCCTCCTCGACAAAGACTGCACCCATACAGACCCAGCCATAGAGCAGGGCGAACCGGTGGACGACGAACATGCCCTCGAGCAACCATCCGAACAGGATAACTTGGATAGACAACCCGTCCCCAGCGAGGATAACAGTCCGGACGATCTCACGCCAGACACATCGTCGGAGCAGCAGAACCTCCACAAAAGACTTATCGCCACTGCACGTAGTCTGAAGAAGCAGATGGGGAAGCTCAAAACAGCAGAAGACGCACTCAGAATGAGATGGAGCAAGGTACTCAACACTGTAGACAAATACAGCGATAGTCGCCAAACAAAGAGCTACCCGAAGCGCAAACTTCTGCCCGAATTTGATGAGGAGGCCGTAGAGCCCCCACGATCAAAGAACAAAGAGGCCGCCCGGTCGGATAGACGACCACATGACAAACAAAGAGCGGCAAGTGGCGCCGCACACAAGCCGACACGCGATCCGCATAAAGATCCGCGCCAAAAGGATGGCCTAGTCAGGTCTATCTATGGGCCAAGAAAGCAAGCTCTAGAAAGCAATACAACACGTCGAGTATTCGAACATCACGGCACACCCAAATACAGGGGAGCCGCTCACCCCCTATGTTTCACCGATGAGGTGCTGGATCATGAATTTTCAGCGGGATTCAAGCCCGTAAACATAGAGGCATACGACGGAACAACAGACCCTGGAGTCTGGAGTGAGGATTACATCCTGCACATACATATGGCTAGAGGAGATGACCTCCACGCCATAAAATACTTACCCCTCAAGCTCAAAGGGCCAGCCCGTCATTGGCTCAAAAGCCTCCCAGAAAATACCATTGGAAGTTGGGAAGATCTCGAGGATGCATTTCGGGCAAATTTTCAGGGGACTTATGTCCGCCCTCCGGATGCAGACGATTTAAGTCACATAACTCAACAGCCCGGAGAGTCAGCCCGCAAATTCTGGAACAGGTTCCTCACCAAAAAGAACCAAATAGTCGACTGTCCGGATGCCAAAGCCTTAGCAACTTTCAAACAAATGTCCGAGACGAATGGCTCGCCAGACACCTCGGCCAAGAAAAGCCGAGAACAATGGCCACACTAACAAGCCTCATGACCCGCTTTTGCGCGGGAGAGGATAGCTGGCTGGCAAGATGCAGCACCAGTGACCCAAGTACATCCGAGGTCAAGGATGGAAATGGGAAACCACCCCAACGCCGGACCAAGGGAAATAGTCCGAAGAGCATGTCAGTCAACGCCGGATTCAAAAGCTCTCGGCAGAACAACAAACAACTGCCTTTTAAGGACAACAGCGACGAGCTGTCCAACCTAAACAAAATCTTGGACAAGATATGCCAAATCCACAGCGCCCCCGGGAAGCCTGCAAACCATACCCACAGAGATTGTTGGGTCTTCAAACAGTCCGGCCGACTTAATGCCAAACACAAGGGGCTGGACACACCAAGTGAGGACGATGACGAACCCCACAAGCAGAGCACCGAAAAACAAAATAATTTCCCACAAGAGGTCAAAATAGTAAACTCACTTCAAGTGACAACAGGGAAAAATAGAGCGGCGCCCATTAAAGTACGCGCCGCACGGTCTACCCCAACGGAGTCCCAACACTGGTTGTCAAAACCAATCACCTTCGACCATCAGGACTACTCCGGAAGTATACGAAACGCAAGGTGGACTGCTTTGATATTAGATCCTATAATCGACGGACTACAATTTACACAAATCCTAATGGATGGCGGCAGTGATCTAAACCTGTTATATCAGGACACAATCCCCAGAATGGGGATAGAACAAACCAAAATTCGCCATAGCAACACTTCCTTTAAAGGAGTGATGCCAGGCCCATATGCCCATTGTACGGGCTCTCTACTACTAGAAGTTGTGTTCGGCTCATCCGACAACTTCCGTCGCGAAAAGTTAATCCTCCACTTCGCCCCATTTAAAAGTAGCTATCAAGCACTATTGGGACGCGAAGCTTTCGCCCGCTTTAACGCAATACCGCATTATGCATCTCCTACACTTAAAATGCCCGGTCCACGCGGCATCATCTCATTAAAAGGAAACTTCGAGTGTTCCTCGAATACGGAAGAATGTGAGACTGCCTTGACAACCACACATTAATCCGGCCTTCCACCGGATTCACACCATTCTTTATGGTATATGGCGCAGAGGCAGTTTTGCCCTGCGACATAATTCATGACTCACCTTGTGTGCGCATGTACGAAGAAAGAGAAGCCGAGCTGGATCGGCAGGACAGTTTGGACGCCTTAGAGGAGGAGCGCAACGTGGCAAAAGCTTTATCCGCATTCTATCAACAGCAGGCTCGAAGATATCAAAGCAGAGAAGTACGGGCCAAAACTTACAATGTTGGCGAACTAGTTCTACGCCTGCCGGATAAGAAAAAGGACAAACACAAGCCCAAATGGGAAGGCCCCTTCATCATCGACCAAGTCCTGACCGGCGGAGCGTACCATCTGTGAAACGCATTGGATAACCAACTCGAGCCGAACCCATGGAACGCAGCCCGTCTCCGAAGATTCTACGCCTAGCGCCGGACTCTGAGTTCGTCTCCTTCCTCCGTCTATATTTTATACTGTAGCTGTCTTTTATTTCTCTCCTTCTCCCTCCCTTTTTATCAAAGCCTTTGGAGGCTTGCCTGCGCTTTGTTCGCACACATTTGACGTGCTACTCGCACTCATTATACCTGGGGGCTTGTTTAACAGAAGCTTATTTATACGGGCTTTATGCCCAACACATGTGTCACACTTCCGCATGTACCTTTTATTCACCATTATATGCATCGATATGACTTAAGTTTTGACCAAGCTGGGTTGCCTGGCTCTTGTGCTTACCCCTACGTTCCTGATTGTTCGGCTCGGAGGTAAAGGGAGCACCTCTGCGATTGTTACTGCTGGGTCAGCTGGATGTGTACCTCAGACTGGGTGAAGCCGAAAGCTAGCGTTCTTAAGGGAATATTCGGTCGGTGAATTAAAAGATGATTTCTTACCTATTTATTTATCTACCCCCAGATGCTTTCCTGCTTTTTTCGCAGTCCGGACATGCACTTTAGGGCATGCCTCCCAGGGAAAGGAACCCCTAACGGAACTATTCTCCCTGGAAGATGTTTCTTACTAACCACGTAATATAACATAACTAGTTGGGCACTTGTCTGATAAAGCACTAATGACCCCTACGCCTAGTCTCCACGCATGCCCCGGTTTTTTATATAACCGAGAGGGTATTTAGACACACTCCGGACTGTCGGGTCCCGAGGTTGAAGCGAAAAGGTCCGCTACGGCAAACGATCTACAATCCGGCTAGAAGGCATTTACATGTCATTTTAAATTACATAGTCAAATGGACTGACTGTATTCCTCTTCAATACCATCTAATAGGCTGTCTAGTTTACAGTCTCGCTGGGAATACTTTGCGGCAACCTCTACTTGGTCGTACACTAAGCTCACAGGGATCTCCTTCCCATCGGGCCCCACAGGTCCGACCTCGGCTATGTGGTTTGGGTCAGCCTTCGTGTACCGCGTCTTCACCATGGCCCAGGCCTCCCTGGCGCCTTGACGGCAGGCCGATATCTTCCATAGCCGGAAGCACCGCCGTGCTCCCTGAAGCTTCTCTACAAGCTCTCCAAGACCTTTGGGTAGGGAGATGGATGGCCACAAGGCTTGGGCGATGCCGCTCATCACCTGCCGAACTCGTTCGTGCAGTTGCAGCAGCTCGGGAAGTAGGCCACCCGTTGAACCGGGCATTTCCTCTGCAGGACGACCTATGAGCATACCTACAGATATATATTTGTTAATCGACTTCCTCGCTGAACTCTTCTTTTCAAAAGATTCGCTCAAGCACTTACTATATATGCCGCGACAAAGCCGCCGATTCTCCTTCACGGAGTCAGACAGCTGGGCCCAAACATCTTTTAGTTCCTCGCCCAGCTGGGTGTTGGCATCTTGGTGGTTATTTTTCTCTTGCCGCACCCTTGTAAGCACCTTCTCGCCGGCCTTTAGCTGGCGCAGTAGCTGTTGCCTGTCCGGATCTAGTTCGGCGCCATCTGCAATATTATTGTCAGAATTATACACACGCCGCACTTTACAAACTGCTTGTCTTTCAAAGTATATATTACCGGAGGGGGTCTCTGTGGCTCCCCCTGTGGCAGCTAGTGCGGCCTCAAGTTGGGCCTTGCACTCTTGAAGCTCCTGGGACAGTTGGGTATTCTTTTCCGTAAGATCATGCATAACAAATGATCCTTAAATCAGTTATTCTAACTATTTTAACTCTCAGGGGCTACTGGCATATATAACTGTCAAAATTCCTCACCCTTATGTCTTTCACATACTGCTACGTGGCTCTGGCTAGACCATCTTGAGCGGCACGGAGGTGCGCATCTCCCGAATTAAAGGCATTTAATGCCTCTTGGGAGAAACATGCGTCACGAAGAATTGTCCGGCGGCGCCTGTGATTCATGGCGCTCTCCACCTCAGATCTGGTGGCGGACAAGATGTCGGCATCCTCCGCTGGAGGAGCATCCGACGCGCACCTTGTGTTCGTCTCCCCTTCCGGACCTGGCATTGGAGCCTGGCCGGCGGAGGCTCGATTGGCAACCTCTCCGGACACAGTCTGGCGAGCGCTCTTCCTCCTGAAAACACCACGAGCGTTAATATGCCTTCCAGGAATCTTTCCTTGAAACACGGTGGCGCGCCATACCGTTGCGGCGACGTCTCGATCCGCACCGCACTTCTTTTCCGCCTACTGGGCTGAGCTGCCCCTTGTTGGCCAGCCGCCGCAGGCTCAGCTTCCCGCCTCAAAGGCACCTCCTGTGGAACACCATTGGTATGCGGTGATCAGAAATAAGCACAGATGGGCCATGGTATTGGGACTTCGGTCACAGTTACCTGGGAAGCTGGAAATATTCCGGGGTAGTCGGCCGTAATGGCGACCAAAGCATTGTCGATGCTAAGTTGGTGGAACACCCCGTCGATCAGCTCCACCTTTATGTCCGGATCCTCCTCGGAGGCCGGATCGAGGTACCGTTCCGGATCCTCGGGTTGTGGAGGCGGGCTATGTACATCCTCTACAGCCCGGCGCAGTTCCTGCGTCGAAATCACAAAATGAGATACTTAAGCATGAGAATGTGGATCGGATAGGCGAAAAGAAATATCCGCTTACCCAGCTTCGAGGATTGTTCATAGAAAACCCGTTCAGTGGACTGACACGGAGAAAATCCTCCTTTTCCCCTTTGTACAGGGCAGACAAGATCTTCACCAGATCGGCAACCGATCTCGGCCCCTTACGGCCATGGCGGGTGGCATCATCCTCCCCGTTGAAATCCCACATGGGGTGGCCCCTATACTGGAGCGACTGCACCCCCCGCATAATGCATGTGGCCATGACCCCAATCATGGTCAATCCGGAATGAGCCAATAATCTTATTCGGCCCATCAGATACAAGACGTCCCTGTCATTCTCCCGTTGAGGGCTCCGCAGACGCCAACTTAGGCATTTCTTCAGAGGAGCATTACTGAACTCCGGGAGGCCGATCCAAACTGGATCTGGTAGCGGGGCGTCTTCTATGTAAAACGATTCTGAAGGCCAGTCTTCGGACGCCTTCTTCAGGGTTCCGGATAGATATCCGGTCCCGGCGATGCGCCATAGTTCGGCTCCGCCCACTTGATATATTGACCCCTCATGAGAACGGGGTACGAGGCAGAATAATCTCTTCCACAGCGCGAAATGAGCCTCGACGCCCAAGAACAGCTCGCAAAGGGCCACAAAGCCCGCGATGTGCAGGATGGAGGCAGGCGTAAGGTGGTGCAGCTGGAGGCCATAGAACTCCAGGACCCCCCGGAGAAACGGATGTACGGGAAATCCGAGTCCTCTTATTAGATAAGGGACAAAGCATACCCGCTCTCCTTTGGAGGGATTGGGGACGCTCTCCGCCTGCTTTCCGCCCTTGTAAGTGGCGATTCCGGCTCGAACCGGAACCATAAAAGCCGGGGGAAGAAATCCCTCGGTTTGGAGCGTCACTAACTCACTATGCGGGACTGAGCATCTCTCCCAATCTCCAGGCTGAGGGCTGGGAGCGCGAGAGGAGGAGCCGCGTCGATTGTCCATGATGGAATGGATTTTTGTCAGAGGCGCTCTGATGAATACTCGCGGAAGGAGGATGGTGTGATTCGGATCTAGATCCTCGTCTCTTTTTATAGGAAGCTCATTTGCGCAGCTAGGGGGAAAGTGTAAAAATACCCTGGCTTTTTGCATTCGTTCGACACGTGTAAGATGGCCATTATTGGGCGTGGAAGCCAAGGAAGCACAGCATTTATAAGAAGCCGGACACTATTCGACAAGTACATGGAATTTGGAGAAGAACCCGCCTCGCAATGTCGAAGACAATCTACGCGCCGGACTTATCGTCATTGAAGCCTGGTTCGGGGGCTACTGAGGGAGTCCTGGACTAGGGGGTGTCCGGATAGCCGAACAATCACTGTCGGCCGGACTCCAAGACTATCAAGATACAAGATTGAAGACTCCGTCCCCTGTCCGGATGGGACTTTCCTTGGCGTGGAAGGCAAGCTTGGCGATACAGATATGAAGATCTCCTACCATTGTAACCGACTCTGTGTAACCCTAGCCCTCTCTGGTGTCTATATAAACCGGAGGGTTTTAGTCCGTAGGACAAACAACAATCATACCATAGGCTAGCTTCTGGGGTTTGGCCTCTCTGATCTCGTGGTAGATCTACTCTTGTACTACCCATATCATCAATATTAATCAAGCAGGAGTAGGGTTTTACCTCCACCAAGAGGGCCCGAACCTGGGTAAAAACATCGTGTCTCTTATCTCCTATTACCATCCGCCTAGACGCACAGTTCGGGACCCCCTACCCGAGATCCGCCGGTTTTAACACCGACACCCACTGAGGGAGTCCTGGACTAGGGGGTATGCGGACAGCCGGACTATCATCGTCTGCCGGACTCCAAGACTACGAAGATACAAGATTGAAGACTCTGTCCCGTGTCCGGATGGGACTTCCCTTGGCGTGGAAGGCAAGCTTGGCGATATGGATATGTAGATCTCCTACCATTGTAACCGACTCTGTGTAACCCTAGCCCTCTCCAGTGTCTATATAAACCGGAGGGTTTTAGTCCGTAGGACACAACAACCATTACAACAATCATACCATAGGCTAGCTTCTAGGGTTTAGCCTCCTTGATCTCGTGGTAGATCCACTCTTGTACTTCCCATATCATCAATATCAATCAAGCAGGAGTAGGGTTTTACCTCCATCGAGAGGGCCCGAACCTGGGTAAAAACATTGTGTCCCTTGTCTCCTGTTACCATCCGCCTAGACGCACAGTTCGGGACCCCCTACCCGAGATCCGCCGGTTTTGACACCGACATTGGTGCTTTCATTAAGAGTTCCTCTGTGTCATCACCGATAGGCTCGATGGCTTCTTCAAACAACAACAACGCCGTCCAGGGTGAGGCTTTTCTCCCCGGACAGATCTTCGTATTCGGCGGCTTCGCATTGCGGGCCAATTCACTTGGCCATCTGGAGCAGATCGAAAGCTACGCCCCTGGCCATCAGGTCAGATTTGGAAGCCTAAACTTCACGGCGGACATCCGGGGAGACTTGATCTTCGATGGATCCGATCCATAGCCGAGCGCGCCGCACTATCGCGATGGGCACGATCTAGCTCTGCCGCCGGACAGCGCCTTGGAGGCCGCACATGAATCCACTCCGACCTGTAGTTCGGAGCCGATCACGTAGATCGAGGACGAGTGGCTGGACACCTCCTCGGGAGCTGCAACTTCCACGGCGATGGAGCCGAACACTGGCCTTGTCCCCCATAAAGGTCGTGACTCTGAGGTGCCGGACTCCCTGCCGGACTCCGAACCTCCTGCGCCCCCGCCAATCGAATCCGATTGGGCGCCGATTATGGAGTTCACCGCTGCGGACATCTTTCAGCACTCACCCTTTGGCGACATCCTAAATTCGCTAAAGCATCTCTCGCTATCCGGAGAGCCCTGGCCGGACTATGGCCAGGATGGTTGGGATGCGGACGATGAAGAAATTCAAACCCCACCCACCACCCATTTTGTAGCCACTGTCGACGATCTAACCGACATGCTAGACTATGACTCTGAAGACATCGACGGTATGGACGACGATGCCAGAGACGAACAAGAACCATTGCCTATGGGGCACTGGAAGACCACCTCGTCATATGACATATACATGGTGGACACCCCAAAAGATGGGGACGGAGAAGAAGCAGCGGAGGCAGATTCCTTAAAGAAACAACCCAAGCGCCGACGTCAGCGGCGCCGCTCTAAATCCCGCCACAGCAAGAATGGAGATTCCGGCACAGGGGATAATAACACCCCAGAGAGTGCCGAAGACAATCCCCTCCTGCAAGATTCAGCGCAGGAGGATGCAGAAGCAAGCCCTCACGAGAGAGCGGCAGACGAAGAGGTCGAGGATGATAATTACATACCTCCCTCCGGAGACGAGGCAAGCCTCAACGACGACGAATTCGTCGTGCCCGAGGATCCCGTCGAACAGGAGCATTTCAAACGCAGGCTAATGGCCACAGCAAATAGCCTAAAGAAAAAGCAGCAGCAGCTTCAAGCTGATCAAGACCTGTTGACCGACAGATGGACCGAGGTCCTCGCGGCTGAAGAGTATGAACTCGAACGCCCCTCCAAGAGCTACCCAAAATGCAAGTTGCTCCCCCGATTAGAAGAGGAAGCATACATACCTTCATCACCAGCGCACAATACGGCCGACCGACCACCCCGTGGTCGTGACAGAGAGGCATCCAGGCCTTCCATCAAGACTGTACCCCGGCATCGCTCGAAAAGTACGAAGCCACGGGGGAACGCGCCGGACTTGCGGGATATATTGGAGGATAAGGCAAGGCAATCCAGATCTATTTATGGATCACGTGGGCGCCCCACGACCCACGACGAATACCGTCGAGCCGGATACAATAACTCCGGCCGGGCCGAACATAGCAGACAACGCTCCCTGGAGCTACGTCGTGATATTGCTCAATACAGAGGCGCCACACACCCGCTATGCTTCACTGACGAAGTAATGGATCATCAAATCCCTGAAGGGTTTAAACCCGTAAACATTGAATCCTACGATGGCACGACAGACCCCGCGGTTTGGATCGAAGATTATCTCCTTCACATCCATATGGCTCACGGCGACGATCTCCACACCATCAAATATCTCCCACTCAAGCTTAAAGGACCAGCTCGGCATTGGCTTAACAGCCTGCCCGCAGAGTCAATTGGGTGTTGGGAGGACCTGGAAGCCGCATTCCTCGACAACTTCCAGGGTACATACGTGCGACCACCAGACGCCGATGACCTAAGCCACATAATCCAGCAGCCAGACGAATCGGTTAGACAATTCTGGACACAGTTCTTAACAAAGAAAAATCAAATCGTCGACTTTCCGGATGCAGAGGCCCTCGCAGCCTTCAAACATCACATCCGCGACGAGTGGCTAGCCCGGCACCTAGGATAGGAAAAGCCGAAATTGTAAGTGCATCTAGTGCCCCTTAGTGATTTTGGTGTATTGAAGACTTATAGGTTAAGTAACTGATGCGTTTGTGAGTGTACACAGGTCTATAAGTCTATGAGGAGTTTGATATTTACAGAGAAAGTCGACCCCTAAAAATGAAGTTCTTCAACTGAAGACTTTGATATTCTGAAGACTTTCTGAAGACTTTGAAAGCGAAGAAATTGGTGTGACCTTGAAG
Organism: Triticum timopheevii; assembly: GCA_963921465.1. Taxonomy (NCBI): domain Eukaryota; kingdom Viridiplantae; phylum Streptophyta; class Magnoliopsida; order Poales; family Poaceae; genus Triticum; species Triticum timopheevii. The sequence goes on from OY997266.1 coordinate 176,641,878, forward strand.
ACTTGATATTCATTCGAGGAATATGAAGCGTGAAGACTTTTGTTTTCGTAGTTTCATTTTCTCTTTCTTGAGTCATAGGAAACACCGTACTGTTAAAGTGGGTCGAGGAAATACTAAGGAAAAATTTCCATGTGATGCTCAACTCAAAATCCTACACCTACCAATCCCTTCGAGTGAAGCCATTGGAAATCTCATACAGTTCAGTCAAATTCGTCAGTGACAGAGACGCAGTTCTTCTGTTCACTAAGGACTTTGCTCTGACTGAGGAGCTAGGAATTCGCCAGTGCGAATTGCCTACACAGTGAGGAACATGATAGCCCTGAGGAATTTGAGAGTCAAATTTCCGACCGTTGCTGTGCTATGCGCCGGCTGTCCCAAAATATCTTATCCACCTAACGGTCATATCATTGAAGGGCATTTATGTCTTATCATGTCGGGCTGCTCCCTAGGCTATAAATAGCCGCCCCCTACAACCACTAGCTGGTTGGCTGCTCCGAGAGAACTTGACACTTGTCATCTGAGAGCAACCCATCCTCCGAGGACTTTGAGCGAAAATCATCAAGTGAGGAAAATCCCAAAACCAAACCCCCACAAACCCAAAGTGATTGAGCATCACTGAAGAAATTGATCCTGCGTGGATCCGACGCTTGTTACCTTTGAAGACTGTGCTTCTTCTAGACGGTTAGGCGTCAAGGTCTAGAGCATCCAAGAGGAATTGTGGATCGCCGAGTGACCAAGTCTGTGAAGGTTTGGAAGTCACCTGAAGACTTACCACGAGTGATTGGACGAGGCCTGCGTGGTCTTAGTTCAAGGAGAATACGGTGAGGACTGGGTGTCCTGAGTTGCGGCTCAGAGACTGGGTGTCCGGGACTATGTGTCCTCGAGTTTAAATATTCAGCCGCTCCAACCAGACGTACAACTGAGACATCAGTTGGAACTGGTTTACCAAATCATTGTCTTCACCAACTGACTGGTTCTATTTCCTCAACTCTTTCATTTCTTCATTACTGTGTTGAATGTTGTTCATATCTGTGTTTGAAGACTTTGACTGAAGACTTTCACAAATTCCTCAGTTCAATTTCTTCAGTCTGCTTGTCTTCATCTTGTTATCCTGTGTTTACGCTTTCCGTACTCTATGTTAGTCTTCATTTCATCATGATGACTATGCTTGTATCCTATTATGTTTACTTCTGAGTACTTATTCCGCTGCAAGTAGTTCTTCGCTAAGGAATTTCCTCACCAGCAAATTCCTCAGTGAAGAATTCATAAAAATCGCCTATTCACCCCCCCCCTCTAGTCGATATAACGCACTTTCAATTGGTATCAGAGCAAGGTACTCCCTTGTTCTGTGTGATTTTGGTTTAACCGCCTGGAGTTTTAGTTATGTCGACCGCAGGTATGATCAAGGTCTCGGCTGGGTGTCCTACCTTTGATGGAACGGACTACCCCTACTGGAAGAACAAGATGCGAATGCATCTTGAGGCAATTGACAATGATCTCTGGTATGTTGTGGAAAATGGTGTCCCCTCTGTCACTCCCACACTGAACGCTACCGATGTGAAGAGATTCAAACAACTCGATTCTCAAGTGAAGAATATCATATGTGACCATCTGAGCAAAGGACAGTATGGAAGAGTGAGTGCTTTGGAAACTGCTAAGCTTATCTGGGATAGGCTGTCCAAAGTAAATGAAGGAGTTTCAACTCAGCGTGACTCTCGAGTCGATGTTCTTCGGAATCTCTTCAACCGCTTCAAAAGACTCGACAATGAGAATGTCCAACAAACCTTTGATCGCCTCACTGACATCTCAAATGAGCTTCAAGCCCTCGGTGCCACTGACATCACTGATCATGAAGTTGTGAAGAAACTGCTGAGATCGCTTGATTCCTCATTTGATACTCTGGGACTGATGATACAAGAACATGCTGACTACAAGTCGCTTGATCCTGCTGATATCCTCTAAAGGCTAAACACTCACGAGTTCTAGCTTGCTGAAAAGAGAGATCTCTATGGCTCAAACTATGGCAAACCATGTGCCCTGAAGGCTAAGGTTGTGTCTGACTCTGAATGTGAGGATTCTGGTAGTAGCCTTGGTGATCCTGAAGAACTGAGCCAGGATCTAGCACTGCTTGTGAAGAAATTCCAGAAATTCACAAGACGTGGTCACTTTGGAAAATCCTCAAGAGGAAATGACTCCTCATCCAGTGACTATAAGATAAGACTTTGCCACAAATGCAAGAAGCCCGGTCACTATATTCAAGATTGTCCTCAGTGGGAAAAGGAAATGAAGAAGAAGAAATACAAGGATTATAGTTCTGATGATGCGAAGAAGAAGAAGAAATCGTCAAAATCTTCGTCATCGAAATCCTCGAAGTCCTCATCTCACAAGAAGGGCAGCTCCAAGAAGGCTCGGGCATTCATTGGCAAGGAAATGGACTCTGAAGCTGAACCTGAGGAAAATGATGAAGAGGAGGAGTCTGAAGTATCTGAGTCTGGTGTGGCGACTCTGGCCGTTGCTACTGCCTTCGTCAGCAAGTCCATCTTAAACACTGAAGAAACTGACTCCACCGACAAGCCTGATGAACATAATGATGGCTACACCCCCACCTATTGCTTCATGGAAAAAGGAACTAAGGTACTCAAATACAACTCCTCTGACTCGAGTGAAAATGAATCTGATGAGTATCTCAAGCCCAGCTACTCTAAACTTGCTAAAATTGCTGTGAAACAACAACGGGCTCTTGAAAAGGTTCAAAACATGCTAGATAAAAGTGATGATATGTTGGGTGAAGAAATGGATCGCACTAAAGCATTGACTGAAAATCTTCAGAGACTTCAGTCTAGGTATGATAACCTTCAAGGTCATCATAACTCTCTCTTGTCTGATCATGAGAAACTTTCTTATGAATTTCTTCAAGAAAAGCAAGATCATGAGAAGCTTTCTCTTGAAGCTCTTCAAAGAAAGGAAGATCTTGAAAAGCTAAGAGTATGTTATGAAGATCTTCAGAAGGAGCGCGATTCATTACTAGCTCAACAAATCAGCGCTTCTGAGGAAGAATTTGTTCCTCCATGCTTAAAGTGCATTGAACGTGAATCTGCTAATTCTTCACCTGAATGTTCAAATGCTTCAAATATTACAAATTCTTCATCTGCCTCTGCTATCACTAATTCCTCATCTGAGGACATTGCTAGTGTCACTGACAATGCAGGGCTGAAGGAATTGTACATGACAGGCATGTACAAAAGCCTCAAAGGGCATCAGACACTTTGTGATGTGCTCAAAAAGCAGATCCTCAACAGAAACCCTAGGAAAGAGGGTATTGCCTTTGAGAGGAAACTCAATGCCGATGGAACATATTGGAAACCTGAGCAGTATCCCAAAACCTCATGGGTTGCTGCAAAGGGACCTCCAGTTGATCCATCTAACTTATCTGGCTTTACATGTGAATCTCCTCAATCTTCTGATGAGTCATTTGACTCCAACTATAAACTATTCAAAAATCAGAATGGTGAAGTATTTGCTAGATATGTTGGCACTAACTGCAGGAACGGTTCCCCCATGAAGAAAATCTGGGTTCCCAAAAGCTGTGTTGAAAGTCTTCAAGTGAATGTCCTCATGACACCACCTGTGAAGAACAGGAACCCCAGATCAAATTCTTCACATGGATCAAATTCCTCAACTGGATCAAAGTCCTCATATGATTATCATCGTGCTAACAACTCTCTCTCGCAGGGTAGAGCTAAGGGCTATGAATATGTGCATTATTCTTCAAACCATTATGTTCATAAGTCCTCGAAGAATTACTCTGCTTATTCATATGCTTACCCTAACCCCTCTTATGCTAAGCGAAATGGTTTGGCATCTTTGCCACCTTTCTCACATGGTGCTCGCGGGATGATGAACTCTTTGCCACCCCTCCAGATGTGGGTGGTGAAGAAAAAGAACTAATCTCTTCTGCAGGGTCAGGTCTCCAGACGTGCTCTAACGTCTGAAGAATTTGCTGGGGACCTGACGAAAATGCCTGAAAGGACGCAGGCGAATCATGATGAAATGAACTTTCATTTCACATGTCCTCATACTGCTATATCTGTTTACTGCTTGATGAAATTCATCTGATGAACTTGATATCATATTCTTCACTGATGAAGCATATGAGATTGTAAGCTACACTAATTCATCTGCAGGATGATCAACCCAAAACCACTGAATGGGTCCTCGATAGTGGATGTACAAATCACATGACTGGTGACAAGAATCTATTGATGGATGCTCCCTTATCACCGTCACCTCTGAAGCATATCATCTTTGCTGACAAAGGCAAAAGTCAGGTATTAGGTCTTGGTAAGGTTGCTATCTCTAAGGATAAGCACATGGACAAAGTCATGCTTGTTGAGTCCTGAGGATACAATCTCATGTCAGTCTCAATGCTTTGTGATCTTGATATGGTTGTTGTCTTTGGCAAATATCGCTGTGTTGTGATTATGGAAGCTGACAATTCCAAAGTCTTCGAAGGCTTTAGGAGAGGAGATCTGTATATTGTTGATTTCTCTACAGGACCACAACCAGCCGTGTGTCTACTTGCAAAAGCTTCAGAAGGCTGGCTATGGCATCGACGACTTGGTCATGCAGGCATGAGGAATTTGAACACGCTTGCGAAGAAGAAGCATGTCATTGGCATTGAGAATGTCAAATTCCTCAAGGATCACTTATGCGGAGCATGTGAAGCCGGAAAAATGACCAAGGCCAAGCATCCAACGAAGACTATCATGACCACTACCCGTCCATTCGAATTGCTTCACATGGACCTCTTCGGACCTAATCATTATTCAGCAGTCACTAATGATGCATCTTTATATGGTTTTGTCATTGTTGATGATTATTTTTGATATACATGGGTACACATTGTTACTTACAAACATGAAGTGCAGGAAGTCTTCAAACGATTTTCCTGGAGGGCTTCAACCAACTTTGGTGTGAAGATCAAGCATATCAGAAGTGACAATGGAACTGAGTTCAAGAATTCTGGTCTTGGTGCCTATCTTGATGAACTTGGTATTACTCATGAGTTATCTGCTCCCTATACTCCTCAGCAGAATGGCGTCGTGGAGCGCAAGAACATAACTCTTGTTGAGATGGCTCGCACTATGCTTGATGAATACAAAACGCCTCAGCGTTTTTGGATTGATGCAATTGATACTGCCTGCCACATCATCAACAGAGTATATCTTCACAAATTCTTCAAGAAGACTGCCTATGAACTCCTCACTAACAAGAAACCCAATGTGAGTTATTTCAAAGTCTTCGGTGCTAAATGTTGGATTAGAGATCCTCACCACAACTCTAAATTTGCACCAAAAGCACATGAAGGTTTTATGCTTGGTTACGGAAAGGACTCGCACACCTACAGAGTCTTCAACATTGTTCTTCACAAGATTGTTGACACTGTAGATGTGCGGTTCGATGAAACTAATGGCTCGCAAAGAGAGCACCTACCTTCTGTGTTAGATGAACCAGCACCTGAGGATGCTATCAAGCTCAATGCAACTGAGGATGTCATTCCTACTGAAGAATCTGCTGAAGAATTCATTCCTGTTCATGAAGAACGTCGAGCTGATGCACCTGAAGAACATGATGAGGAAAATGGTGCTGAAGAAAATGCTGATCAAAATCCTCAGCGACAGCCAACTCATCCACGTGTTGCAAAAGAAGTGCAAGTGGAGAAGATCATCGATGACATTAGCGCACCAGGTCCTCTCACACGCTCAAAAGCTTCACATTTATCTAACTTTTGTGGGCACTATGCTTTTGTCTCTATCACAGAGCCCACTAAGGTAGATGAAGCATTTCTGGAGCCGGAGTGGATTCAGGCTATGCAAGAAGAATTACATCAGTTCGAGCTGAACAATGTCTGGGAATTGGTCAATCGCCCAGATCCTCGCAAGCATAATATCATTGGCACAAAGTGGATCTACCGCAACAAGCAAGATGAAAATGGCCTTGTGGTGAGGAATAAGGCACGACTAGTAGCTCAAGGCTACACACAGGTTGAAGGAATTGTTTTTGATGAAACTTTTGCACCTGTTGCTAGACTTGAGGCTATTCGCATTTTACTTGCCTATGCTAACCATCATGATATCATCTTATATCAAATGGATGTGAAAAGTGCATTCCTCAATGGTAAGCTTGAGGAAGAAGTATATGTTGCTCAACCCCCAGGTTTTGAAGATCCCAAGAATCCTGACAAAGTCTTCAGACTCAATAAGGCCCTCTATGGCCTCAAGCAAGCCCCTCGGGCGTGGTATGATACATTGAAGGAATTCTTCATGAAGAATGGCTTCACACCCGGTTCACTCGACCCTACTCTTTTTACTAAATCATATGATGGTGAACTGTTTGTGTGCCAAATATATGTTGATGATATTATCTTTGGCTGTACTAACCAACGATATAGTGATGAATTTGCCTATATGATTTAGTGAAGAATATCAAATGTCTATGATGGGAGAATTGAAATTCTTCTTAGGTCTTCAAATTCGTCAGCAGCGCAATGGCATATTCATATCTCAGGAGAAATACCTCAAAGATGTACTGAGGAAATTCGGCATGCAAGATTGCAAAGGCGTCAAAATTCCTATGCCCACAAATGGCCATCTATGCACTGATGAAAATGGTATTGACTTCGATCACAAGGTATACCGCTCCATGATTAGTTCTTTATTGTATTATGTGCATCTAGGCCAGATATAATGCTTAGTGCTTGCATGTGTGCCCGATTTCAAGCTGCACCGAAGGAATCACACCATAAGGCTGTGAAGCATATTCTTCGATATCTAGCTCACACACCAACACTAGGATTATGGTACCCCAAGGGCTCTGCTTTTGATCTCATTGGATATTCTGACTCTGACTATGCTGGTGATCGTGTGGACCGCAAGTCAACATCTGGCACTTGTCATTTCCTCGGACGATCTTTGGTCTGTTGGTCCTCGAAGAAACAGAACTGTGTATCACTGTCTACTGCTGAAGCTGAATACATTGCTGCTGGCTCATGCTGTGGTCAACTGCTTTGGATGAAGCAAACCCTCAAGGACTATGGCGTCAACGTGAAGAATGTGCCTCTCCTCTGCGACAATGAGAGTGCCATCAAGATTGCTCACAACCCAGTTCAGCACTCGAAGACTAAGCACATCCAGATTCGTCATCATTTTCTTCGTGATCATGTGTTGAAGGGCGATATCTCCATCGAGCATGTGAAGACTGAAGAACAGCTAGCTGATATCTTCACTAAGCCCTTGGATGAGAAGAGATTTAGCAAGTTGCGGTGTGATCTAAATATCCTAGAATCTTCGAATGTTCTTTGAAAAGGACACACATCCTAACCCTTATGCAGAATTGATGACTTAGATGTGCAACACATGAAGAAACGTTTTTCTTCAATCAATGAAGAATAACACTCTAAGTGTGAAGAAATTAATGAAGAATTTGATTCTCAGAACCCTACGACAATTGTACGCGGTGTCTGAAATCATCATTCTTATACAGTGGGTTACGCCACCACAAAAGTTGAAAATCTTCAATTTGAGTTTTTCCTCATTTTTGAAATTCTTCAGTTTTTCAAATTCTTCAACTTCGCAAAATCTTCAATGTTTCCGTCGTTTTTCTTCATTGGCTATATATATATATGTGAGTTTATGTCCTCTACAGCATTCACTTATTGCTATTTCTTCAAGTTGCGATTTCTGCTAAGTGAATGTGATCGGACCCTTCCCCCTCTATGCTATACTCAACCCAATCTATTCACAAATTCTTCATGTGCGTTCTGATTGAAACTCGTTCAAAGTCTTCACTGTGTCCGTGACAGCTGAAGAAATTGCGAACGAATTTTTTTTTCAAATCTTATCAAGATTTTCGGTTTTACTGCTCAAACCGTTCCGCATCCCACGATACATTAGTTTATTCACCCACGATCTTACACGATCTCATCTGCACAGTACGTGGGTGACACATGTCGCGTGAAGAAGAAAGGGCAGGGGCATGTTCGTCCCAAAATCTTCGGGCGAACAGTTTTTACCGTGGCTATAAATACCCCTCTCCCTTCCTTACTTCATTTACTCCGCTCGGTCGCTGTCTCTCGCTCGAGCTCTCCTCAAACCCTAGCGCCGCCGCTACTCCATCGCCGTCGGTGAGGAAGAGCTTCACTGCCTCGACCTCGTCGCCGTCGTACTCGCGCCGGCTGCGGAAATCTTCACTCCGCCGCCGCCGTAGCTGTCTCCCTCTGCCAAGTTAGGGCGTGGGAGATCTAACGTGACGAACTTCACCACAGTTCATCTCTGTTCGTCGTGTTCTTCAGTTCGGGTAATTAAAAGTCACTTTTATTACTCGCTTTGATTCACAAACCTTTCTGAAAAACTTCAAAGGTGTTTTATTCTTCAAATCTTCACATATGAACACCTCACACACTGTATGTTCTTGATTCATCTCTCTAAGCACTCATTTCTTCAAGATTCCTCAATTGTGCGGATTTTCAATCTGTACAACTCTGGAACCTAAGACAAGAACGCTTAGTGAAATTCCTCAAGGCTCAACTGGTCAAATTCCTCAAAACTTTTTTAAAAAAAATCTTCTGAGAACGCATATGACCTCTCCAAATTCCTCGCACCTACACTCTGTTCACAGGTACTCATGTCCGCTGCTGAATCACTAGGTTCTCATCAACTTAACTCATTTGCAGCGTTCCTCGAAGAAAAACTGCATACTTCTTCAGAGTGTTCTATTGTTCAAATTCCTCATCTGAAGAAAATGGCAGAAGGCAAGAGACCGCAGAAGGGAGGAAAGAAACCGGAGGTCATGACTGCCTTTGAGATCCCTGATGAAATATACAAAGATTATTGCACACCTGATGAAGCCAAGTTTGGCAAGGAGAACAAAAATCAGCGCAAAGTGCGCATCCAGAGGATAGAACGAAGATGGGCACGAGAATGGAGGGAATATCGCTATGTTACTCCCAAGTACATGAAGAAATTCGCCTTAAACCCTCCATGCCCAAGAGCTCCATTGGCACCTGGCCAAGTCGCTGATCCCACCAGCATCAAGCGTGGTGAAGACTTTCCTGAAGAATGGTCCAGGCGCCAAGCCAAATTGGCAAGATAGGCCAAGGAGGCAGTGAGGAAATTCAATGAGGATTATGCTGCTGCTGCTGCCGCTGAGACCTCGGTCAAGCCGAGGAAATCAATGCCGAAGAAGCCTTCTCGCAAGCCAAGTGCTTCACCATCAGCGCCCTCACGGCCCAGTTCCTCAGCCGCGCCCTCACGGCAAATTCCTCAGACTACTGCTGCTCCCTCCAAGTCCTCAATTCCTGTGCATCTGGCTACCTGTCAAAGGAATCAGGGTTTCTCGATTGCTTCTGGTGTCTCAGCAAGTTCCTCAGCTGCACCAATGTCCCCATCAGGCCCCACTCTGCTGAAGACAAAAGCAGCTGCTGGACGCGGTCCTCGGCCAAGTCCAAGAAAGAAACAGGTTGCCTTCAACGTGCCCTCTGATGACGAAGCTTCTGATGAAGAACTTGCAGAAATCATTAGAGACAGACTAACAAAGGCCGCTAGAGCCAAAGGAACAACTGTGCCTCTGCTTTTGGATCCGAAGAAGATCCTTGACTTCATCGACTTATGGCATCAGGATCCAAACACTCCCATGCCTGATCTGCCTCTGACTCCTGGTCAAAGTCATATGCTGAACCATTTCATCGCTGAAGAGAAATGGAAATTTGAAAAGGCCCGTGAAATAAAGAGAGCACAAGCCAGAAAGGAGAAGCTTCTGAAGAAGAACATCGTCAACCTGACTCCTGAAGAACTTCTCAAAGCTCAATCTGAAATCCAAGCCCTCAGCAAGGATTTCGATGCTTACAATGCTGATTGGCAAGGAGCCAAGGTGAGATTCGTCAATTTGACGAAGAAAATGACAACTGTTGCAGCACCATCGCAACAAGAAAATCCTCAGGCTGCAGACTCTGCTCAGCCTGCTGAAGAACATGCCAGCACTGCTGATGACTTTCAGCCTGCTGATGAGAATACAAGTTCCAGGGCTGATGACTCCATTCCAGCCGCTGAAGAAATTCCCAGGGCATCCACTAGTGGTGCGCCTGAAGAAACTGACGAGATCAGGGCAACTGCACCAGTTGCGCCTGAAGAAAATGAACCACAGTCCTCAGCTCCTCCTGCGCCAACACCAACTCCAATTCTTCCTTCTGCTTATGAAGTGAAGAAGACAAAGGCTGCAGAGCGAGCTGCAGTGAAGAAGAGGAAGGCATCAGCTGCGTCAAATTCTTCGGCTGCGAAGAAAATGAAGCCAATGACCAGCTCGCTTGAAAATCCCATTGATGTCGTTCCCATTTCCTCCATGTCGTTTAAGGAAATTGTTCCTTATGGAGAAGACTACAAGATCCCAAGCGGATCGGATGAAGAAAATCACTCTGTTGCTACCTCAGAACAGTTTGATGAAGAAATTGAAGTGGAAGCATTCCCTTCACCGCCAGTCGTTTCCTCACCCATGCCTCAGTTCACAGCTGAAGAGGTTGGTGTTGAGAAAATTGAAAAAGAAGATGAAGACGTGGATATTGGATGCACTACACCAGTGATGAACGATGACTTTTGGGAATGTCAGCATCCCAATACTCCTCTCTTCACTCCGATTCAACAAATTCCTCAGTCCCCGGCTACAACTGTTCAAATGGGCTCTGAAGAAACTCATCCCACATCGTCTGTTCATGAAGAAATTCCAGCCGCTAGTGCTGAAGAACCTGCTGCTGATCCCCAAACTACACAAGAAGAGGAACCAGAAATTCCTCAGCCTGAAGCACCTGAGATCGCGATTCCTGAGGTTGTGCTGCAAATCACTGACATTCCTCTGCCCAAACCGAAGAATCCGTTCTCGAGCAAGCAAAAATTCAAGGCTGAAGACTTCTTTTCTGAGCATGTGTTCTTCACTGATTACAATCCATATGACTCTGCTCGCATAAGGAAAAGACGCTTCTGGACTGCTACTCAAGCCAACTTCTATTCCTCAGTGCTCTTTGACAAGGACATAATCTTCGATCATGAGCATATTCCTCATGTGGATATGGAATCTCTGCCGTGCTTCAAGCTAGTCCTCAAAGTTATTCACGATGCAGGGCTGCTGAACATCTGCACTGATATCTGTGATTGGAATGAAGAACTCATTCTTCAGTTCTATGCCACCTTGCATATCACCGGAGATGCTGAAGATGTCAATTCATGGGTGCTGGATTGGATGAAAGAAAACACTCACTACAAGGCACCAGCAACTGAATTGCTTCGTGTCCTTCCTCTTGATCCTCCCCATGAAAGTGCACGTTGCATCTACAATGACCGCGAACTGACTGATCATTATATGCAAGTGCTCATGAAGCCTTTGAAACCAGGGCAGGCCCCTCGAACCAAATTCCTCGTCAAGGAACTGCTGTATGTGCCTCGGACTGTCTATCGAATCCTGACGAAGACAATGAGTCCCATCAAGGGCCACGACTCAAATGATGAAGATGTCATTGGCATCATGAAGAACATGCTTTTCAATATCATTCATGGCGTTCCTGTCAACTTCCATGATTTCTTCATGAGGACTCTGGCTAATGTTGCAATGTCACCTTTTGAGCTGAAGCCCTATGCGCCTTGGATTATGAGATTCATAAGGGCAAGATCTTCACTGAATTACAAGGCTGACACTCTGAACCATGGTAGCTACTTGCCGCCCATTGAAGTCCTCAAGCGACCAGTTTCATCATTTGATGATAAGGGCAAGGCAGCTGCTGTGATTGATGAAGGCACTCGTCCATTGGATGGTCAATTCCGTCTCGCTACTTCTTACTCCACCAATGACGATTCTGCAACACATGACACTGCCGCAAATACCTCAGCCAAGCAAAAGCCTCAAGCAACAGCACCCAGGGTGATGACTGACCGTGAGTTACTCCTCAGTCTTCATCAGAAGGTTGAACGCAATCAGAAATGGGTGAAGCATCAATTTGCTGCAATTCTTCACAACATGACCTCAACACATAATGCAGTGAAGAAAAATCAGTATTACCTTCATGAAACCCTCAACCGCACCTAGGCTGTTCTCACGCATGTATATTCCGCGGAAGAATTGAAGACTATGGGTCTCCAGGAAGCATTTGACTGGTCTGCACCACCTCCGAAGAAATTCAAGAGAGTCAAAGTTCCTGATCTGGTGGCCAGTTCTTATTCTTCATCGCGTGAAACTGATGAACATGAAGATTTGGACGACACTGCGGCAGGCCCTACTTCAACAAACAACCCCGACAACACTGGCGCTCCTCCATCAACTTGAAAATCTTTAGGGGCATTAGTCCTCAGTTTCGATCCTTTTGGTCATTTGATGACAAAGGGGGAGAAATCTGAGTTAGTCTTCAAGCGGGTTTATATTATGGGCGCTTTATTAAGTTACAACTCTCATTCTTCCGAAACTTTTATTGGATCGAGTTGTAATCTTAAATCCGATGGTGCCTTGATACTTTTGGTCGTGCTCTGATGCTTTTGATGCACTGAGATCTGAAACTTTTGATGTGCTATTCCGCATGCTTATTCCTTGTCAATATTATTGCACGCATGCTGAATCTCATCAGGCACCATATTTTATCATGCATTTCAAATTCTTCATATTATATATCAAATGTGTGTATGAATTACAAGATATAGGGGGAGATCTCCATGATTCTATTCTTAAAATGTGCATTGCCTCAAAAGCAATTTCCTCACTATGCACATATTCAGGGGGAGTTCTTCTATATCTTGCAATCAAATTCCTCAATATCAGTATTTACACTTCATATGTTTATCCCCGTTGAAAACTTAACCTATGTTGTCATCAATCACCAAAAAGGGGGAGATTGTAAGTGCATCTAGTGCCCCTTAGTGATTTTGGTGTATTGAAGACTTATAGGTTAAGTAACTGATGCGTTTGTGAGTGTACACATGTCTATAAGTCTATGAGGAGTTTGATATTTACAGAGAAAGTCGACCCCTAAAAATGAAGTTCTTCAACTGAAGACTTTGATATTCTGAAGACTTTCTGAAGACTTTGAAAGCGAAGAAATTGGTGTGACCTTGAAGACTTGATATTCATTCGAGGAATATGAAGCGTGAAGACTTTTGTTTTCGTAGTTTCATTTTCTCTTTCTTGAGTCATAGGAAACACCGTACTGTTAAAGGGGGTCGAGGAAATACTAAGGAAAATTTTCCATGTGATGCTCAACTCAAAATCCTACACCTACCAATCCCTTCGAGTCAAGCCATTGGAAATCTCATACAGTTCAGTCAAATTCGTCAGTGACAGAGACGCAGTTCTTCTGTTCACTAAGGACTTTGCTCTGACTGAGGAGTTAGGAATTCGCCAGTGCGAATTGCCTACACAGTGAGGAACATGATAGCCCTGAGGAATTTGAGAGTCAAATTTCCGACCGTTGCTGTGCTACGCGCCGGCTGTCCCAAAATATCTTATCCACCTAACGGTCATATCATTGAAGGGCATTTATGTCTTATCATGTCGGGCTGCTCCCTAGGCTATAAATAGCCGCCCCCTACAACCACTAGCTGGTTGGCTGCTCCGAGAGAACTTGACACTTGTCATCTGAGAGCAACCCATCCTCCGAGGACTTTGAGCGAAAATCATCAAGTGAGGAAAATCCCAAAACCAAACCCCCACAAACCCAAAGTGATTGAGCATCACTGAAGAAATTGATCCTGCGTGGATCTGATGCTTGTTACCTTTGAAGACTGTGCTTCTTCCAGACGGTTAGGCGTCAAGGTCTAGAGCATCCAAGAGGAATTGTGGATCGCCGAGTGACCAAGTCTGTGAAGGTTTGGAAGTCACCTGAAGACTTACCACGAGTGATTGAACGAGGCCTGCGTGGTCTTAGTTCAAGGAGAATACAGTGAGGACTGGGTGTCCTGAGTTGCGGCTCAGAGACTGGGTGTCCGGGACTGTGTGTCCTCGAGTTTAAATACTCAGCCGCTCCAACCAGACGTACAACTGAGACAGCAGTTGGAACTGGTTTACCAAATCATTGTCTTCACCAACTGACTGGTTCTATTTCCTCAACTCTTTCATTTCTTCATTACTGTGTTGAATGTTGTTCATATCTGTGTTTGAAGACTTTGACTGAAGACTTTCACAAATTCCTCGGTTCAATTTCTTCAGTCTGCTTGTCTTCATCTTGTTATCCTGTGTTTACGCTTTCCGTACTCTGTGTTAGTCTTCATTTCATCATGATGACTATGCTTGTATCCTGTTATGTTTACTTCTGAGTACTTATTCCGCTGCAAGTAGTTCTTCGCTAAGGAATTTCCTCACCAGCAAATTCCTCAGTGAAGAATTCATAAAAATCGCCTATTCACCCCCCCTCTAGTCGATATAACGCACTTTCAGAAATCCATGGCAGCCCTCACATCATTAATGACCCGCTTCTGTGTGGGAGAGGATAGCTGGCTAGCTCGCAGCAACAACCTCAGCAAAAATGCTGGTAGTCCGGACACTAAGGACAACAATGGCAGGTCGCGTCGAAGCAAATATAAACGTCGTGTTAACAGCGACGACAAGGAGGATATGGCAGTTAACTCCGGGTCCGTCCAATTTGGACCGAATACTCGACCGCTCATGCCAGATACATGGCACCCCCGAAAAGCCAGCTAACCACACCAACAGAGATTGTTGGGTATTTAAGCAGGCAGACAAGTTAATTGCCGAAAACAACGACAAGGGGTTGCACAGCGACGACGAGGAAGAGACCCGACCGCTGAACAGTAGAGGACAGAAGGGTTTCCCCCCACAAGTGCGGACGGTGAACATGATATACGCAACCCATATACCCAAGAGGGAGCGGAAGCGTGCACTAAGGGACGTATATGCGATGGAGCCAGTCGCCCCTAAGTTCAATCGATGGTCCTCTTGCCCGATCACTTTCGATCGAAGAGACCATCCGACCAGTATCCGCCATGGCGGATTCGCTGCATTGGTCTTAGACCCAATCGTCTATGGATTTCACCTCACGAGAGTCCTGATGGACGGCGGCAGTGGCCTGAACCTGCTTTATCAGGATACAGTGCGCAAGATGGGCATAGACCCCTCAAGGATTAAACCTATAAAGACGACTTTCAAAGGCGTCATACCAGGTGTTGAGGCCAATTGTACAGGCTCAGTCACACTAGAAGTGGTCTTCGGATCCCCAGACAATTTCCGGAGCGAGGAGTTAATCTTCGACATAGTCCCGTTCCGCAGCGGCTATCATGCTCTGCTCGGACGAACCGCGTTCGCAAAGTTCAACGCGGTGCCGCATTACGCATACCTCAAGCTCAAGATGCCAGGCCCTCGTGGAGTCATCACGGTCAACGGAAATACGGAACGCTCCCTCCGAACGGAGGAACATACAGCGGCTCTCGCAGCAAAAGTACAGAGCAGCCTTTTAAGGCAATTTTCGAGTCCGGCCGTTAAACGGCCGGACACGGCCAAACGCGCCCGGAGCAACATCAACCAAGACCACCTGGCACGTTTCGAGCACGCGTAGCAATGCGGCCCCAACCCCAGCCCTTGCATGATTGCAAGACCAACCCTCCGCGTACATCATTATGCTCTGGAGATACCATTGGCCTAGGGGGAGGGGCACGACCACAACAGACCCAGAGTGCGGCTTGACCACACCAGGGGCTCACAAGTGTGTCACTCTTTTTTATTATTAGTTTCCTTCTTTGTATACACAGGACTCCGTTTACCAGAGGCCCTGTCCGGCGGTGAACCCGCCGAACTCACGATGCAATAGCCAGGGAGGGAAGAAGGCTGCGACGAACACTCAGGTGGTCTCCATTACGAGCATTAAATTCGATTATATACACCAGTCCGTAGCCCACCCTTGGAGGGGGACATGTTTAATTAGTCCAATCCCTTGCTTACCGCACTATTTGTATCATTCCGCACTCATAGCAGAATTCCTTGAATAAATAATGGAGCACTTTTTGCCTGTAATCGCATTACTTTAAATATATGTTCACTAATGACATCCTGCACCCGTATATTTTGGTACGACCGAACACACCAGGGGCTTATGTTCCCCGCATTATGGTGTGATAAGTCTGAACACTTCCACAAGTGCGGCACCCTGAACTTATAGCATTATATGAATCGGCTCCGAATCATGTCTTGGGTCAATAGTTGGGTTTGCCCGGCTCCCACGTTTTGGTACCTTACGTTCCGTTCTGTCGGCTAAGGTGGCACTGGGAGAACCACTGCGATTGCGCCCCGGTTGAGCTGGGCGAGCGCCTCAGTGGAGAAAGCTAAAACTGACTGTCATGATAAGGCGAGAGACTGGTCGCTGTTCGAGAGGTCTTTTCGAGTCCTTAAAGACTTATGCCGCGTCAAGCGAAGAACCGGATAATGTCCGGCCAAGGCGTGGATAGTGCCCCCAACTCGGTCTTCCGAATACTAGGGGCTTCGCCGAAATTTAAAATTATAGAATTCTATGGCTAAGTGAGAGTGTTCAAGCATTATAAGTCCGGTTGCCTTGTTCGTTGTGTTGAGCGCCTCCCTAGATGGACCCAAGAATGGGAACAAGAGTGCTCAAGTTTATCCCGAACACCCCAGCACTCGTGGCTTGGGGGCTGAAGTCGACGACTTGCCATCTCTCAGATTTTATAAACGGCCGCACAGAAGGTAATATTTTAAATCAAACAAGCATTGCTTAGCGCATATGAACAAAGTTTTCAGCGCACAGGATAATACATAGCGAGTCTACTCAATAATTACATCTCTGGGGCACTCATCCGCAATCTTGCGGGCACCCTTCAGGACAGTCTTATAGTACATCTCGGGCGTATGATACTCCTTGCCCGCTGGCGGCGCGTCAGTGATAAGCTTCTCCGCATCCAGCCTGCCCCAGTGCACCTTTGCGCGGGCAAGGGCCCGACGAGCACCTTCAATACAGGGGGAGCGCTTGACGACCTCCAACAAGGGGCACGCATCCACCAGCCGCCGCACGAGGCCGAAGTAACTCCCAGGCATGGCCTCTCCAGGCCACAGCCGGACTATAAGGCCCTTCATGGCCTGCTCGGCTACCTTGTGGAGCTCGACCAGCTGCTTCAGCTGGTCGCTAGGGGGCACCGGAAGGCCGGCCTCAGCGTACTGAGACCAGAATACCTTCTCCGTTGAGCTCCCCTCCTCGCCACGGTAGAATGCGGCGGCATCGGATACACTGCGAGGCAGATCTGCAAATGCCCCTGGAGAGCTCCGAATTCGGGTAAGTATCAGGTAGTTTACATTAACATGCTTGCTTTGCATGAAAAATGCCTTACCCGCCGCTATTTTCTTCACATCCTCAACCTCCTGAAGGGCCTTATGAGCCTCGGCCTTGGTAGCTTTGGCACTTTCGAGAGCAAGGCAAGCTCGGACTCTCGAGTCTTTGAGTCGCGCTCCAAACTCTCATGCTTTTCCATGAGAGCCTGGAGCTCTTGCCGCACTTCCGCCACCCGCGCCTCCTGCTTCTCTCGCTTTGCCCGTTCCGCGGCCGCACTGCGTTCGGCCGCGGACACAGCCTCCTTCAGGGTGGCCACCTCGTTCGTGGCCCCTGCAGTACCCACGTTATCCTTGTTATTTTTATTGCAACCTAAATCCTTTTCCGTAAGGTAACTATTCAAAGTGGTGTTACTCACCTTCTTTGTCCTCGAGCTACTTCTTGGCACGGCCAAGCTCTTGCTCGGACCGCTCGAGATCCTGCTTCAATACACTGACCTCCGCAGTCAGTGAGGCAGAGGTCAGCAGCGCAGCCTGCAAACCCATATTGACATAATTTTTAGCAACCCTGTGTATATCTTCTTTAGATCCTCAGTCCGGCTTTTCTTTCCGAACACCGAACCGAGCATCAGGGGCTACTGTCTATGCGGTATTACATTACATAATTTTAACTTCTTACCTCAAAGCCTGTTAGAAGGCTGCTGCAGGCTTCGGTCAGCCCGCTCTTGGCGAGCTGAACCTTCTGAATCACCGCACTCATGATAGTGCGGTGTTCTTCCTCGATGGAAGCGCCTTTGAGCGCCTCCAACAAGTTGTCCGGCGCCTCCGGTTGGACGGGGGCCACCGGTGTCACGGTCTTGCCCTTCTTGCGAAGGGGCCGCCTGCCGGACTCCGGGAGCACTGCGGGTTCCGGTGTGGAGTCCGGCGCAAAGTCCGGGAGGCTGCCTTGCGGCGCCTCCGGAGCCTCCTCCTGATGGGTCCTCTCCTAGGATCCCACCTCGGCGTCCTCAGCGGCGCGAGGGGTGGAGGCAGTCGGGATGGAATCCACATCCGACGGAGCCAACGACCCGCTCGATGAAGCGGGGAGATCATCGTCGACCGGACTGCAGGCAGCATGCGGCATTAGAAGAACACTATGTGACATGAAAATAAATTATAAATCATTCAGGAATCCGGATACTTACGATCTCGCCGGAGGCCTGGCCCTCGAGGGCCACTCTTCTTCTCCAACGTTGGTGTTGGCGGAGCTGTCCGGGGGAATAGTTCTTCCCCTCTTGGACCCTTCGGCCTCCCCTGTTGGGGAGGCCTTCCTCTTCCTCTCTCCCTTCTCTGGGAGAGAGTCCTCTGTTTCCTCCTCGTCTTCGGGGGAGGAATCCACCTCGGAGTCGTCGAACACCTGAAAACGGGAACTCTTTCGAGTACCCGTGGCCACCTTCTTGGCCTTCTTCTCCGGCACCACGTGTGGTGCCGGAACCAGCAGCCCCTCTAGACGGGCGTCCACTGGGTTTTCTGGCATGGGAGCCGGGCAGATGAGCTGCTCGGCCTTCTTCATCCAGTCCTGTCAAAGGAAAAGGGAGATTGAAACCCGCTTAGGGTCGAACTATTAACAACAAGTGTCCCGTAAAGGGTAGAATCACTTACCTCGTTAGCTGGACGCTGCGAGTGAAATCCGCGATCTTCCGTCGCGGATGCGGGGGCTTCGGCGCCCTTAAACAGCACCCTCCAGGCGCCTTCGTACGTCGTGTCGAAGAGCCCGCTCAGCGCCTGGTGCTGTGCCGGATCAAACTCCCACAGGTTAAATGCCCATTCTTGGCATGGGAGAATCCGGCGGACGAGCATGACCTGGACCACATTAACAAGCCTGAGCTTCTTGTTCACCAGCTTCTGGATACAGGCTTGGAGTCCCGTCAGCTCCTTCGAACTACCCCATAGCAAGCCCTTCTCTTTCCAGCAGGTGAGCTGCACATGGATACCAGATCTAAACTCGGGGGCCGCCGCCCACATAGGGCCGCGCGGCTCGGTGATGTAGAACCACCCCGACTGCCACCCCTTGACGGACTCCACGAAGGCCCCCTCAAACCAGAGGACGTTGGGCATCTTGCCCAACATGGCGCCTGCGCACTCCGCCTGTGTACCCTTCACTACCTTCGGCTTGACATTGAAGGTCTTGAGCCACAAGCCGAAGTGGGGCTGCATGCAGAGGAAGGCCTCGCACATGATGATAAACGCCGAGATGTTGAGGATGAAGTTTGGCGCCAGATCATGGAAATCTAGGCCATAGTAGAACATGAGCCCCCGGACAAAAGGGTGAAGTGGAAAGCCTAGTCCGCGGAGGAAGTGGGGAAGGAAAACGACCCTCGCATGGGGCCTGGGGGTGGGGATGATCTGCCCCTTGTCGGGCAGCCGGTGCGCAATGTCGCCGGAAAGGTATCCGGCGCTGCGCATTTTGGCGATGTGCTCCTCCTTAACGGTGGAGGCCAACCATTTACCTCCCGCTCTGGACATGGTCGGAGAAGGTTGAGACGAGACGCACGGACTTGGGCACTGGAGCTCGAGAGTGCGCAAAGATGGATAAGCAAAGGAGGAAGAAGGCGCAGGTGAAAAGGTGGATCCTTATCCCCTTATATATATAGGCGGACGAAGACTATGCGTCCCCACTGGCCTGGTAAAACTCGCTTATCTCCCAAGCGCCACCATCAATGGCGCGGTTGGGTTACCCATGTCCGTATTGATGAGAATCCCGGAATAAGGGGAACACGATCTCTTCTTCGACAAGACGTGCCAAGGAAACCGCTTCGCTAAACACGCTGAGGTGGTATAATAAAAAACAATTCAAGTAAGGACTTGGTAGTGGTGTGACGTCACGCTACAAGATACGTCAGCAAATTGAACCCGTGTGCATATTATTCTCTCTACGGTGGAATGTGGAATTTATTTTGCAGAGCCGGACACTATCCTAGTGTTCACGATCTTCTTGCAATGCTGAACCCGCCTTGCAATGCTGAACATTATGCGCGCCGGACTCATCGTCATTGAAGCCAGGTTCAGGGGCTACTGAGGGAGTCCTGGACTAGGGGGTGTCCGGACAGCCGGACTATCATCGTCCGCCGGACTCCAAGACTATGAAGATACAAGATTGAAGACTCCGTCCCGTGTCCGGATGGGACTTTCCTTGGCGTGGAAGGCAAGCTTGGCGATACGGATATGTAGATCTCCTACCATTGTAACCGACTCTGTGTAACCCTAGCCCTCTCCGGTGTCTATATAAACCGGAGGGTTTTAGTCCGTAGGACACAACAATCATTACAACAATCATACCATAGGCTAGCTTCTAGGGTTTAGCCTCCTTGATCTCGTGGTAGATCCACTCTTGTACTACCCATATCATCAATATCAATCAAGCAGGAGTAGGGTTTTACCTCCATTGAGAGGGCCCGAACCTGGGTAAAAACATCATGTCCCTTGTCTCCTGTTACCATCCGCCTAGACGCACAGTTCGGGACCCCCTACCCGAGATCCGCCGGTTTTGACACCGACACCCACCTTCCCTGGGCACGCCCTCCACCCTCGTGGGCCCCTCGAGGCTCCCCTGACCGACTTCTTTTGCCTATATATTCCCATATACCCTAAAAACATTGAAGGACACAATAGATCGGGAGTTCCGCCGCCGCAAGCCGCTGTAGCCACCAAAAACCTCTCGTGAGCCCGTTCCGGCACCCTGCCGGAGGGGGGATCCCTCATGGGTGGCCAACTTCATCATCCCGGCGCTCTCCACGACGAGGAGGGAGTAGTTCACCCTCGGGGCTGAGGGTATGTACCAGTAGCTATGTGTTTGATCTCTCTCTCTCTCTCATCTTCTCTCTATGGCACGATCTTGAAGTATCGCGAGCATTGCTATTATAGTTGGACCTTATGATGTTTCTCCCCCTCTACTCTCTTGTGATGAATTGAGTTTTCCTCTTGAAGTTATCTTATCGGATTGAGTCTTTAAGGATTTGACAACACTTGATGTATGTCTTGCCGTGCTTACCTTTGGTGACAATGAGATATCACGTGATCCACTTGATGTATGTTTTGGTGATCAACTTGCGGGTTCCGCCCATGAACCTTCGCATAGGGGTTGGCACACGTTTTCGTCTTGACTCTCCGGTAGAAACTTGGGGGCACTCTTTGAAGTACTTTGTGTTGGTTGAATAGATGAATCTGAGATTGTGTGATGCATATCGTATAATCATGCCCACGGATACTTGAGGTGACAATGGAGTATCTAGGTGACATTAGGGTTTTGGTTGATTTGTGTCTTAAGGTGTTATTCTAGTATGAACTCTATGATAGATTGAACGGAAAGAATAACTTCATGTTATTTTACTACGGACTCTTGAATATATAGAACAGAAAGGATAACTTTGAGGTGGTTTCGTACCCTACCATAATCTCTTTGTTTGTTCTCCGCTATTAGTGGCTTTGGAGTGACTCTTTGTTGCATGTTGAGGGATTGTTATATGATCTATCTATGTTATTATTTTTGAGAGAACTTGCACTAGTGAAAGTATGAACCCTATGCCTTGTTTCCTACCATTGCAATACCGTTTACGCTCACTTTTATCATTAGTTACCTTGCTGTTTTTATATTTTCAGATTACAAAACCTATATCTACTTTCCATATTATGCTTGTATCACCATCTCTTCACCGAACTAGTGCACCTATACAATTTACCATTGTATTGGAAGTGTTGGGGACACAAGAGACTCTTTGTTATTTGGTTGCAGGGTTGTTTGAGAGAGACCTTCTTCATCCTACGCCTCCTACGGATTGATAAACCTTAGGTCATCCACTTGAGGGAAATTTGCTACTGTCCTACAAACCTCTGCACTTGGAGGCCCAACAACGTCTACAAGAAGGTTTGTGTAGTAGACATCATGAAGCAAGAGAGAATTTCTTCAAAAATACTAAGCACACCGTGCTCAAAAAGATATAAGTGAAGTACTAGAGCAAGTCATAGCTCATAAAAGATTTAAGTGAAGCATAGAGAGCAATTCTAACAAGTCATGACATAATTTTCTCTCTCTCAAATAGGTCTGTCCAGCAACGGATCAAGACTAAAAACACAAAATAACACAAGCAAAGACACATATTATACAAGACGCTCCAAGCAAAACACATATCATGTGACGAATAAAAATATAGCCTCGAGTAAAATACAGATGGTCGTTAGAAGAAAGAGGGGATGCCACTTGGGGGCATCCCCAAGCTTAGTTGCTTGCTCATTCTTGGATAATTCATTGGGATGCCGGGGCATCCCCAATCTTAGGCTCTTCTATCCTTCTTTCATCCATCGTAAGATAACCCAAAACTTGAAAATTTCAATCACACAAAACTCAACAAAACCTTCATGAGATCCGTTAGTAAAACAAAGCAAACCACTACCATAAGTGATGTATAAAACCTACTCATATTTTGTTTTTGTATTATATATACTGTATTCCAACTTTTCTATGGCAAAAACTCATCAAAGAAAACCATAGAGCCATCAAAATAAGCACACAGCACAAAGAAAACTGAATCGTCAAAACAGAACAGTCTGTAGTAATATGATACTTTCGAAAACTTCTGTAATGCCAAAAATTCTGAAAAACTTAGTACGACCAGGGTAATTTGTATATTAATCTTCTGCAAAAATAATCAGGGTATTAATCTTCGTGAGCGCAAAGTTTCTGTCTTTTTTAGCAAAATCAAACAACTATCACCAAAGAAGATCCAAAAGGCTTTACTTGGGACAAACACTAATTAAAACACAAAAAACACAATCATAGCAGTATCAGAATTGTGCAAACACACAAGAACATAAAGTAAAACGCAAAAATAAATTTTATTCATTGGGTTGCCTCCCAACAAGCGCTATAGTTTTACGCCCTTAGCTAGGCGCAGGGCAAGGATCTAAGTTTTGTCATCCTTGGTTTTAGATCCATAATATTCCCTCATGATTCATTCATAAGGTGGCTTAATTATTGTTCTAGGAAAGTGTTCCATACCTTTCCTCAAGGGAAATTGGAACTTGATATTTCCTTCTTTCATATCAATCACGGCACCGATAGTGCGTAAAAACGGTCTACCAATGTCTACCAAGAATAATTGGACAAGACGGATTGCAATCAATATCAAGAACAATCAAATCTATGGGCACATAATTCCTATTTGCAAGAATTAGAACATCATTAATTCTTCCCATAGGTTTTTTAATAGTAGAATCCACCAAGTGCAAATTCAAGGAACATTCTTCAAGATTGGTAAGACCAAGCACATCACATAAAGATTTCGGAATTGTAGAAACACTAGCACCCAAGTCACACAAAGCAAAACACTCATAATTTTTAATCTTGACTTTGATAGTAGGTTCCCACTCATCATGCAATTTTCTAGGAATTGAAACTTCTAATTCCAACTTTTCTTCCAAAGCTTTCATCATAGCATCAACAATATGTTTAGTAAAATCTTTGTTTTGTTCATAAGCATGGGGTGAATTCAACATGGATTGCAACAAAGAAATACAATAAATCAAAGATCAACTATCATAATTAAAGTCTTTGTAATCCAAAATAGTGGGTGCATCACTAGTTAAAGTTTTGACCTCTCCAAACCCACTTTCATCAATTTTTCCAACAAGATTTTCACCCTCCAAAATATTGGGACGCCTTATACCTAAAGTTGACTCTTCTCCAGTCCCCTTTTCATCAATATTAACTTTAATAAACAAGGAATCAATAGAAGAGACACCAATCATTTTAGGATATTCATCATTTTTGCAAGAATGATCACTAGAAAAAGTTTTTTCTAAAAATTCTCTTTTAGCTCTAAACATAGCAGTTCTTTTCTTACTTTCATCCGTAGAAACATAAAGAGCTTTAATTGATTCATCAACTTTAGGCACAAATGTTTTCATCTTGAGATTTTCCACATCATGAGCAATTCTATCAACACTTCTAGACAAATCATCAATCTTATTCAACTTTTCTTCTATGGAAGTGTTGAAAACTTTTTGCGTGTTGATAAGTTCTTTAATATTATTCTCAAGATCAAAGGTATTCCTATTATTATTGTAAGATTGATTTCCATAGGAATTACCAGAATTATTAGAGGAATTACTAGGAAAAGGCCTAGGACTAAAATTTCCTCTGTAAGCATTGTTGTTGAAATTTTTTCGAGAGATAAAATTCACACCTATGGCATCACTATTTTGCTCAATCAAAGTAGACAAAGGAATATCACTAAAATCAATAGGAGCATTTTTACTAGCAACCAATTTCATAAGAGAATCAACTTTGTCACTCAAAGAAGAAATTTCTTCAACCGAATTAACTTTTTTACTAGTAGGTGCCCTTTCAGTATGCCATTATGAGTAATTTGCCATGATATTATCAAGCAATTGGTGGCTTCACCCAAAGTAATTTTCATAAAAGTACCACCCGCGGCGGAATCTAAAAGATTACGAGAAAAAAAATTCAACCCCGCCTAAAAAATTTGTATGATCATCCAAAGATTTAACCCATGAGTTGGGCAATTCCTTAGCATCATTTTCATCCTTTACCAAGATTGTGCAACATTCTCATGTTCAAGTTGCTTGAAATTCATGATCTGGGTTCTAAGGGAAAAAAATTTGCGGGTGGAAAATACTTGGTGATAAAATCATCTTTGCACTTGTTCCAAGAATCGATACTATTGCGAGGCAAAGAAGAGAACCAAATTTTTGCAGAATCGCGCAAAGAAAACGGAAATAATTTCATCTTGACCGCATCATTGTCCACATCTTTTTTCTTTTGCATATCGCATAATTCCACGAAGGTATTAAGATGGGACGCGGCATCCTCATTAGGAGTACCGGAAAATTGGTCTTTCATAACAAGATTCAACAAAGTAGTATTAATATCACAAGACTCCGCACTAGTGGCGGGGGGAGCAATCGGAGTGCCAATAAAATCATTGTTGTTGGTGTTTGAGAAGTCACACAATTTGGTGTTTTCTTGAGTCATGATGACTTCACAACAAGATTGCACTCAAAAACAGATCCAGCAAGAAAACGACGAACGGAAAAAGAGGGGCGAATAAAACGGCAAATTTTTGTGAAGTGGGGGAGAGGAAAATGAGAGGCAAATGGAAAATAATGTAAATTGCAAGGGGATGAGATTTGTGATTAGGAACATAGTTATGTTGAAGATCCTCCCCGGCAACGGCACCAGAAATTCCCTTGATGATGTCTGCTAGGACTACGTCGGTATTTCCCCCAAGAGGAGAGGATGATGTAGCACAACGACGGTAGGTATTTCCCTCAGTTATGAAACCATGGTATCGAACTAGTAGGAGAACCAAGTAACAAAACTTGAATAGCCCCTGCACACAAATAACAGCCACTTGCAACCCTACGTGTTAAAGGGGTTGTCAATCCCTTTCGGGTAACGGCGCTAGAAATTGGCGAGGAGACGGGAGAAAATTGTAATAGATTGAAATAATAGATCACCAATAAAATAAAGTGCAGCAAATATTTTTGTGTTTTTTATTTAATAGATCTGAATAAAAACACAATGGAAAAGTAGATCGCAAGGCAAATATATGAGAAAGAACACCCAGGGGCCGTAGGTTTCACTAGTGGCTTCTCTCTAGAAAAATAGCAAACGGTGGGTAAACAAATTATTGTTGGGCAATTGATAGAACTTCAAATAATTATGATGATATCTAGGCAATGATCATTACATAGGCATCACGTCCAAGATTAGTAGACCGACTCCTTCCTGCATCTACTACTATTACTCCACACATCAACCGCTATCCGACAAGCATCTAGTGTATTAAGTTCATGGAAAAACGGAGTAATGCAATAAGAATGATGACATGAGGTAGACAAGATTCGTTATCTATTGCGGTAGATAGGGATCCCTTATTTTTGTCCTTAGTAGCAATGATACATACGTGTCAGTTCCCTTTCTGTCACTGGGATCAAGCACCGTAAGATCGAACCCACTACCGGGCGCCTCTTCCCATTGCAAGACAAATAGATCAAGTTGGCCAAACAAAACCCAAATGTCGGAGAAGAAATACGAGGCTATAAGAGATCACGCATATAAGAGATCAAAGAAACTCAAATAACTTCCATGGATATAAAAATACATGACTAATCATAAACTCAAAGTTCATAAGATCCCAACAAACACACCAGAAAAGGACTTACATCATATGGATCTCCAAGAGACCATTGTATTGAGAATCAAGAGAGAGAGAGGAAGCCATCTTGCTACTAACTACATACACGTAGGTCTACAAAGAACTACTCACGCATCATCGGAGAGGCACCAATGGAAGTGGTGAACCCCTCCGTGACGGTGTCTAGATTGGATCTGGTTGTTCTGGACTCTGCGGCGGCTGCATGAATATTTAGCCGACTCCCCTAGGGTTCTGGTATTTTGGGGGTATTTATAGAGCAAAGAGGCGGTCCGGGGGGCACCCGAGGTGGGCACAACCCACCAGGGCACACCCTGGTGGGCCTCCTGGCGCACCCTGGTGGGTTGTCCCCTCCTCGGGACTCCCACCAGGTGCAACCAAGGCCCATCTTCTTCCTTATGGCCCATAAAAAATCTCCATAAAGTTTCGAGGCATTTGGACTCCATTTGATATTGATTTCCTGCGATGTAAAAAAAAAGCAACTGGCACTTGGCACTATGTCAATAGGTTAGTACCAAAAAATGATATAAAATGATTATAAAACATCCAAGATTGATAATAAAACAGCATGGAACAATCAAAAATTATAGATACGTTGGAGACGTATCAGTATGGTACCAGCAGATTTACTCCTCAGGAGCAGTGGCATTGAACCTGGGCTGACGCACTTTTTGAGCAACTCGTTGATGCCCCTAATATCACCGAACGATATTGCTTTCCCCTTTGCAGAGCACGCTTGCTTGGTGGGGACTACCGGGGGCTTATCTGTTGATTCCTGTGTTGTTGCTTCAATAGTTGCTCCAGCTCAGGAGTTGCTTCCTCCAACACAACAGTTGCTTCCTCACTTTGCTTGGGAGGGGCTGCTTCCTGTAGGGATGAGCATTCAGTTCCCATGAACCGATCGTTTTGGTGCTTCAGTGCTATGAAAATTTCAGTTTTTAGAAAATGCTAACCGATCGGCTAACAAAAATTCAACTAACCGACAAATCAGTGCCCCAAAATTTTGGTTCGGCGTTCGGTTTTAAGTGAAGAAAACTGAATTTACCTGGCAGCAGGCTTCATGGAAGAAAGTTAGTTCTCTAAGTATTTGAGCGGTGTGAGAAATACAACACAAAATTAGGGCTCCTATGTACTAATCAACTTCTTGTGAACAGATAAACAAAGCAAAGAAAAATTACCAACCCGTGGTAAATAAAAGAGATAAAAGAGAAGACGATGCAATCTAGTGGAAGTGGAACATAGTAGACATAAGGGGAGGGAAGAAATAAGCCGTTGATTATGAGGCGGCCAGGCCACTGTGTCGCAGCCGCCGTTGGTGGGGAATAAGGCCAGGAGAGAGCATGGCGGCTAGGGTAGGATTGTGGAATCGGTGTTCACATCAGTGGGTCAACGTGTGTTGTAGGATCCTTTATGGACCAAGTACGATGTGTGTGAGGATGTCGGCCTGTTGGGCCACCTGGTTGTTGGGCTTCTGGGCTCATTCGCTTTTCCATCCTATTGATCAATGTTTTCGGTCAGTTCAGTGCATCGAGGTTGGAAACGGAGATCACCGAATTAAATTCGGGTTTTTAGCATTCAGTACCGAACAGAAAAATGGATTTTTGGTTCCTGGTTTATTTGGGTTCGGTCATGGTTTATTTGATGCGGTTTTTGGTCCTCGGTTTATTTTTTCCCACCCCTAGCTGTCTGCATACTCACTCTGGTTGCCTGAGTTCTTTCCTGTGTTGCTTCCAGCGTATCAGCAGCTGCTCTGTTTTCATTCTTTGCCGATTCAGCAGTTGCTTGATTTTTTCTGAGTTGCTTCCAGCATATGAGCAGTTGCTCTATTTTGCTTCTTTGCCGCTTTTTTCTGATAAACCTTGGTTTTTGATGGTGATGTGACTTTCTGACTTGCCGCTTCATCTGTTGGCCTCTGAGCTGTCGGAGCTTGCTGACTAGTTGTCGTATCTACAACACTTTGACCCACCGCAACCTGGCTTTCTTTTGGGGACATAACAGTAACCTTAGTTACCCTGTAGGACACTTTCTTAACCTTCCTCATATCACCCCCTCCAGCTCCTCTAGCAAGTCGTATTTCCACCTCTTTTGGACCAATACTTGGTGGTTCCACAACATCTCCAGTCACCTCAAGGCACAAATCCACCCCGGAGAATTTTTCCTCAGTTGGCACCAAGGGCACAGGAAAAAGAGGGATATCTTGGAGCTTAGGGATGACCTTCTTCTGCTTGTATTGTGAGTCTCCAATCCTCACCACATCCGTAGCTGAAATAATAGGCCCGTTGTCTACCTCAAATGGCTCCTTCCACATGTCCTTCTTAATGAAGCTGCTTTGAAAAAAACTACCGACACTTTTGATGCTTCCTTGTGTGCTGTCAACAGACATCGTTTGCTCTGGTTGTTGTTGTTCCTTTCTAGTATGCTTGAGTTTCTCCATGATCTTACTTAGCGGCACCTCATCATCAACATTGTCCCCATGCCAACCCAGATTTCGGGAATCATCCTCATCATGGCAGTCGCTGCTGCCGGGCTTGTCGGTGCTAGCATTGCCGCCTGTGCCGCTATCACCCTTATCTTCATCCCCCTTCTTCCCTCCCCCACCATCTTCCTCCACCTCATCACCTTCATCCTCTCTATCTTCCTCCTCTTTTTCTCCTCTATATTCTTTCCACCGTCCTCTTTCTCCTCTGCTCCCCCTCTTTATTTTCTACTTCACTCTCTTTTTCATTGCCCTCTTCTGCATTTCTATCCTTGTCTTTGCTCTTTTCATCCTCCTCTTCCTCTTTACCATCCTCCTCCTCATCGTACTCGTCCTCCTCTTCACCACCATCTCCCCCACCAACAGACCACTGAGAGTTGTCAACGTCCATGCGCTCCGACTCATCATCACCAGTTTATGTTGCTACTGGTGGGCTACTGTATGACGGGGGATCATCATCGTAGTCATCGTCATCATCGTCATCATCATTGCTGACCCTCTCCTCATCCGAACTCTCCTCTTTAGGACTGTCCCCATCTGTCCCTTCCTCCTCTTCTTCTTCTGCCGCATCTGATTCCTCCTCCTCTTCATCAAACAACAAAAGTGTGTCCTCGCACTGAGTGCTACTACCCCTTACTTTCTTCTGCTTTGCAATCTTCTGCTGTTTTGGACTTGTCGCTGCCCTTTTCCACCTTTCCCTGCTCACTGAATGACGTGTGCTTGTGACCCTTGAAACACTTTTGGCTGCCGGTTCATCCTCCTCCTTGTCCAGCTTGCCCACACCTTGAACAAACCTCCCCATTTGGACTGATATTTCAGAGCACATATCATGCACCAGCAATGACAACCTCCTTTGTTTCTGCAAACACAAAAAGGCAACTGAATGAGGAGACTATATAACACAATGATGAACAAAAAGAGAGGAAGTGTGTTTCTTAGGAATGAATGAAAATAGGGAAGCAAATGCATTGGGGTTGTAGGTTTGAGGAAGCCTCACAGCGACAAATTTCTGGATGTGATCCATGCTCCCCAAAAGGCTATCTTCTGCGCACCTCGAGAACTCGCCTTTGAGCTGTTTTTGTTAAAAAAATGCACATGATAAAATAGTTAGCAAAAAAAGATGAAAATGTGAAAAGGGGTGGCTGAGCAACTGCCTCCCTAACTTAGGGCAACACCAGCACTATTGATGGGCAACTGCAGTTATGGAAATCACAAAAACTACATCAGCTACAGAAACCTGTTGAATGAGCAACTACAAATTCTAAAATATTAGCAATTGTAACTTCAAAAAAACCTCATGTAAAATATCACCACTTGGAAAAAAAAGAATGAGGATGATTGCCATGAAAATTTTCATGCATAAAATTTCATACATTAGCTAAAGCAACTAGCTCCCTAAAATTAGGCATCAGCATCCCTATAGGTGGGCATGCATAAAAATAATTCGTGCGACTACAAAAAACCCTAACAAAAAGGCAAATCTAACCCTTATTATTGGCAACTGGGTACTTCAAGAAAAGAAAACAAAAAGGTTGGGCATTGGATGATACACACAGTTATGTAAAAACAAAAACACTACATGTGCACTTTCATTAACATGGGATCTCTGTGCACTACAAAAAAATACACTTCCGTGATGATACGTGTTTGTCACAGTAGGTCACGTTTTCTGTCATGCATGTACATCCATGATGATTTTATGACAGAATCAAGATAGTCATACCTGTGCTGTCGTCGAAGTGTTCCATGACATTACCAAAATTATCATCACGGAAGTGTCCACTTCCATGATGATAAATCGCGCATCATAGAAGTGCTTTCGTCAAGGGTGACCGACACATGGCATCCACCGTAGCGGAACACCATTAATCTATCGGGTCCAGTTCTGGATCCGATAACCCGTTAACAGCCCCAACCAATGAGGATTTTCCACATGTAAAATCATCATTGGCTGGAGGAAACACGTGTCGGCTCACCGTTGGGACAGATGTCATCCACTCATTGGACCGAATGAAGGAAATATGCCCTAGAGACAACAATAAAGTTATTATTTATTTCCTTAATTCATGATAAATGTTAATTATTCATTCTAGAATTGTATTAACCGGAAACTTAGTACATGTGTGAATGCATAGACAAAACATATAGTCCCTAGTATGCCTCTACTAGACTAGCTCGTTAATCAAAGATGGTTATGTTTCCTAACCATAGACATGTGTTGTAATTTGATGAATGGGATCACATCATTAGGAGAATGGTGTGATGGACACGGCCCATCCGTTAGCTTAGCATTATGATCGTGTTAGTTTCATTGCTATTGCTTTCTTCATGACTTATACAAGTTCTGCAGACTATGAGATTATGCAACTCCCGAATACCGGAGGAACACTTTGTGTGCTACCTAACGTCACAACGTAAAAGGGTGATTATAAAGGTGCTCTACAGGTGTCTCCAAAGGTGTTTGTTGGGTTGGCATAGATCGAGATTAGAATTTGTCACTCCGTGTTTTGGAGAGGTATCTCTGGGCCCTCTCGGTAATACTCATGACTATAAGCCTTGCAAGCATTGTGACTAATGAGTTAGTTGCGGGATGAATTATTACCGAACGAGTAAAGAGACTTGCCGGTAACGAGATTGAACTAGGTATTGAGATACCGACGATCGAATCTCGGGCAAGTAACATACCTATGACAAAGGGAACAACGTCTGTTGTTATGCGGTTTGACTGATAAAGATCATCGTAGAATATGTAGGCAACAATATGAGCATCTAGGTTACGCTATTGGTTATTGACCGGAGATGTGTCTCGGTCATGTCTACATAGTTCTCGAACATGTAGGGTCTGCACGCTTAACGTTCGATGACGATTGTATTATGAGTTTATGTGATATGTTGTACCGAAGATTGTTCAGAGTCCTGGATGTGATCATAGACATGACGAGGAGTCTCGAAACAGACGAGACATGAAGATTTATATATTGGACGACTATGTTTGGACATCGAAATGGTTCAAGATGAGTTCAGGCATTTATCGGAGTACCGGGGGTTGCCGGAACCCCCCGGGGAGTGTATGGGCCTTATTGGGCCATAGTAGGAGAGAGGAGGAGGCGGCCAGGTGGAGGGCGCCCCCCCAAGACCAATCCGAATTGGGTGGGGGGCCGGCCCCCCTTTCCTTCCCTCTCTCTCTCCCCTTCCTTCCTCTCCTACTCCAACTTGGGAAAGGGGAATCCTACTCCCGTTGGGAGTAGGACTCCCCCCTTGGGCATGCCATAGAGGGCCGGCCCTCCCCCTCCTCCACTCCTTTATATATGGGGGAGGGGGGTACCCCATAGACACACAAGTTGACATTGTTTAGCCGTGTGCGGTGCCCCCTCCACAGTTACACACCTCGGTCATATCGTTATAGTGCTTAGGAAGCCCTGCGCCGGTAACTTCATCATCACCATAACCACGCCGTCATGCTGACGAAACTCTCCCTCAGCCCCAACTGGATCAAGAGTAGGAGGGACATCCCCGAGATGAACGTGTGCTAAACATGGAGGTGTCGTACATTCGGTGCTTGGATCGGTTGGATCGCGAAGATGTTCGACTACATCAACCGCGTTAACTAAACGCTTCCGCTTTCGGTCTACGAGGGTACGTGGCACACTCTCCCCTCTCGTTGCTATGCATCACATAGATAGATATTGTGTGATCGTAGGAATTTTTTTGAAATCACCATGAGGGAGTCCTGGACTAGGGGGTGTCCGGATAGCCGAACTATCATCATTGGCCGGACTCCAAGACTATGAAGATACAAGATCAAAGACTTCGTCCCGTGTCCGGATGGGACTTTCCTTGGCGTGGAAGGCAAGCTTGGCAATATGGATATGTAGATCTCCTACCATTGTAACCGGAGGGTTTTAGTCCATAGAACAACAATCATACCATAGGCTAGCTTCTAGGGTTTAGCCTCCTTGATCTCTTGGTAGATCTACTCTTGTACTACCCATATCATCAATATCAATCAAGCAGGAGTAGGGTTTTACCTCCATCAAGAGGGCCCGAACCTGGGTAAAAACATCGTGTCCCTTGTCTCCTGTTACCATCCGCCTAGACGCACAGTTTGGGACACCGACATTGGTGATTTCATTGAGAGTTCCTCTGTGTCGTCGCGATCAGGAAGGATGCCTCTTCCCGTCTTCAAAGATGGTACCATTGCCAAAGGAGCTTTGTCCACTGGCCAAACCATCCGGCTAGGTGGTTTTCTTATGACCGCCTGTTCGGCCACCGCTCCGACAATGACCTTTTGGGTCATCAAAAGAGATCTTCACGTCAACTCTGAATCCGCCGAGCAGCTGGATCTGATGGAGCTCTCTTCCGTAAACGAGCTCTTGGATCGCATCGCCGCCCTGGGAGTCGCTACAGACTATGATCAGATCGGGCTTAAAACCGATCTGAGAGAGATTAACTCTCCCCAGGCTACCCACCACATTGCGGTGGTAGAGCAACAAC
Organism: Triticum timopheevii; assembly: GCA_963921465.1. Taxonomy (NCBI): domain Eukaryota; kingdom Viridiplantae; phylum Streptophyta; class Magnoliopsida; order Poales; family Poaceae; genus Triticum; species Triticum timopheevii. The sequence goes on from OY997266.1 coordinate 176,675,370, forward strand.
GCGGCGACTCTTCTTCTATATTAAAGACTAGTTATGTCCGGATTCCTGATCTCTCCATTCCGGATTCCCGCGGAGGGACAGACATCAATCAAGTACTGAACCTAAAGTCAGGCAGCGGACCAGATTCGTTGGACAACATCCAGCAATACAAGCTTCCAAATTCGGAAACTTTTCGGCCCTTGAGCCTCAAATTGGGCGGGGTGTCGGACTTAATTCCACCCGCCCACCCAAACATAAGCGATCTATCTCAAATCCGGCAAGAGCCCACTGAAACAGTACATCAATATTGGGTCATATTCCTCCTGGTTATGGACAGGATAAAGGACTACCGTGAGGAAAGCGCAATCTCAATTTTCTGCAACAATTGCACGGACAAGGGAATCATGAATGCCATAAGTCGTCGTGAAATTATACGCTTTGCCGACCTGGCGTCCATAGTACGAAAGTACTATGCGATGGAGAGTGCCTGGAAAACTGAAACTAAGTTTTGGGACAATCCGGCTCCCAATCCTAGTCTGAAACAAAAGGGTGCATCATGCTCAGGCACCCGGGACAAAAACCAAAAAGCAACAACCCCCTAAAGGGCACGGAACCGTACTGGAGGGGTGGCTCAGCGGACCCTGTAAAATCCACAGTACAGAGGGCGCCACTCCAACACATAGCCTTCGAGCATGTTGGATACTATGGCAGGTGGCCAAAAGTGGCGAAGAGCTTCTAGCCCCGGAGAACCGGCCCAACAGTACCAGTATGGTATTAACAGTCTTCGAGACTTTCGCATCAAACAATATGCAGAAACAAACATTCCGCAGCCTCGCCGAAGTCTACCAAGTAGCAACAATAAATCCATGGAGCGACACGGCTATCACCTTCAACGCCAGCGACGAACCTAAATTTCGAACAGCCTGAGCACCAGCCGCATTGGTCCTCAGTCCAATAGTGGACGGCTTTCGTCTTACCAAGGTACTCATGGATGGCGGCAGCGGATTAAACCTCATCTACGAGGAAACCCTTCGAAAAATGGAAATAGACTGGAGCCGCATTGAGCGAAGCAGCACAACCTTTAGAGGAATAATCCCTAGTCGGGAAGCACGCTGCACAGGAAAAATTACACTAGATGTGGTGTTCGGCTCGTCGGACAATTACAGGTCCGAGGAGGTCACGTTCCAAGTGGCCCCGTTCAGCAGCGGATATCACGCTTTATTAGGGCGAGAGGCATTCACAATTTTTCAAGCTATACCCCATTACGGGTACATGAAGCTTAAAATGCCCGGGCCCAATGGAATCATCACTCTTGTCAGTGATCCGGACATAGCACTCCGCGCTAAAAATAAGACAGACGCACTAGCCCTAGAGGCACTATCCGAAGCCCTAGCGGCAGAGGAACTCAGCGCTGTGCTCCACGGTGAACAGGGACGATGTGATACTCGATAACAGATCGAAGTCCACCTCTTTTAAACCAGCAGACGAAATAGTCAAATTCCAAGTCCATCCAACGGACCCCACAAAGACGGCCTCCATTGGGGCACAATTAAACCCTGATGTAGACGCTGCACTACGAGAATTCCTTCGAGAAAATTGGGACATTTTTGCCTGGCACCCTTCAGATATGCCAGGAATCCCACGCAGGTTGGCAGAACACAGCCTAAACATCCTAAAAGGATTCAAGCCAGTCAAATAGGCTCTTCGGCGATTTTCCGAACCCAAAAGATAGGCAATGGGAGAGGAGCTAGCCAAACTATTAGAAGCCGGATTCATCAGAGACATAAAACATCCGGACTGGCTAGCGAACCAGGTAATGGTACCAAAAAAGGACAAATCCTGGCGCCTGTGTGTCGATTTTAAAGACCTTAACAAGGCCTGTCCAAAGGATCCTTTCCCCCTTCCCCGCATCGATCAAATCATCGATGCTACCGCAGGGCACGATTCATTGTGCTTCCTCGACGCATACTCCGGATACCATAAAATCAAGATGGCGGAAACAGACCAAGCCGCAACGGCATTCATTACTCAATACGGACCATTCTGCTTCAACACAATGCCCTTCGGACTCAAAAATGCCGACGCAACATATCAGCGCATGATTCAGACATGTCTGGCAACCCAGATCGGCAAAATAGTGGAGGCATACATAGACGATGTGGTCGTCAAGACCAAACACGTCGAAACTTTAGTAGATGATTTGAGGCTCACATTCGACAACCTCCGAGCATATGACATTAAGCTCAACCCGGAAAAATGCGTTTTCGGCGTACCAGCCGGAAAGCTCTTGGGCTTCATTGTATCCGATAGAGGAATTGAAGCAAACCCAGCCAAGATCCGAGCTCTGTCACAATTGGATATCCCAAAAAACCTCAAACAAATACAAAAACTGACTGGATGCATGGCGGCTCTAAGCCGCTTCATCTCCCGTTTGGGAGAAAAGGCATTGCCCCTCTATCGCCTCCTCCGGTGCACCGAACACTTCGAATGGACGGATGCTGCCACGGCCGGACTCGAAGAAATAAAGGCCATATTGGCAACAAATCCGGTCCTGGCCGCGCCCAACCTGGGCGAACCGATGTTATTATATATCGCGGCAACACATCAAGTTGTAAGCGCGGTACTCGTCGTCGAACGAGAAACAGAAGGACACAAATTCCCTCTTCAAAAACCAGTGTACTACGTATCCACTGTCTTAACTCCATGCAAGTCCCGGTATCCACATTATCAAAAGATAGCGTACGCGGTGTTCATGGCATCCCGGAAGCTGCGACACTACTTTCAAGAGTGTTCGATAACAGTGGCCTCCGAAGTACCTCTCAACGACATTATAAACAACCGCGACGCGACGGGCAGGATTGCAAAATGGGCCATCGAGCTCTTACCATTTGACATAACCTACAAACCACGGCGAGCTATAAAGTCGCAAGTTTTGTCCGACTTCATCGCCGAATGGACCGAAGCCGAACTCCCTAAAGAGTACGGCGCATACTCCTATTGGATCATGCATTTCGACGGCTCCAAAATGTTGGCTGGCTTGGGGGCTGGCATCGTATTGACGTCCCCAACCGGAGACACAGTCCAATACGTACTTCAGATAATGCACACGGACTCCAACAATGCAGCCGAATATGAGGCCCTTCTACATGGTCTCCGGATGGCAATCTCCATGGGTATTCAACGCCTAGAGGTGCGCAGGGATTCAAACCTCGCAATATCCCAAGTAAATGGAGACTTTGACGCCAAGGATCCGAAAATGGCAGCCTATCGTAACACCGTCTTAAAAATGTCAGCTCAGTTCGAAGGACTCGAATTCCACCATGTAGCCCGGGATAATAACCAGGCGGCCGACGTGTTGGCACGCATTGGTGCAAAGCGCGATGCCGTCCCTCCAAACATCTTCCAGGAGCGGCTTTTTAAGCCATCCATATTATGGGAAGAGGAGTCCGGAAACAACAACCCGGAACCAACCGCACCGCCCAACACTGAACATTCTGACACAATCGGTGGCTCAGCCAATGAAATAACACCTTCAGCCCACGAAATAATGGCAGTCATTGCCCCGTGGATGGAACCATTCCTAGCCTACTTAATTAGGCAGGAACTTCCCGACCAAAATGAGGCCCGCTGCATAGTTCGGCGATCTAAAGCCTACAAGGTCCATGAGGGAGAGCTTTATAAGAAAAGCACAACCGGAGTCCTTCAAAGGTGCATCTCCGAAGAGGAAGGGTGAAATCCTCTGGCTGAAATTCACGCCGGACTCGGCGGGCACCACGCCGCAGCCCGGGCCCTTGTGGGCAAGGCCTTCCGTACAGGATTTTATTGGCCGACTGCCCGGGCAGATGCTCAGGACTTAGTCCAACGATGCGTCGGTTGCCAGCTCTTTGCTAATCAAAGCCACATGCCACCCACCGCCCTCAAAACTATACCCATCACCTGGCCGTTTGCGGTCTGGGGGCTTGACATGGTTGGACCCCTTAAAGGGGGAACCCACAAGCAAAAATACCTATTGGTCATGGTGGATAAATTCACCAAATGGATAGAGGCCAAGCCGGTTAAAACGGCCGAATCCGGACCTGTGATAGACATCATATCTGGGGTAGTACACCGTTATGGCGTCCCCCACAGCATCATCACTGATAACAACACGAACTTCACGGCCGACGAGGTTAAACTCTGGTGCAAAAACATGGGCATCAAGCTCGACTACGCTTCAGTCTATCACCCTCAAACTAATGGTCAAGTTGAACGAGCAAATGGTCTAATCATGAGCGGCATTAAACCCAGGTTAGTGCGGTCCCTCACGGAATCTAACACGCATTGGGTGGAGGAGCTCGACTCTGTACTCTGGGGGCTGCGGACCACGCCAAATCGCACTACCGGATTCACACCATTTTTTATGGTATACGGCGCAGAGGCAGTTTTGCCCGGCGATATAATTCATGACTCACCTCGCGTGCGCATGTACGAAGAAAGAGAAGCCGAGTTGGATCGGTAGGACAGTTTGGACGCATTGGAGGAGGAGCGCGATGTGGCAAAGGCTCGTTCCGCATTCTATCAGCAGCAGGCTCGAAGATATCAAAGCAGAGAAGTACGGGCCAAAACTTACAATGTTGGCAAACTAGTTCTACGCCTGCCGGACAAGAAAAAGGACAAACTCAATCCCAAGTGGGAAGGTCCCTTCATCATCGATCAAGTTCTGACCGGCGGAGCATACCGTCTACGAAGCGCATCGAACAACCGACTCGAGCCGAACCCATGGAACGTAGCCCGCCTCCGAAGATTCTATGCCTAGCGCCGGACTCAGAGTTCATCTCCTTCCTCCGTCCACATTTTAAACTTTAGCTGTCTTTTGTTTCTCTCTTCCTTCCTACCTTTTTCGTAAAGCCTTTGGGGGCTGATCTGCGCATTGTTCGCACACACTTTACATGCTGCCCGCACTCATTATACCTGGGGGCTTCTTTAACAGAAGCTTATTTATACGGGCTTCATGCCCAACACATGTGTCACACTTCCGCATGTACCTTTTATTCACCAATATATGCATCGATATGACTTAAGTTTTAGCCAAGCTGGGTTGCCTGGCTCCTGTGCTTGTCCCTACGTTCCCGATTGTTCGGCTAGGAGGTAAAGGGAGCACCTCTGCGATTGTTACTGCCGGGTCAGCCGGATGTGTACCTCAGACTGGTGAAGCCGAAAGCTAGCGTTCTTAAGGGAATATTCGGTCGGTGACTTGAAAGATGATTTCTTACTTATTTATCTGCCCCCTGATGCTTTTCTGCTCTCTTCGCAGTCCGGACATGCACTTTAGGGCATGCCTCCCAGGGAAAGGAACCCCTAACGGAACTATTCTCTCTAGAAGATGTTTCTTACTAACCATGTAATATAACATAACTAGTTGGGCACTTGTCTGATAAAGCACTAACGACCCCTATGCCTGGTCTCCATGCATGCCCTGGTTTTTTCATAACCGTGAGGGTATTCGGAGACACTCCGGACTGTCGGGTCCCGAGGTTGAAGCGAAAAGGTCCGCAAAGACAAACGAACTACAATCCGGCTAGAAGGCATTTTACATGTCATTTTAAAATTACATCGTCAAATTGACTGTTTGTACTCCTCTTCAATCCCATCTAACAGACTGTCTAGTTTACAGTCCCGTTGGGAATACTTTGCGGCCAACTGTACTTGGCCGTACATTAAGCTCACAGGGATCTCCTTCCCATTAGGCACCATAGGTCCGACCTCGGCCATGTGGTTTGGATCAGCCTTCGTGTACCACGTCTTCACCATGGCCCAGGCCTCCCTGGCGCCTTGACGGCAGGCCGATATCTTCTAGAGATGGAAGCGCTGCCGTGCTCCCTGAAGCTTCTCTGCAAGCCCTCCAAGACCCTCGGGTAGGGAGACGGACGGCCATAAGGCCTGGACGACGTCGCTCATTGCCTGCCGAACACATTCGTGCAGTTGCAGCAGCTCGGGAAGTAGGTCACCCGTTGAACCAGGCATTTCCTCCGCAGGACGACCTGTGAGCACACCTACAGACACATTTCTGTCAATCGACTTCCTCGCCGAACTCTTCCTTTAAAAAGAGTTTGCTCAAGCACTTACTGTAAATGCCGCGATGAAGCTGCCGACTCTCCTTCACGGAGTCAGATAGCTGGACCCGAACACCTTTCAGTTCTTTGCCCGGCTGGGTGTTGGCATCTTGGAGTTTGTTCCTCTCCTGCTGCACCCTCGTAAGCACCTTCTCGCTGGCCTTCAACTAGCGCAGTAGATGTTGCTCGTCCGGATCTAGTCCGGCACCATCTGCAATATCATTGTCAGACTTATACACACGCCGCACTTCATAAACTACTTATCTTTTTAAAATATGTGTTACCGGAGGGGGTCTCTGTGGCTCCCCCTGCGGCGGCTAGTGCGGCCTCAAGTTGGGCCTTGCACTCTTGAAGCTCCTGGGACAGGTGGGTATTCTTCTCCGTAAGATCCTACATTACAAATGATCCTTAAATCAGTTATTCTAACTATTTTAAGTCTCGGGGGCTACTGGCATATATAACTATTAAAATTCCTTACCCGTATGTCTTTCACATACTGCTCCGTGGCTCTGGTTAAACCATCTTGAGCGGCATGGAGGTGCGCGTCTCCCGCATTAAAGGCATTCAACGCCTCCGGGGAGAAACACGCGTCACGAAGAACTGTCCGGCGGTGCCTGTGATTCATGGTGCTCTCCACCTCAGACCTGGTGGCGGACAGCATGTCGGCATCCTCCGTTGGAGGAGCATCCGGCTCACGCCTTGCGTTCGCCTCCCCCTCCGGACCAGGTGTTGGAGCCTGGCTGGCTGAGGCTTGGTTGGCAACCTCTTCGGGCACAGTCCGACGAGCGCTCTTTCTCCTGGAAAAGTCATGAGCATTAATATACCTCCCAAGAATCTTTCCCTTAAAAACAGTGGCATGCCACACCGTTGCAGCGACGTTTTGATTCGCGCCGCACTCCTCTTTCGCCTGCTGGGCCGAACTGACCCTCGTTGGTCAGCCACCGCGGGTTCGGCTTCCCGCCTTAGAGGCACCTCCTGCGAGGCACCGTTGGTATACGGTGGTCAGTAATAAGCATGGATGAAGTAATGGTGCCAGGACTCCGTTCATAGTTACCTGGGAAGCCGGAGATAAACCGGGGTAGTCAGCCGTAATGGCGACTAAAGCATTGTCCATGCTAAGTTGGTGGAACACCCCGTCGATCAGCTCCACCTCTATGTACGGATCCTCTTCGGAGGCCGGATCAAGGGTTCTTCCCGGATCCTCGGGTTGTGGAGTCGGGCTGTGTATGCCCTCCACATCCCGGCGCAGTTCCTGCGTCGAAATCACAAAGTAAGACACTTAACTTTGGAAGCACGGATCAGATAGATAAACATCCGCTTACCCAACTCTGAGGGTTATTCATGGAGAATCCATTCAATGGACTCGTGCGGAGGAAGTCCTCCTTCTCCCCCTTGTACAAGCCGGGCAGGATCTTCACCAGATCGGCAGCCGATCCCGGCCCCTTGCGGCCATGACGGGTGGCGTCATTCTCCCCGTTGAAATCCCACATGGGGTGGCCCCTATATTGGAGCGGTTGCACCCCTCGCATAATGCACATGGCCATGACTCCAATCATGGTCAATCCGGAATGGGCCAGTAACCTTATCCGGCCCATCAGATATTGGACGCTCCTATCATCCTCCCGTTGAGGGCTCCGCGGGCGCCAACTCAGGCGTTTCTTCAAAGGAGCGTTGCTGAACTCCGGGAGGCCGATCCAAACTGGGTCTGGCAGCGGGGCGTCTTCCATATAAAACCATTCCGAAGGCCAGTCTTCGGACACCTTCTTCGGGGTTCCGGATAAGTATCCGGTCTCGGTGATGCGCCATATTTCGGCTCCGCCCACTTGATATATCGACCCCTCGTGAGAATGGGGTACGAGGCAAAACAATCTCTTCCACAGCGCAAAATGGGCCTCGATGCCCAAGAACAGCTCGCAAAGGGTTACAAAGCCCGCGATATGCAGGATGGAGGTAGGTGTAAGGTGGTGAAGCTGGAGCCCGTAGAACTCCAGGAGCCCCCGGAGAAAAGGATGTATGGGAAATCCGAGTCCCCTTATTAGATAAGGGACGAAGCATACCCGCTCTCCTTTGGAGGGATTGGGGGTGCTCTCCGCCTGCTTTCCGCCTTTGTAGGTAGCCAGTCCGACTCGAACCGGGACCATGAAGGCTGGGGGGAGATATCCCTCTACTTGGAGTGTCACCAGCTCGCTGTGCGGGACTGAACATCTCCTCCAATCTCCTGGCTGAGGGTTGGGAGCGCGAGAGGAGGAGCCGCGTCGACTGTCCATGATGGAGTGGATTTTTGTCAAAGGCGCCTCGACGAGTACTTGCGGAAGGAGGATGGTGTGATTCGGATCTAGATCCTTGCCTCTCTTATAGGCAGCTTATTCGCGCAGCTAGGGGGTAAAACGTAAAAATACTCTGGCTTTTCGCATTCATGCAACACGTGGAAGAGGGCCATTATTGGACGTGGAAGCCAAGGAGCGCAACATTTATAAGGAAGCCGGACACTATTCAGCAAGCACATGGAATCTGGAGGAGAACCCGCCTTGCAACGCCGAAGACAATATACGTTCCGGACTCATCGTCATTGAAGCCTGGTTTGGGGGCTACTGAGGGAGTCCTGGACTAGGGGGTGTCCGGATAGCTGAACTATCATCATTAGCCGGACTCCAAGACTATGAAGATACAAGATCGAAGACTTCGTCCCGTGTCCGGATGGGACTTTCCTTGGCGTGGAAGGCAAGCTTGGCAATACGGATATGTAGATCTCCTACCATTGTAACCGACTCTGTGTAACCCTAGCCCTCTCCGGTGTCTATATAAACCGGAGGGTTTTAGTCCATAGAACAACAATCATACCATAGGCTAGGTTCTAGGGTTTAGCCACCTTGATCTCATGGTAGATCTACTCTTGTACTACCCATATCATCAATATCAATCAAGCAGGAGTAGGGTTTTACCTCCATCAAGAGGGCCCGAACCTGGGTAAAAACATCGTGTCCCTTGTCTCCTGTTACCATCCGCCTAGACGCACAGTTCGGGACCCCCTACCCGAGATCCGCCGGTTTTGACACCGACACACCACGTTCCCCAACAGTGGCATCCGAGCCAGGTCTATGCGTAGATGTTATATGCACGAGTAGAACACAAAGTGTTGTGGCGATAATAGTCATACTACTTACCAGCCTGTCATACTTCGATTCAGTGGTATTGTTGGATGAAGCGGCTCAGACCGACATTAGGCGTACGCTTACACGAGATGGTTCTACCGACGTGCTTTGCACATAGGTGGCTGGTGAGTGTATGGTTCTCCAACTTTAGTTGAATCGAGTGTGGCTACGCCCGGTCCTTGTTAAAGGTTAAAACAACACACTTGACGAAAAATCGTTGTGGTTCTGATGCTTAGGTAAGAACGGTTCTTGCTAGAAGCCCGTAGCAGCCACGTAAAACTTGCAACAACAAAGTAGAGGACGCCTAACTTGTTTTTGCAGGGCTTGTTGTGATGTGATATGGTCAAGGCATGATGTGATATAAATTGTTGTATGAGATGATCATGTTTTGTAACAAAGTTATCGGCAACTGGCAGGAGCCATATGGTTGTCGCTTTATTGTATGCAATGCAATCGCCATGTAATTGTTTTACTTTATCACTACGCGGTAGCGATAGTCGTAGTAACAATAGGTGGCGAAAAGACAACGATGCTACGATGGAGATAAAGGTGTCGCGCCGATGACGTTGGAGATCATAACGGTGCTATAGTGATGGAGATCATGAGCACAAGATGATGATGGCCATATCATGTCACATATTTTCATTGCATGTGATGTTTATCATTTATGCATCTTATTTTTCTTAGAACATCGGTAGCATTATAAGATGATCCCTTACTAAATTTCAAGGTACAAGTGTTCTCCTTGCGTATGCACCATTGCTATAGTTCGTCCTGCCGAGACACCATGTGATAATCGGGTGTGATAAGCTCTACGTTCATATACAACGGGTGCAAGCCAGTTTTGCACACGTAGAATACTCGGGTTAAACTTGACGAGCCTAGCATATGCAGATATGGCCTTGGAACACTGAGACCAAAAGGTCGAGCATGAATCATATAGTAGATACGATCAACATAGTGATGTTCACCATTGGAAACTACTCCATCTCACGAGATGATCGGACATGGTTTAGTTCATTTGGATCACGTGGTCACTCATATGATTAGAGGGATGTCTATCTATGTGGGAGTTCTTAAGTAATATGATTAATTGAACTTTAATTTATCATGAACTTAGTACCTGATAGTATTTTGCATGTCTATGTTGTTGTAGATCAATGGCTCGTGCTACCGTTCCTTTGAATTTTAATGCGTTCCTAGAGAAAGCTACATTGAAAAATGATGGCAGCAACTACATGGACTGGGTCCATAACTTGAGGATTATCCTCATTGCTGCACAGAAGAATTACATCCTAGAAGCACCGTTAGGTGTACCACCCACGCCCACAGCTGCAGACATTGTGAATGACTGGCAGACACATGTTGACGACTACTCGATAGTTTAGTGTGCCATGCTTTACAGCTTAGAACCGGGACTTCAACGACGTTTTGAACGTCATGGAGCATATGAGATGTTCCAGGAATTGAGGTTGATATGTCAAGCAAATGCCCGGATTGAGAGATATGAAGTCTCCAATAAGTTCTACAGCTGAAAATGGAGGAGAATAGTTGTCAGTGAACACATACTCAGAATGTCTGGGTACCACAACCACTTGACTCAACTGGGAGTTAATCTTCCTGATGATAGTGTCATTGACAGTTCTTCAATCACTGCCACCAAGCTACAAAAGCTTCATGATGAACTATAATATGCAAGGGATGAACAAGACTATTCCTGAGCTCTTCGCAATGCTAAAATTTGCGGAGGTAGAAATCAAAAAGGAGCATCAAGTGTTGATGGTCAATAAGACCACTAGTTTCAAGAAAAAGGGCAAAGGGACGAAAGGGAACTTCAAGAAGAATGGCAAAAAGGTTGTTGCTCAAGAGAAGAAACCCAAGTCTGGACCTAAGCCTAAAACTGAGTGCTTCTACTTCAAAGGGACTGGTCACTGGAAGCGGGACTGCCCCAAGTATTTGGCGGACAAGAAAGATGGCAAAGTTAAAGGTATATTTGATATACATGTTATTGATATGTACTTAACTAATGCTCGCAGTAAGCACCTGGGTATTTGATACTGGTTTTGTTGCTCATATTTGCAACTCGAAACAGGGGCTACGGATTAAGCGAAGATTGGCTAAGGACGAGGTGACGATGCGCGTTGGAAATGGTTCACAAGTTGATGTGATCGCGGTTGGCATGCTACCTCTACGTCTACCATCAGGATTAGTTTTAGACCTGAATAATTGTTATTTGGTGCCAGCGTTGAGCATGAACACTATATCTGGATCATGTTTAATGCGACATGGTTATTCATTTAAATTAGAGAATAATAGTTGTTCTATTTATATGAGTAATATCTTTTATGGTCATGCACCCCTTGAGGGAGTCCTGGACTAGGGGGTGTCCGGATAGCCGAACTATCATCTTTGGCCGGACTCCTAGACTATGCAGATACAAGATTGAAGACTCCGTCCCGTGTCCGGGTGGGACTTTCCTTGGCGTGCAAGGCAAGCTTGGCAATATGGATATGTAGATCTCCTACCATTCTAACCGACTCTGTGTAACCCTAACCCTCTCCGGTGTCTATATAAACCGGAGGGTTTTAGTCCGTAGGACGAACAACAATCATACCATAGGCTACCTTCTAGGGTTTAGCCTCTCTAATCTCGTGGTAGATCTACTCTTGTACTACCCATATCATCAATATTAATCAAGCAAGAGTAGGGTTTTACCTCCATCGAGAGGGCCCAAACCTGGGTAAAAACATCGTGTCCCTTGTCTCCTGTTACCATTCGCCTAGACGCACAGTTCAGGACCCCCTACCCGAGATCCACCGGTTTTGACACCGACATTGGTGCTTTCATTGAGAGTTCCTCTGTGTCGTCACCTTTAGGCCCGATGGCTCCTTCGATCATCAACAATGACGCGGTCCAGGGTGAGACTTTTCTCCCCGGACAGATCTTCGTATTCGGCGGCTTGGCACTGCGGGCCAACTCGCTTGGCCATCTGGAGCAGATCGAAAGCTATGCCCCTGGCCATCAGGTCAGATTTGGAAGTATGAACTATACGGCTGACGTCCGCGGAGACTTGATCTTCGACGGGTTCGAGCCACAGCCAAGCGCGCCGCACTGTCACGATGGGCATGATCTAGCTCTGCTACCAAACAGTGTCTTGGAGGCCGCACAAGTGTCCGCTCCGACCCTTAGCTCGGAGCCGACTGCACATATCGAGGACGGGTGGCTGGACACCGCCTCGGGGGCTGCTACCTCTACGGCGATAGAGCCGAATACCAACCCTGTCCTTTGTGAAGCTCGTGACTCCAAGGTGCCGGACTCCTCTCCGGACTCCGAACCTCCCGCGCCCCTGCCAATCAAATCCGATTGGGCGCTGGTTATGGAGTTCACTGCCGCGGACATCTTTCAGCACTCGCCCTTTGGCGACATCCTGAATTCACTAAAGTCTCTCTCTTTATCAGGAGAGCCCTGGCCGAACTATGGTCAGGAAGGTTGGGACATGGACGACAAAGAAATTCAACGCCCACCCACCACCCACTTTGTAGCCACTATCGATGATTTAACCGACATGCTCGACTTGGACTCCGAAGACATCGACAGTATGGACAATGATGCCGGAGACGACCAAGAACCAGCGCCTACAGGGCACTGGAAAGCCACCTCAACTCACGATGTATATATGGTGGATACACCTAAAGGAAGCGATAACGAGGAACAACGGGACGCTGCGAAGGATAATTCCCTCGAAAAGCAGTCAAAACAGCGACGTAAGCGCCGCTCAAAGTCCCGCCTCGACAAAGACAGCACCCATACAGACCCAGCCATAGAGCAGGGCGAACCGGTGGACGACGAACATGCCCTCGAGCAACCATCTGAACAGGATAACTTGGATAAACAATCTGTCCCCAGCGAAGATAACAATCCGGACCATCTCACGCCGGACACATCGTTGGAGCAGAAGAACCTCCACAAAAGGCTCGTCGCCACTGCACGTAGTCTAAAGAAGCAAAAGCGGAAGCTCAAAACAGCGAAAGACGCACTCAGAATGAGATGAAGCAAAGGACTCAAGACCGCAGACAAATACGGCGATAGTCGCCAAACAAAGAGCTACCCAAAGCGCAAACTACTGCCCGAATTTGACGAGGAGGCCGTAGAGCCCCCACAATCAAAGAACAAAGAGGCCGCCCGGTCGGATAGACGACCACATGGCAAACATAGAGCGGCAAGCGGCGCCGCACACAAGCCGGCACGCGATCCGCATAAGGATCCGCACCAAACGGATGGCCCAGTTAGGTCTATCTATGGGCCAAGAAATCAAGCTCTAGAAAGCAATACAACACGTCGAGTATTCGAACATCACGGCACACCCAAATACAGGGGCGCCGCACACCCCCTATGTTTCACCAATGAGGTGCTAGATCATGTATTTCCAGCGGGATTCAAGGCCGTAAACATAGAGGCATACGACGGAACAACAGACCCTGGAGTCTGGATTGAGGATTACATCCTCCACATACACATGGCTAGATGAGATGACCTCCACGCCATAAAATACTTACCCCTCAAGCTCAAAGGGCCAGCCCGGCATTGGCTTAAAAGCCTCCCCGAAAACACCATTGGAAGTTGGGAAGAGCTCGAGGATGCATTTTGGGCAAATTTTCAGGGGACTTATGTCCGCCCTCCGGATGCAGATGATTTAAGTCACATAACTCAACAGCCCGGAGAGTCAGCCCGCAAATTCTGGAACAGGTTTCTCACCAAAAAGAACCAAATAGTCGACTGTCCGGATGCCAAAGCCTTAGCAGCTTTCAAACACAACGTCCGAGACGAATGGATCGCCAGACACCTTGGCCAAGAAAAGCCGAGAACAATGGCCGCACTAACAAGCCTCATGACCCGCTTTTGCGCGGGAGAGGATAGCTGGCTGGCAAGATGCAGCACCAGCGACCCAAGTACATCTGAGGACAGGGATGGAAATGGGAAACCACGATGCAGCAAGGACCAGCGCCGGACGAAGGGAAACAGTTCGAAGAGCACGGCAGTCGACGCCGGATTCAAAAGCTCTCGGCAGAACAACAAAAAACTGCCTCTCAAGGACAACAGCGACGAGCTATCCAACCTAAACAAAATCTTGGACAAGATATGCCAAATCCACAGTACTCCCGGGAAGCCTGCAAACCATACCCATAGAGATTGTTGGGTCTTCAAGCAGTCCGGCCGACTTAACGCTGAACACAAGGGGCTCGACACACCAAGTGAGGATCATGACGAACCCCACAAGCAGAGCACCGAAAACAAAGGAATTTCCCATAAGAGGTCAAAACAGTAAACTCACTTCAAGTGACAACAGGGAAAAATAGAGCGGCGCCCATTGAAATACGCGCCGCACGGTCTACCCCAGCGGAGTCCCAACACTGGTTGTCAAAACCAATCACCTTCGACCATCAGGACTACTCTGGAAGTATCCGGAATGCACGATGGACTGCTTTGATATTAGATCCTATAATCGACGGACTAGAATTTACACAAGTCCTAATTGATGGCGGCAGTGATCTAAACCTGCTATATCAGGACACAATCCGCAGAATGGGGATAGACCCAACCAAAATTCGCCATAGCAACACTTCCTTTAAAGGAGTGATGCCAGGCCCATATGCCCATTGTACGGGCTCTCTACCACTAGAAGTTGTGTTCGGCTCATCCGACAACTTCCATCGTGAAAAGTTAGTCTTCCACATCGCCCCATTTAAAAGTAGCTATCAAGCACTATTGGGACGTGAAGCTTTCTCCCGCTTTAACGCAATACCGCATTACGCATCTCTTACACTTAAAATGACCGGTCCACGCGGCATCATCTCATTAAAGGGACACGTCGAGTGTTCCTCGAATACGGGAGAATGTGAGACTGCCTTGACAGACACACACTAATCCGGCCTTGCTAATCAAAGCACCTAAACAGGTCATTCAGACCCCGGACACGGTTAGGCGAGTCTGGTATAAATACCCAAGGGGCTTACTAGCCGCGTACCCCCTTACAAGGGGCTCCACTCATGTACAACAAGAGACAATAAAGCTCAATTTTATTCATTTTTTGAATCATACTCTGTTTATTTTAAAATACATTTTTCACATGATCTTTTTTCCCAACTAAGTTCCTCTCTTTTACAGATGAACGCCGTGCTATACCCGTCCAGAATACGGCACAATAGAGACACAGGAGCAGACGTGCAGCAGGGACCCGTTGCAAGGATTCTCTTCAGATTAAGACCCTGCGTAAACCTTTTTTTACTGTCTCTCGTTGTTACACATCCCCCGGTTTCTTACTATAACCGAGGAGGAGGCTGGCGTTTTGGCATCGATCGCGTCAGAAATTTTTGCGCGTACCTGGACACTAGGGGCTTAGGGCATTGTTCTGCCCGTTTTCATAAAGACCGAATACCTTAGGGAGTGTTCGGCGTCTCGAGTTAGGCCTTATATGCATCAGCTCTGAATCATGTATTTGGTCAAATGTTGGGTTTGCCCGGCTCTTGTGTTTTGCTGCCTTACGTTCCGCTCTATCGGCTAACGCGGCACCAGGAGAACTACTGCGATTGTGCCCCGGTTCGGCCGGGTGAGCACCTCAGTAGAGAAAGCCGAAAACTGACTGTCATGATATAGCGTGAGACTGGTCAACCACTCGATGACCCACCGGAATGTTTAGAATTCCTCCGCATTAACGAAGGACCGTTTCCCGGTCAGGCACATACGCGCCCCGAATTCGGAGAGCGTGGTGCCCCTAGGGGCTATATAGTAGCCCCACCATCGAACTCCTATGGCTAAGTGAAAGTGATAAAGCATTATAGTCCGCTTGCCTAGTTTGCTACGCTATCACCTCCTTCACAGGACCAAGACGTTGGATTAAGTGTGAAAACGCGCTTTTTTTTCCAAACACCCCCGCACTATGTGCGTGGGGGCTGAAGCCGAAGACTGCCATCTTTCAGGTTATATACACATATACATTAATGGCCGCACATGAGGTATTTCAATATTTGAACGCACAAGTATAAAAAGCCCTTATATTACATTGAAACATCGTTTCACAAATCATACATGTCATTTGAACATAATATCCTTCGAGCACTGCGTCTCTATTAAACGAGCGCCCTGCAGGACTTCCTCAAAATAGTGCTCGGCAGGTACTCGGCTTCTGTCTGAATCCTGGGATCAACGTCGGTGGCCTTCATCTCCGCCCAGCATGTCTTGACACGGGCAAGAGCCATCCGCGCACCCTCTATGCATGCCAACCGCTTCATTGCATCGATATGCGGCACCGCACCAAGGAACTGCTGCACCAAGCCAAAATAACTCTTCGGCTCGGGCCTTTTCGGCCACAAATGAGTCACGACATCCTTCATGGCAAGTCCGGACAGCCTATTCAGCTCAGCCCATTCGGCCAAACGATCGGTCAATGGAAGCGGATGCTCTGGACTATGGAACTACGACCAAAAAAGCTCTTCCATTCCGTGATCCTTTTGGCCTCGGAAATGTGCGACCGCGTCTGCGGCACTCGCTGCCAAATCCAGATAAGCATCCTGCGCACCCCATAGCTGGCCCAACTGAGCATACTTAGGATCCGTAAATTTCCTCCGCAGCAGAAAGGGCTTTCTAGCTGCGATATCCCCGGCTTGACGTAGCTCCTCCTTTATAGCTCTCATCGCGGAGCGGGCATCCTTGGCTTTGGCGATGGCCTTCTTCAGGTCCTCTTGCTCCGCTCGACGTTCTTTTTCAAGACACTCGCAGCGGTCGGTAGCATTCTTCAACTTCCCGGCCATCTCGGCCATTTCCTCCCTGCATCGGCAGTGAGCAGTCTGTTCGGCTTTTAGCTCTTCGGCCACCCTCAAGGCAGCCGCATCACTTTTTCTGGCTTGCTCCTTGACTCGGGCTAGCTCCGCCCGAAGGTTCTCCATAGCAGCGGCACCATCTGCATAAAGCATACATGTTGTAAGGCATGGGCGTCAAGCTCCCTTACCAGGTGTCTGCAGAGAAGTTGCATACCTTGTGACTCGTCAAGCCGCTTATTGACAAGCGCGATGTCCGCATCCGCCACGTCAAGTTGCCGCTTCAGTTCGGCAAATTGATCAGTCCGGCTGGCCACCAGACGCTCCGCCACCTGTATAGGATAGGTAACATCTTACAACAGAGATTATGATCCTCGGCACGCTGTCACTTTCGACAACGTACCGAGTCTCAGGGGCTACTATCTATACAGGGCGCATTCTATATGCAAAACTGTCAGAAGGTATATCATTTTCGCAGACCTCAAACCCCGCCAGTAAACTTCTGACGGCTTCATGCAATCCGCTCTCAACGGATGAAATCCTTTCAATCACCATACCCATTAACGCACGGTGATCTTCTGAGATAGACGCTCGCCCGAGCAGATCCTTCAGCTCCTCCGACCGTACACCAGTTGGTGCCGGACCTTCCGGCCCTGTCGGACTCGGGGAAACCCTCCGCGACGACACCTTAGGGTCGTCCTCCCCACATGACGGTGCGACAGATGGAGGCGTTTCGCTCTCCATCATCTCCGGACGAAGATCCCCCGAAGATGAGCTCTGCCGAGAAGGGCTGAGATCCGAACTACAAGGTAAAACTTCGGTTATCTTCAGAAATAAAAATAGGGATGTCCCTTATTACAAAACTCCCCTTTCTACTTACGGCTCGCTGGAGGGCTGATTCCCTTGGGGAAATAGTGCGGCCGGGGCTTCTCCTAGCGCAGGACCCTCTGGTGAAGATTTCTTCCCCCGCTTTGAGGCCTTGGCCTCTGGATTTTCAGAAGCGGTCCTCTTCTCCCCCTGGAGGGAGGGATTCTCGGTCCCCCTTCTTTGAAAGCCTCCTTCGCGGAGGCAGTAGTTTCCTTGTTCCCCCCTTTGCCCTCTTCCAAAGGCGCAGCCTCCAGCATCTTGGTTAACACAGGATCCGGCGTGGTCTCAGGGAGGGGGGCCGGACACCTTATTAGTTTTGCTTTCGCTATCCACTCCTATTCAAGGGACAGCTCTTTAAAGGGCAAGTTTATGATAAATGTACGGATAGCGTGTCCGGGCACAGGACTACTTACTTGAGTATCCGGGTGATTGCAGCTCAGACCTGCATCCTCGGTCAAGTCCGGACACATCTCTTGTTATCCGAAGAATAGTTTATACATCTCCACGGGCGTCGCGCCCATGAAGTGTTGGAGAGCTCGTGGTCCCTCCGGATTAAAGTCGCACAGACGGAGGGGGCGACGTTTGCAGGGCAGAAGGCGCCGAATCAGCATGACCTGCGCCACTACGACCAGATTGATCTCTCTCTCTCTTGGAGGTCTCGAATACGGCCCTGCAACAGAGGAACGTCCTTGGACGGGCCCCAGTCGAGCCCTTTGTTGACCCACGACACCAGCCGCTGTGGAGGACCCGGGCGGAAGGCAGGTGGCGCCACCCATTTGGTGCCCCTGGGAGCGATGATGTAAAATCACTCCTGTTGCCATAAACCAAGCACCTCTTGAAAAGAGCCCTCGGGCCATGGTGCGTCAGCATTTTTGCTTATAACAGCCCCTCCGCACTCTGTCTACTGCCCCTTGATCATCTTCGGCTCCACTTTGAAGGTCTTAAGCCACATTCCGAAGTGAGGGGTAATGCGGAGGAAGGCTTCGCATACGACAATGAACGATGAGATGTGGAGGATGGACTCTGGATCCAAGTCGTGGAATTCCAGCCCATAATAAAACATGAGCCACCTCACGAAGGGGTCCGTCGGGAAGCCTAAACCCCGAAGGAAGTGAGACATGAACACCACGCTCTCACCAGGCTCGGGAGTAGGAATAACTTGCCCTTGGGCAGGCAGCCTATGCAAAATTTCGCCAGTTAGATACCAGGCGTCTCTCAGCTTTAGCACGTCTTCTTCCGTGATGGAAGAAGGCATCCACCAGCCTTGCAGGTCGGAGCCGGACATTGTCGAAGGTCCAAAGCGCCCAAATCTGGAGCTTTGGGTGTTGGAACTCGAGGCGAGGGGCGAATTCGATTGAGATTGAAAGAAAGGAGCAGGCCTTGGTCTCGTTATAAAGAGGTTGAATACCAAGAGCCCTCCCCGTGGCCGTTTGGGACTCGCCTTCGATAGAGGGGGCGTGCCAATGGACGCGGTTGGGTTACCCACGCCCGTACTGATGAGAATCTCGGAATAAGGGGACACGATCTCTGCTTTGACAAGACGTGCCAAGGAAACCGCTTCGCTAAACGCACTGAGGTGGAACCGTAAAAACAATTCGAATAAAGGCTTGGTCGTGGTGTGATGTCACGCCACAAAATACGTCACCAGATTGAACTTGTGTAAATATTATTCTCTCTACGGTGGTACGTGGAACTTATTTTGCAGAGCCGGACACTATCCTGGTGTTCAAAATCTTCTATGAAGTATTCGGAGGACGAGCCCGCCTTGCAATGCCGAAGACAATATGCACGCCGGACTCGTCGTCATTGAAGCCTGGTTCAGGGGCTACTGAGGGAGTCCTGGACTAGGGGGTGTCCGGATAGCCGAACTATCATCTTTGGCCGGACTCCTAGACTATGAAGATACAAGATTGAAGACTCTGTCCCGTGTCCGGATGGACTTTCCTTGGCGTGGAAGGCAAGCTTGGCAATACGGATATTTAGATCTCCTACCATTGTAACCGACTCTGTGTAACCCTAACCCTCTCCGGTGTTTATATAAACCGGAGGGTTTTAGTCCGTAGGACGAACAACAATCATACCATAGGCTAGCTTCTAGGGTTTAGCCTCTCTGATCTCATGGTAGATCTACTCTTGTACTACCCATATCATCAATATTAATCAAGCAGGAGTAGGTTTTTACCTTCATCGAGAGGGCCCGAACCTGGGTAAAAACATCGTGTCCCTTGTCTCCTATTACCATCCGCCTAGACGCACAGTTCGGGACCCCCTATCCGAGATCCGCCGGTTTTGACACCGACACCCCTACTGAGTGGTCTATTTTTTGTTGAATCTCGATAGTAATGATACACATATTCATAGTGTTGAAGCCAAAAGAATGAAGTTTAATAATGATAGTGCAACTTATTTGTGGCACTTCCATTTGGGTCATATCAGTGTAAAGCGCATGAAGAAACTCCATACTGATGGGCTTTTGGAATCACTTGATTCTTGCTAACCATGCCTTATGGGCAAGATGACTAAAACTCCGTTCTCCGGAACAATGGAACGAGCTACCGACTTGTTGGAAATAATACATACTGATGTATGCAGTCCAACGAGTATTGATGCTCGTGGTGGGTATCGTTATTTTCTTAACTTCACAGATGATTTGAGTAGATATGGTTATATCTACTTAATGAAGCATAAGTCTGAAACATTTGAAAAGTTTAAAGAATTTCAGAGTGAAGTGGGAAATCATCGTAACAAGAAAATAAAGTTTCTACGATCTGATCATGGAGGAGAATATTTGAGTTACGAGTTTGGTCTTCATTTGAAACAACATGGGATAGTTTCACAATTAACGCCACCTGGAACACCACAGCGAAATGGTCTATCCGAATTTTGTAACCGTACTTTATTAGATATGGTGCGGTCTATTATGTCTCTTACTGATTTACCGCTATCGTTTTGGGGTTATGCTCTAGAGACGGCTGCATTCACTTTAAGTAGGGCACCATCGAAATCTGTTGACACGACGCCTTATGAACTATGGTTTGGCAAGAAACCAAAGTTGTCGTTTCTTAAAGTTTGGGGATGTGATGCTTATGTGAAAAAGCTTCAACCTAATAAGCTCGAACCCAAACCGGAGAAGTGCGTCTTCATAGGATGCCCAAAGGAAAATGTTGGGTACACCTTCTATCACAGATCTGAAGACAAAATCTTTGTTGCTAAGAATGGATCCTTTCTAGAGAAGGAGTTTCTCGTGAAAAAAGTGAGTGGGAGGAAAGTAGAACTTGATGAGGTAACTGTACCTTCTCCCTTATTGGAAAGTAGTTCATCACAGAAATCAATTACCGCGATTCCTACACCAATTAGTGAGGAAGCTAATGATGATGATCATGAAGCTTCGGATCAAGTTACTACCGAACCTCGTAGGTCTTCCAGAGTAAGATCCGCACCAGATTGGTACGGTAATCCTGTTCTGGAAGTCATGTTACTAGACCATGATGAACTATGGACTATGAGGAAGTGATGATGAGCCCAGATTCTGCGAAATGGCTTGAAGCCATGAAATCTGAGATGGGATCCATGTATGATAACAAAGTATGGAATTTAGTGGACTTGCCCGATGATCGGCAAGCCATAGAAAATAAATGGATCTTTAAGAAGAAGACCGACGCAGACGGTAATGTTACTGTTTACAAAGCTCAACTTGTTGCGAAATGTTTTCGACAAGTTCAAGGAGTTGACTACGATGAGACATTCTCACCCCTAGCGATGCTTAAGTCTGTCCGAATCATGTTAACAATTGCTGCATTTTATGATTATGAAATTTGGCAAATGGATGTCAAAACTGCATTCCTGAATGGATTTCTGGAAGAAGAGTTGTATATGATGCAACCAGAAGGTTTTGTCGATCCAGAGGGTGCTAGCAAAGTGTGCAAGCTCCAGCAATCCATTTATGGACTAGTGCAAGCCTCTCGGAGTTGGAATAAACGCTTTGATAGTGTGATCAAAGCATATGATTTTATACAGACTTTTGGAGAAGCCAGTAGTTACAAGAAAGTGAGTGGGAGCTATGTAGCATTTCTGATCTTATATGTAGATAACATTA
The DNA here is from genome assembly GCA_963921465.1 of Triticum timopheevii. Lineage (NCBI taxonomy): Eukaryota > Viridiplantae > Streptophyta > Magnoliopsida > Poales > Poaceae > Triticum > Triticum timopheevii. The sequence continues at coordinate 176,697,370 of OY997266.1, forward strand.
TTGTTGATTGGAAATGATATAGAATATCTGGATAGCATAAAGGGATACCTGAGTTTTTCTATGAAAGACCTTGCAGAAGCTACTTACATATTGGGCATCAAGGTCCATAGAGATAGATCAAGACGCTTAATTGGACTTTCACAAAACACATACCTTGATAAAGTTTTGAAGAAGTTCAAAATGGATCAGTCAAAGAAAGGGTTCTTGCCTGTGTTACAAGGTGTGAAGTTGAGTCAGACTCAAAGCCCGACCACCGCAGAAGATAGAGAGAAAATGAAAGTCATTCCCTATGCTTCAGCCATAGGTTCTATCATGTATGCAATGCTATGTATCAGACCTGATGTATGTCTTGCTATAAGCATAACAGGGAGGTACGAAAATAATCCCGGAGTGGAGCACTGGACAACGGTCAAGAACATCCTGAAATACCTGAAAAGGACTAAGGATATGTTTCTCGTTTATGGAGGTGAAAAAGAGCTCGTTGTAAACGGTTACGTTGGTGAAAGCTTTGACACTAGTCCGAATGACTCTAAGTCGCAAATGGGATACATATTTTTATTGAATGGAGGAGTTGTCAGTTGGTGCAGTTCCAAGCAGAGCGTCGTGGAGGGATCTACGTGTGAAGTGGAGTACATTGCTGCCTCGGAAGAAGCAAATGAAAGAGTTTGGATGAAGGAGTTCATATCCGATCTAGATGTCATACCTAGTGCATCGGGTCCAATGAAAATCTTTTGTGACAATACTGGTGCAATTGCCTTGGCAAAGGAATCCAGATTTCACAAGAGAACCAAGCACATCAAGAGACGCTTGAATTCCATCCGTCATAAAGTGTCATAAGGGGACATAGAGATTTGCAAGATACACACGGATCTGAATGTCGCTGACCCATTGACTAAGCCTCTTCCATGAGCAAAACATGATCAGCACCAAAGCTCCATGGGTGTTAGAATCATTACTATGTAATCTAGATTATAGACTCCAGTGCAAGTGGGAGACTGAAGGAAATATGCCCTAGAGGAAATAATAAAGTTATTATTTATTTCCTTAATTCATGATTAATGTTTGTTATTCATGCTAGAATTGTATTAACCGGAACTTAGTACATGTGTGAATACATAGACAAAACATATAGTCCCTAGTATGCCTCTACTAGACTAGCTCGTTACTCAAAGATGGTTATGTTTCCTAACCATAGACATGTGTTGTCATTTGATGAATGAGATCACATCATTAGGAGAATGATGTGATGGACATGACCCATCCGTTAGCTTAGCATTATGATCATGTTAGTTTCATTGCTATTGCTTTCTTCATGACTTATACAAGTTCCTCAAACTATGAGATTATGCAACTCCCTAATACCGGAGGAACACTTTGTGTGCTACCAAATGTCACAACATAAAAGGGTGATTATAAAGGTGCTCTACAGGTGTCTCCAAAGGTGTTTGTTGGGTCGGCATAGATCAAGATTAGAATTTGTCACTCCGTGTTTCGGAGAGGTATCTCTGGGCCCTCTCGGTAATACTCATCACTATAAGCCTTGCAAGCATTGTGACTAATGAGTTAGTTGCGGGATGAAGTATTACGGAATGAGTAAAGAGACTTGCCGGTAACGATATTGAACTAGGTATTGAGATACCGACGACCGAATCTTGGGAAAGTAACATACCAATGACAAACGGAATAATGTATATTGTTATGCGGTTTGACCGATAAAGATCTTCGTAGAATATGTAGGAACCAATATGAGCATCCAGGTTCCACTATTGGTTATTGACCGGGGACGTGTCTCGGTCATGTCTACATAGTTCTCGAACTCATAGGGTCCGCACGCTTAACGTTCAATGATGATTGTATTATGAGTTTATGTGATATGTTGTACCAAAGATTGTTCGGAGTCCCGGATGTGATCACAGACATGACGAGGAGTCTCGAAAGGGTCGAAACATGAAGATTGATATATTGGACGACTATGTTTGGACATCAGAATGGTTCCGGATGAGTTTGGGCATTTACCAGAGTACCCGGGGGTTACCGGAACCCCTCGGGGAGTGTATGGGCATTACTGGGCCATAGTGGGACAGAGGAGGAGGATGCCAGGTGGAGTGCGCCCCCCCCCCCCAAGCCCAATCTGAATTGGGTGGGGGGCCAGACCCCCCTTTCCTTCCCTCTCCCTCTCCCCCTTCCTTCCTCTCCTACTCCAACTTGGGAAAGGGGAATCCTACTCCTGCTGGGAGTAGGACTCCCCCCTTGGGCACGCCATAGAGGGCCGGCCCTCCCCTCCTACAATCCTTTATATACGGGGGAGGGGGCACTCCATAGACACACAAGTTGACATTGTTTAGCCGTGTGCGGTGTGCCCCTCCATAGTTACACACCTCGGTCATATCATTGTAGTGCTTAGGTGAAGCCCTGCGCTGGTAACTTCATCATCATCTTCACCACGCCATCGTGCTGACGAAACTCTCCCTCAGCCTCAACTGGATCAAGAGTATGAGGGACGTCCCTGAGCTGAATGTGTGCTGAACACGGAGGTGCCGTACATTCGGTGCTTGTATCGGTTGGATCGGCAAGATGTTCGACTACATCAACCGTGTTAACTAAACGCTTCCGCTTTTGGTCTACGAGGGTACATGGACACACTCTCCCCTCTCGTTGTTATGCATCACATAGATAGATCTTGCATGATCATAGGATTTTTTTGAAATTACCATGTTCCCCAACACCGAAGGCGCCTATGATACGTCGACACGTGGCACGGCCCAACAAAGGTCCATTCTTGTGAAATGCCGGCCCGTTTGACTTGGTCAAAAGGTGGCGGGCCAGTCCACGGAAAGCCTGTTAACGGCTTGTTCGCATATAGCCCATTTACGGCCCGCTAACCCAGGGCCAGTTACGACCTAGCCGAATTAGGCCCAGTAGTGTCATCTGGGTCGTCCAATATGATTCCATCCCGTTTTAACTTCCGGCCCATGACGTCTTTCGGCCCATATGAGGCATTTTGTAACTCTTGGCCCATTAATGGCCCGTGATGAAACTGGCCCGTAATGAACAGTGTATCACTTTATACCCATTAACGGCACATGGTGAAACTGGCCCGTAATGAACATTGTATCACTTTATAACCATTAATGGCCCATTATTCCGTTGGGCCGTTTCTAGCCCATGTTATCTTTCGGCCTTCTTAGGGCCCATTTATTCTAGGGCTCATTTCCAGCATTCGTTTACTTATTGCCCGTTACTGTCATTTTCTGCTTGTGGGCCAAATTCAGCCCGTGGTTACAGTCGGCCCGTTTGTGGCCCGTTAATACGTTGGGCCATTTTCATAGCGTCATCAAATACGGCCGTTTAGCGACGACCCATTATGGTCGGCCCATGAACGAATGATTCCAACTCTAGCCCGTTTACGGCCATAATGTGGTCTGTTATTGCCACGTGTTTGGCCAACCGATCATATGGCCCGTAGAAGGCCCATTGATGATACGGCCCGTAGAAGGCCCATTGTGTCTACGGTTCGTAGAAGGCCCATTGATGATACGACCCGTAGAAGGCCCATTGTGTCTACAGCCCATAGAAGGCCCATTGTTTCTATGCCCTATAGAAGGCCCATTGTTTCTACGGCCCTTAGAAGGCCCATTGTTTCTATGGCCCGTAGGAGGCCCATGGTAACTACAGTAAATATGTAGCACATGGTTATTGTGGCCTAGTTTTTAAAAAATAGGTTATTGCAGCCACTAGCAAACCGCGGAAAAAGAACTGCACTGACTACAAGCAAACAAATAAACAAGATAATAAGGAAATAAATAAGCAAGCAACTTACGCTTGGCTATCACGGCTATTACACATATTAGATCCACCGGGCATCAAAGTTCGCCACCAGTGCAAATATAGGGAACAAAGCAGCATATCATATACACTGGTTGTCAATGTTGGCGACCAGTGCAAATAAACGCCACAGCAAAACAAGTCCAGAACTGAAGCCACTTCAGAAGAGCTCAAGAAACAATATCCTGGGTACCCATAATGCTGGCAAGATGCTTAGCAAGCTTATTAATTCTCTTGTTTGGCGCTTAAATCCTCCAGCACTTGCTGTTCCACCAGAAAGTATGCATCTGAATTATACAGGGACTTCCTCAGTCCTTTGGCTTCTTGTCGCATAACATATGATCGATTTATTTCAACTTGAAGTTGAGACTCAAGAAGCCGAACTGATTCAGGCAGCGAGTTCAAAGAGCTAGTGCCAACAGTAGTAGCCAGTAACTCGAACACTACATCAAGACAGGACTTTGGGGTTGTCTCAGTGTCTTCAATATAGTTTTTATCAGCTTTCTTGGAGACCAACAAGGATGTGTCACTATCTTGAACCTTATCTGCATTACTTTCTTTACCATTGCATAATGGGATACTCTTCTCCAATATTTTATCTGCGTTCTAAAAGAGAAACAAACAAACACATCCCAGGTTTACAATGTAGTATATGAAACTCATTTTGGTAAACCAGTTCAGTAGTAAGGTGGACAGGATAACAACATGAAACAAACATATATCTATGTAGTATGGTCACTGTATGGTCTATATCATTCTAGTTTATGTTGCCAAATCAACATAGATACAGTTTGAATCATATGTATTTAAGACAAAGCAGCATAGACAGAATATAGTGTGGGAAACTACACAACAATATGTGCATGGCATGAGAACATAAGTGTTTATTCAATTGAAACTGAAATCAACATAGAGCAAGTTACAACAGCAACCACGTTAAAGAAACGGGTTTAAAACATACCAATTGCGCCATTGGAGTTTCAATTGCATCCTTCAAATTTGAAATTGGTTGGTATGAGTAAATACAGTGAGGCAAGAGCAAAGTAGTATGAACCATAGCTACGGAACCTGACCTGAGAACAATTTTTCTGCTGCTTTAAGCATTGACTTGGGGTTCGGAGTGGTGGTCCTCGTGCTTCGGGCACTGCAGTTGCCTTACTAACTGCTCGTGTTTGGGTGCTCTGTGGTGGAGACGGTGATGTGTCAACTTGAACTGGGTTACTATCTGCTGGGGTTGGGGTTAGAAGGGGTGTAGCTGGTTCTCTGTCGAACTGGGTAGGGGTACAATCTGCGTGAGTCTGGGTTATGTGTGGTGGGGCTGGTTCTTGGGCAACTACAACAGTGGTTCTATCTGCGTCGACAGGTAGCACGATCTTTTCTAAAGACCGTGTTTTTACTCCCACAAATACTGCCATAACCCCCTCCAATTGAAATGGTTGATAAACAAGAAAATTAATTGAATGTACAGACATTGTAAGGTAGACAGGTGCAATGGATAGTAGGGAAGAAAACAGGGCATGAAACAATTCACATTTATGTTGTCTAACCAAACAGAATAACATGACATAATTTCACATATATGATGGCTAATTAAACAGGATAGCATGACACAATTTCACATGTATGATGGCTAACTAAACAGGATAGAATGACATACTTCAAAATATGATGACTATGTAAACAGGATGACATGATATAACTATACGATGTGTCTATTAAAGTGGTTGGCATGCCGTAAATCGCAAACATGCCGTCGATGGAAACATAATGGCATGATATAATTCATGGATAGAATGACATAATCCAAAATATGATGACTGTGTAAACAAGATGAGATGATATAACTATATTATGTCTTTAGAAAATGGGTTGGCATGCCATAATTCAGATACATGATGTCTATGTAAACATCATGGCATGATATAATTCAAATATATGATTTATATACTAAGCAAGTGAGCAGGAGGGCAATCGCATATATGATGTGTCAACTAAGGATATGGCATTTAATATTGTGTATATGATGTAAAAAATAAGCATTGCAATACAACATATGCATGATATGAGTAATATAACCCTGCCAAGTTTGAGCATACACCTCAGGGGGATAATAGGACTGGTCATCTGCCTCTAAATCCTCCTTTAAAGAGCTATCTGTAACCAGCAAGATATCTGCTTCAGCATGTAGCATTGTCTGCTCTAAAGACCTTGTTTTCACTTCAGATTTCTCCAACACCAATTCAAATGGATGATGCACAGGAAGAGCAGTTGAATATACAAACATTGTCGACAAATGCAATGAGAAATACAAAAAAAGGATGGCATGATATAATTCACATATATGACGCTTGGCTAAACAGCATAGCATTGCATAATTCACATATATAATGCCTTGCAACAACATAGCATTGCATAATTCACATATATAATGTCTTGCAACAAGATGGCATTGCATAATTCACATATATGGTAATTAGACACTAAATATGTGGCATTCACACAAAGCATGTCTAAACATGACATAGCAATGCAAGATACCATACGCACAATATGAGCAACATAACCCTGCCAAGTTAGAGCATGCACCTCGGGGGGGGGGGGGAATAGGACTGGTCATCTGTCTCTGGATCCTCATCTGAGGAGCTATCCATAACCAGCAAGACATGCGATTCGTCAGATAGCATTGTCTTCTATGAAGACCTTGTTTCCACTCCAGATTTTTCCATGACCGTGCCGAATGGTTGATGCACAGGAAGTGTAATTGAATGTACTAAAATTGTTGACAAATTTAACACTCAATAAAAAAATGATGGCATGATATAATTCACATATAAGATGACTGGCTAACCAGGGTGGCATTGCAAAATTCAGATATATGATGCCTGGCTAAATAATATGGCATTGCATGATTCACATATACGATAAAGAAACTAAACAGATGGCATTGACACAAAGCATGTCTAAACTAAGCAGATAAAATCTTTGATGTATACAGTAAGCAATGCAAGGCACCATATGCATGATATTACCAACATCAGCATGCCAAGTTAGAGCGAAGACCTCAGGGGGTAAATAATAGTGGTCTTCTCCTTCTGAATCCCCCTCAGAACAGTTATCTTCCTCTTGATTATGATTTGAAATGGGTGGAGGGGGCTGCCTTTGCGCCCACCATGGAGCGACATCTGCATGCAATTTTATTACCATGCAAGGCTCGTCTCTTTTGCTCTACATGTTCAGTTCCATTGTGTACAATAACTGACTTGCATAGGAATAAAACATAGAGAGATTATGTAAGGAGTGCATGCACAAATCCAGAGTGATGGTAGCAAACTGTGGATAGAACCAAAACCAATGATAGCAGACACATAATAGCTTTAGTAAAAAAATACAGATAATGGCTCCTTTAATGTTTGTTTCCACCCAACATGAAACTCATAGTAGACACCCGAGGTTAACCAGATAGTAGACAAATAGTACTGATTGTTGTCCCAATATGTACCCCACAACCATTTAAAAACTCAAGTTTCAGCATTAGTTTGGACCTGACTCGGAGTCTAATAGGTGAACACAACGATAAAGTGGCATGTCATCATATTAAGCGATGCATAACGTAAGCAGACACGGAAGAGTGCGACCCCTCTTGCGGACTCGTGTAGTCCTCAAGGTCATCTTCTCAATTGATGATGGTAATGCAGTTGTCGTGGCTGCCGGCATCGGGAAAGAACATCTAAGGCAGCGAAAGACAGTCTGGAGAGCGGATCCCTGCTGTGGTGAACCCTTCCGTCGTTGGAGCAGCTAAGCTGGGGTGGAACACAGCGCCGCAGGAGTAGGACAAACAATGCAAGGTTTTCTTTGACACATATCTATAACATCAGTAATTGTATAATGGCTTGTTTGAATTTGAGGATTCTAACAATGCAGAGATAGGAAATAGACAGGAATAGGATAGGAATGCATGTGCAAAATAGTGAATTTAAAAACACAGGATTTCTGCCAATCTGGGTGTTTGATTCACAAGAATTGGAAGATCACAGGATGCAAAGAAGCATGGTGAGATTATGTCAAACCACAAGAAAATGTATGGTTATAATGCTATTATGCTACTATCTCTTATTCTTGTGCTTCATGAATAGGAATTTGAAAAGGAGGACAAGTGGAAATTAAAATTCCTACGGTTTTTCTTTCGAGGAGACACTAAAGGAACAAATCCTACAATTTTCCTTTGCTCCATTCCTTTGAACCAAATTCATGAATAGTACTACCATAGGAAACTTTCCAATTCATATCTTTTTCCTTCACTTTTCCTTTCAAGCACTGGCGATTCTAGTAGGCAGGCTTGAGCAAGGAAAAGCCTAAACTAAAAAAAATGTTTTTGTGCTACTTCTATTACTGTGGACCCAGGCCACTGCCCTACTAGCTCAACTCCCAGGCTCATCAACAAATTGTAGATCGAAAGTATGTCTAGAGGGGGGTGATTAGACTACTTGACCAAATAAAATCTAGCCTTTCCCCAATTTTAGTTCTTGGCAGATTTTAGCAACTTAACACAGGTCAAGCAATCAACCTACACATGCAATTCTAAGAGTATAGCAGCGGAATGTAAAACAATTGCATATGAAGGTAAAGGGAAGGAGTTTGAGAAGGCAAACGCAATTGGAGACATGGATGTTTTTGTCATGGTTCTGATAGGTGGTGCTATCGTACATCCATGTTGATGGAGACTTCAACCCACGAAGGGTAACGGCTGCGCTAGTCCACGGAGGGCTCCACCCACGAAAGGTCCATGAAGAAGCAACCTTGTCTATCCCACCATGGCCGTCGCCCACGAAGGACCTGCCTCACTAGGGTAGATCTTTACGAAGTAGGCGATCTCCTTGCCCTTACAAACTCCTTGGTTCAACTCCACAATCTTGTCGGAGGCTCCCAAGTGACACCTAGCCAATCTAGGAGACACCACTCTCCAAGAAGTAACAAATGGTGTGTTGATGATGAACTCCTTGCTCTTGTGCTTCAAATGATAGTCTCCCCAACAGTCAACTCTCTCTCACAGGATTTGGATTTGGTGCAAATAAGATTTGAGTGGAAAGCAACTTGGGGAAGGCTAGAGATCAATATTCATATGGTAGGAATGGAATATCTTGACCTCAACACAAGTTTAGGTAGTTCTCTCTCAGAAAATGTATGTTGGAAGTGTAGGCATGTTATGGCTCTCTCCATGAATGAAGAGTGGGTGGAGGGGTATACATAGCCTCCACACAAAATCTAACCGTTACACACAACTTACCAATCTCGGTGGGACCGAATCATGAAACTCGGTCGGACTGATTCAGTAAATAATGTGACCGTTAGGATTTTCGGTGGGACCGACATGTCAACTCGGTGGGATCGATATGGTTAGGGTTAGGGCATAACCTAATCTCGGTGAGACTGATTACACAAACTCGGTGGGACCAATTTTGGTAATAGGCTAACCAGAGAGTTGGTCAGGCAAACTCGGTGGGACCGATTCGCTCATCTCGGTGAGACCGAAACGTTACAAAAGGGAAATAGAGAGTTTGCATTGCAATCTCGGTGGGACCGATCGCTCATCTCGGTTGGACCGAAACGTTATGAAGGCAAACAGAGAGATTACAATCCCATCTCGGTGAGACCGAGATCCCTATCGGTGGGACCAATTTGACTAGGGTTTGTGGCAGTGGCTATGACATCTGAACTCGGTGGCTCCGGATAGAAAGAATTGGTGAGGCCGAGTTTGACTTTTGATTTGGGTCATATGTGGATATGCGAAAGTAGTTGAGGGCTTTGGAGGATATCACTAAGCATTTTGAGCAAGAGCCTCATTAAGCAACACCTCATCCCTCCTTGATAGTATTGGCTTTTCGTATAGACTCAATGTGATCTTGGATCACTAAAATATAAAATGTAGAGTCTTGTGCTTTGAGCTTGAGCCAATCCTTTTGTCCTTAGCATTTTGAGGGATCCACTTTTCTCATCCATGCCATGCCAATCATTGAGCTTTCCTAAAATATTTATCTTGAAATAGCATTAGCTCAATGAGCTATATGTCGTTAGGAATTACCAAAACCACCCAGGGGTAGTTGCACTTTCAATCTCCCCCTTTCTGGTAATTGATGACAAGATATAGATCAAAGCTTCGACAAATGACAATAAGATTGAAAAACATTGTCGCTTTGAGAAGTATGTGATAAGTAAGAGCTCCCCCTAAATTTGTGCATTATTTAGAATTTGCTTTGGACTGCAAATGCATAATGAGTTAGGATCATGAGTCACTCTTCCATGTCACATACATCTTGGTGGAGCGCTCAAAATGATAATAATTAAATACATGCACTCATCACCAACACTACAAAAAAATACACTTCCGTGTTGATACGTGTTTGTCATAGTAGGTCGCGTTTTTTGTCATGCATATACATCCATGACGATTTTATGACAGAATCAAGATAGTCATACCTGTGCTATCATAGAAGTGTTCCATGACATTACCAAAATTATCATCACGGAAGTGTCCACTTACATGACCATAAATCGCGCGTCACAGAAGTGCTTTCATCAAGGCTGACCGACACGTGGCATCCACCGTAACGGAACGCTACTGGGTCCGGTTTTGGATCCGATAACCCGTTAACAACCCCGACCAATGGGGATTTTCCACGTGTAAAATCATCATTGGCTGGAGCAAACACGTGTCGGCTCACCGTTGGGACAGATGTCATCCACTCATTGGACCGAAGGCGCCTATGATACGACGACACGTGGCACGGCCCAATAGAGGCCCATTGTCGGTGTCAAAACCAGCGGATCTCGGGTAGGGGGTCCCGATCTGTGCGTCTAGGCTGATGGTAAAAGGAAGCAACGGACACAATGTTTACCCAGGTTCGGGCCTTCTCGATGGAGGTAAAACCCTACTTCCTGCTTGATTAATATTGAAGATATGGGTAGTACAAGAGTAGATCTACCACGAGATCGTAGAGGCTAAACCCTAGAAGCTAGCCTATGATGGTATGATTGTAATTGTGATCGGCTTTCTAAGAACCAACCTCTCCAGTTTATATAGACACCGGAGAGGGCTAGGGTTTACATGGAGTCGGTTACAAGGAAGGAAATATAATATTCGGATCGCCAAGCTTGCCTTCCACGCCAAGGAGAATCCCATCAGGACACGGACGAAGTCTTGAGCCTTGTATCTTCACGCTTCAATAGTCCGGACGATGTATATAGTCCGGCAATCTGGATACCCCCTAATCTAGGACTCCCTCAGTAGCCCCTGAACCAGGCTTCAATGACGATGAGTCCGGCGTGCAGTCTTGTCTTCGGCATTGCAAGGCGGGTTCCATCTCCGAATACTCCAAAGTACCTGTTACGACGAATAGTGTCTGGCTTCCCATCAATGTTGTGCTCCTCAGCTTCAGTGCCTCAATAATGACCATCTCCACGTGTCAAGCGAATGCGAGGAGCCGGGGCATTTTTGCATTCGCCACCCTCAATCATTCGGGCTGATCGTCTATTTGAAGAGACGGGGATTCTCATACCCAAACCTCACTCCCCCCCCCCCCCCTCGAGCAAGCATCCAACAAAGCATTCCAGAAAAAACCATTCCAACATGGCCGACCGTCGCAGCTCTTCCGCTCGCTCTCCTCGCTCCAAGCCAGGGGATTGGGAAGAGTGTTCAGTTCCTCATAGCCGTTTGATAGAGTTACAAACCCAAGGGTTCCTCCCACCGGCGTTCATGGTCCCCATCCACTACTAGGGAAAAGCCTAGCAGCAGCGCGGGTTTTGGCCCTCTCAGTAGCGCGGGTACCGGCGCTACTAATAAGGCGCTACAGCTAACTATAGCAGTAGCGCCTGTTGACCCACGCTACTGCTATACATGAATAGCTGTAGCGCTCTTTAGAAAAGGGCGCTACTGATATTATCTGCAGCGCTGTTTACAGGGAAGCGCTACTGGTAAGGCGGCGCTACTGCTAAATTTCCCCCCTCGCTACTACTAGTTTTATTAGTTTTTTTCCTACATATTTGTTTTTTATTTGTTTTGTATTTGAATAGGCTTTATACAATAATCTTTAGCATATCATCCACATACAAATGTAATCATAGCATATACATACAATTAGTCTCATCAAATCATGTCATCATCATAATCATCATCCAACACAAAGTGGTCTCTCGTCATCAATCTCAAAAATAGCGATACAAGTCTCGATTACTTGCAAATACATCGTCACCCATCTAAACAATGATATACGTGAGAATAGCTATCACTTTGAGTACATGAGTTTGTATCCCTCTCTCGCATTAGCGTGAACCTAAACTAACTACTGCCTGTCGCTCGAAAACCGAAAACCGGTACACCTGGGTGTGACACTCCGGCCACTTGTCGTATATATACTCCTGGCGTAGCACTTCTTCGCCATCTATGATCTATGCACCTGCATCGTCACATGAGTCGATCATATGCAACATATATAGTTGAGCAACAGAAAGAGACAGACTTGGAAAAAATAGAAACAACATATCATAAGCATAAATAACAAAGTTCATCGTACCCAAGAGTGATTTTCGCTAGTCGAGGAGGAGGACGGTTTAATTACATCACAAATAAAGTTTCACCGTGCATAACTCAAAGTTTTGTCATAAAAGAAAGTATGGACTAAACGGACACATTGTCATATATCGACAATCACTCCATCATGTCGTGCCATCCATCCATGTCAGGGAGATAGTCCTCGAGCTTAGTGAAAGGCTTCATGTCGAGACGCTGAGAGGCTATCCATGTTCGGACGTCTTCCCGCGACATTTGTCCTTCTGCGTAGAACATCCCTGTTTTTCCGACGACCTCATTCATGATGATTTGGGCAAGTTCGCGCTGGATGTTATAGAACTCAGCTCGAAGTCGATGATCCTCGATATCTCCTATGTCCTTTTCCCATTGCAGAATATGGGCATCGCCAGATCTAGGTGACATGTGAAGGTTCTGGTGATCCCGTCTATACTCCAGCATGTGGTGTAGGACATAGAATCCATCATTAAGAGAATTGTTCGGTTGCTGGATGCAGCAGAAGTCGGTCTTATGGCTGAAGGCGGCCCTGCTGCCCCTTCTCTTCTTGTTCCTAACCTCTCCACCCCTTGCTTGGTAGTAAAACATAGCACTATCGAGAACATCTTTGATGTGGGTGTAATCCTTTTTGTGAATGTTCTTCGACGAGTCCAAGTAAAGAGCGTGGGAGAACCGGGGGTAGAGGATGATGAGGACGGCGTGCCCGCCGCTGCGCAAAATAAGTACACCTCAAATTAATTAGCCTCCACCGTGCAAATGAATTATTGAAATCGAAGGAAGGATAGCAGCGCGGATGACTTACACGGGATGATATAGCAGTTTTTACAAAACGCGCTGCTGCTATAGCTATGTAATTTTCTTCCATTTTTTAATTTCCTTTTCTGTTTCTATAGCGGGGGTCTAGGACACGCGCTGCAGCTACATTAGCTATAGCGCCTCTTACAAACACACGTTGCTGCTATGCCTTCCTCCGTTTTTTCGCTTTTTCATTTATTTTGCTTTACATTTAATTTTTTTCCTTTCTCCTTTTTCTATTTCTTCCATTTTCATTTACTTTTCTATTTGTTTTTCATCTTATTTTATTTCCGTTAGTAGTAGCGCTCTTCTTAGGAAACGCGCTGCTACTTATGACGTAGCGGTAGCACGTTTCCTCCGTGCCCGCTACTGCTATGCGTAGCCTATCATTCTAGCAATGGGAATATTAGTAGTAGCGCTTTTGCCACTACACGCGCTACTGCTAAGGTTGTATCTGTAGCACGGTTTTTCTCCAATCGCTACTGCTATCTAGCACTTGCGCCCTTTTTTGACCTGTGTTGTTGCTAAATTTCTGTGTATAAGGTTTTCCCTAGTAGTGGTCTCCTAATCCATCTCCAGAGGAGCGAATATGCCTCATTCCGCATCTACTAAGGGGCGTCGGGTTTCCCATACACCCATTCCTTCATGGGCTCCTAGAGTTCTACAGTCTCCAGTTGCACAACCTTACCCCTGCCTCCGTACTACACATAGCAGGGTACATTGCCCTTTGCGAGCTATTTTTAGGCTGCGAGCCTCACTTCGGGTTATGGAAGAAGCTGTTCTGCCTTGTCCCCCGCAACCAGGGAGAATCCCTATGTCAAGTGGGCGGGGCCGACGTATGGTGCATTGCCGAGACCGGATACTTATCCGGCACTCCTAAGAAGGCACCCGAGATCTGGCCTTCAGAGTGGTTTTACATTGATGATATTCCCTTCCGGATCCAGTCCAGATAGGTCTCCCCGAGTTCAGTTATGCCCCACCGAGGGCACGTCTAAGCTGGCGCCCCGAGGCCCTCAAGAGGAGGATACTAGGGAAATACACTTCCTGATGAGCAGGATAAAGTTACTGGCCAAGTCCGGACTGACGATAGTCAAGGTTATGGCAATATGCATAATACGGGGGGTGCAACCGCTTCAATATCGGGGGAGACCCATGTGGCACTTCAACAGGGAAGATGATGCCACCTGCTGTGGCCGTAAGGGTCCGGACTCCGCCACTGCTCTGGCAAGGATATTGCCCGATTTATACAAAGGGGAAGAGGAAGAATTCCTTCACATTAAACCGCGGGATGGATTCTCCATGTACAACCCCCCAAACTGCGTAAGTTGTTATTCCTTTCCCTGCTTCAATTATCGCGGCGTTCTTCGCTAAGATTGACTGCTTCGATATTTCTGAGCAGGAACTGCGGAGGGTCGTAGAAGGAATCTCCAGCCCCTCCCCGCAGCCAGAGGACCCCGGAAGGGCCCTAGATCCAGGACTCGAAGAAGATCCGGATATTACCGTGTAGCTTGTCAACGGGATATTTATCAAGCGAGCTGTGATGGCGCCTCAGTGGCCATTATTGCCGACTATCCCGGACTGCTACCTACGTTGCGTGTAAGCCAAACTGAAAAACCCTATCCTCCGAAGAGGACTCCCTTCAGACATCATGCCTTACCTTTGAAGTGTCGTGTTTTTTGCAGAGACGACGGTCGGAGCGTGGGGCCGATCCCCTAGGGACTCGTCGACCACGGGCGTCCGGATCGGGAAGGCTCAAGAGGAAGGTGGTAAGGGTCGACACGCCGCAGAAGGGAGGTATTACTGTCGTTCCTAATGATAAAGATGAATTGATCCCACAAAGAATTATTACAGGTTATAGGATGGTAATTGATTTTCAAATTAAATAAAGCTACTAAGAAAGATCGTTACCCTTTACCTTTTATTGATCAAATGCTAGAAAGGCTATCCAAACATACACATTTTTGCTTTCTAGATGGTTATTCTGGTTTCTCTCAAATACCTGTGTCAACGAACGATCAAGCAAAGACTAC
The DNA here is from genome assembly GCA_963921465.1 of Triticum timopheevii. Taxonomy (NCBI): domain Eukaryota; kingdom Viridiplantae; phylum Streptophyta; class Magnoliopsida; order Poales; family Poaceae; genus Triticum; species Triticum timopheevii. Next base: position 176,712,598 of record OY997266.1, read on the forward strand.
TTTTACTTGCCCTTTCGATACTTTTGTTTATAGACGTATGCCTTTTGGTTTATGTAATACACCTGTTACCTTTCAAAGATGCATGATGGCTATATTTTCTGACTTTTGTGAAAAGATTTGTGAGGTATTCATGGATGATTTTTCCATTTACGGATCCTCTTTTGATGATTGCTTGAGCAACCTTGATCGAGTTTTATAGAGATGTGAAGACACTAGTCTTGTCTTCAATTGGGAGAAGTGCCACTTTATGGTTAATGAAGGCATTGTCTTGGGGCATAAAATTTCTGAAAGAGGTATTTAAGTTGATAAAGCTAAAGTTGATGCTATTGAAAAGATGCCATGTCCCAAGGACATTAAAGGTATACGAAGTTTCCTTGGTCATGCCGGTTTTTATAGGAGGATCATTAAGGACTTCTCTAAAATCTCTAGGCCTCTGACAAATTTATTGCAAAAAGATATTCCTTTTGTCTTCGATGATGATTGTGTAGAAGCATTTGAAATACTTAAGAAAGCTTTGATTTCTGTACCTATTGTTCAGCCACCTGATTGGAATTTACCCTTTGAAATCATGTGTGATGCTAGCGATTATGATGTAGGTGTTGTTCAAGGGAAAAGAGTCGATAAGAAGTTAAATGTTATTCAATATGCTAGTAAAACTCTAGACACTGCCCAGAGAAATTATGCTACTACTGAAAAAGAATTCATAGCAGTTGTATTTGCTTGTGATAAGTTTAGACCTTATATTGTTGATTCTAAAGTAACATTCACACTGATCATGCTGCTATTAAATATCTTATGGAAAAGAAAGATGCTAAACCTAGACTTATTAGATGGGTTCTCTTGCTACAAGAATTTGATTTGCATATTATTGATAGAAAGGGAGCTGAGAACCCCGTTGCAGACAACTTGTCTAGGTTAGAGAATGTTCTTGATGACCCACTACCTATTGATGATAGCTTTCCTGATGAACAATTAGCGGTCATAATGCTTCTCGTACTACTCCATGGTATGCTGATTATGCTAATTACATTGTTGCTAAATTTATACCACCCAATTTCACATACCAGCAAAAGAAAAAGTTCTTTTATGATTTAAGACATTACTTCTCGGATGACCCACACCTTTATAAAGAAGGAGTAGATGGTGTTATTAGACGTTGTGTACCTGAGCATGAACAGGAACATATCCTACGCAAGTGTCACTCCGAGGCATATGGAGGACACCACGCTGGAGATAGAACTGCACATAAGGTATTGCAATCCAGTTTTTATTGGCCTACGCTCTTCAAGGATGCCCGTAAGTTTGTCTTGTCTTGCGATGAATGTCAAAGAATTGGTAATATTAGTAGACGTCAAGAAATGCCCATGAATTATTCTCTTGTTATTGATCCATTTGATGTTTGGGGCTTTGATTATATGGGACCGTTTCCGGCCTCTAATGGATATACACATGCTTTAGTTGCTGTTGATTACGTTACTAAGTGGGTAGAAGCTATTGCAACTAGTAGTGCTGATCATAACACCTCTATTAAGATGCTTAAAGAAGTTATTTTTCCGAGGTTTGGAGTCCCTAGATACTTAATGACTGATGGTGGTTCACATTTTATTCATGGTGCTTTCCGTAAAATGCTTGCTAAGTATGATGTTATTCATAGAATTGCATCTCCGTATCACCCACAGTCTAGTGCTCAAGTAGAACTTAGCAACAGAGAGCTCAAATTAATTTTGCAAAAGACTGTTAATAGATCTAGAAAGAATTGGTCCAAGAAACTTGATGATGCATTATGGGCCTATAGAACTGCATATAAAAATCCTATGGGTATGTCTCCATATAAAATGGTTTACGGAAAAGCATGTCACTTACCCCTCGAACTTGAACATAAGGCATAAGCTATTAAAGAGCTCAATTATGATTTCAAACTTGCCAATGAGAAGAGGTTATTTGACATTAGCTCACTTGATGAATAGAGAACCAAAGCATACGAGAATGCCAAGCTGTTTAAAGAAAAAGTTAAAAGATGGCATGACAAAAGGATACAAAAGCGTGAGTTTAACGTAGGTGATTATGTTTTGCTTTTCAACTCCTGTTTAAGAATTTTTGCAGGAAAAGTTCTCTCTAAATGGGAAGGCCCTTACATTATTGAGGAGGTCTATCGTTTTGGTGCCATAAAAATTAACAACTTCGAAGGCACAAATCTGAAGGTTGTGAACGGTCAAAGAATCAAACATTATATCTCAGGTAATCCTATAAATGTTGAAACTAATATTATTGACACTGTAACCTCAGAGGAATACATAAGGGACACTTTCCAGAATGTTTCAGACTCCTAAAAGGAATAGGTATGTGGTACGGTTAGTAAACCGACTCCAAAACAGTTCTAATAGCAATTTTTCTCCGTTTTGGAATATTTAAGAAAATAGGAAAATAAGTAGTCCGAGAAGGACACTAGGCGTCCACGAGGGTGGAGGGCGCGCCCTACCCTACTGGGCGCGCCCCCTACCTCGTGGGCATCTCATGCGCTCCCCGGACTCCGTTTTCTTGCACGATACTTCTTTTAGTCAGTAAAAATTCATTATATAATCTCCCAAAGGTTTTGACCACCGTATCACGCAGAAATCTTCTGTCTTTGTTTCGAGCTATTTTTCTGACAGATCTAGAGCACCATGATGTCTTCAAGCGCTCCCAAGGACAAGTTTTTCGAGAGGGTCATCAACCCCTATCTCGCGGAGGTGCTGCATCACCCTCAAACCATTGAGATGCGTGAGGGGGTGCTGCACATCCGCGATGTGGAGGGACCAAGGAGTACCGGAAGCATGGAGACAAAGCTCGAAGCGATGGAACAACAAGTTTTCAAGTGCCAAGGGATGGTGGAGCACGGACTTAATGCCAACCAAATGATGATCACGGAGTTCACCAACAACCACAAGCTAGACGCCAAGAACATAGGGAGACCATCTTCAAGCTTCATGAGAAAATTGAGCACCTCCAAGCCCAGATCTATGACCTGCAAAACCAAAACTGTGAGTATGAATACAGATTCAAGAGGATGAGTTTGGCTGCAGATTTGAGGATCCCGGTGGCTCGATCATCCTTCTATGATGGCCAGCCTATACGTTGGAAGACGGACGATAAGCCTACATCAGCAACAACTCCTTCTTCACCACCTCCGAGGACATAATCACATGGGTATGGGCACTCCCCTTGGCAACTGCCAAGTTTGGGGGAGGTGCCCCGGTATCATATAACCATCACACTCCTATCTTTACCGTTTTACTTAGTTCGATCCTTTTGGTAATATCTTGATCTAGTAGAACATATGTAATTGAGTCTGTGAGCTATATATAATAAAGATTAGTGTTGAGTCAAGGGCTTTTGCTATCTTGCCATGATCTTGATAAAATAAAAAGAAAAAAAAAGAAAAAAAGAGTTCATATTGATCTTATGGATAGTAATGACTTCACATTAGAGAGTATGATGATTAAAATTTGTTGAGAGTTGGCAAGCATAGTTTTGGTCATTGTTGCAATTAATAGGAAGTAGTAAAGAAAGAGAGGTTCTCACATATAAATATACTATCTTGGACATCTTTTATAATTGTGAGCACTCATTAAAGTATGACATGCTAAAGAGTTGATGTTGGACAAGGAAGACAACGTAATGGGTTATGTTTTCTCACATCTCAGTTAAAGTATATTGTCATGGATCATTCAAACATGTTGAGCTTGCCTTTCCCCCTCATGCTAGCCAAATTCCTTGCACCAAGTAGAGATACTACTTGTGCTTCCAAATATCCCTAAACCCAGTTTTGCCATGAGAATCCACCATACCTACCTATGGATTGAGTAAGATCCTTCAAGTAAGTTGTCATTTTGCATGCAATAAAAATTGCTCTCTAAATATGTATGACTTATTAGTGTGGATAAAATAAGCTTTATACGATCGTGTGATATGGAAGTAATAAAAGCGATGGAATGCATAATAAAGGTTCATATCACAAGTGGCTACATAAAGTGACGTTATTTTGCATTAAGATTTCGTGCATCCAACCATAAAAGCACATGAAAACCTCTGCTTCCCTCTGCGAAGGGTCTATCTTTTACTTTATGTCTTTTACATTATGCAAGAGTCAAGGTGATCTTCACCTTTCCCTTTTACATTTTATCCTTTGGCAAGCACCTCGTGTTGGGAAGATCCTGATATATATATATCCAATTGGATGTAAGTTAGCATGAACTATTATTGTTGACATTACCCTTGAGGTAAAACGTTGGGAGGCAACACTATAAGCCCCTATCTTTCTCTATGTCTGATTAAAACTCCATAACCATAAGTATTGCGTGAGTGTCAGCAATTGTGAAAGACTAAATGATAGTTGAGTATGTGGACTTGTTGAAAAGCTCTTATATTGACTCTGTCCGATGTTATGATAAATTGCAATTGCTTCAATGACTGAGATTATAGTTTGTTAGTTCTCAATGAAGTTTCTGAATCATACTTGACATTGTGAATAGATTGTTACTTGAGCATAAGAAATCATATGACAAAATATACATATGTTGCTGTTATAAGAATGATCATGGTGCCCTCATGTCTGTATTTCATTTTTTATTGACACCTCTATCTCTAAACATGTGGACATATTTTTCGATATCGGCTTCCGCTTGAGGACAAGAAAGGTCTAAGCTTGGGGGAGTTGATACGTCCATTTTGCATCATGCTTTTATATCGATATTTATTGCATTATGGGATGTTATTTCACGTTATGTCACAATATTATGGCTATTCTCTCTTGTTTTGCAAGGGTTAACATGAAGAGGGAGAATGCCGGCAGCTGGGATTCTGGGCTGGAAAAGGAGCAAATATTGGAAACCTATTCTGCACAGCTCCAAAAGTCCGGAAACTCCATGAAAGTCATCTTTGGAATTAATGATAATTATTGAGCAAAATAAGTACTAGAGGGGGCCCACACCCTGGCCACCAGGGTGGGGGCGCGCCCCCCTGCCTAGTGGGCCCCCTGGTGGCCCTCCGGTACCCATCTTCTGCTATATGAAGTCTTTTACCCTGGAAAAAATCATAAGCAAGCTTACGGGACGAAACTCCGCCGCCACAAGGCGGAACCTTGGCGGAACCAATCTAGGGCTCCGGCGGAGCTGTTCTGCCGAGAAAACTTCCCTCCGGGAGGGGGAAATCATTACCATCATTATCACCAATGATCCTCTTGTTCACACACAAACACTTCACCGTGTACCTCCAACGCCGAGGGTGGTGCACCGCAGCTCACGTCGAAGGAGACCCGTCCGGAAGCGCGATACGCAGGCAATCCGGCGGGCGCTTTTGATGACCCGAAATCCCACACGCCCGGGAGGGACCCCGTCAGGGCGCGCGGCGGCTATGGGCTGCCCTAGGTCGACCTGATCTCCCCTAGGGCCTCGAGGTTCGCTGCCCTGCAACAAGAAGAACAGACGAAGAACGAGGAAGAAGAAGAACAAGGGAGAAGGAAAAGTAAAGGTAAAAAATGTAGATAGATTTGTTCGATTGTGTGTTGTTGTTCAATCGGCCGTCACCTCTTATCTATATAAGAGGCGGATGGACTTTCCGTACAAGAAAAGGACTTGCCTAGCCATCCAAATCATCAAAACCTAATAAAACACGGACTATTCAAGACCCCCGGCTCGGATGTCCGGCTCAAGGCCCGGATGATCAGGCCGAGCCCAGTTTTCTGATAGCAGCTTACTGTTTTGTGTCTATAATCCACATATGACCTCGGATTTGGACGTTTCTTATATCAAAATCAACCGCCTCGACGAGATGCACAACTTTCATGTTGAACACTTTTTGATCTGAGGCCATCTTGAGGGATTTGGGGCCGTTTTCTAAAGTATGCGCCAGAAAAACTTGTCCGGACTTCTAGACGATTGCCCTGATTGTCTGGCCTTTACCCGGATCATCCGGGACTTGACCCAGATCATCCGGCATCAACACCAACCTTCTGGAATCTTGATGCTCCAATTACCCGGATGATCCGGACCCCGGCCCAGATGATTCGGCCAACATTGTTGCAGCGCACGGCTTTGCCTACAATTTTTGCATATGACCTCGGATGGGGACGATCTTTATATCAGAATTGTCCGTTTCAACGAGACGAACAAATTTTCAGTTATAACTTTTTCCATCAGAGGCCATCTTAATTTGGTTCCATGCCATTCTCTAATCTGATGTCAACACAAGTATCTCCAAAATTGGCATATCTTTTGCACTCGAGCTCCGTTTTATACCATATTCATATCTATCTTGATCTTATCGAAGAGAGCCATCTCATGGTGACTTTCAACAATAAGTTTGAATTAATCTGGACATAGCTTCAAGCTACTCTTTATAACCGTGCCACTTTTGAGCGTCAGCACCTCTCTTCGGGAGGGGGTCAATCTCCATCAATATCTTCACCAGCACCATCTCCTCTCAAACCCTAGTTCATCTCTTGTATCCAATCTTTGTACCAAAACCTCAGATTGGTACCTATGGGTTGCTAGTAGTGTTGATTACTCCTTGCAGTTGATGCTAGTTGGTTTATCCGGTGGAAGATCATATGTTCAGATCCTTAATGCATATTAATACCCCTCTGATTATGAACATGAATATGCTTTGTGAGTAGTTACGTTTGTTCCTGAGGACATGGGTGAAGTCTTGCTATTAGTAGTCATGTGAATTTGGTATTCGTTCGATATTTTGATGAGATGTATGTTGTCTCTCCTCTAGTGGTGTTATGTGAACATCGACTACATGACACTTCACCATTATTTGGGCCTAGAGGAAGTCATTGGGAAGTAATAAGTAGATGATGGATTGCTAGAGTGACAGAAGGTTAAACCCTAGTTTATGCGTTGCTTCATAAGGGGCTAATTTGGCTCCACTAGTTTCATGCTATGGTTAGCTTTACCTTAATACTTCTTTTGTAGTTGTGGATGCTTGTAATAGGGGTTAATCATAAGTGGAATGGACAGCACCCAAGCACCGGTCCACCCACATATCAAATTATCAAAGTAACGAACACGAATCATATGAGAGTGATGAAAACTAGCTTGACGATAATTCTCATGCGTCCTCGGGAGCGCTTTTCTCATTATAAGAACTTGTCCAGGCTTGTCCTTGCTACAAAAAGGATTGGGCCACCTTGCTGCACTTTATTTACTTTCATTGCTTGTTACCCGTTACAAATTATCTTATCACAAAACTATCTGTTACCTACAATTTCAGTGCTTGCAGAGAATACCTTACTGAAAACCGCTTGTCATTTCCTTATGCTCCTTGTTGGGTCCGACACTCTTACTTATCGAAAGGACTACGATAGATCCCCTATACTTGTGGGTCATCACTAGGATGTTGGAAATACAGTCTTGGTTTGATAAAAAGGACCAACTAGCAGCGACGGCGACATCCATGGCCAAATATCTGCAACAGAGCGAAAAGGCGGCGATACTCCCGGAGGGAGTCACGTGGGAGTACATAGAGCTGCTCCTCTGGGCCGTGGAGCAAATAGATTCACTGAATCCGATCGTGAGGGAGCGGTGGTGGGAGTATCGATCCCCGATGGAGCATCCACCAGAGATTGAAGGATCGAGCATCTACAGGGTGCTGTTTGTGAGGGTGTCGTGATGGAGCGAGCCGGTGGAGTCTTCGTCGACCAAACCCAACTGCAAGAGGAGAAAAGCAGTTGGCCCGACGATGCTTCCCTGCCATCCTCTCCCTCGTCATTCACATTGTCTCACGAGGCGGCTTTCTGTGGCCGAGGAATAGGAAGGGATTGCCCCCCCCCCAGCCCAATAGTCGGGCAGGTTGTGAATTGTCAGGAGGAGCTTAGGGTTGTCAGTATTTGTAGGTTGTGAATTGTGTTTTGTGTTGTGTATTTTGAGAGTACTTTCAGATATGAATGTCTTTTGAATTTTAGATTTGCAGTATTGAGCATATGAAGTATTTTATGAATTCTAGAGATCTATTTTTAGCACTTAAAAAATGTAGTTTCATAGGAGTATAAAAGTGCAGACAATGTGATTCTCAGAGAAGAAACTGCAAGTTTTAGTTTCAGATAAAAACTGCAAGTTCAGTTTCAGATAAGAAACTGCAACTTTCAGAGATAGAGCATTTATATTAACACGGCCTTTTCAAACATTGTTAACATCATGTTGGAAGTTTTATTCATGGTTGAAAATGGAACTACCAGCCAGTTAACATCATGCTGATCAACATTCATGCATAGCACATCTTCATATGATGCACAGTCAAAAAGATATGCTATTTTCAAAATGCCCACACAATGTCGAGTGTGCGAAAAACAGAGAAAATGAGGGACGAAGTTTTGGCAAGTGTTGGACGTGGCATGCGTAGATGACAATGTGGACCCACATGTCAATAAAGGCAGAAGCAAAAAATTTGGAGATATTTTCCATGCATCAGGTGGAATCGAACCCGGGCGAAACAGCTGTCAGGTAGTGTCACTTGGCCACTAGGCTAGTTCAGTACTTTCGTTACTAATAAGGCACTTCCTCAGGTGGTCGGATCTCCTCCTGCGCCTTTGTGCACTCGCCGCGGCGCCGCTGTCTACCGTTGTGAACATGTTGAACAAACGAGAGGAATCTGGAGAGGACTATACGTGGAGAGGTGGACAGTCGGGACCCACCAGGTCTATGGTCGTACGCAAGCAAGTGCCTCATCAAAAAAAATACTTCCTCCTAATGCTATACTGACGTTGGGGCCCACAGGTTTGTCAACATAGTTACATTTTTAGGTGCTTCAACGTAGTTACTATAGGAGATAAATTCACAACGAAGCCGGGGAGCTGGCAGGTATCATTTATTATCACTGGGGCAGCAAGTATTTGCTGGGTTTTAGGTTGCCCTGTCTACTTTTTTAACATGCGCAGCCCACGACATACCGGTTTGTATTCTCTTGAGGACCGTCATGTATCGACCGGCCTATTGACCTCCCATCTGAGGTTTTATTTTTCCTGAAACATCGGCAGCCCAATTTATGTTTTTTTTTTGAAGAAAACGCAGAGGTCTGTTCTATTTTTCTATATAAGAATAGGAACGCCTGGTCCAACTTATGTTTCCCTTCTAACTATATTATATATAATTAAGTTATTTTATGTGTTATTATATATTATTGTTATTGTCATCATATATTTAACAGATACTTACATATGTAACAAAACAATATCCCACATCTTATTAACTTATAAAAGTAATTTCTTAACAATAAAATCCTGGATTTTTTTGGCAACGAAAATCCTGGTGATTGTGTACAAAAACTTGTAAGATTTAAGGACCAATGTAATAATAAATCACTTATTATTTAAATATATTTATAACAAAATGCTCAGCCCCTGTTTATTTTTTGATAACATTGCTGCGCCCAACCCAACATTATAATTAGAATCAGCCTAGCAAAATCATGTATTTCGAGAGAGTGCAAATGGCCTGTAATTTTTAGGAAAAAAATAAATGGGCCGCATGGACACTACATTATTTGTTCACCCAGCCCAGCTAATGGACTGTAATTCTGAAAAAAGAGGTCAAATTAACTATAAATTCTACCCCGCAAAAGAAAGACTGTAAGTTCTGAAAAAATGGGTTGAATACGTGCCACATTTTTTCAGGCTAGAATATGGGCCAATAGGTCGAAGCCAACGCAAGTCGTTGTCAACTTAGTCAACAAATGATTCTGACATCGTTAGCCATTGGATTTACATCCAACGACCGTCATCCATCTTCAATCTCTCGTGTTCTTCCTCCAGCGCCGCCGGGACCACCTGCTCCCGCCTCCTGCTTCTAGTAGTTCTACTTAGCATGCTTCCCTGTGAAGCGCTACTCCACCATTGGCTAGGCCATCCCTCCACCCCTCCACAACTCCTGTTCTTCTCCACCTACTGCCGAACCACACCGCACCAGAACTAGTTAACCCTCGTACACTTCTCCGTCTGCGACTCTACTCCCGTGTCTTCCCATCTCGGGCTCGTTGCTGTCTGGGGCCTCGTCGTCGTCCACCACCTTGGATGCGCTCGGCATGAAGTGGTCAACGTAGTTAACGAACGACACCATCAGAAGTAGACTGTGCGTAGAGAGGCTGACAGCTGGGTCCACGGCCGCACGCAAGGAAATGCCTCCTTATTACACGCAAAATAATGATTCGTCCACGTGATAGCTGGGACCCACCGGAAGGGCCTCCGTATTTTGTGAAAAAAACATTCCCCCCGCTGACAGGTCGGACCGACCAGCTATATCTTCGCACGCAAGGAAGTGCCTCCTTATTACGCACAAAAAAATGAATACCCCCTGCTAGCTGGGACCCACCATAGTGGGAGGCTGACTTGTGGGACAACTAAGTTGACGGGGACGGAGGGCTTTGTCAACTTAGTCAATATGAACTATTCTAGCTCTAGTGACCGTACGATGTCCATCCAACGTCCGTAGTGCTTCTTCAACCTCTGGTCTTCTTGCTCTAGCCGCCCAAACCAGCGTCGGTCGTGTCGCGTGCTCTTGCCTCCCATAACCGGCTGTGATGCCGCGGAGGCCTCACCGCCCCCTACTACTCGCACCGCTGGCTAGGCCATCCCTCTACTCACCCACATCCCATGTTACTCTGCGGCGACGGCAGCCTCACACCACAGCAGAACCAGTGAACCCTCGTACTCCTCTCCGCGTGGGCATCAACTACCGCGTCTTCCCCGGCTCCGTGTCGTGCACTTCCTAGGCCTCACCGTCGTCCACCACCCTGGTGCTCTCGGGCGGCGTGGTCAACGTGGTCAAGGAACGACTTCCATCGGAAGAGTAATGTACGTGGAGAGGCTGACAGCTGGGTCCACGGCAGCCGCAAGGAATTGGCTATTTATTACACACAAAATAATTATTCCTCCACCTGACAGCAGGGACCCATCGGATGGGCCACCGTATTTCACGAAAAAAACATTTCCCCCTGACTGCTGGGACCCACCAGCTACATCTTCGCACGCAAGGAAGTGCGTCCATATTACGGGCAAAAAACGATTCGCCCCCCTGACTGCTGGGACCCACCAGCTACATCTTCGCACGCAAGGAAGTGCCTGACAGTCCGGACCGACCTGGTCGAAGCGTACGTAGCGTTGTCATTCTGGTCGCGAATGTGTATGTACATATTGGTCGATGTAGAGGCCTGCACGTGTCTTAGTACAGGCGCGCACGTAGCATGTACACGTATGTACAACGACCAGGGTGCAAGAAAGAAAATACAGCCACGTACGTACATAGAGGCGGGGTCTCGAACGCCTATTCGGCAGGGCTCGTGTACATGGCTGGGTCGGAATGAAGAAACTGCGTCGTCATCGTGTGCATGGGGAGCCAACCGGCTGGGTCGGAACGGAAGGCATCGTCGTGTTCATCGGGAGGGCTTGGACGGAACAGCGGATGGAAATGAGGCATAGCGTACCGCAGAACGGAGGAAACGGCCTTGTGTTCAACCGGACACGGTTCAAACGGGATCCTGTTCATCGGGAGGGGTCTAGCATACCGCAAAACAGAGGAAACGGACTTCTGTTGGACCTCCTACAGTCGAAACGGGGTCCTGTTGATCGGGAGGGGTGTGGCATACCGCAAAACGGAGGAAATGGACTTGTGTTGGAGCGCTATGATCGAAACGAGGGTCCTGTTCATCGGGAGGGGTGTGGCATAACGCAAAATGGGACTCCATGGGATACTGTTCATCTCCACCGTCGACCTCCTCCAGCCTCCACGGGCTACTGTTCATCCACCGTCGACCTCCTCTAGCCTCCACCTGCGACTATTCCTCCACGGGCTCCTGTTCATCCAGCCTCCACCGCGCGCTCCTCCACCGGCTACTGTTCAACCAGCCCTCTCCATGGGGTCCTATTCAACCACCCCTCCACGGGCTACTGTTCATCCAGCCCTCCACCGGCTACTGTTCAACCAGCCCTCCATGGGGTCCTATTCATCCACCCCCAACCGGCTCGATCGGGCTCCTGTTCATCCAGCGGCAACGACCTCTACTACCACGGGGTCCTATTCATCCAACCCTCCACCAGGAACTGTTCATCCACCCCCCCCCCCAACAATGCTCACTGTTCATCCAGAGGCAGCATCGATCGGCTTTAGTTAGCAGCAGTAGCGAAGGAATCGCTCGATCGGGTTCAGTTAACAGCCATCGATTGATCACTCGGGTTCAGTAACGCGTAGCCTGCAGTGCAATCGCTCGGGTTCAGTAGGCGAACACCTCGCTCGGGTTCGGTTAGAGCCCAACACCTCGCACTCGCGCGCATGCGTGTACAAGAGAAACACACAAACCTTCATGCATCGCTCGGCCCCGACCACACACCGTAACCAAAAACACCCTGATATTTTCCTCGCCCTTGCTTCTACCATGGTTTTTTCCGTCATGGACGGCCCAAAGAATGTCATGCAGATGCGTCTCCGGCCCACCCAGGACGAAAAGCCCATTTTCTGTCATGTTTTTTTTTCATAGAAGTAGGAGCCCACCACATCTATGATGATACCGGGTTTTGTCACAATTATCGTCATAGAAGTGTCATAAGTATGACAGAAAAAAATTGTTTGGCCCAAAATGTCACGGATGTGTCTTTCTTTGGTAGTGGTGCATGTTCAAAACACAACAATGAAAAAGAAAATAGGCTGGAAAAAAATTTGTGCAGAGGAAAGTAAAGTAAAACTTACTCGTAACTTTCCACAAACGCCCTTCCTAATCATGTCGTTCTTAATGATTGCCTTGATCAGACCATTATTCCATGCTTTGACCCTTGAACAGTTGGCGTGCTCTCATCCACATAATCCTTGTGGATTGTCTTGTAGTCCACATCAAGCAACTTGAGGTAAAGGAGCTATTTCAAAAAACAAAAAACACATGTAAGTTGCAAAAAATCTATCCATCTTGTTAATAATAGAAAGAAGACAATGAACCGAAAAAGGGTGGGGGAAGGTCTAGATCATTTTACCACTAGGTGAAAAAGGCAAAATCATATTGTGTTCTTGTTGTCTCCAAAACCAATGAAAGCAAGCCTATGTTGGTCGACGACAAACTGGCAAACATTTGAATTCATAATCTCACGTGGATTTAGCGCAGCAGAGTATGCGCGTGGGGACACCTTCAAGCTTGTGGTCGGTGCAAGAAAACAACTGAAAACAATGACAAGCCAGGCACTTAAGAAGTAGTCATCAGCAACAACTCCCGGCTCCTTTATCATTTCGCACCACTTGGTCACTGTTGGCGTGGGCCCTGTAGGGATGTTGAACATCTCATTGACAACCTAACTATGTCTGGATCCACTTCATACACAGCCTTCTTCTGCCCCCTTGGCAAGCCCCAAATTCTTTCTACGCTTGTTGCGTCAACTGGGATCTTCCCCCTATCTGGGATAACAAGCTGCGACAACTCAGGGTCATAACACTTCATGACAAACTTAACAAGATCTCCCTCCATTATTCTTGTGCCGATATCAAGCACGCCGCCAGAGCTGATATCATCGATGGCATCCTTTTGTATATCCTCAAGGCCACTGTTTAGGACAAAAAGTCTTGAAGGTGATGCCATGTTTCTCGGTGGCGGCCCACTGCTTGCAATCTGCATAAAAGAATGTATAGAAGAATTCATATTAAAAAAGGGCAGAGACTACAATTATAATAAACTGAGTAACCCACTGTATTAAACTGAGTAACCCACTATGCTAAACTAAGCAAACCACACCATAATTAAAAAAAAGAGTTGTCTTTGCTAAAAACTGAGCTACTAGAACTATATTGGACTGCAACTGCTAGTACTAAACCAGGCAACTGCTATACTACTATTCTGCTGCTTATCAAAGATAGGAGTGTATACAAATGACATGTTGATTAAGCATTAAATATTTCAAAAAGAAAGAAACAGATGTCTCCCTTCTTTCAAGTTTTTCATAAAAAATACCTCATCCCCAACTTTATTCGTACGTTTTGGATGCCTCCCTCCTTCATCACGAGGGGCGGAATCGGTGGCCCGTTTCCTCGGCCGACCACCCCGGGCAGAATTGGTGGTCCGTTTCCTCGCCCGACCACCCCAGACAGGATCCTCATCCATCCGCCCACACTTGCGTCCAACATTACTCCTTGCTATTTGAGCCACCACCTCTTCTCCCTCATTTTCACCATCAGTTCTCCCCACGGTCCTTTTGCTTTTCTGAGACATTTTGTAAAAGAAACACACCAAAAAATGTCATGTTCGTGAAAAAAATACAAATCTCTATAAGCACAAGTTCTGCCTGTAGGCAAAAAAGGAAATTTTGTGACTTCATGTCATTGGGAGCTGAAATGATCTGCATTTACTCCTACCCAGAGATAACTCAACTACTGAATGCTAGTACTTGTAGAAGCAACTTGGTGCTAAAAACTAGGCAACTACTAACTATTTTTGTGGCAACTAAAGACAAAAAACAAGCACATATTACTCCTCATCACAAAAACAAAGCACATATTCGTCTTCATCACATAGCTAGCCATAAGAAAACTCCTAAAAGTTGCCAATTATTCACGATGATATCTCATCTTCTATTGAAAGTTGCGATAAAACCGCAACTCGACGGTGAATCTAGTCAACGTCATGTTTGGTACACTAATTTAAAGAACACTACAAAATGATAACAACTTGGTGGTGGAATCTAGGCACTTGGATAGTAATGAGATGGCAATGGCGAAAAAATGACCAACCACAAAAACCATCTTCCCCAAAAAAAATAGTGCTGCTTGATGTTGAACACAAAGGTAACTACTGCACCTATTTCGTGCAACTGTGGATACTATGAAGTTCAATTGCCCCTCCATCACACAAAATGCAGGAGAAACAAAAAGCAACTACAATCATATCTCTATACAACTACATCCGGGGATCCAAGCAACATAAAAAATAAAACGAATCCTATGCCCTGGTCGATAGGATAGTATAGAGTTTGATTGGATGAAAACTAAGCAACTACCATCGTATTTCTATACAACTACATCCAGGGATTCAAGCAACATAAAAATAAAGTGAATACTATGCCCTGGTCGCCAGGATACTATGAAGTTCGATTGGATGAAAAATGAAGCAACTATTATCATATTTTTATACAACTTCATCCGGGGATTCAAGCAACACAAAAATAAAAATGAATCCTATGCCCCGGTCAGATGCATCCCCTTACCCTGCCCCTCCAGACTGGTACCGCATCGTGCTATACAAACGGTTTTTAACCCCTTCATGCGACGGCATTTGGAATCATCGCCTAGTGAGTGACGGCGATAGGAGGGATCCTTCACACACGACCCAGAAACCGTCGGGGATAGGTGAGCGACTACTGACGATCGCCATAGAATAAACGTATGAGAAGCCGCCCCAGTCCCACACGTTACATCTCAACGTTACGTTTCCGATCAGAGAGACATCCCAAATGATTACGCCGCTATAGTCGTGTGAAAAAGGTGGACACCAACATTTGATCTACAGATATATTTGTGATAGGTACGTTACCGCATACAGTTCAAGAATGTAAAATACGTGCGGTGCCTCTAATGACACCAACGTGTCCATTTTTGTAACTGTGTGCGATTGGTATTCCTATCACACACGCACACTGGTTTGAAACGTTTGTCGTATTACCATGAATCGCACACGCATATGAGACGAAATCGTGTGTGCGTCCATTGGGCATCACAAACGTTTCACGTCAAAGAACCATCTGTTCTCTATTTTTCATTGCACACGTTATTTTCTTTCTCACCGTGTGCACATTATTTTGTTCGCTACTGTATAACTTAATTTTTCCCTGTAACTTATTATTCGAATTGGAAATTTTGAAATATGAAACGTGCAATTCAAATTCTCAGCCCAATGGTTCAACAACGAATCCATAAATAAAATTGTCAGTACAATATGTTCAGTAATTACAGAATTAGACAGTAATTAACTATGATGAACCACAATATTTAGAGCCGGTAAAGGTGAAGAGACAAGTGTAAATCATTTTGATTGCCGATGGTGTTGAAGAAGCGGAATGTCCATAATGTGCCTTCCTGCATGCCGTAGGCACGAACAACTTTTGTCCAACCCCTTGTGACGATTGCTCGCCCATCCTTCACTGCCTTCAGGAAGACTTCTAGAGCATTCTCATGGTAGCATGAATTATAGACTTTAACCTTAGTTGCCTCCACTCTGGTCATGTAGTTTGCAAGGTAACCATCAGTAAATAGCTTTGGAAACCACTGGAAAGAGAAAAATATCATATATTGAGGTCTAATAGAGTAACTTGTTGTGGGCAGGGGGGAAAAGGCAACACATTACTTACCATCCTAAAGTTCACTGTTGTCTTGGACAAAGTGTAAATAAAGAGCTTAATTCCCATCACCTGTTTCTTTCGCCTAACAATCTTTCTTAGTTTCCTCACTTGACGCTTGTTCATGAATATCTCATTGCCCATATGCAAAAGGGGTCGAAGCGTGGATCAGTACCGCTCATATATGTACCTACAAGCAACTAGTAAATGTTAGAAGCTAAACTGAGATTGCACAAATGATGTGAAATACAACTACCTACGTTCCTAAGTACAAGTATTTTTAGAGATTTCAATATGAACTACATACGGATGTATATAGAATTATAGATATAGTTTAGATTAGAATCTAGATTCACTCATTTTGCTCCTTATGTAGTCTATCTCTAAAAATACTTATATTTAGGAATAGATGGTGTATAAGACATGGGATGCAGCTAACCTCGACGGCAAACAATAACATCGCCCATTGTAGCCCTGTTTAAGTACATGGAAATCCAATGTTAACTACAACAGGGTTAACATCCACCAAAAATAGCAAATGGTAATAAAACGGCAGCATCTGTAGTGATACCTTCATTGCGAAAGAGTAGCACGGTAGCGAAGGGACAGATTAAAAAATGGATACAACTGGTAATTGCAACAGGCTTAACAGCATCCTAAGTCATGTTTTGTAAGTTTGTAGCCATTGAAATATAACTGTTTAAAAATGGATACAACTGTTAATTGCAACATGCTTAATAGCCATTGAAACCGGTACTGATAAAAATGCAATTGGCAGAGTTAAACATCACAAGGCAGGTGTTGCCAGAGCAGAGAATGGCCCAGTTGTCTATAAAAAGGTAGGGAAAATAGCTAAAACGTGTTACGCATGTTTACTACAACATGCTTAATACATCGACCGTACAAAATATAGCCATTAATTGCAACTAGTATTGGTAAGATTGAACTGGTGAATTCATACTTGGTAAGTCCTGAGAGGTAGTTGCTGGGGCACTTCATTTTGGCGAGAGCCTGCCCAAAGTCGGCGGCGACGGAGGTGAGCTCTTCCTCCGGGTCGAAGCGTGGATCAATGTCGCCGACATGTGTACCTACAAGAAGCAAGTAAATGTTAGAAACCAAACTGCAATTGCACAAATGATGTAAAATACTGTAAGACATGGGATGCAGCTAACCTTGACGGCAAACAATAGCATCACCCGTTATGGCCCTGCGTAAGTACATGGAAAGGCATTTTAAGTACAACAGGGTTAGCATCCACCAAAAATAGCAAAATGGCAGCATCTCTAGTATATCTTCATTGCGGAGATTAGCATGGTAGCAAAGGGACAGATTAAAAAATGGATACAACTGTTAATTGCAACAGGCTTAACAGCATCCTAAGTCATGTTTTGTAAGTTTGTAGCCACTGAAATACAAATGTTTAAAAATGGATTCAACTGTTAATTGCTACAGGCTTAATAGCCATTGAACCGGTACTGGTAAAAATGCAATTGGCAGAGTTAAACATCAAAAGGCAGGTGCTGCCAGAGCAGAGAATGGCCCAGATGTCTATAAAAAGGTAGGAAAAGTAGCTAAAACATGTTAGGCATGTTTACTACAACATGCTTAATATATCGACCATACAAAACATAGCCATTAATTGCAACTGGTATTGGTAAGACTAAACTGGCGAGTACATACTTGGTAAGTCCCGAGAGGTAGTTGCTGGGGCACTTCATCTTGGCCAGATCGTGCCCAAAGTTAGTGGCGGCGAAGGCGAGCTGTTCCTCCGGGTTGAAGCGTGGATCCGTACCACAGAAATGTGTACCTACAAGCAACCAGTAAATGGTAGAAGTTAAACTCCAAGTGTACAAATGATGTGAAATACTGTAAGACATGGGATGCAGCTAACCTCGACGGCAAACAACAGCATCGGCCATTATGACCCTGTGTAAGTATATGGATAGGCATGTTAAGTACAACAGGGTTAGCATCCAGCAAAAATATCAAATGGGCAGCATCTCTAGTGATATCCTGAGTCATGTATTGTAAGTTCGTTGCTGGTATTGGTGAAATTGAGCTGGACAGTTAATACTTGAACATCACACAGTGTGCAGTACTAAAATAAACAAGGCACGAACATGCTTAATACGTCAACTGTACAAAACATAGTCATTGCAAGTGGTATTGGTAAGATTTAGCTGGTCAGATCATACCTGTTAAGTCCTGGGGGTAGTTGCTGGGGCACTTCATCTGGGCTAGAGCCTGCACCATGTCGTCAGCGGCGGAGACGAGGTGTTCCTCTGGGTCAACATGCACATTGACCATCGTGCCATGGACCGCCATCAGCTCCTTGACCTCCATGTGATATGTGGTTGGGCTTGCACGGCAATGCTCTGGAGGTAGGGTGGTGGGGATTTGGAGGATGTTTCGCAGGCGCCATTTAAGCAATCAGGCCGGGGGCGTGATAGAGATTGGTGGGTTATCTGACTAGATCCGAGCAGAATGTAGATGTGGTTGAAGTTGTGGTTGCGATGGTGGCGGTTTGAGCTGCCAGTAGGGGAAGGCGGGGGGAGGGGGAGATGCTGAGGAAATTTGATGGGTGGGGATGTGGTTGGAGGAATAAATTTTCAAAATCGCGCGCCTAATGAAAATTTCACTGCGAAACTTGAAACTTGGGCGGGGGAAACACACAGCGTAGAAGAAGCGCGTAAAATACTCGTGTGTGAGAAAAGAGAAAATTAGCAGACCCCATCTCCAAAAAAATGTACACATGTAGTTGATTTTTCGGTCAATGGTACACCTGGTTTATTAGGAAACATTGCACAGGTAACTGACTTATGGATCATTAACGCAAAAAAACGCACATGGGTACGCCATAGAAACCGTGTGTTTTGTGATCTTCTAATAATTCTTATATCTATCAGCATCTCCAAAAATCTCTTTCATTGTTCAGGATTATTCAATGTACATGAATGAGGCAAGGTGACACCTAATGAGCAATCATCGGTTTATGAAATGCAATCAAGTGTCAACCTGCCTCGCTCGCGTAGCAAGATTTGATCCTATGCAACAAGAGAGAAGCTTGCTTCCATCCGCCGACGCGGCAATTTAAGCCAGTGCGCGGCCAACACGCGCTGCGAGGTGGGACTAAAACCAGCTGCGGCCAGCTCTAGTCTCCTCCGGTGGCTGCAGACGGACGTTTCAGTAGTATTTTGGGCCGGGGTGCGGCTACAAAACTTCAGTGAACACATGCTAATCAACGCTCAAAGCCCTCAAAGGAAGCGCTTACCGACATTGTATGTTAATAATAGATAGTACAAACTTAAAGTACTACTGGTAAATAGCTCTAAGACTACGGGCGGCACACACACTAACTACTTCTCACATGCTGCCATCGGGGCATGCTGGCCAGACGTCGGCGTTCTCCTTCCCGGCCTTGTAGGCGGCAGCCAACCGTGCTTCGATCTCCGCCATGCTCTCCTCAGCACGGCATGCAGCCTGTTCTTTCATGTGCCGGCAGGACTCTCTTTTCTTGACTGCTTTCTTTCTTTTCTGCTCCTTATGTGCGGCTTTGGCCGCCTATAGATCCACCATCCATTCGGCCATGGCATCCTCAAAGTCCGCCCACGTAACTGTGTGGCCGCCGGCGGCGACGAACTCGGCGCAGCGAGATGCCATCACTTCCTTACCATGTGTGCGGTCGCAGACAGCAAGGAACGCGGCGCAGCAGGGTGCCATCGCTTCCTTACCAGTTACTGTGCGCCGCGGTGCCATGAATGATGCTTGGAGAGAGCTCTAGGACGGAGGGGCCGGGTAGCCGTATAGTGCGGTGGTTTTTAAGAGCTCAACGACAAATGACAAAGAAAATTTGGCTTCCCTTACAATTTTGCTCGTTCATTATCGCACACGGTTGATCTCCGTTGCCTCCGGAAATAGTGTGTGCTGAGCCTATTGTGTGTTGCGTTATGATTGGCCAGAACCCCAGCCACGCGGATCGTGCTTGTGCACCGTAGGATGTGCTGCGATCAAACGACAATCCATGTCCCTCACATCACACCCGTGCAGCTATAGATGGATTGGATTTATATGCGCTAAATGCCTAGAAAATGCACATCATCCCCTAAATATGGTAAATGAGCCCGGAAAAATGCCAAATTTGAACACGGTGATTTGCAGGGTGTATGTTCGTCATAGAAAAAACTCCAGGGCAAAGAATGAAGAAAATTTGGATTCCCCTTCAATCTTGGTGATTTCCCTCTCGAAAGCACGGAACGTCCTCGGTGATGGTTCGATTTACGAAGAGCGTGCATGACGACATAAGCCAAACCTTCTCAAATTTTACCAGGGCATGGTGAGGCCATACCATGGCACCATGCCAGGCGTCATGTTTTTCAAGCATTTATTCCATTTTTCTATAGTTAAAACCCAATAAACAAACGTTTGTGGTAGACTATTGCCACACATTTCATCGAAATATTTGTCCATTCCTTGTAAAAGTCATGAGAATTTACTAAATTGCACGAGCATGGTTTTCCATGCCGTTCTTGTGCATCCTTTCATGCACGGATTGTTTGAACTTGAATTATGTGCATTAATGCCTAGAAAATGCACATAATCCCCTAAATATAATAAATGAACCCAAAAAAGTGCCAAATTTGAACACGGTGATTTGCAGGGTGTATGCTCATCGTAGAAAAAAACTCATGGACAAAGGACAAAGGAAATTTGGATACCCCTTCAATCCTGGTGATTTCCCCCTCGAAACCATTAAACTTCCTCGGTGATGGTTCGATTTATGAAAGGCGTGCATGACAACATAAGACAAACATTCTCAAATTTTTACCGGGGCACGGTGAGGCCATACCATGGCACCACGCTAGGCTTCATGTTTCCCAAGCATGTATTTCATTTTTGTATATTTGTTAACCTAGTAAATGACGCGTTTATGGTTGATTATTGCTGCACATTCCTTGAAATATTTGCCCATTCCTTGTAAAAGGCATGAGAATGTACTAAATAGCACGAGCATGATTTTCCAGACCGTTCTTGTGCACCTTTTCATGCACCGATTGTTTGAATTTGAATTATGTGCATTAATGCCTAGAGAATGCAAATAATCCCCTAAATATGGTAAATGAGCCCGGAAAAATGTCAAATTTGAACACGTTGCATTTGAGGCAGTATGTTGATCGTTGGAAAAAACTGAATGACAAACTAGGACGGAAATTTGGATTCCCCTTCAATCTTGGTGATTTCCCTCTCGAAAGCATGGAACTTCCTCGGTGATGGTTCAATTTATGAAGGGCGTGCATGACGACATAAATCAAACCTTCTCAGCTTTTTACCAGGGCACGATGAGGCCATACCATGGCACCATGCCAAGCGTCAAGTTTTTTAAGCACGTATTTCATTTTTCTATAGTTGATAACCCAATAAATGACGCGTTTGCGGTTGAATATTGCCATGCATTCCCTTGAAATTTCTGCCCATTCCTTGTAAAAGGCTTGAGAATTTACTAAATACCACGAGTATGGTTTTTCCAGATCGTTCTTGTGCACCTTTCATGCTCCGATTGTTCGAATTTGAATTATGTGGATTAATGCCTAAAAAATGCACATAATCCCCTAATATGGTAAATGAGCCCGAAAAATGCCAAATTTGAACACGTTGCATTCAAGGGGGTATATTGATTGTAGAAAAAAACTGAATGACAAGCTAGGAAGGAAATTTGGATTCCCAGCCCCTTCAATCTTGTTGATTTCCCCCTCAAAACCATGAAATTTCCTCGGTGATGGTTCAATTTATGAATGGCGTGCATGACGACATAAGGCAAACATTCTCAATTTTTTACCGGGGCTTGGTGAGGCCATACCATGGCACCACGCCAGGCGTCATTTTTTCCAAGCATGTATTTCATTTTTGTATAGTTGTTAACCCAGTAAACGATGCGTTTATGGCTGACTATTGCGACATGTTTCCTTGAAATATCTGCCCTTTCCTTGTAAAAGGCATGAGAATTTGCTAAATAGCACGATCATGGTTTTCCAGACCGTTCTCGTGCATCGATTGTTTGAATTTAAATTATGTGCATTAATGCCTAGAAAATGCACATAATCCCCTCAATATTGTGAATGAACCCGGAAAAGCGCCAAATTTGAACACGGTGATTTGCAGGGTTTATGTTCATGATAGAAAAAAACTCATGGACAAAGGACAAAGGACAAAGTAAATTTGGATTCCCCTTCAATCTCGATGATTTACTATCACACACGATTCATCTCCGTCGCCTCTGCGAACCGTGTGTGTTCACCCACACATGCAAAAGGAAAAAGGGAAACCCTCGCCCACTTTGTCCCCACACACTCACGTGGACTCCTCCGCAACTCTGCATCTCATCAACTTCTATCGCAGCGACCACCCTAAGCTCGACGCTGTTGTCGGCGGGCGGAGGTCGCGCTCCAAACGGCACTGGATTTTGCCCCTACCGCTTTCCGCCGCCTAGACATTCTGGACTGTGGTCGATTGGGGTTCTCTGTGGGATTTGGGCCGGGGATTTTTCTCATGGATAAGGTAATCAACTTAGCAAACTATTCACTCATCTCTTATCGTAGTCCGTCCGTCGCTTTTAATCAACCGGCAGAAATCGCCGTGGATTCATTTTTGTTCTAGCTGATTCATGGGTGTTCATTCATGTGTCCATAGTGCGAGCACAAATCGGGCAAGTGTGGTCGCGGCCAGTCGAAAACAAAGTTCTATCTCACCATTCCGGATGACTTTAGGGAGCGCTCGGTATGTTCAATCTCAACCTACCACGGTAGGCATGGCCTAAATTTGTGAACATATACCGTCTGTTCTACATTTGGATGAAAGGTACGGTGCCACGTGCAGCCTAGATGTCGAAGCCGATTCCCCCTATATTAGGCAAATATATGATGTATTGTTCATTCAGTTACTCTCATATTTGCATCAAATCTTTGTTACATTATCTATTTTTAATTATATATTTTTGTACTTTGCTTTCATCTATATATTGATCTGTTCTATCAGTTACTCCCATATTTGCATCTTGCTCTGTTATTTCAATATATCTAATTTACGATCTTAATTTTCATTTCAAGCAGTAAATCCCTTGCTTTGCAGAAAGGGAGTAGAAGGAAATCTTGGGCTTTACTTTGTTGATGACTCCATGGATGTCATATTGACAACGCAGCATGGATTTACAATGACGGTTAGCATAAAACTTGATAAAGATGGTCACTCCTATTTTGATGCGGACCTTTGGAGAAAAGTGTCTAAGTGTTATGAAGTGAAAGCTGGCAATAAAATTCTAGTGCGTACACCACAGCCTTATCTAATTAACATGGATGTTTACTTCCCCAACGTCATCAGCCGATCAAAGTCTGATCGAGGTCAGTGTCCTTTCAACTTTCTCCATGCTGGCATATTACTTAGCAAAATCGGGGTATTTGTTCAGACTAATTGATCACTATTTAAGCAACCAATTGTGATTTCATTTTCTGACTCTGTTCCTAGGCAATAACAAGTTCTATTTGCTAATTTATGCGCACTATATATTCTTCTGCCATGTTCTGAATAAATAATACATTTTCACCTTTTAAGCAGGATATGTTGGATGCATGGTGAACAATCTGTATGTTACTAAGCGTACCAAATTTCACTAGAAGGACTTGAAGCATGTCATAAACTTTGTTGATAATCTGACAGAAATAGCACAACGAATGAACGCTGGATTTTGGATGGGATTAATTATACCTATGGTGCACACATTGAACAAGACCAATTGCGTGCACAAAACGCTGGTAAAAAGTCTTATTTTAATGTTGATGCTCATAAACTATATATATCTTCAACGATATGTTAAAATTGGTTTTTATTCTACATTTCAACAGAAATTGCCCGCTGTAGCAGTTCCTGGATCGATTTCTCGGCGTGGCCGAATTACACTTGTGCCTGCTAATAACGCCAAAGTGATTGCAAGGTAATGCATTTCCCACAGAAATGAAACCATTCAAATTAATAAGTTCTCGCTTGTCGTGGCAATGCATCCATAATGGAAAATTGGAGACACTATTCTACTCATTCTCTACCAAGGCACAGGAGGGCTCTTCCTTTTCATTGACAAGATGTCGAGTCACCGTGATCAAGCTGCCTCCAATGGATAGTTGTGGTTGTTGGCCCTCATCCTCTTAAAATGTGCTAGCTCTTACTATGTTAAGTATGTGGATATGGACCATATGGTTCTTGGCCCTCAGCCTCTTAAAATGTGATAGTTGTTATTATGTTAAGTATGTAGATATGGACCATATGGTTGTCAAAACCGTGTTACGAAGATCCTCCTTTTGTCGAACAGTGTAACCACTATATATATGTTACTCAAATGTTGTTAGCCAAGTTCTTAAATTTTCATGGAAAGTTTTAGTATCGTACACAGTTCATTGAGTTTAAGTGTGTGCTCGATGTCCAGAAGACATTTGCATATTAACTGTCCATATTGCAAATTCACACACATGTTAACATAAGGAAACATATGTGTAACTTACTAATTATCGCACAAGAGTATTCGCAAACGCATCGTGTGCGATACTCTAGCCACCGCAAGCAACTAGTTTGCATTTTTTTAAAAGTTTTTTGTACACACAGAATCACACACGAACTGACTGTAGTAACCGTTTGTGTTGTAATTTCTCATCGCAAACAGTTCATCCGAGTCGGCTATATTGTGCGTATCACACACATCTTGTTTACACGACTCATTTGTGTTCTTTTGGCTCATCCCAAACAGTTCATCTATGTGAACTGTATGCTGCATATCACACACATCTTGTTAAGTTAAATCGTTTCTGTTGTGTTCCCTAATTGAAAACAGTTCACCCGAGTGAACTGTATGCCGTATATCACACACCTTGATCTGGCTAACCGTTTCTGTTGCACTCCCTAATATCAAACAATTCATCGGAGCAAACTGTATGTCGTATATCGCACACATTGATATGGCCGTCCGTTCTGTTGTTCTGCCTCATCGCAAACAGTTCGGATGGATCAATCGTGTGCCCTGCATTGCACACGCAACTAAAATCGAACTGTTTGATGGCTCCGCCATAGCAAATGTTTTGCATCTTTTTTGACGTTTTTTTTACATCACGGGTTGCGATTAATGCATCGCACACAGTTTCGTCAAAGGGTCTCTGATCGTAGTGTCGCATTAGCAGCATCCTGCAGTAGTGCCATCTCGCAAATTGCAGGAAAAACTAAGCAACTACCATCATATTTCTATACAACAGCGTCCAGGATTCAAGTAACATCAAATAAAACACCTAAAAATACTTCACACTACATATTACCAGATGCATCCCCTTACCCTGCGCCTCCGCCCTTTTAAGGACTCAATTCCCCTCCCCCCACCCCCACCCATCCCTTCGCCATAGCAACGCCGAGCTCTCCCCCCGCCATAGCAATGTTGAGCCCTCCCCCGCCATGGCAACACCGGGCCCGCGGACGCCATGGAAAACCTCCGTGCCCGCCCCGTCACCCAAACCCTAACGCTGCAAACACAAACTCTCAACCGAATCTGGAGCGCAACCAGGGAGGAGAGGGAGAAGAGGTGCCGGGGTTTACCTCCGCCTGTAGCCGGTGACTCACCGCGCTAGCGGATGGCCTCCCGCACCGGCGACTCCGTGTGGGATCCACAACCGCAGTACCTCGCGTCGTCGCGTCGTTACTAGAGGAGAGGGCGGAGAGGGAGGAGTTCGAAATGGAAAGGGGATTCGGGCGACAACGCAGTTTCAAATAGGAGAAGCGGACGGTGTGGGCAGTTTCGCCTGAATTAAAGCAGCCTGGGCCCACCACACGCCGCACGTCGCGCCTTATCCCGTAACGGCACCTGGTCGGGCCGGATCCCGCGCGGTCGGAGCGATCGAGCGCATCGGACGGTCTAAGCGCGTGCGCTCGCGACATCCATCCGGCACAGCTGCACTGTGAAGTATTTAGGGACATTTATTAGGACTTTTTTTTAGGAAATATGCTATTTTACAGGATCTATTCGATGTGTTTTTTTTAACCTACACTACGTTTAAAGGTTTGACCATTTTTGGTGGTTGCTTTGCCAAACGCTGCCCAACAGCGCCGCCTTTTCCCCCTACTTGGTAAATGTACTCATGATTATTCGCACGCAGCTACGCGACGGCGGCTGGCTGGCGGAGAAACAAATTTGCGACGGCACGCTTGAAAGAAGAGAGTTGCGACGTAGCGGCGGCGCGGAGGAGGCTTGCTGCGTGCGGCCTACCGGGACGCACCGGCCTCGAGATCGCAAGGTATCTTGCTCACTTGATCACCCGGGAGCACTCGAGAAGAACACAGCGCCCGACGAATTTCCCCTTTCGATTCGGGCCCCTCTTGTACCTAAACTGCTGAATTCGGTGTGGTTTCGCATCCCCTCCATCTGTTAAACTCTCAACCTGTGATCAAATTCGGTTTTGAAAAATCGGTTATCCCCAATCTATGAGAGTCAGAACAGACGGGGTCATCCCCACGCGCTCTAAATCGTCTCGTGCGAACCGATTTTCAGATGAGGCTGGTCGGCTTGACGGGTGGAATTGCTTCGGGGAAGAGCACCGTCTCTGGCCTCTTCAAATCCGCCGGCGTCCCTGTCGTCGACGCGGACATTGTGGCTCGGGTAAGCATCCAGCATCCAGCATCGGTGTGTTGCTGCTGCTATATCATGCTGTGCCTTTGCAAGCAATGTTGTTGTTTTACTCGATTCAGTCACAACTATGGTAGTACTACAGAATATAATGTAATTAATTACTTTTGTATAGCATGCAAGTAGGCCGCTCACATCAGCTTTTTGGGGGTAAATAGTTCTGTCAAAAAATCCATCCTCGTGCTAATCAATGTGATCAGTACAAAACTGTTTCCATTTTTGCATTGTTATTACCTTTTCTATTCTCCCTGACAACTGGCAGCAATACTTGGTAATTTGGTGTTGATTTTAACTATGGGATAAAGTTCTACGGCATGGAATGAAACTGCTCAATTTAGCTTTATGTTGAGGGCAAAGGCGTCGCAGTGGTGTTTTTTCATCCCTACTGCTACTACTTGCAGACTCACAGTAACAGGAACAGAACCGGGAGTTTTGTTGGGCGGTTAAGAAATGTGAGTGGGATGACCAATGATATACCCCCCTTCTTTGTTATTCAGTGTGGATTATAGGATGGGAAATCATGTGCATTTTGCAGGCTAAAGAAGTAGCCGCCGAGAGAATACTTATTTTTTGTTGCTATATGGCTATAAGAACGAAGTTAGGGCCTTTAATTCCTAATGCAATGCTCAAACCCATGGGAGTAGATTGGCGTGAGTTGAGGTAAAAAAAAAACTGAATTCTCTGTCTAATTGGAACTCTGAATCTGTCATCATGAACGTCTTACCATAGCTGGGATATCTCTTGAACAAAAATATTACAGTGACTGGTACGACGCAAGATTAATTATGTTTTATCTTTGGGGCTTCAGGGTGATGTATGACCATAATAACTGACAGGCTCATTATAGCGTTCTAAGGTATTTACCTGCATTTGAAACTACTGTCACTTGAGCAAACGTGATTTTAGCCAATTGTATGTATGCATTGCTTATTGTTATCATAAATATCTATGGGATGATAAAAATCAATGGTAGAACGTTATTACAATCCCTGGTATGATGTGATATTAATTATGTTTGACTAGGGGCTTTGGACCAGTTGGGTGTACATGGCACTTTGCTTTCATAATTTAGTACTTGAACTTCAAACTGTAAAGTATGCTTTTTGCTTTTGTAGACTTATTAAGTTATTATGTGTACTGAAATTCTCCCAGACACTGACAATTGACTTCCTTGTTTTTGTTTGAACTTTATGCTGATTATGGAGACGTGCATTTACAGAATGTAGTGCAGAAAGGTACTGGAGGTTGGAAGAAGATTGTAAAAACTTTCGGAAATGACATATTATTGGAAAATGGAGAAATTGACAGAGCTCTCTTAGGTCAGATTGTTTTCTCTGATCCAGCAAAAAGGAAGCTTCTAACCCGGTACAACTCCTACCAACATAAATATTGCATCCTGTTTCCTTTTTTTTCTGCTATGGTTAGTCAATAGATATGTGATCCAGTTTATATATATGGTAATTACTACATAATTACTGCTTTAAGAAAACAATTCCACCTATTTCTGGTATCACGTCTTCCTTGTTCTAGTTTCTAGAAAAATGCCGTACTTCCATTGGATATTTAGTTCACATCAACTGAGTGCATAGATTTCGAGTGATGTTTCATACAGGGATTATGAAATGTGATAAGTTCACCTTTAACAATACTAATTACGTTATATATAAAATAAAAATACCACAGCAAAGTGGGTACAGCAAGATACTGACATTTCCTTGCATCCTTATACTTTGTCATCAATAGTCCCTGTGATATAAAGGATTCTTGTTTTTCAACATTATTCCTCGATCTCTGGGCTCTGACTACATTTTGGTTTGTTCGTTGTGGCTACTTTCAGTCTTCTGTCCCCACATATTTCATGTGGTATATTTTGGGAGATACTAAAACTGTGGGTCAAGGGATGCTCGGTTATCACTGTCGACATCCCGTTGTTGTTTGAGACAAAGATGGACCAATGGACGAACCCAGTGGTTGTTGTATGGGTGGAGCCCGAAACACAGATTGGGAGGCTCATGTTAAGAGATGGGTGCAGTGAGGAACAAGCTCAGAACAGGATCAACGCGCAGCTTGCGCTTGACTGGAAGAAGTCCGAAGCAGATATAGTGATCAACAATTCTGGCTCACTGGAGGACACGAAAGAACAGTTCCGAGAAGTGTTGAAGCAAGTCTCTGCTCCATTGACATGGAAGGAGCGCATGAGATCCAGGGACGGCTTTCTGTCTATCGTCATGTGCACGGCAGCGGGGGTTTTACTTGCTCAGAAGAATCTGTTATGATCTTTGCATCGTTAGGAAGTTAGGACTGAACTAGGTTGATTTTTTGAAAATTTGGGAGTGTCGTTGCAGAGTACTAGACCATCAAGATTATGGTTTTGTGCCATATCATGTTTTGGAGTCACGTGCTGAATTTTGAGTGAATTTTGTTTTTTGTAACCGCAATTGCTTGTCGTTGCAGAGCACTGCTTGCTTGTGTTGTCTCTGTTGTGAACCTTGATTCACAACAGAACCGCATCAACCGGCGCACCATGAACCGATTCCTGCGTTTCATCTCTGACCATGGACTGCATGATGTCTACCTGCATGCAAAGGCGTAGCCAGGTTGGAGACACGTCCCAGGCCAACAGCCTAGCTACAGTGCTAAACAGTGCCAAATAGTGTTTCTCAAGCTAAAGTCAACGAAGGGACAAGCTGCCACGCCCCAGGCCATGGCCCTGGTAGCCTGGGGCCTGGCTACGCCACTGCCTGCATAGTAGGCGCTATACGTGGTCTAACGAGCAAGACAGTCCGGCCCTTGTTCGCAACGATTGTGTGCTACGCACCCCTTCCTGGGAGCTCGACCACGCGCACTGCCTTCTGCGCTGCCTCACCTCCGCGGCTTCGGACCACTCCCCCTTCTCCTCGTCGACTACGCTATCAGGATTGTTGGTGGCAGGCGTTTCCATTTCCACAGATACTGGCCCTCCCTCGATGGTTTCCACCAAACTGAGATACTGGCCCTCCCTCGATGGTTTCCACCAAACTGTGCAGACTGCCTGGCACTCGACAACTCCGGAACCAGATCCCTTCAGGCGCGTTTTCGCTAAACTTCGGGCCACTGCGCATAGCCTCCAAAGGTGGAATTCCCGCTTCGTCTCTAATCTCGCTGCCTAGCTGGGAGTGGCCCGTGAGCTCATCGCTCGGTTCGACAAGGCCCAGGACACCCGACGCCTGTCCCGCGCCGAGATTTGGCTCCGGCGCGAGCTCAAACGCAAATACCTCGGGCTCGCCTCGCTTGAGCGCTCTATTGCGCGCCAACGTGCCCGTCTGCGCTGGTTGCAGGCTGGCGAGGCGGCATGGGCCATCTCCAAGATCCGTGCCTCTCATCGGAGTAACAAGAATCATATCTTTGGGCTCCTTGCCGACGGGACTCGCGTGTCAGGCGATGCCGATATGGCGCTCGCCGCTTTTGCACACTTCTCCTCTGTGCTAGGCGCGCCCGCAGAACGTGGTGCTACCCTCAACCTGGCGGCCATTGGCCACCCTTCTTTTGACCTCTTCGCCCTGGAACAACCTTTCTCCTCCGATGAAATCTGGGAGGCAATCAAGCGCCTTCCCTCTGGAAAGGCGCCCGGTCCGGACAGATTCACGGGCGAGTTCCTGCGTGCTTGCTGGCCCATTATCAAGGATGCTTTCTGTGAGGTTTTCGACAAGCTCTATGCCCTAAATGGCCAAGCCTTCCAACGGCTTAATGAAGTTCCCATCACCTTGCTGCCCAAACGGCCCGATGCCTCGTCCGTCTTCGACTATCGCCCGATCAGCCTCATACACCTCGTGGCGAAGCTTTTCGCCAAGGTTCTCTCTCCGGTTGGCGCCACGCCTCGGTGAGCTTGTTTCCTCTAACCAGAGCGCATTCATAGCTGGGAGGAGCGTCCACGACAATTTCATCCTCGTCCAACAAACCGCGCGCCAACTACACCAACTCAAGCACCCTCGAGTTGTCCTCAAGCTGGATATTGCGCGTGCCTTCGACTCGGTTTCCTGGCCATTCCTACTTCAGGTGCTCCATCATGTGGGTTTTGGTCCGCGATGGCGTGAATGGATTTCCATCCTGATCTCGACAGCCTCGACGCGCGTCTTGATCAATGGAGTGCCGGGCCCTCCCATCCCGCATGGCCAAGGCCTTCGTCAGGGCGACCCCGTGTCTCCCATGCTTTTCGCGCTCGTCATCGACACGCTCAACACCCTCCTCCATTTCGCCGTCCAGCGCGGCGTCATCAAGCGGCTAACGCATAGGCATGCCCCCTCGAGCATCTTGCTCTTCTCCGACGACGTGGACATTTTCTGCCATCCCGACGCGGCAGAGCTCTCCACGATCAGCACCCTCTTGTACTTGTTTGGGGCCGCCTCAGGCTTGCGCACTAACTTCGCAAAGTGCCTCGCCGCGCCGATCCAGTGTTCCGAGGACACCGCGAGCTCCATTGGCACTGCCCTCGCTTGCCCGGTGGCTCCTTTCCCCATCCAGTACCTCGTTCTACCCCTTTCTCTTCGGAAGGTGGCCAACTCGCACCTGCTACCACTGATCGAGAAGCTCTCGCGCAAACTCTCCATTTGGAAGGCCGCCCTACTCAACCGCGGCGAGCGCCTGGCTCTAGTCTGGCAAGTTCTGAGCGCCATGCCGGTGCATTTGCTTCTCGCCATGGCCCTCTCCCCAGTCATCCTCAAGCAGGTGAACCGAGTCCTTCGTGATTTCCTCTGGCACGGCCGCAAGGATGCGCGCTCCGGCTCCTATCTAGTTAGCTGGGCACGAGTCTGTCGCCCAATCGAGCTGGGCGGCTTAGGCATTCGAGACATCCACCGCACGGGTGTTTCACTCCGCATTCGCTGGTTATGGCTCAATGCCACTGACCCCTCGAGGCCCTGGTCACATCTGCAGTTACCCCACGACCCCGAGGTACTCCAATTCTTCCGTGCCTCCACCTCTTGGACACTTGGGGATGGCACCACCTGCCGCTTCTGGGATGATCCATGGCTTGATGGGCTCCATCCTCGACCGCGCTCCCGCTCTCGTTGCCATCGTCCCCAGGCGAACTCGCCGCACCCGCACGGTCGCCGAAGCACTCACTGATCGCTGCTGGATCTCTGACATTCAGGGTGCCCTTGGCCCCGCCGTTGTGGTGGAGTACGTCGGACTATGGCGCCGCCTACGTCACGTCGTGCTCTCCCCGCGCCTTGATCTCCTACGCTGGCGCTGGACCGATAATGGAGTGTACTCCGCCTCCTCTTGCTACAATGCGCTGTTCCTGGGCTCTACCTCCTCGGAATGCTGGCGCCTCGCATGGCAAACCAGCGCCCCACCTTGGTTAAGTTCTTCATATGGCTCCCCTCCCTGAATCGATGCTGGACTGCGAACAGACTAGCTCGACGAGGCCTGCCGCACGAACCGGCATGCGTCTTCTGCTCGCAGGAGCCCAAGACGCTGCACCACATCCTTGTGGGCTACTTCTTCGCGCGCATCACCTGGCATGAAATCCTTTCATGGTGCTCCCCAACAACTGCTACCCCCGACGGCTCCACGAGCTACTTTGCCTAGCTCTCTGCTGCCATGCAGCTCACCCCAAACTCTCGGCGTCGAGGTTTGGCCACCATTGCCGCCCTCACGGCCTGGTCGCTTTGGAGGCACCGGAATGCGATCATCTTCGATAAATTAGCCCCTTCCTCTGTTGCACTCACTACAGCCGTCAAAGATGAAGCTCGCTCCTAGGCCGCGGTAGGAGCCCGAGGGATGACCACGCGCAATCTTGTAAACTGAATTTGCTGTTTTGGGGCTGAGCATCCCCATGTCTTCTGCTCTACTCAGGTCCTAGTCTCGCCATTCGTGTGTACGCGACTACGACCCACCCCTGTACTTGTTCTACCCCTCCTATCAATGCAATGATACGCTACCTTGCGTATTCGAGAAGAAAAAAACAGAATAATGGCATGGCTTTTGAGGGGCGGTTAGACATTGACTGGTACCAGAGAACAACAAGAGAGAATATAATTCCTCCGTTTGAGTAAGACGTATTGCTTATAGTCACGACAAAGCTTTAACACAAAATCACTCTATTAATATTTTGCTTATACGACAAGATCTCAATGAACAACCCTTTCTTTTGAGCATTTGTGAGTAAGGTCTTCGGCATAGGCCGGTGATGTTGGCGTTCAGATACTTGGATGCACTTGAATGTAAGGATGCAGACGGACACATCCGCGTTGATCATTTTCACATTAGAATGTTTATTAAAGTAGCATTTATTAGCTTATTTTTTGCCCCGTAGACGTGTACGCCCGCATCCTACATGGATGTGGCTTCAATGAGAATTTTGGCTATAATTTCACCTTTGTTTAGTGTTGTTTATGCATCTACAGGTTTAGTTACCCCATCATCCGGTTGTGTTTTAGTTTATCTTTATCTAATACAAGATGAAATTGATTTTGAAAAGTAAGTATTTTCAATATGAAGCATTGACAATCAAAACAAAACAACATGAAATCGATGACCGACCAAAGTTGACATGCATTTGGAGATCAATGATGGTGACAGGCAAATGACATTGGGGAACAAATTTGGGCAAGAGTGAGTGGTATGAATGGTTCTCTAAATATTCAAAGTTTGTGTGACTGAATGGAAGAAACATAAGGCGTTAAGTTTTCAAAAAAGGCATTTAAGACATGGCGACAAAGAGTACTTACCTGCAGTAGCCTAGTTGGTCAAGTGTCAATAGCGAAAAACAATGGCAAGTCCGGAGCCAAAAGATAGACCTTTAGAGGTGTTGGGATCGAGAGTATATTGACCAGAGGGGGGGGGGGTGAATGGGAGATTCAAAAATTCTTTCGAATGTTTTGAACTGATCCCAAACACAACAGCGAAAATAATGTTCGGTAGAATAGAGATTAAACAAGCAAGCTATTGAGGAACATATTCATCAAGATATGAAGCAATAATGGTTCGAGCATAGGATATCACAGGCTTGACGATGAATATGGTAATGCAATATGCTAACCCATATAGTAACATGTCATAGATGAGAAACAAGATACAATGAGAGAACACTAGAAAGAATTATGACACGGTGAATGAAAACGATGCAGATCGAACAGAATGTATATGACTGGAATGGCTACACAGAATGGTGAGAATGCAACAGGGTGAGTAACAAATGATAACTTCTAAAAGTCTACAGCGTATTCATCATAAGCAATAGACTTGGGAGATGGCATATTAAAGATAAGTACAGAGAAAGGGTTGTACCTCAAATTTCTGGTGCATCTGCTTCACCATGCTAACTTCAATGACACGGTTGCGGTGCACTTGACTCATATAGCCGGAAAAGACCTCTTCAATACTTAGGTGAGTAGAGTCAGTGACATCAAGTTTGACCCGGCGGTGTTCCAGAAGCTCTTCCTTGGCGGAGCACTTGTCTAGCACGGCCGGCCTTCCCGGCTCAAGAAAGCCGGTTCTAGTGATCTCGACATCGGTATTTTGAGGATCATCTATCCTGACCGGGCTAGGAACTTCCGGGTTTTCTGAGCCATCAACGGCTCGTTCAGCAGGTGGGTCAGCAATTGGAGTTGGTATATCTTGAGCCGGTTCAGGTGGCGGCTCATGAGTTGACAATTCAGGTGCGGCTGTTCCAAGTACTGGCTCGGTCACAACCATGTCTTCAGCCGGCTTGTTCTTCTTGACCCTTTTGCTGGGCTTGGCTTGTCCACTGCGCAAAATCAAAAGGTTAGTGCAAAAGCAATGAATTGAAATGAATACAGGATAAGCAGGTTATCATTACCCTGGTGCGGTCTTGAAAGCCGGTAGATTGGACTACATTGAGTCGCCGGAGGAAGGGAAAGTTTCCTGATAATCCGAGTCAGAAGAATTGAGTGGTTGACGAGTGAGACCCGCCAAAGGATAAAAGAGATTTAAATCAGAGGTGACCTCGTTCCGGCGCTTCTTTGGGGTGTTTGGCAAGCCGGAGGAGAGCTCCGCATCCTTGTTAGTCCGGGTCTGCCTCTGGCTCTCGTGAATCTGTCGCTTCAAAAGAAATGGAGGATCTTGATAAGCTAAGGGATGTGAAAATCTTACTTTCCGGGTTGCTCTACGGATTTTCTGTCTTGGCAAAGGCTCGGAGTCAGAGGAAATGATAGTTACCTCTTCATCCTTGTTACGGCTTGCTCCTGTGTCCTCCTGCTAATAATCAGTGTCAATAAGATGGTTAAAAAGGAGCCAAGAGAGTCAAGGGCTACCTCCGACTCAAGAGAATCTTCTAGCCAAAGCAAGTCAGAGGAGGTGGCTTTCTTGCCCTTCTTCTTGGCAGCCTCTTTCCTGGCGGCTTTCTTCTCCTTCCTGGCTTTCTTGCCAGCCTCATGGTCATATTTGACCTTCCAGAATTTATCACCCGCCTGTGAGAGTTAGCAGAGGTATGAGTATGGGTGAAACATTGAAAACTTAAAGTAATTTGTTCATATGGGCGGCTTACCTTTAGAGCCGGGTTAGCTTCACAGAAGGGGGCTAGGCCCACCTTACCACAATCTGCTAGGCTCTCGTTCAAAAGGGACTTCGTTGTATCATTGATGACATCTTCAGGTAAGTCTTCAGGGCTGTGCCGCAGAGGGTCATCCTTTTTGCCTGTGTAGGCGCACATCAAGCCGGGTCAGCGGCTCAATGGAATGACCCGCCAGGCGAGAAAAACCCGTACAAGTCGATGCCAGTTAACCCGTTCCCCAGAAGGGCTTTGATCTTAGCTAAGGTGGGGGCGAGTGTTTGCGTTCGGCAGCTGTAATTTTGTCAGGAAGCTGGTGGTTGGGCCCAAGACGTAGAGCACGAAAACCGGGCAGAGGGTTCTCACCAGCCGGAGAGGTGTCTTGGCAGTAAAACCATGTCTGATTCCAGTCTTTGGGATGACTCGGCGGATTGGAATAAGGAAAGATTACGTCCCTCCGACGCTGGATCGAGACACCACCAAGTTCTAAGCTCTGGCCGTTTGCGCACTCATTCTGGTGGTTCACGTAGAATAGCTCTCTAAAGAGTAAAATGTTGGGTTCTTCTCCAAGATATACTTCACTGAATACTTGGAAGTTGCAGATGTTAGACACGGAATTGGGTCCGATGTCTTGTGGGTGAAGGTCAAAGAAGTGCAACACATCTCTGAAGAATTTTGAGCCAGGTGGAGAGAAACCCTGGTTCATGTGATCCGTGAAAACAATAACCTCTCTCGTTTTGGGCTAAGGAAATTCCTCCTCCGGGTTAGGAGCACGGTAGGACATGATTTCCTTCTTCGGTAGATAGTCGGTCTTCACAAAGTCGTCAAGTGTGCTGTCTGTGACAATGGATTTGACCTAGTTGCAGGAAGTGGGTGCTTTCGGTGCCATTGTGATGAAAGCCTAAAAAAGAGTAAAAAGTACCGGATCAAATTTAAGCCGGAGAAAGCATTACGGTACATATTCAAGATGGCGGCTTATGAAGGGGCCTAATGGTATAAGGATAATTATGTCAAGATTATTTAAGCCGCCATAGGCTCTATAAGCTGTTAAAGCTGTTTAAACCACCATGGGTGGTCAAGGTTATCAATTGAGCATTGCCTCTTTAAAGCCGGTGATAAGAGTCGCCATGACTAGATGGATCTAACAAGTACAGATTTTTTGCCTAAGTGTTGCATAAACAAGTTTCTCAAAATGCAGCTATTATTTTGGATCAAATGGTTGTTCAGAAAAGAAAAATTTCTGGACCTAAAAACATGGTACAGAGGAGTTCATGCATTCTAATGAGGATTCTTTACAAAGAAAGAGGATCTGCTGGTGCCTAAAATGGATGCGGAACAGCTACCGCATGAGATCTATGCTACTGTTGGATCAAAAGAAGCCACGACAAAAGAAACACGAAGAACTGAGATGAACTACGAACTGTACAAGGAACTCGCTAACCCTAGCATGGATCTAAGATGCAGAAAGGGGAAAACTTACAGCGCTAGATCTGTTGCGGAGGGGCGCCGCCGTTCTCTGGACGGATTCAGGTTGATGCAGCGGCCAAACTCGACGGAGACGAAGGTGCGCTGCGGCGGCGGCGGAGC
Organism: Triticum timopheevii; assembly: GCA_963921465.1. Classification (NCBI taxonomy): domain Eukaryota; kingdom Viridiplantae; phylum Streptophyta; class Magnoliopsida; order Poales; family Poaceae; genus Triticum; species Triticum timopheevii. Next base: position 176,749,714 of record OY997266.1, read on the forward strand.
TCGAGTGACAGTAGGGGGCGAGAGGAAGAAGACGCAGAAAGGGAAGAATGAAGAAATACCTGGTCGTGTCTATTTATAAGGAAAGACCACTAAAGAGTGCGAAAAACGAGGAGGCCGAAAACATAAGTTATCCAACTACAAGGATGCCTCGATTTTCGGGATGGTCATCAAGATAAAGATCCGTTGGGATACATTGAACAAAACGTGCATTTATGGCAGGTGACGTCATGGCGGGTTATCACAAATCTAGAGGATGACGTCATGGCGGGTTACGAAGAATTTCATAAGTAAAGAGCAGAAGATTTTTTTCTTAAGTATTGAAGATTGACATGAACCAGTCCAAATCAATCTGGGGCCTAATGTTGGGGATATAACTATTGGTATGACCCGCCCAGGAGGGGCCGGGTTATACCTACAAGTATTCTTGAAGCCCAAGACCAAGGTTGAAGATGGCGGTTCAGTTAAGGGCCGAAAGCCCAGAGGGGACTTAAGGCCCGTAGTGATAAGCCGCCATATGTGTGTGACTTGTATTGTAAGGCAAAGATAGTTAAGAGACCGAGCCGGACACTATTTATGAGCCGGCCGGGACTCTGTGAGCCGCTGGGCGTCGATCTCTGTATATAAAGGGACGATCCGGCGGCGGTTCAGGGCATGTAACATCAGATCGAGAGCTAGGTCAAGCGATTCTGCTCCCTGGTTATCGAGTCATAAGCAATCCCACTCAAAACTGGATCATAGGCTTTTACCTTCACCGTAAGGGGCCGAACCAGTATAAACATCATGTCCTTTGTCCCGATTAACCCTTTTAAGCTTCCTAGTTGGGATGGCTCCATGACTAAGTCCTTTCACTAGGACATCTGACGTGACAATTCCACGACAGCTGGGGATGACAGAAATGAAGGATACGAACAATATGTAATAGACAAAGATAAATCAGCTAAACTATCGTCACAAAGCACGAAAGTGAACTGCTGAATGTAATGCAGTAATGTAGAGTGAACCAGTGGTGCTCGATGGCGACATTGGATTTGGTAGACCAGTTCGCCCTTCTACCAAAGGACTACGTCTGGTTGGAGGGGTTGTGATTTAGCACAGAAGATAAACTCTCTTCGCCCTATTCTCCTTCAACTCAGAGTTGATCAGACTCTAGTTGATTTCACTCGTATTAGATACTTGTCGGCGATCTCCAAACCTTCGGTCGACCTTCGCGAACCACAATTACTCTTGGTTGCTTAAGATATTGCTCGGTGAAGACAACAACACTTCAACTCTCGAGCCGACACCTATCCATTTAGAGAGTGCACAACTCTCAAGAGTAATAGGTACAAGAACTCTAACTCAGAACTGTTGTGATGCACTACCACTGTCTAAGTTTTGGCTCTTGATTTTTCTCTCGGTGGATTTTAAACTCAAATCACTCGGAGTGCGGATGCTCAGAGAATCTTCTCAGAAATCTTAAGCGGAGCAGCCAACGGGCAATGTTAGAGCGGGGTGGCTATTTATAGCCGCAACCTTCCTTGAAGGGAAATGACCAAATTGGACATGTGGAGCAGCCAATGGCCAAATGACACGAGTCCAATGGTCAGAAATTGAGCACAATGGTAACATTACTTGCAGAGCAAGTAAAGCTAACTCCTTAGTTCGAAAGATATCTCCTGCAGCACAAAGAACAATGTCTGCTACTGCCAGGTAATCATTCGGAGCATAAAGAGATTTCTCTCGCATCTTTCATAGGTTTTGGGCTAAGCATCACAACGGATCTAACCTTTGAGAACCTATACCCCTGTTCATAGTACGAGGGTCCTATGACTTAAATAAATGAAAGAAGAAAAACGAAATGAATACTACGTCTTCACTTTGTCTTCGACTTTGATTCGCTGCAGTCAATTTCTTCGGACAACAGCTCTGAACCAATTGCTTCGCTTCAGCAACGAATTTTAAGGGGTCAACTCCTTCACGTCAATCTTCTCATCTACATGTCTTCAATAGATATAGCTCAGTTTTCTCTGCAATGCAGATATTCTTCAGTGAAGTTCCTTGAACTTGGCACCGGAGACAACATTCTCTTTGCTTCTGCATGGACTATTTCTCTTTGTGTGCACTAGCAAACAAATCAGTCCGTGCATGTTTCTGTCAACAATCTCCAAAACACAAGATGGCAAATATTGCACCAACAATCTCCCCCTTTTTAGATGATTGTTTACAAAACAGAAGACATCGAAGGTTAGGTAAAAGAATGAAATGTAATGCGAAGGATAATTAGAGACGAGAGATAATTACGAATATGAAACACGCTCCCCCTGAAGATATGCATCCAATGCATAGAAGATAAAACGGAAGGTAGCGAGATGAATCTTTGTACGAGTGATATTGACATAAGTTCTCATTCTTGGTCTCTTTCAATACACTCAACAGTGTCTAAGGTGTTTCCTGTCACACACAATCTTAGACAAAGATTTGTTAGATAAAGTTAATACTTTGAAATGGTTTGTGACGAAGGATAATCCATGAAGCTTTACTTAGAACACGGTTTGAATCCACACGAGATATAGGTTCCCTGCAAGTTAGATACTCGAGGAGAATTAGAGCAAGGGAAATAAGGGTATATTACTTGTAGTAGATATGCCTTAGACAAGGTTTTCCTGCAACAAGGATGATATAAAGGATATATGCGAGGAAAAAACAGCTTATGAAAAAGATAGAGAGATTTCACTTTCGGATCTCAAGAAATTTAATCTGAAGCTGACTTTCTTGTCCTACAAGGTTAGATAATGAAAGATAATCAAGGTAGCATATCTAATCATACAACACCAATTGGTTCAAGGAAGAAAAAAAATCTCCTTTAGAGAAGCATGATTTTCTGTCCTCCTTGAAAAACGTTTGCTTTTCCTGCATTATAGATAAGTATCGAGGATAATCATTTCAAGGAAGTAAATTTTCGATAACACCTGCAAACATGGATAACATGAAGCAGATAGCATTGCAGGGGGGTTATTAATAGTACATGATGACCAAGTATCAACACCATAGACGATGCTTTAAGTTTGAAATGCAAGTAGTTCGAGAGCAAAGCAAAAGGCGAATGGAAACACCTTGCAGATAACCGTTGATCCATCACTCAATGTTCTTATGCCCCTTTTTGTAAACAAGTGTCAAAAAGGAAAGAGAATGCATGTGAGGAACTACTTGTCCGAAGAACCAGAGTCAGAGCTTGAACTTTTCGGAGAAGCGGAATGAGCAATGGTTGAGGCCAAAGCAGGTGTTGGTGATGCAACATGGGCTTCGGGAACAGCTTCAGGAGTAGCATTGCAAGGTGCATCTGGCTTGTAGATGAACGTTCCTGTTGTGTCTTCATGAACATCATCAGGTTCGACAAACAGCAGGCCAGTTGAGGCAGAACACTAAGGGAGCACTGGGGTTTGCCTTTGAATGCGAGGTACTTCAAATAGCTCCAAAGGATCATATTCCTTTTTGATGCCCTTGGCAGACAGTTTCTTCCGAGAGTAATGCTTGCGCAATAGTGTCTAGGAGTGTTTCTTCTATTCCTTCTCATATAGGAGAGTTTGGCGATAGAAATTGTGAAGCAAATTGATCTCAGGGCATTTCCACTTTTACTTTCCTATCGAGCTTGATATGGCTTTCCAGGGCTTGCTAAGTGCGAAGACAAATATCATATAGTGAAGGATTTTCTTCATGAGGGATTTTAACTTTTGCTTTCTTTTTCTTTGGAACACTAGCAGAGGCCAGCATAGAAGCAGAAGTAGTGGCATCCATTGGCATCTTTCCTTTGCTTGTGTCCTTCACAATCCTGAGTGTGTCATGGACTGGAGGCATATAAACTTTTGGGACATATGGACAGTAGAACTTTTCTTCAAGGAGTTGCTCAATGGCATACATGACCTACGGTGCATATGGCTTCAAGACTTGAGGGCTATTAGCTGCACAGGCCAAGTTGCGAATGAAAAGATCTGGGGCATCAAAGCGAATACCCTGAGCAGTGGTGAGCAGTGCATTCCCCACGATGCCATTGATGGTTTCTGGCCTGTTAGTTGGAGTGAGGGAATTGCAGAGAATGCAGAACAGTACTTTGTTCTCATATGCTAGATTCTTTGGGTTTATCTCTATGCATTCATCACCAACTAGTTCGGGATCCATCAATATGTGAAGTTGAGCTTCGGATACTTCCCAATAGTGCAACCTGTGTTCAGGATCAGCATCAAATTCGCACCGAGGAAGATTTAGCAGGACTAAGTACTGATCAGCTAAGCACTTGATCGTTTCCTCTCCTGCCATCCATTCAAGAGTCCATGTAGAGCTATCTCCAAGTTCTCCTGAGATATACAGGGTGGCATAGAATTGATGAATCACTTCACGATTCCAGCCATGATTGAAGCGAAGGAAACACATCAAGAAGACTAGTTCAATTTGCTCGATGGTGTGATGGAAGCAGGGTAAGTTTTCGAGCTCAGTGAAATCTAGAATCAGGTGATTGAAAACACGATTATTTTCATACAGAATGCGAGCATAATACACAGCCTGTTACTTAGTCCAGAACCTTCGCAACAATGAATTTCTTTCTCCTTCATAAGGACTAGTCCCAAAGAATGCAAGTTTCGAAAGATGAAACTGCTCATTAAATGCAGGACCATTTGGGCCATCTTCAGCTGGGAACAGCGGAAATGTTTCCAAAGGATTTTTTAGTTGTTCTTCACTCACATTCCTGGTCTGAATATCATCATGTGCTTGCACACCTTCCTCAATGGGCTTAAGAGGAGCACGAGGCTTCCTTGACTTCTCTGACTTCTTTGATGTACCTGACTGATAAACATCTTTGCTCGCTGAACTCCTTCAGCGGCTTTCTGATTCTCGGGCACTGGGGCCTTATCTTTCGCAGTATTTTGTTCAGCAGTGGGCACAACAGCTTCTTTCTCGGACGCCTGCGGTACAATGGGTGTAGCAATTCCTTCGTGATCCATGGGCTCTTCAGATTTGTTTTCTTCCTTTTCCAACTGTGATTCAGTGGAAACAGGAGCTGGATCAACATCCATCTGGGTAGGGGCACCAGATGATGTGACCGGGGTGGTTTCCTCTCGAGAAGCATTTAGCCCCCCCCCCCCAATCTTGTCACTCTCCTCCTTATTAGATCCAGAGTGCTCAGCTTGCATTTGCTTCGGAGGTGATGGATTTTCCTTATCAACCTCTATCTCTTCATCAGTTTTAGCATCTTGGGGTTGCTGCTCAGGCAAGACATTCTCTTCATCAGACTTGTTCAAAAAGATATCAACCACATCATGTTGTTCTTTGGCTGCTGGGGTAGCAAAGATAACCTCCACATTGCCAGTTTGCTGCATGGGTTCATCTTCATGAGATGACGAAGGTGGGATCTGCTGCAATGGAGTAGGAATATCAGCCACAGTCTGAAGGCGGCTGCAATGGAGTAGCAAAGATAACCTCCACATTGCCAGTTTGCTGCATGGGTTCATCTTCATGAGATGACAAAGGTGGGATCTGCTGCAATGGAGTAGGAATATCAGCCACAGTCTGAAGGCGGCGGTCCTTGATTCCTTTCGGTTTGCTGGTTCTTGCCTTAACCTTCTGACGTTTCTCTTCTTTGATTCTCCTTCAAGCAAGATCTACCTTGCACTCATTCTCATCATTCCTTCTGTCACACAGCTGAGAAATATCCATCTTCAGTTGCGAGAGCTAATCAATTTTGTCATTTCTCATGACACTGAGTGCCTTTGTAAGCTCAATAATCTCTTTGTTCAGGCCTTTCCTATCGGATTTAGTATTGGCATCTCTCCTCATCTGCTCGAGGGTTTGCTTGTCCTTAACAACCTGATTCAGCTTCTTTGTAATTTTCTTCAGCTCGATGAAATGTTTTGTCACCATTTTGGTAACATCGTCAGGAAGGCCCAGACTGCTGATATCTACAGATTTTGCATCGTAAGCAACACTTTCAATCACATCAACCATAAGATTAAAGTCATACTTTTGTTCCTCTATTGAAGCAGGAACACTTGGTTTGGCCTTCTTAGCAGAAGCTTCACCTTTTCCTTTAGACAGCATTTTTCTCTTTGTTGTAGGAGTGGAAGAACTTGAAGGTTTGTTAGTGACTTGAGTGGGTGCATGTCTTGGTGATTTCATTAGCGGGGTTGAAACTTTCACTGACGAGGGAGTTTTGTAAGGCTTGTTGAGAATGGCTCTTTGATCATACATAGGTATTTCATTGGGAGCATCCTCATCGGAAGACTCATCAGACGAGCTAGAGACAACCTTCTTTGATTTCTTGACAACAGTTTTCAACGGTTTTCCTAGACTGGCTTCCCTTGGATGCAGATGCGTGATCCTTTTTCTTCTACACATCTTACTGAGTCAGTGCGATGTTTTTAGCTTCACTTGATTTTTCTTTGTCAGCCTAGCATCATGCTTGGTTGTGGCCTTCGCCCTCTTGGCAACTTCTTCAGGAAAATCAGCTATGGTTTTGAGGGATTCAAGGTTAGCAGTTGGAGGCACCGATGGCCTTATTTTTCATCATCTGGACTGATGAAATTCTCAGCAATGCAGTCATTCCATGGCGGCATGAAGGCAAATAAGATCTGATAATTTTGCGAATGTTTTGATAGCTGAACCATTTCTTCACCCACTGACGACGAATCCTTTGCAGTCTGTTATTTCGTTCCATAGTTGTTTCAACTCCAGGTGGGGTTTTGCATCCATCTAGTTCAGACATCTCAACAATGGTATTCTTCTCTCTGCCGTGACCACCCTTCTTTGGATTTCCATCGGAGAACATGGTTAGGGCGTCAGTGACCAATTCATCCTCAGGTTGACTATGAGCAGGGGGCTGAGGCAGTTCTCCTTCAAAATCTGTATACTCATCCGAACTATGTGCCATGACCAACCTATGAAAAGAGTAGATACGAGGGAAACTAGGCTAGGGTCATAAACATGCACAAAAGTATTTTTGAACGAAAATGAATATTTTTTTGGAAGGAGCACCGGAATCCATGGCATACCTAGAGAATGTATCTTTGATAGATTTTAACCTAGCCAACTGGTCAAACCTATCTAATCTTTCTGATAAGTGCTCATGAACCCTCAATCAAGAAGAACTAGAATGAGGGAAAATCTACAAACCATACCAGTCACAACCTAGTGAATCCTAAAGATCTACTGCAGAGAAAAAATCAAAAGAAATGGTGTGGGTATGAACTGCCCTACGAACATAGGAGGGAGTAGGATCAGTTTCAGATCTATGCGCCCTAACTTGGAAGCATAGATCAACTACGGCTATGCAGAGAGGAAGATTACCGCACGAGCATGATCAACTACGATGAGACTTCACCGAAGTTGCACGGCAAGGCACCTCGCCGGAGTTGCTTCGAGCTTGGGCTCAAGAGGAAGTGGATATGAGGGATGCGGAAGAAACGAGGAAGATGACCCAGGAGGGGTATTTATAGCTAGCCAGCAGAACCACCTCTCCGAAATCTACGGTCCTTAGAAGCAGGACGTTCCACATTCAGCGGACGCGATTATGATTGTGGGGATCATGGGCACGTGGCAACCATTTCCTGTGAAAAACTCAGGATGAGAGTGGGAGGCCGAAAGGTTTGAAGAAGGGCAAGCGCCAAAACATATTAAAGTTTGAAGTCGATTTCTTTCATGACCAAGAACGTCGGACAAAAATTTTCTTCAGATCAAATTGCATGCTTATAATGGACAACATAGATTGGAAGAGAAGGAGTAGAGGGATAACTGGGTCCGAAACAAATCACTCAACTAGAAAAGAGGAAACACAACGAAGCAGAACTATGAGTGAGTTGTTCATCAGACGAAAGACAAACACATCGAAAAATACAACCTCTCAGACGAAAGCAAATAAACACCAGAACTGAGCACCAACAATAATGATCTCAGGGCTAAGGATATGACGAGTAGAATCTGTGATATACTTCCTGCAAGAAGGGTTAGTTCTTTTTCGCAACCCACACTTGCATGGGCAACGAGCATCTCATTTGCTTAGACTGAGCAGGGACATTTCTTCGGTAAGATATGTAATTCACCTGTGCATTTCGAGAGTAATCATATGAATAAGCATTGAACTTGTTTCCAGATATATGAGTATAATGATTCTAGGAAGTACGAATGTACTCCTTCTGTCGAAGGTTTGACCCATATCCATTCAAGGAAGTTTCATTTTCAAACTAGAAATGATAACTATTTCCTCGTCGAAAATCATTCTGCATATTCAAGTTAGTTGTGACAAATAAATTTTCAATGATGCACTTCTTCACCCAGATTTGCATCTTGGGTGAGCCAGACCTGCAGTTAGTTCCAACATACCAAGCCAAAACCTTATAATTCTGTTGTTTGTAGAATTTGAAGTTTGAGTCATCAGACTCGTCAGAGACGACAGAAATGGGTGAGTCATATCCAGACAAAGTTTCAGGTTCGAGAGTTTTACTTTTAGCAAGAACCCAACTCGTTTGAGGATATTGCTCGGGAGTCCAGTAGGTACCATCGACGTTGAGTTTTCTTTCGAAACCCAAACCTTCCTTTCAAGGATTTTTGTGCGGTATAGACTTCTTGAGCACATCACAAAGAGTTTGATGCCCTTTGAGACTCTTTACCATTCATGTCTCAAGCAAGTTCTTTAATCCGCAATTTTCATCAGACAGAGCAACAATTTCCTCAGGAGAGGGGTTAGAATTATCGTTCGTAGTAGTTGCGATATTCTTGATGACAACACTAGATGTTTCAGCATTGCTACGTTCTAGGCATTTTAAGCAAGGAGGCACAAAATCATCAAGAAGAGATTTAGATTGCTCGACGAAGAAAGAAGCTTTTTCTTTCGCAAGCTCGTTATGAGACTCTTTCATTGACTCGAGTTCTTGATTCCTGTTAAGGAGTTCATCTGATAAACTCTCGTAGTCGACCGTAAGGGGATCACATCGGTTGGAAAGATCATGAATGGTTGGAGAAAATGCATCATGCTCTTCAATCAACTTTTGATTCTTCTCCATCTCTTCGACCAGTAATCCTTCGGTTTACCTAAGATTATTCTCAAGTTGTTCAAGCTTATCTTGTTGAGATTTAGCAATCTTAACCAGTTTAGCATATGCAAGGTATTCGGGAGAATATTCAGTCATAGACTTTCAGTGTTTAGCTGATACCTGATCCTTTGAGGTTTTTGCCATTAGGCAGAATGCAATGGGTTTGTCATCACTTGAAGCATTGTCATCAGTGTATGATTCAAGGGATTTCTCAAAAGATCCATAGGAAATGAAGGCATTGCTTCTTCCTAGCCTTCTGACAAGCTCTTCATCTTCAGATTCAGATTCGGATGTCTCATCTTCTGATTCCAAGTTCATATCAGCACAAGCTCTATTCAGCTGTGATATTTTCTTCATGCTAGATTCGATGGTTGCTCTAGCTTTCACGTCAATGACTAGTCTCATCGAAGAGGATGAGGAAGATTCATTTTTCTTCGAGAGCCTAGTGTGATGATCCATTCGAGTGAATCTATTTCCGTGAAGATACATCCATATGTTGCTAGGTTTTGCATCCGAGCATGGACATTCTGCTATGAGATGACCGAACTGTTTGCACTTGAAGCACTTCATTTCTTTCGAAGGTAACTTTCTTGAATATTCAGGCAAGTAAAATTCGTCATCATTTGTGATATACAGATTCTGCCTTCTGATATTCAGGCAAGTAACTTTCTATAAGCATTTCCAGTTCCCTTGTGATAGTGTGTTGATTCTCGACATCTTCTTCGTGTGAACTGCCATAGTGTGAAAGAATTTCCCCTTCACTTTCCGAAGAAGATTCTTGATCTGCATTTTCAAGTTCCATCTTTTCTTCGTGAATTGATAATAGTGTCATGATCTCGACGTAATGAAGTTCTTCATAGTCTAGTCTTTGCTTGATCTCAGCTATGATTGGAACAAATGTTGCATCAAGAGCACTCAGTAGCTTGCTGACTATATCTTTATCAGTGATATCTATAACTCCACGTTGATGAAGTCTTTCAACAATGCTTGTCAATCGATCAGTGAGTTCCATAGCACTTTCCTTACGAAGACTTCTGAAACTAGCAAACATAGCACAGAGCATTTTAGTGTGGGAATCAGTTCTGGTAATGACTTCTTCATGAACATTCTTGATGGCATCCCAGAGTTGCTTTGCAGTGTCAAGTTTTCAGAATCGAATGAAAATATCTTTGGAGATACTTGTTGGGAAATGTTGCATGGAAACAAAAAAAATTCTACGCATACGCAATGATCTATCCATGGAGATGCATAGCAACGAGGGGGAGGGTGTGTCTACGTACCCTCGTAGACCATAAGCGGAAGCGTTTCTCAACGCGGTTGATGTAGTCGAACTTGTTCATGCTTCAACCGATCAAGCACCGAACACATGGCACCTCCGCATTCTGCACACGTTCAACTCGGTGACGTCCCTCGCCTTCTTGATCCAGCAAGACATCGAGGTAGTAGATGAGTTCCATCAGCATGATGGTGTGGTGACAGTGATGGTGAAGTGATCCTCATAGGGCTTCGCCTAAGCACTATGAAAATCTGACCACGGGTGTAAACGATGGAGGGGGGCGCCGCACACGGCTAAACAATTGTCTGGGGTGTACTAGGGCCCCCACATATATATAGGTGGGACAGGGAGGGGAGGCAGCCAAGGAGGCACCCAAGTAGGCCGAATCCTACTTGGGGTCTTCCCATGGCCGGCGCCCCCCTTCCTTATTTGCCAGAGGGGGAAGCAAAGAGGTGGGAGGAGGGAAGGAAGGGGGAGGCCGAATCCCCTCTTTCCTTCTCCCTTCCCCTCTTCCCTGATATCCTATTTCTTGAACGAGTATGGATCTTTTTCTGTCCGCTTGATAATAATGTGGTTGCGACCCCCGTGTCCCACTACATGATTACCGAGTACGTCCTCGCCTCCGAGTCAGTCCAGGTTGCCACCTGGCTAAGTTCACACTTGGTGTAGTGCGGTTTACACCAATTCTTCCACACATTTATTCATCCTTGTGCACATCATCACAGCATGCTAGATCGTAGAACCGGAGATCCCGCGAGATTTGTGTGCTTATGTGTGCATGCATATTATTGTGTGAGTAGCAGTAATATGTGATGATTGCTTGATTAATTATATTAGTAGAATGCTTGTGTGCTTTTGTTTTAGTCGTTTCTGTTGTTCCTTTTCTTTGGGCCTTCGGTGTTACAAAGTTTTCCCCTATTAAAGTTGCTCGTCAGCCGACACCGAACCCGAAGAGTCAGCAAGAAATGCATATATTTGGAAACTCAGCTAAACAAAATGGAATTATCAGCTGACTACAGTGAAATTGGAATATCTCGTCTGAATGCAAAAGAAATCCTGGATGGACCATCAGTATCAAGTTTGCATTAGCGTGCACTCATCACAACAAAATGATTAAATCAACAAGAAGATAAATTGTGTGCAAGGTTGGTAGAAGATTATCAAAGGTATGGCTCAGATACAAGTTTAATTTTTCGTTGAGGATGATTTTGGAACTCGATGTACCTGGAAGCAAACAAAAATATGGCATATACTCGGAAAGGAAAATAGTCCAGTAAAACCCTGTTTCATATAAGAAATCAATATCAGAAATATTAAGATGGTATGTATATGTGGAAATTGGTCCGCATATCACAATAAGAAGTCTGTGGTGTAAGCAACCCACTTTGCCCTTGCAAGATACCAGAGAAGCTTCCAAGGCAAGATTCATCTATCTTCCTCAGTATGATACATGGATGACTTCTCGCGCAAGGTACTCTGTCTCCTTCAGTAAGCAACCGTGAAGACTTTCGGCATAAGGTACTGAGTCTTTCCCCAGCAAAGTCTTTAAGGGGGTAAGCTTCTGAAGCACGATATTCAGTCTTCTTCAACAAGCTGTCCGATGAAAGTTTCGAGCACAAGCCAGCAAATATTCCTCAGTAAGACATTGGTACAAGGTAGTACACTGTGAATTGACAGCATATGGCAGTGAATCCCAAGAATCAGATCCGCAACATTTTGGTCAGAATCAAGAATCAGTCAGAATACACGTCTGTCTCGGAATGAGGTCCTCATATATATGCAATGAGCATACCATCAAGATCTTAGAAGTCACTCGGATGAGGATCTGATAGCCACGTGAGGATGGTTAATAGAAGGAAGATAGTATACACCGCAGTGTGACAAAGGATTATGAGGATGGACGACATCAATGAGCTCCATACGAGTACCCGTGAACCTGGAAAATGATCCTGATGAGCCCTTGTCCCCTTTTCTCCTATGACGGCACCACAACCGTGATCTGAGCTATTTCTAGCTATCCAGGGTGGATGCCACTTTTTGTTTCTCTCTTCAACGACTGTCATGAGTTCTGAGCTGCTTTTCAGCCGTCTCGTACAACTGTTGAGTTTCTTTTTGTGACAGTAGCCCTATAGCTGCTTTTTGGCTATTTTAGGGAGATGTCACCTTCTTCTTATCGACCCGATCTCATGCTCTGAGCTACTTTTCGGCCGTCCTGAGTCTTGGTGAGTTATTCCAGTAATGTCCCAGATCTGAGTTGCGTTCTGGTGGCTACTGATTTATTTGTCGATTTCTTGAAAGGGTTTCGGATGATCATTTCCCAACGATCAGAACTTGAGAGATGTTGAACCTGCCATTTAATGGGTTACCTTATCAAAAAAATGAGGATAAACTACAATGGCCGAAAAATTGCACCGATAGTACCTATGGTCATACGAAGCCGCAATATGGCCTAGCTCTTTCAGCCAAAGATCCAACCAAGAAAACAATAATGAAGGAGCAAGACCAGTGATGCAGGTATGAAAATTGTACATGACCCCCATGGTGCAAATCCCCCGGACAGTCTAAGTCATTATTAATCCACATGGATATGCCTACAGCATGAGTAATCAGCATGAGGAATAACAGTCTGGAAGCCTGAGTCCTCACTTATATGAATCATCATGGATAGCCTATCGTGAACAAATTTTTTTCGTCAGAACCACCGTCAGTCAAGTTTGCAGATATTATCATACAAGCCAAACCATTTATGCTGGCCGTGACAGGAGACAATCAAATATTTGGTACGGATCTGATACTCGCGACAGTGGAACCGGTTAAGATGATTCAGAAACTTATGCAATGAGTCAGAATCTGTCAGGAAACGGTTATGTTTTAACTCACTGTTTGGAACCCAAAGGACCTGCATTTAGTGGAGAAACCCAATGCAATGAGTTAGAGCTTGAGTTTTCATCAGAAAAATCTGATCATCATTACATGAAAGGTTGTCAGTGCCGGGTGGCACACCCAGCGGAAATCACTTTTGGATTTGTGAGACGGAGATATGTTTCAGTTGTGATAATCAAATCACACTCAGCTAGTCAGCAGATCTAAAAAGAAATTGGAGCCTATATAAGCATGAGCAAGCCGTAAGATCTATCAGAATGTGGATGCAGTAAATCAAACCACCCCAGGGCCAGTCAGATAAAAAATTAATGGGAACAACAATAATGGAAAAAGGATACCCGAGTTGGAAACGGTTTCCTTAAGTCAGAATATTCATACTAGTTCCCTGAGCAACCAAATCTCGAGGACGAGATTTCTTTAAGGGGGTAAGGTTTGTGACAGCGTGATTTTTGGCCCTTTCTTTTTTCTTTTGTTTTTCCGAGGTTTTTGCCTGGCTTTTTCTTTTTCGTGGCTTTGTGGTCTAGAAACTGAAGAAGATGCCCTCTTCTTTGCTTCTAGAGTGGCTTTTCATTCCCAAATCTTTCCCTAGACCCTGTCATTTTCATCCTAGCCCAAATCCCAATATTCTTTTTATTGGGAATATTCCTTTTCTATTAAAGGAATAACTCAAATTGCCCTAGGTTGTGAAGCAACCTATATTTCCATCACTCCAAAAATTCCCAAATAATTCTCATAAATTGTTTGGGTCATATATTGATCAAATATGGCAAAACCTTTCATTGCCATGTTCAAAAATAATTCCCCAATATTCCTTTTTCTATTCTGCCCTGAATGGCACTTTGTGAAGGAAGTGCCATTTATATTTTTCCTAGTGGCACCGAACCTTTTTGGGCATGTTTATATGTTCAAATAATTGCCTCATGAGCAAGTTAAAATTTATTTGCCTAGCTAATCTTCCTCAGTGAATTTTCAAAGTTTCTGTCAGACAGAAGACTTTGTGAAGGAAGTACTAGCCAGGAGTATCCAAATGAGATGATCTTTTGCACACTCCTTAATGTGCTCATATTAATCCCCTCCACCCATTTGCAGCCCCATCCAATCATCTATGTGAGAACAGGAGCAAATCTTTGTTTCTGGCAATATTTTCAGGTTGTAAAGCAAGTGTATTTTATATTGCTTCAAAAATCCTGATAAATTATCAGATCATTCTTATACCCATAAAACCTCTCTCCACCCAATTTGGAATCATTTAAATGAGCCATTTGATCACCATAATTATTCCAAGTTTCTGTCCAGAGGAGATGTTTGTGAAGCAAGTACCATTTTGGCTTTGCCCAATGGTATGATACTTTGTGAGCATCTTCATATGACCAAATGATCAAGCCTTGCCAAATTTTAGCTCAAGTTGACACTCCATGTGAGTGGACCAACATGACCTTCATTTCTGGACCAAAAATGCAGTTGTGAAGCAACTATATTCATTCTTGGTCCATTTCTTCCCAAACTCCCCAGGACTGTAGTCCTTCCTAGCCTAAACATCCTAGACATAACTCTTGATGCCTAGCATCTCCCTATTGATCACATTGAGCTGATAAAGTTTACTGCAGTAAACTTCAGAACTCACTAACCTTTTAACTGTAGCCGTTTTCACCAAGTTACCACCGTAGTTACAACCTACCCAGGAAGGACTAACCCCCAGACATGGTTTGGCATCACTTGTGGCACTGTGTGCACCAGTGCACGCGGTGACCACCGCTTTGGCGTGCAATGGCCGCGCCTAGAGTGTCTTCTTGCTCGGGCCCCTCCCCCTCTCGTCGGCTTCGCGCTCGTGATGATGTCCAGTAGATAGCCCTCGTCGTTGCCATTCTCCTGGACCCCTCTCCCCGTTCGTCTGTTTCCTCACCGACGCTCACCATCGAACACCCACGGGCGCACTGTGGCTGACCGAGCTTTAATGGCGCTTGGCCTCTTCCTCTACTCCCCTTGACTCCATGACCTCTACGGCTCATCTGCTCTCTCGTTCGTCGCCTCCCCCGTGCCCTCCCGTGCTAGCTAGCCGTCGCCAGAGCTTCGGCCGGACGTGCCCGGCGGCACCCGAGGGCGTGCCCCTCGCCCCGCCTATAATGGCCTTCCCCTGAGCCGTTTGAGCTCACCACTGGCCTCCTGGACCTTCACTAACCCCGTCCCATGCACTTCCCCGAGCTCGAAACACCCCCCACAACCACCATTGCCGCCATGGCCGCCGGCCATGCTCAGCTAAATTCGTGGTAGCCGATGCCCCTCCCTCCATTCTTCCACCACCACGGCTTTCCCCACCTCCCGTAGAGTCGCCCCGCCCACTTGGCCTCGCCGAAGACCGCCCGAGTCGCTGGAAGCCACCTCCGCCGAGCCACCTCCGTCTCCTAGGGTCGCCTCCCCTCGTCGCTGTTCCTCTTCCCCCCGGTGGCCGCCGCCCCTCTGGATGGGTGCACCAGGCGCTGCCGCACCTCCTGGTAGCCTCGGCCGGGCGGGAGATGGCTGTAGCTGGCCGGCCCCCTCGCTGTTCCTCCCCTGCCTCGGCCGCCCCCTGCCTCCTCTGTTCCGCTCGTGAATGAGCGGGAGGAAGAAGACAGGAGCGTTGACCCCCTAGAGCCTGCCAGCTGGCCGCGGGCCCCACCAGTCAGCCTCCCAGCCGTCGGTCCCGCGTTGACTTGTCCACACTGACATGGATATGTGAAGACGTATTTGGGCATCTACGTTTTCATACCGAAAACGTATTTCCCCAAGTGCGCGTTCTGTTTTTCTGTTAAGGACCTGTTGGTGATGATTTTTATTGCAGATAGGTCCCTGGCAGAAAAACATCCATATCTTTTTAACCGTAGCTCCAAACGAGGTGAATCCAACGCTCACTTCTTTGTTTCGTCGAGCCCGTTCTGTTGGTCATGCTTTCACTATGGTTTGACACTATGAAAATGACCATTATGCCCTTGCCCTTATTCAGCCCTCTTCGAGAGAGTACATTTTCCGGCGATTCATTCCGCAAGTTTCTCGCACTTTCTCCCAGTGATTTCTTCATCCCAGGCAAGCCACAATACCCACTTGCATGATAGTCATGCAGTAGCCATGGTTTTCAACTTGAATCTTTATTAAATATTTGCTTGTTGAAAAGATGGTCATCGTTGTTCCGTTAATGTTTAGATTTGCATGTTCACTTTTGTGCTATGTTGTCTTGTACTCTGTTATCATGTTCTACCTGCTAGTAATTCTTTTCATATGTTTATGCTTGCTAGTAGTACATGCTGATGTTGGAGATGGTCATGCTTGTCAGTATGTCATGTTCAGTGGATATGATTTATTGTTGATATGGTGGATAGTTATGTGATACCCTCATGATTATGTTGATATCATGTTCATGCATTTTATCATGGATCAACATATTTGCATTCAATTTAACCGGATTAAATTGAACTTGAACAACTGTTGGCTGATGGTGCCACTGAAACGATGATGACCAGTGCAGCCACGCTTATTGGTATGGGACGGTCCTAACTGGGTCTATTGTCGTGCCTCTCGCCGGTGCCTCCAATGAGGGAAGGTTATGGGTGCGCACTACCCTGATCAGGTAGGCGAACATAAGCGTTGTATGCCCACTGTTGAGTTAAGTTTTTGGGTCCCAGGGTGGATTGTTGCCACGACGGTGGTTTGAGGTGCCTTGAGGTAGGCACGGGGCCACCCATGACTTAGCCCAGAGGGGAGTGAGTCAAAGTGGCCGGGAGAGTGTCATGGCAGTAGGTCGGTTTTGTCGGAACGTCGTTGGTCCACCCGAATGGGAGTGTGAGGCCATGGGTTCCGAAGTGTGGGTACAGTGTACTAACCTCTACAGAGTGTATATTAAATCTATCGATAGCCGCGCCCGCAGATAAGGGCCCAGTTCGAAAGTAGGGTACACCATGAGTCAACAGTAATAATAATAACTTGATTAATGACAATGTCGAGTTGTGATCGCCATAAGGATCATAGACCAAGTGTTGGTCGTGGTTGTGATCGCCGTAAGGATCATGGTTTGGGACCAAGTGTTGGTCGTGGTTGTGATCGCCATAAAGATCACGGTGGTATCAAGGATACCGAGTTGTTGTATATTCGTGATGTTGTGCGAGAATCGTGGGTAAAGATCAAGCTTCTTGTGGTCATTTACTGATTACTATGGTATTGTTTATACCAATCATGATTTGATCCTGAGATGATCGTGTGATGTTCAAGGTTGGTAAGTGATGCATGTGTTGGTTACAAGGTAGCCCGAGCAGAATAAGTAGTGCATGATAGTGTCATCATGTTGCATGCTAGTATTGTTGGAATAATATGTTCATGTTGTGTTAGATGTATCATGTTTATGTTGGTCATGCCATGTTATTCTGATGATCTCATGATAATTCCTGTTTAACCTGTAATTGCCATGCTGTTGTCTCTCTTGAATGCTTCTGGTTATTGTGAGCTTGCAAGTACATTCAATGTACTGACCTGGCATGTCATGCCAGCTTGCAGGTTATTCCGGATTTGATTGATTGTTTGTCGTGGAGTCCTTGTTTGCGAGCTAGGATAAGCATTCCAGCCAGAGTCCATGTGGAGTGGAGTTCACCACCGCCGTTGTTGTTCTGCTGCTAGAGTTCTTCCGCTGCATCGTGTTGTTCTGCTGCTTGCATAGAGCAACAGTGGCAGGCGTAGTGTCGCCGTGCTGATGTAATCATTGTACCCAAATAGATTGTAATAAAGAGCTGGTTTGTTCTATGCTAAGCAGTGCCGTATTCCAGAAGACTTCATCTCGATCCCTGGGCTGGAATACGGGGCATTCCGGTTTTCTCTGAGCCGGGGTGCCACATACGAGAATATGACCGGGGGTGTAAACGGTGGAGGGGGCGTCGCACACGGCTAAACAATTGTCTGGTGTATGCTAGGGGTGCCCCCCCACATATATATATAGGTGGGATAGGGAGGGGAGGTAGCCAAGGAGGCACCCAAGTAGGCCGAATCCTACTTGGGGTCTTCCCATGCCCGCCCCCCTTCCTTATTTGCCGGAGGGGGAAGGAAAGAGGAGGGAGGAGGGAATGAAGGGAGAGGCTGAATCCCCCCTTTCCTTCTCCCTTCCCCTATTTCCTTCTCCTCTGGTTTGGCCCATATGGGGGCGCACTAGCCCCTTGTGGCTGGTGTGTTTCCCCTCTTGTCCCATAAGACCCATATCTTTTGCCACGGGGGTGCCTGGAACCCTTTCCAGTGACCCGATATGTACCCGGTACCCTCTAGAACACTTTCATGTTCCGAATACTATCGTCCTATATATCAATGTTTACCTCTCGACCATTTTGAGACTCACCATGTCCGTGATCTCATCCGTGACTCCAAACAACATTTGGTCACCAAATCACATAACTCATATAATACAATATCGTCATCGAACATTAAGCGTGCGGACCCTACGGGTTCGAGAACTATGTATACATGACCGAGACACCTCTCCAGTCAATAACCAGTAACTGAACCTGGATGCCCATATTGGCTCCTACATATTCTACGAAGATCTTTATCGGTCCAACCGTTGTGACAACATACCTAATTCCCTTTGTCATCGGTATGTTACTTGCCCGAAATTCGATTGTCGGTATCTCTATACCTAGTTCAATCTTGTTACCGTCAAGTCTCTTTACTCATTCCATAATACATCACCTCGTGACTAACTCCTTAGTCATTTGCTTGCAAGCTTATGATGTGTATTACCAAGAGGGCCCAAAGATACCTCTCCGAAACTCGGAGTGAAAAATCCTAATCTTGATCCATGCCAACTCAACAAACACCTTCGGAGATACCTATAGAGCATCATTATGATCAACCATTTACGTTGTGACGTTTGATAGCACACAAGGTATTCCTCCGGTATCTGGGAGTTGCATAATCTCATAGTCGAAGGAATATGTATTTGACATGAAGAAAGCAATAGCAATAAACTGAACGATCATTATGCTAAGCTAACGGATGGGTCTTGTCCATCACATCATTCTTCTAATGATGTGATCCCGTTATCAAATGACAACTCATGTCCATGGTTAGGAAACCTTAACCATCTTTGATCAACGAGCTAGTTAATTAGAGGCTCACTAGGGACACGGTGTTTGTTTATGTATTGACACATGTATTTAGGTTTCCGATCAATACAATTCTAGCATGAATAATAAATCTTTATCATGAATAAGGAAATATAATGTAACAACTTTATTATTTCCTCTAGGGCATATCTCCTTCAATACTTCCATAGATAATATCTTTGGCTTGAGCATTCAACCACAGTATAGCTTTGTCATCAGAAGTTGGAGAGTCCGGGTGCTAAATGATGTGTCCATTTTCAACAATCTGCGAGAGATCTATGTTGATAGGTGATACGTCTCCGTCGTATCTATAATTTTTTATTGTTTCATGCCAATATTATACAACTTTTACATACTTTTGGCGTCTTTTTATATGATTTATTAGGACTAACTTACTTATCCAGCGCCCAGTGCCAGTTCCTGTTTGTTGCATGTTTTTGTATCACAGAAAATCCATATCAAACGAAGTCCAAACATGATGAAACTATACGGAGAATTATTTTGGAATATTTGTGAAGTTTAGGAGGTGGAATCAACGTAAACGGTTGCATGGCGCACCATCAGGGCGCGCCACCAGGCCTAGGCGCACCATCGTGTATCATTCTCTCCTCGAACGTCGGTTGGAGCTATACTTCGGGCGCAAGGAAGCTTATATTCGGAAAAAAAATTGTGTAAAAAGATCAACACAATTGGAGTTACAGATCTCTGAGAATTTAAGAAACCGTGAAGGGCCAGATCTGGAGAGCGCGAAACAGAAGAGAACAGAGAGGTAGATCCAATCTCGGAGGGGCCCCTCTGCCACCATGGAGGCCATGGACCAGAGAGGAAACCCTCCTCCCATGTAGGGGGGAGGCCAAGGAAGAAGAAAAAGGAGGGGGCTCTCTCCCCCTCTCTCCCGGTGGCGCCGCCGGGGCTAGGATCATGACGGCGATCTACATCAACAACCTTGCTACCGTCAACACCAACTCTCTCCTCCTCTATGCAGCGGTGTAACACCCCTTCTCCCCACTGTAATCTCTACTTAAACATGGTGCTCAACTCCATATATTATTTCCCAATGATATTTGGTTATTCTATGATGTTTGAGTAGATCCGTCTTGTCCTATGGGTTAATCGTGATCTTGGTTGGTATGATTTTATATGTTATTTATGGTGTTGTCCTATGGTGCCCTCCGTTCTCGCGCAAACATGAGGGCCCCCGCTTTTAGGGTGTTGCAATATGTTCATGGTTTGCCTATGGTGGGTTGTGAGAGTGACAAAATCTTAAACATGAGTAGGTGGGTCATGGCGTATGGGAGTAAAGAGGACTTGATACTTAATGCTATGGTTGGGTTTCACAACCTTAATGATCTTTAGTAGTTGAGGATGCTTGCTAGAGTTCCAATCATAAGTGCATATGATCCAAGTAGAGAAAGTATGTTAGCTCATGCCACTCCCTCATATAAAATTGCAAGAATGATTACCGGTACTTGTTATCAATTGCCTAGGGACAAATGACTTTCTTGTTGACAAAAGCTATGTACTTTTATTGCCTTGCAATTTATTCTTAGTTTTATTCTTGCAAAGTACTCATAGTTTTATCCTTGCAAAATAGTTTCACACTTGGTCTAGATAAAGCAAACGTCAAGTGTGCGTAGAGTTGTATCGGTGGTCGATAGAACTTGAGGGAATATTTGTTCTGCCTTTAGCTCCTCGTTGGATTCGACACTCTTATTTATCAAATAAGGCTACAAACGATCCCCTATACTTGTGGGTTATCATGACCTTTTTCTGGTGCCGTCGCCGGGGAACAATAGCGTGGGGTGAATATTCTCGTGTGTGTGCTTGTTTGCTTTATCACCAAGTAGTTTTTATTTCCTTTTCTATGTTGTTCTCTATCTTTAATTATGGATATTGAACATGAAACACCAAAAAAATTAGTGGTACTTGCTACTCATGGAGATGGGGAACCTCCTAAAACCCTCGATGATCGTTATGTGAAAATATTATGCACTACTTTGATAATCCTGAGAAAACCCCATTCAACTTGATAATGGGAGTAACGTTGGATCAACGTGAATACTTTAGGGATTATCACTTGACACAAAAAGGGAAACTTTTATGGGATCAAATTTATATGTTGCATTGGTATGCTCGGGATTTATGCTTGAGATATGATTTTACTTGTTGCTCTAGGATGAATGCTCCACACCTTCCCTTTTCATGCAAATCTGATGATAATGAAACCTTGGCTTCTTATGCTAGAGGTATATATGATTACTATGATGTGGAATGAATAGAAGAATTTGTTGCTTTTAAGGGTTCTTACGAAATTGAATCTTTGTTTGAAAAGTTTGAAGATTTTGATGATTTTGTTTATAGACCTGAAATTTTTGCTATCCTTAAATATTGATATGATAACTATAAATACAATTCCGATATTGATGCGTTTATTGAGAAAGTCTGTTGTCCAAGAAGAGACTAATATTTTGCAGGAGTCTATGGAAGAAGGAATTGATGAAACTGTGAGCTCATGTGATGAAAAAGATGACGAGGAGAGTGAAGAACAAAAGGAGGAAGAGCGGACTAGCTACCCGTGCCCACCTTCTAATGAGAGTAACTCTCCAACTCATACATTGTGTAATGTCCCTTTGTTCTTACCGAAGGATGAATGTTATGATAATTGCTATGATCCCGTTGATTCGTTTGAAATATCCCTTTTTGATGATGCTTGCTATGCTTGTGGCCAAGACACCAATATGAATTATGCTATTGGAGATGAACTTGCTATTGTTCCTTATGTTAAACATTGTAGGATCGAAAATATGTCTAGAGGGGGGGGGGGGGGGTGATTAGACTACTTGACCAAATAAAAATCTAGCCTTTTCCCAATTTTACTTCTTGGCAGATTTTAGCAACTTAGCACAAGTCAAGCAATCAACCTACACATGCAATTCTAAGAGTACAGCAGCGGAATGTAAAACAATTGCATATGAAGGTAAAAGGGAGGAGTTTGAGGGAGCAAACGCAATGTTGACACGGAGATTTTTTAGCCGTGGTTCCGATAGGTGGTCCTATTGTACATCCA
Source organism: Triticum timopheevii (assembly GCA_963921465.1). NCBI lineage: Eukaryota > Viridiplantae > Streptophyta > Magnoliopsida > Poales > Poaceae > Triticum > Triticum timopheevii. The sequence continues at coordinate 176,772,109 of OY997266.1, forward strand.
CGTTGATGGAGACTTCAACCCAGGAAGGGTAAAGGCTGCACAAGTCCATGGAGGGCTCCACCCACGAAAGGTCCATGAAGAAGCAACCTTGTCTATCCCACCATGGCCATCACCCACGAAGGACTTGCCTCACTAGGGTAGATCTTCACGAAGTAGGCGATCTCCTTGCCCTTACAAACTCCTTGGTTCAACTCCACAATCTTGACGGAGGCTCTCAAGTGACACCTAGCCAATCTAGGAGACACCACTCTCCAAGCAGTAACAAATGGTGTGTTGATGATGAACTCCTTGCTCTTGTGCTTCAAATGATAGTCTCCCCAACAATCAACTCTTTCTCACAGGATTTGGATTTGCTGGAAAGAAGATTTGAGTGGAAAGCAATTTGGGGAAGGCTAGAGACCAAGATTTATGTGGTGGGAATGGAATATCTTGACCTCAACACAAGTGTAGGTGGTTCTCTCTCAGAAAATGTATGTTGGAAGTGTAGGCATGTTCTGATGGCTCTCTTCACGAATGAAGAGTGGGAGGAGGCGTATATATAGCCTCCACACAAAATCTAACCGTTACACACAACTTACCAAACTCGGTGGGAACGAACCCTGAAACTCGGTCGGACGATTTAGTGAATAATGTGACCATTAGGATTTTCGGTGGGGCCGACATGTCATCTCGGTGGGGCCGATATGGTTAGGGTTAGGGCATAACATAATCTCGGTGAGACCGATTACACAAACTCGGTGAGACCGATTTTGGTAATGGACACCAGAGGGTTGGTCAGGCGGTGGGACCGATTCCCTCATCTCTGTTAGACCGAAACGTTACGAAAGGGAAACAATGAGTTTGCATACCAATCTCGGTGGGACAGATCACTCATCTCGGTTTGACCGAAACATTACGAAGGGAAACAGATAGATTGCAATCCCATCTCGGTGAGACCGAGATCCCCATCGGTGAGACCTAAAAGACTAGGCTTTGTGGCTGTGGCTATATCCTGAGAACTCGGTGGCGCCGGATAGATGGTTTCGGTGGGGCCGAGTTTGACTCTTGGTTTGGGACATATGTGGATGTGAGAAAGTAGTTGAGGGCTTTGGAGCATATCACTAAGCATTTTGAGCAAGAAACTCATTAAGCAACACCTCATCCCTCCTTGATAGTATTGGCTTTTCCTATAGACTCAATGTGATCTTGGATCACTAAAATAGAAAATGAAGAGTCTTGTGCTTTGAGCTTGAGCCAATCCTTTTGTCCTTAGCATTTTGAGGGATCCACTTATCTCATCCATGCCATGCCAATCATTGAGCTTTCCTAAAATATTTATCTTGAAATAGCATTAGCTCAATGGGCTATATGTTGTTAGGAATTACCAAAACCACCCAGGTATAGTTGCACTTTCAATCTCCTCCTTTTTGGTAATTGATGACAACATATAGATCAAAGCTTCGACAAATGATAATAAGATTGAAAAACATCGTCGCTTTGAGAAGTATGTGATAAGCAAGAGCTCCCCCTAAATTTGTGCATTATTTAAGATTTGCTTTGGACTGCAAATGCACAATGTGTTAGGACCATGGGTTACTCTTCCATGTCAAATATATCTTGGTGGCGCGCTCAAAATGATAATAATTGAACATATGCACTCATCACCAAGCAAAGTGAATGATCATATAAGGATATAAGAGATAATATCATCCAACAAGCATTAAGGTAGCATATGATCAAACACATGATCATCCAAGTATCTCACAAAAGGCATAATGTATCAAGCAAACACCCACACAAAAATAAAGAAGTTCAACCACCAAAAGCAAGAGAGATAAAAAGCAACACTCTCTCACGAAGCCTATGATCTATACATTTTTCTCCCCCTTTGGCAACAAGTTACCAAAAAGTTCAAAAATCCATAGTGCTAAACGACTCTCGGGCTTGGTCTTCATGAGGTGGTGTAGAGATGACTCCAAGGATGAAAGCATCAGTTGTTGTAGCTGGAGCTGGTGGAGTGGCTGCTGGAGCAGGGGGCACTGAGGCTGTGGCAGCTGGTGCAGATAATGTAGCTCTGGTGTCTGGAACAGGCACTACAGCAGATCTCTGTCCTCTGGGCACTCTAGCAAATGCATTTGTAGTAGACTTGCCCTTCTTCTCCTCCACATCCTCCTGAAGTTGCTCAACTGCATGAGGGACTAGTGCCCTCACTCATCTGAGCTTGTTCCTCTGACTTGTTCTGGCTGTCACTTTGATCAGACATTTTTCAGGAAAACTTACTGACAGCAGACCCTGTGAATAGATATTGATGAGATAGAGTGGATGAGCATCACAAAGTGCAGAGGTTTTTGCAAAACTATTGAGTCAAAAACTTAGTTTTAGTTTTCCACAGAAAGCATTTCGGAGCTACCGATTTGTAAACTCGGTGATACCGAAGCAGCTTTGGGAACCTAAACTAGTGAACTCGGTCAGACCGAGTCACAATTCGGTGGCACCAAGACTGCTAGGGTTTCACAAAGAATCGATCTCGGTCACACCGATTTGCAATTCTCGGTCAGACCGAAAATCACATGTGCAATGGCCTACGCCAAATCGGTGAGACCGATTTCTACAACTCGGTCGGTCCGAGATGAATTCGATGGAAACCTAACCCTAAATTTTCAAATCAAATCTAATCTACGGAGTGCTTTCGCTGGATAGAATGATTTCAAACGTGGCAAGATTCATGGCAAAGTAATGTGCTAGGAATCGGAGTTAAAGATTAGCACAAAGTTTCAAGTTCATACCCTAATGTGGCAGTGAACTTGCTATGGCGGCAACGGCGGGGCAGAATGCCATTAACGGTGGCGGAGACCAGCGGCGGGAGGTCGCTGGCGACGAGGAGGACTATCCGGAGACCCGAAGAGGCAGAGCTGGCTGTCCGCGGGCGAAGGGTTTCAAATTTTTTTCCAAAATTTGACCCGTGAGTATATATAGCCAGACCCTGTCGGTGTGACCGAGTGGAACAACTTGGTGGCACCGAGATGCAAAGCTACAAGCAGTTACTGCAATTCGGAGTGACCGAAAAGTTCTAATCGGTTGCACCGAGGTTGAAAACCTAGATCAACTTAGTGATCTCGGTGTGACCGAAAATGGTGAATCAGTCTATGACGAATTCACAAAGAGGTTTTGGAACTTTAAGTCTATGAAACTTTAAGGTTTGTGCATATGACTAAGGTTTGTGCGTATCACAAGTGTAGGTGGTTCTCTCTTAGAAAATGTATGTTGGAAGTGTAGGCATGTTCTGATGGCTCTCTTCATGAATGAAGAGTGGGAGGAGGGGTATATATAGCCTCCACACAAGATCTAACCGTTACACACAACTTACCAAACTTGGTGGGACCGAATCCTGAAACTGGGTCGGACCGATTTAGTGAATAATGTGACCGTTACGATTTTCGGTGGGGCCGACATGTCATATCGGTGGGACCGACATGGTTAGGGTTAGGGCATAACGTAATCTCGGTGAGACCGATTACACAAACTCGGTGAGACCGATTTTGGTAATGGACACACAGAGGGTTGGTCAGGCAAACTCGGTGGGACTGATTCCCTCATCTCGGTTAGACCGAAACGTTACGAAAGGGAAACACTGAGTTTGCATTGCAATCTCGGTGGGACCGATCGCTCATTTCGGTTTGACCGAAACGTTACAAAGGGAAACAGAGAGATTGCAATCCCATCTCGCTGAGACCGAGATCCCCATCGGTGAGGCCAAAAAGACTAGGGTTTGTGGCAGTGGCTATGTCATGAGGACTTGGTGGCGTCGGATAGATGGTTTCGATGGGGCCGAGTTTGACTCTTGGTTTGGGACATATGTGGATGTAAGGAAGTAGTTGAGGGCTTTGGAGCATATCACTAAGCATTTTGAGCAAGAAACTCATTAAGCAACACCTCATCCCTCCTTGATAGTATTGGATTTTCCTATAGACTCAATGTGATCTTGGATCACTAAAATAGAAAATGTAGAGTCTTGTGCTTTGAGCTTGAGTCAATCATTTTGTCCTTAGCATTTTGAGGGATCCACTTTTCTCATCCATGCCATGCTAATCATTGAGCTTTCCTGAAATATTTATCTTGAAATAGCATTAGCTCAATGAGCTATATGTTTTTAGGAATTACCAAAACCACCCAGGGATAGTTGCACTTTCAAACATGAAATTGTTGCTATTGCACCCACACATGATAGTCATATTATCTTTTTGAATTCTCCCAACTACACTATATCGGAGAAGTTTGTTCTTATTAAGGATTATATTGATGGGTTGCTTTCTACCATTGCACATGATGATTTTGATGAATATAATATGCATGTGCTTGCTGCTCCTACTTGCAATTATTATGAGAGGGGAACTACATCTCTACCTCTCTATGTTTCCAACACGATAAAATTGCAAGAAACTACTTATGCTGTGTACTGGCCTTTACTTGATGTGCATGAATTGTTCTTGTATGACATGTCGGTGCATAGGAAAAGAGTTAGACTTCGTCATTGATTGATATGTGTTGCTTTATGCTCACTACTAAATGCCAAATCATTGTTAATTCAAATTGGCTTTGATATACCTTGGGATCCGGGTGGATCCATTACTTGAGCACTTTATGCCTAACTTAATGGCTGTAAAGAAAGCACTGTCAGGGAGACAACCCAGAAGTTTAGATTCATTTATTTCTGTTGAGTGCTTTTATAAAGTTTAAAAAAACAAAAAAAAATATAGAGGGGAACTTAAAACTTTTCACAAAAGAGAAGTGATTGAAAGGTGATGCATTGCTGAAGTGAGGGTCGACCTTGAACACTTGTGTTCATGCTCATGGAAACAATGTAGAATTTTTCATGAAGATTCTCAAAAAAATAATTATCCCCTTGTACAATTCCATTGTATTATACAAATAATGTGCCAAGATTTGCCTTTAGGATGGGTAGATTGCTTGTTGGTTTGTGCGGTGCAGAAACAGAGACTTTGGCTGTAGCACGCGATTTTACATTTTTTACTGGAACGTCAAAATGTTCTGAAACTTTTTACACAGTCTTTCTATACGAATTGTTTATTTTTTACTTATTTTTTCAGAATTTTGGGAGTAACATAAGTATGGTAGATGTTCAAATTACTTCAGACTGTCCTGTTTAAGGCAGATTCTGTTTTTGATGCATTGTTTTGCTTGTTTTGATGAAACTATCGATTCTACCGGTGGTATAAGACATGGAAAAGTTATATTACAGTAGCTACAATGCAAAAACAAAGTATGAATTGGTTTGCAACAGTACTTAGAGTAGTGATTTGCTTTATTATACTAACGGATCTTACCGAGCTTTCTGTTGAGTTTTGTGTGGATGAAGTGATCAAAGATCGAGGAGGTCTTGATATGAGGAGAAGGAGGAGAGGCAAGAGATAAAGCTTTGGGATTACTAAGGCACCCCAAGTAAATATTCAAGGAGACTCAAGCATTTAATCTTGCAGATGTCGCGGAAGGCATCCCATCTTTCTTCAACAAGTATCGGTATGTTTTCATCTTCGTTTCGTTGATGTGATAAGTGCAAATCTTGGAGCGTCTTTTGCACTTAGTTTTGATTTTTATTTTATGCACCATACTGGTATGAGATAGTCCATGGTTGATTTATAGAATGCTCATTGCACTTCACTTATATCTTTTGAGTATGGCTTTATAGAATGCTTCATGTGCTTCACTTATATCATTTGAAGTTTGGGTTGCCTGTTTCTCTTCACATAGAAAACCGATGTTTGTAGAATGCTCTTTTGCTTCACATATATTTGTTAGAGCATGATCTTTTGTAGAAAGAATTAAACTCTCATGCTTCACTTATATCTATTTAGAGAGACAAATGGAATTGGTCATTTGCATGGTTAGTTGCAAAATCCTACATAAAACTTATGGATCACTGAATATGATATGTTTGATTCCTTGCAATAGTTTTGCGATATAGAGATGGAATATGTGGGAAGTACTAGTAAACGGTTGTGGTTAGTAAGAATATTGGTGTTAAGGTTTGTGATTCCCGAAGCATGCACGTATAGTCTCTCGTTATGCTATGAAAGTTGGAGAGCAATTTATCCTTGATTGTCTATCTTTGTGTGAAGGTCGGGGGCGCGCGATGTTGAACTCCTAACAACCTCCCCCCCTAGGGGAATGCGTAGTAGTACTTTGCTTCAAGGGCTAATAAACTTTTGCAATAAGTATATGAGTTCTTTATGACTAATGTGAGTCCATGGATTATACGCACTCTTACCTTTCCGCAATTTGCTAGCCTCTACGGTACCGTGCATTGCCCTTTCTCACCTCGAGACGTGGTGCAAACTTCCCAGGTGCATCCAAACCCCGTGATATGATATGCTCTATCACACATAAGCCTTATTATATCTTCCTCAAAACAGCCACCGTACCTACCTATTATGGCTTTTCGATGGCCATTCCGAGATATATTTCCATGCAACTTCCACCGCTTCCGTTTTGATGACTTGAGCATTCATTGTCATATTGCTTTGCATGCTCACATAGCTGACATAGTAGTTGTGGCTCAGCCACCGTGCATCATTTTTTATACATGTTACGCTAGATCATTGCACATCCTGGTACATTGCCAGAGGCATTCATATAGAGTCATACTTTGTCATAGGTATCGAGTTGTAATTTTTATTTCTTTTGAGTTATAAGTAAATAAAAGTGTGATGATCATCATTTTTAGAGCAGTGCCCCAGTGAGGAAAGGATGATGGAGACTGTCAGGGATATACCTTGGGGCCTGCATACGGTGGTGTTGAGTTATTGGAGGGATCTTAATTAAGGTTTCGAGAAGTTTGCAAATTTCCAGATGAAGAAAGGTTAGTTTTGAAAGGATCTACGTCAGCTTTGGTCAAAGATCAGAAATTGTTTGTTAAACGGAGTTCATCCGGTTGGTTAACTGTGAACCGCCGACAACTCGTCGGGTTTCCATGAGAAGGCCCACCGCCACCGACAGCCGCCTCGCAGGCACGCTCATCGCGTTTCACTGTAAACCACCACGCCTCAAACAGGCCTACCTCCTCCTCGCCTGGTCGACTCCATGGACACCGCACTTCGTTTTTTGCTACTACACCACACGCCATGGATGAGCCATGCCGCACTTCGTTTTTTGCCACCTCGATGAAGGACTCGAGCGCTGCCTCCATGGCTAACCTCATCTTCACCCTCGAATCTGTTTTGGTGTCGCGAGTCGCCGCACCTGTTCTGAGTCGCCCCAGGGAATCTGCTTCCGCCACGAACTCTAAACCGTTGTCGATGTCATCCGCCTGGTCCTGTCTCTATTACGCCGGGCAACTGTGTGAGCCGCCACGGATAAGCCATGCCGCACATCACCTCCTCAGCTGCGGATCCGTCTCCATCTCCGAGTTGACCCACCGGATTGCCAAAAGGGCCTCCACAGTTGCGAGCTAGCCCACACAGCTAAGAACCATCGCCTCCACCCGCGGACCAGCAGGTCGCCAATAAGCAGTGCGCCCAGCGCCCACGCCCGCTGACTACCATGCCTGATGAAGCGCCCTTTAGCACCTGAGCTTTTCCTCGACTCACCGTATCAATTTGCCCCGTTGAGCCGCCCGACACTTTGCGCTTCTACCGCCGTCTTATCCATCCAGTGAGCTACCCACCGTTGCGGGCCTGATTCTTCCACCGCTACTGAGTCGTCGTCGGGTCTCGCCGCTGTTGAGTCGCCTTCGGATTCGCCGTGATGAGCCGCCATGGATTTCCCTCGAGGAGCCACTAGCGCGTCTCTGCCACCGTCTCTGCGGATGGCCTCAGTCACTGCCGTCGAAGCAGGCCCAGACTAATCCGCTACCACGGACCTGCCGTCTTTGCTTCCTCCGAGCCGTTGTCGCGCCTGCCACCTTCACAGTGGCCTGGAGCCGCCAGTCTCGGCCAGCTTGTCCCCGGTTGAGAGCCGCTCGCGCCCGGCCTGACCTCGCCTCCGCTTCACATGGCTGCTGCAGCTCCATGGCCGTCGCGTTGAGCTGCCCCCACTGGTCCGGCCCTGAGATGCCGCGAGCCACCCCCGCTGCTATCGGAGCATCGCCGACTTCCACCATGCTACCGCCTGCTCCGTTGCACATGAGCCGCCACGGCCTGATCCTAAGTCGCCCTGGCCTCTGCTCCAAGCCGCCATTGACCCGTCGCTCCACTGTCCTCTTCCCCCGCAGTCTTGAGCCGGCCTTGCCTTTGCTGTGAGCTGTTGAGCCCTTCTTCTTATGCCATAACCCACCAGCGAGTTGTATCTGCTTCGCGCCTCCGGTGCTGAGTCGTCCATTGCACCGTCGCCACCTCCTGCTGAAACCACTATTGCCCTGAGTCGCCTCAAGCAAGCCGCATCATAGGCCGCCTTCGAGCTGTCGTTGCAACCCTCGCCTTCGTGGCTGTCGTGCTGCATCGTCGGATCCCCGTTGTTGAGGTTGCGGCCGCGCCACAAGCCTCCTCTACCTGTTATGAGCCCCCTCACCTCGTTGCAGACTCGCCTCTGCTGAGTCGCTGGCCTTTGACCCGCCGTGGCTGTGGCTTCATCTTGCCGTTGTGAGCCACCCCGGCCATGGGCTGCCCGTGAGCCGCCCCTCTGTTTGGCTTCCTCCAAACTGCCCTGAGATGGACTTCGTCGAGCCGGTGCGGACTCGCTGTCAAACCACCGCGGCCTCGTGTCACCTCAAGCGCCACCCATGTGCTTTGTCAACCGCCACTGTTGAGTTGCCATCGTGCTCACAACCCTGCTCTGCCGTGCGTCGTTGTCGCGCCGGGTTGTCGCTCCAGCCTTGAACCACAGTTTCTAACAAGCGCCGACGAGCGCCTCGCGACGCTACCTCCATTGGTGTTGCCCCTTCCTTGAGCGTCGCCCGCTCCGTACCGCACCAAGCTGCTCACGTTTGTGCGGTGTAGCAAGTCGCCAAGGATCTGGTCCTGAGGCCATAAGTGAACGCTCAAGTTACCAAGGCGTTTATTTGTGCTACTATTTTCTACCTTGTCACACAAGGGGTCAATCGAGTTGGTACTGCTCACTGTTGTGCAAAGCAAATTCAGTTACGGAGTAGTACTCCATGAGTACAGTTTACATAAAGGCCAAGTTGATAAGGACATCCAAGTTCAATGCGCTGCTCGAGGGGCATGACTCATTTAAAAAACTGGATGGTTGCATGGTTATCATTTAGTCAAGTTGTCATGCAGTCACTTCATATGAAAAATACATCAGGTGATACCTATCCTATTTATTTTATCTATATATAATAATGTGTCTGGGAACAGTTACTCTGTTTTGCAATATTTCTTGATGCAAGACAATTGTTCACTACAAAAGCGATGGCCATGTCATCGATATATAGCTAGCGCCACCATTATCATACGTGAGCATCTGACCATACCATGATGCTTAACGAATATATATGCAAACCGCTACCTCTGTGGCCCCGTCTACATCAACACAACACGATTGACTTGCTGTTCGCACGGTTTACCGTGCCTGCGATTGATTCGCCCGTCTGCACCGGCTTACAACACCGCTGCCAACTCATCTGTCTGCTACTACGGTCGACTCGCCCATGCTTGATTTCAGCTTCACCGTGGTGATCATCACCTCCGCAGTGGATATTTTCTGGCCTAACATATCAGGTGAAATCCATCCATTATATTTTTATATTATATATTGCTTTCTTTAAAAGAGCAATTACTCTGGCTTGCAAGTCTTTCAATGTAGGACAAGTTGTCTAATGCAAAAGGTATTTTTATATCACTGAGCTGTTGAATGACTTATACCGGTTTATATCACGGTCAAATATGGAGAATCTCAAGAAACTCCTCGAGTCGCCTTAAGGCTCGGGGGCTACAATGACATGACTCGGCAAAATTGGCCAGTTTCAGTGAATTCAAGAACTCCGGGTCATTGAAGGGAAAGATAACCCGGTCCTGGAGGCTACTACCATATTGATAAAAATTTAAAGGCCATTAGAGAATTTCTGGTTCAAAATGAATAATTCCGGTTTAAAATCCGGCTTAAGGGAAATTTGTCTCTAACTGAAGCTCTCAAATATCCGGTTTAAAATCCGGCTCAAGGGAAATTTGCTCTCACAAAGCTTTGTAGCTCTCAATATCCGGTTTAAAATTCCGGCTCAAGAAGAATTTATTTCTCTCAAAGTTCGAGTTCTCAGAAAAACTTAAAAGGACCAAATAGAGTCTATTGCAAAGCACAACTCAAACATAGGTACCCTGCTTTATGGTCACTTGGGGGCTTCCTGTTCAAACATAGGTGTATTCACCAAAGAGAACATAGCTGTTGTTACCCTCTTGATCGGCGCAATGCCAAAACCTCATGGTCACTTGGGGGCTTCCTGTTCAAACATAGGTGTATTCATCAAAGAGAACATAGCTCTCGTTACCCTCTTGATCGGCACAATGCCAAAACCTCATGGTCACTTGGGGGCTTCCTGTTCAAACATAGGTGTATTCACCGAAGAGAACATAGTTGTCGTTACCCTCTTAATCGACGCAATGCCAAAACCTCATTGTCGGTGTCAAAACCGGCGGATCTCGGGTAGGGGGTCCCGAACTGTGCGTCTAGGTGGATGGTAACAGGAGACAAGGGACACGATGTTTTTACCCAGGTTCGGGCCCTCTCGGTGGAGGTAAAACCCTACTCCTGCTTGATTAATATTGATGATATGGGTAGTACAAGAGTAGATCTACCACGAGATCAGGGAGGCTAAACCCTAGAAGCTAGCCTATGTTTTGATTGTTGTTCGTCCTACGGACTAAAACCCTCCGGTTTATATAGACACCGGAGAGGACTAGGGTTACACAGAGTCGGTTACAATGGTAGGAGATCTACATATCCGTATCGCCAAGCTTGCCTTCCACGCCAAGGAAAGTCCCATCCGGACACGGGACGGAGTCTTCAATATTGTATCTTCATAGTCTTGGAGTCCGGCCAAAGATGATAGTTCGGCTATCCGGACACCCCCTAGTCCAGGACTCCCTCAGTAGCCACTGAACCAGGCTTTAATGACGACGAGTCTAGCGCGCATATTGTCTTCGTCATTGCAAGGTGGGTTCCTCCTCCGAATACTTCATAGAAGATTTTGAACACAAGGATAGTGTCCGGCTCTGCAAAACAAGTTCCACATACCACCGTAGAGAGAAAAATATTTACACAAGCTCAACCTGCTGACGTATTCCGCGGCATGACATCACACCACGGCCAAGCATTCATTCGAATCGTTTTTACTGTTCCACCTCAGCGCGTTTAGCGAAGCGGTTTCCTTGGCACGTCTTGTCAAAGCAGAGATCGTGTCCCCTTACTCCGGGATCCTCATCAATACGGGCGTGGGTAACCCAACCGCGCCATTGATTACGGCACTTGGGAGATAAGCGAGTTTTACCAGGCTGGTGGGGACGCATAGTTCCGTCCGTCCATATAAGGGGATAAGGATCCACCTTTCTACATACGCCTTCTTCCTCCTTTGCTTATCCATTTCCGCGCACTCGAGCTCTAGCGCCCAAGTCCGCACTTCTCGCCTCGACCTTCCCCAGCCATGTCCGGAGCGGGAGGCAAGTGGATGGCCTCCTCCGTCATGGAGGGGCACATCAAAAAGTTGAGGAAAGCCGGATACCTGCACAACGACATTGCGCATCGGCTTCCAAACGAGGGGCAGCTCGTCCCCACCCCCAGGCTCCATGAGAGGGTGGTGTTCCTTCCCCATTTCCTCCGTGGAGTGGGCTTCCCACTCCACCCATTTGTCCGGGGGCTCATGTTCTACTATGGCCTTGATTTCCACGATCTGGCCCCGAACTTCATCCTCAACATCTCAGCATTTATCGTTGTGTCCGAGGCCTTCCTCCGCATCAAACCCCACTTCGGCTTATGGCTGAAAACCTTCAATGTCAAGCCGAAGGTAGTGGGCGGCCAGTAGGCGGAGTGCGGAGCCGCCATGGTGGGCAAGATTCCCAACGTCACATGGCTCGAGGGCGCCTTTGTGGAAACCATCAAAGGGTGGCAATCGGGGTGGTTCTACATCACCGAGCCGCGTGACCCTGAATGGGCAGCGGCCCCCGAATTCAGATCTGGCATTCCCATACGGCTCACCTCCTGGAAAGAGAAGGGCCTCACATGGGGTGATTTGGAAGAGCTGACCGGACTCCAAACCTGCGTCCAAAACCTCGTGAACAAGAAGGTCAAGCTTGTCAATGCGGTCCAGGTCATGCTCATCCGCCGGATCCTCCCGTGCCAACAACGGGCTTTCAACTTGTGGGAGTTTGATCCGGCACAGCACCAGACCTTGAGCAGGCTCTTCGACACTACGTACGAAGACGCCTGGTGGGTGCTGTTCAAGGGCGCCGAGGCTCCCGCATCCGCTACCGAAGATCGCGGATTCAGCTTGCAGCGTCAAGCCGGCGAGGTAAGCTATTTTACCCTTCACGGGACACTTGTTTTTCATAGTTTGACTCTATGCGGGATCTAAACTCCCTTACTTTGACAGGCCTGGCAGAAGAAGTCCGGGCAGGTTAACTATCCGGCTCCCTTACCAGAAGACCCAGCGGACGCCCGATTGACGGGGTTGCTGGCTCTAGCGCCTTACGTGGTGCCGGAGAAGAAGGCCAAGAAGAAGGCCACGGGAACCCGAAAGAGTTCCCGGCATCAGGTGTTATCGGACTCATCGTCCGATGACTCTGAGGCGGACTCCTCCCGTGAAAATGAGGAGGGGAAAAAGGAAGCCTCTTCCCCAGCGGGGGGAGAGAAGATTAGGAAGGCCTCCCCCGTTGGGTCCAAGAAGGGAAGGGCCCTTCCTCCGGACTACTCCACCAACGCCGACGACGGCGAAGAGGATTGGCCCTCGAGGGCCAAGCCCCTGGCGAGATCGTAAGTGTTAGGATTCCAGAATAACTCATGATTTTTCCTTTGTCGCGCAGTGTTTTCTAACGTCGAATACACCCATGTAGCCCGCCCAAGGACGAGCTTCCCGCTTCGTCGAGTGGTTCCCTGGATTCGTCGGATGTGAACATCACTTCACTTCCGACCGCCTCCTCCCCCCGTGACGCAGACAATGCCGCAGTGGAGTCCCAAACGGGGCCCAACCAGGAGGAGATGGTCCTGGAGGCGCCGCAAGGCGACCTCCCGGACTCCGGGCGCAAAGAGGGCAAAACCCCAGAGGGCTCTAAGTCCGGCCCTGTGCCGGACTCCATACTGGAACATATAGTGGTTCCGAAGTCCGGCAGGCGGGCTCTTCGTAAGAAGGGCAAGACTGCGACGCCGGTGGCCTCCGTCCAACCGGAGGCGCCGGATAATTTGCTGGAGGCGCTCAACGGCGCTTCCATCAACGAGGAGCACCGCACTGTTATGAGTGCGGTGATTCAGAAAGTTCAGTCCGCCAAGAGCGGGCTGATTGAAGCCTGCACCAGCCTTCTAACAGGCTTTGAGCTTTGTAATTAAGATATGTAAAAATAGTACCGCATAGACAGTAGCCCCTGATGCTCAGTTTGGTGTTCGGAAAGAAAAGCCGAACTGAGGATCTAAAAAGATATACGTAGGAGTCTAACATAAGCATGTCAATATGGGAATGCAGGCTGCGCTGCTGACCTCTGCCGCACTGACTGCGGAGGTCAATGTATTGAAGGAGAGCCTCGAGCGGTCCAAGAATGAGCTCGGCCGTGCCAAGAAGCAGCTCGAGGACAAGGAAGGTAAGTAATACCTTATTAAAGTAATACCTTATAGAAAGGATTTGGTTGCAAAAAATGACAGGAATAACGTGAGTATTGCAGGGGCCACGAACGAGGTGGCGACCCTAAAGGAAGCGGTGTCCAAGGCCGAAAGCAATGCGGCCGCGGAACGCATCGAGCGAGAGAAGCAGGAGGCGCAGGTGGCGGAGGTGCGGCAAGAGCTCCAGGCTCTCGTGGAAAAACACGAGAGTTTGGAGCGTGACTCGAAGAATCGAGAGTCCGAGCTCGCCTCAGCTCTTGAGAGTGCCAAAGCCGCTAAGGCCGAAGCCCAAAAAGCCCTCCAGGAAATTGAGGCAATAAAGAAGATAGCGGCGGGTAAGGCATTCTTCATGCAAAGCAAGCAAGTGAAAGTGAATTACTTGTTACTTACCCGAATCCAGAGCTCTCCGGGAGCTTTCGCAGATCTACCCCATAGTGTGTCTGATGCTGCTGTGTTCTACCGAGCCGAGGAGGGGAGCTCAACGGAGAAGGTGTTCTGGTCTCAATATGCTGAGGCCGGACATCCGGTGCCCCTGAGTGACCAACTGAAGCAGCTGGTCGAGCTCCACAAGGTGGCCGAACAGGCCATGAAGGGCCTCATAGTTCGGTTGTGGCCTAAAGAAGCCATGCCTGGGAGCTACTTCGGTCTGGTGCGGCGGCTGGTGGACGCATGTCCATGGATTGAAGTCATCAAGCATTTCGTCTGCATTGAAGGTGCCCGTCGGGCCCTTGCCCGTGCTAAAGTGCACTGGGGCAAGATCGACGCCGAGAAGCTTGTGGCGGACGTGCCACCACCAGGCAAGGAGTATCGCACACCCGAGATGTACTATAAGGGTGTCCTGAAGGGTGCCCGCCTTATAGCGGGTGAATGCTCAAAAGATGTAATTTTTGAGTAAACTCGCGTTTGTGATCCTGTACGCTTGAAAACTTGTTCATATGCGCTAAGCAACTCTTGTTAATTTAAAATATTACCTTCTGTGCGGCCATTTATCAAATTTGAGAGATGGCAAGTCGTTGGCTTCAGCCCCCATGCCACGAGTGCTGGGGTGTTCGGGATAAACATGAGCGCTCTTGTTCCCATTTTTGGGTCCTTCGAGGGAGGCGCTCAACACAACGAACAAGGCAACCAGACTTATAATGCTTGAACACTCCCACTTAGCCATAGAATTCTATAATTTTAAATTTCGGCGAAGCCCCTAGTGTTCGGAAGACCGAATTCAGGGCGCTATCCACGCCTGGGCCGGACAAAGCCGGCTCCTCGCTCTAAGCAGCATAAGTCTTTATGGACTCGAAAAAACCTCTCGAACAGCGACCGGCTCTCGCCCTATCATGACGATCAGTTTTAGCTTTCTCCACTAAGGTGCTCAACCCAGCTCAACTGGGGCACAATCGCAGTGGTTCTCCCAGCGCTACCTTAGCCGATATAACGGAACGTAAGGTACCAAAACATGGGAGCCGGGCAAACCCAACTATTGACCCAAGACATGATTCGGAGCCGATGCATATAATGCTATAAGTTCGGGGTGCCGCACTTGTGAAAGTGTTCGGACTTATCACACCATATTTTGGGGAACTTAAGCCCCTGGTGTATTTGGCCGTACCAAAGTGTACGGATGCAACATCTCATAAGTGAACATATATAGATAAAAAAGGAATGCAATAATAGGCAAAAAGTGATGCATTGTTTATTAAAAAAATACTGCGATGAAAGCAAAACGATGCAAATAGTGCGATAAGCAAGGGATGGGACTATTTAACATGTCCCCCTCCAGGGGTAGGCTGCGGGATGGTATGCAAAACAGGTATACTGCTCGTGATAGAGACCACCTGGATACTCGACGTAGATTTTCTGCTTCCCTAGCTGTTGCATCATGAGTTCGGCGATTCTACTACCGGACAGGGCTTCTGGAAAACGGAGTCCTGAGAATAAGAAAGAAAGAAAAAAAGAATGGCACAATTTGGAGCCCCTAGTGCGGTTGAGCCGCTTCGGGCATGTCGTGGTCGTGCCACTACCCCTATGCCCATGGTATCTCCAGAGCGTAGTATGTACGCGTGGTACTGGTCTTGCGATTTTGCGAGGGCTGGGGTTGGGGCCGCATTGCTACACGTGCTCGGAACGTGCCACACGGTCTTGTTGTAGGTTACTCCGAGCGTGCTTGACAGTGTCCGGCCGCTTAACAGCCGAACTCGAGAATTGCCTTAAAAGGTTGCTTTGTACTTCCGTCGCGAGAGCTGTTGTATGCTCCTCCATCCGGAGAGAGCGTTCGGTGTTTTCGTTGATCATAATGACTCCTCGAGGGCCTGGCATCTTGAGCTTGAGGTATGCGTAGTGCGGCACCACATTGAACTTTGCAAATGCGGTTCGTCCGAGCAGTGCATGATAGCCGCTACGGAACGGGACTATGTCGAAGATTAACTCCTCGCTTCCGAAGTTATCCGGGATCCGAAGACCACTTCAAGTGTAACTGAGCCTGTACAGTTGGCCTCTATACCTGGTATGACGCCTTTGAAGGTCGTCTTTGTGGGTTTAATCCTTGAGGGGTCTATGCCCATCTTGCGCACTGTATCCTGATAAAGCAGGTTCAGGCTGCTGCCGCCATCCATCAGGACTCTAGTGAGGTGAAATCCGTCAATGATTGGGTCTAGAACCAATGCGGCGAATCCGCCATGGCAGATGCTAGTGGGGTGGTCCCTTCGATCAAAAGTGATCGGGCAGGAGGACCAAGGATTGAACTTTGGGGCGACTGGCTCCATCGCATATACGTCCCTGAGTGCATGCTTCCGCTCCCTTTTGGGTATGTGGGTTGCGTATATCATGTTCACCGTCCGCACTTGTGGGGGAAAACCCTTCTGTCCTCTATTATTCGGCGGCTGGGTCTCCTCCTCGTCATCGCTATGCAACCCCTTGTCATTGTTTTCGGCAATTAACTTGCCTGCCTGCTTGAACACCCAACAATCCCTATTGGTGTGATTGGCTGGCTCTTCGGGGGTGCCGTGTATCTGGCACGAGCGATCGAGTATTCGGTCCAAATTGGACCGGCCCGGAGTATTTCTTTTGAATGGATTTTTCCGCTGACTGGGTTTAGAGCCTCTGAATCCGGCGTTGACTGCCGTATCCTTAGTATTGTCGCCATTAATGCGGCGCTTGTGCTTGTTGCGACGCGACCTGCCGTTGGTGTCCTTGGTATCCGAATTACTAGGGCTCTTGGTCATGTTGTTACTATGAGCTAGCCAGCTATCCTCTCCCGCGCAGAAGCGGGTCATGAGTGTTGTGAGGGCTGCCATGGATTTCGGCTTTTCCTGCCCTAGGTGCCGGGCAAGCCACTCATCGCGGATGTTGTGTTTGAAGGCTGCAAGGGCCTCTGCATCCGGACAGTCGACGATTTGATTTTTCTTGGTTAGGAACCGTGTCCAGAATTGTCTGGCCGATTCTTCTGGCTGATGAATTATGTGGCTTAGGTCATCGGCGTCTGGTGGTCGCACATAAGTGCCCTGGAAGTTGTCGAGGAATGCGGCTTCCAGGTCTTCCCAACAACTGATTGACTCTGCTGGCAAGCTGTTAAGCCAATGCCGTGCTGGTCCTTTAAGCTTGAATGGGAGGTATTTGATGGCGTGTAGATCATCACCGCGGGCCATGTGGATGTGAAGGAGATAGTCCTCGATCCAGACCGCAGGATCTGTGGTGTTGTTGTATGATTCAATGTTTACGGGTTTGAAACCCTCGGGGATTTGATGATCCATTACTTCGTCTGTAAAAGCATAGTGGGTGTGCGGCGCCTCTGTATTGGGCTATATCACGACGCAGCTCAAATGAGCTTTGTCTACTGTGTTCGGCCCAGCCGGAATTGCTGTATCCGGCGTGACGGTTGTCATCACGTATCGTGGGGCGCCCAAGCGATCCGTAGATCGATCTTATTTGCCTTGTCTTGCCCTCGAGTATATCCCGCAGGTCTGGCGCATTTTCCTGCGCCTTGGTTTTTGAGCGGCGCCGGGGTGCGGCTTGAGTGTAGGGACGAGAGGCCTCTTTGTCGCGGCCACGAGGTGGCCGGTCAGCCGTATTATGCGCTGGTGATGTAGGTTTAGGTGTTTCCTCCTCTAATTGGGGTAGCAGCCTGCGTTTTGGGTAGCTCTTGGAGGGGCGTTCGAGTTCATACTCTTCGGCCACAAGGACTTCAGTCCATCTATCTGCTAGCAAATCTTGGTCAGCTCTAAGTTGTTGCTGCTTTTTCTTGAGGCTCCTTGCCGTGGCCATAAGCCTGCGTTTGAAACGCTCTTGTTCGACGGGATCCTCAGGCATGACAAATTTGTCGTCGTCGAGGCTTGCCTCGTCTTCGGAGGGAGGCATATAATTATCGTCCTCTACCTCTCTGTCTGCCGCTCTCTCATGAGGGCTGGCTTTTCCATCCTCCTGTGCTGAATCTTGCTGGAGGGGGTTGTCTTCGGCACTGTCCGGGGTGTTATTGTCTCCGGTGCCGGAATCTCCATTTTTGTTGTGGCGAGATTTAGAGCGGCGCTGCTGACACCGGCGCTTAGGCTGTTTTTTGGAGGGGTCGTCCTCCATTGTTCCATCGCCATTCCCATCCTTTGGGGTGTCCACCATGTAAATGTCGTATGACGAGATGGCCTTCCAGTGCCCTATAGGCGCTGGTTCTTGGTCGTCTCCTGCATCGTCGTCCATACCGTCGATGTCTTCAGAGTCGAAGTCTGGCATGTCAGTTAAGTCCTCGACAGTGGCTACGAAGTGGGTGGTGGGTGGGCTTTGAATTTCTTCATCGTCTGCATCCCAACCATCCTGACCATAATCCGGCCAGGGCTCTCCTGATAAAGAGAGAGACTTTAGCGAATTCAGGATGTCGCCAAAGGGCGAGTGCTGAAAGATGTCCGTAGCGGTGAACTCCATGATCGGTGCCCAATTTGATTCGATTGGCAGGGGCGCGGAAGGTTCGGAGTCCAGAGAGGAGTCCGGCACCTTGGAGTCACGAGCTTCACAAAGGACAGGGTTGGTATTCGGCTCTATCGCCGTAGAGGTAGCAACCCCCGAGGTGGTGTCCAGCCACCCGTCCTCGATCGGCGCAGTCGGCTCCGAACTAAGGGTCAGAGCGGACACTTGTGCGGCCTCCAGGGCACTGTCCGGCAGCAGAGCTAGATCATGCCCATCGTGACAATGCGGCGCGCTTGGCTGTGGCTCAAACCCGTCGAAGATCAAGTCTCCGCGGACGTCAGCCGTATAGTTCAAACTTCCAAATCTGACCTGATGGCCAGGGGCGTAGCTTTCGATCTGCTCCAGATGGCCAAGCGAGTTGGCCCGCAGCGCAAAGCCGCCAAATACGAAGATCTGTCCGGGGAGAAAAGTCTCACCCTGGACCGCGTCGTTGTTGATGATCGAAGGAGCCATCGGGCCTAAAGGTGACGACACAGAGGAACTCTCAATGAAAGCACCAATGTTGGTGTCAAAACCGACGGATCTCGGGTAGGGGGTCCCGAACTGTGCGTCTAGGCGGATGGTAACAGGAGACAAGGGACGCGATGTTTTTACCCAGGTTCGGGCCCTCTCGGTGGAGGTAAAACCCTACTCCTGCTTGATTAATATTGATGATATGGGTAGTACAAGAGTAGATCTACCACGAGATCAGGGAGGCTAAACCCTAGAAGCTAGCCTATGGTATGATTGTTGTTCGTCCTACGGACTAAAACCCTCCGGTTTATATAGACACCGGAGAGGGCTAGGGTTACACAGAGTCGGTTACAATGGTAGGAGATCTACATATCCGTATCGCCAAGCTTGCCTTCCACGCCAAGGAAAGTCCCATACGGACATGGGACGGAGTCTTCAATCTTGTATCTTCATAGTCTTGTAGTCCGGCCAAAGATGATAGTTCGGCTATCCGGACACCCCCTAGTCCAGGACTCCCTCACTCATGGTCACTTGGGGGCTTCCTGTTCAAACGTAGGTGTATTCACCAAAGAGAACATAGCTGTCGTTACCCTCTTGATCGGCGCAATGCCAAAACCTCATGGTCACTTGGGGGCTTCCTGTTCAAACATAGGTGTATTCACCAAAGAGAACATGGTTGTCGTTACCATCTTGATCGGCGCAATGCCAAAACCTCATGGTCACTTGGGGGCTTCCTGTTCAAACATAGGTGTATTCACCAAAGAGAACATAGCTGTCGTTGCCCTCTTGATCGGTGCAATGCCAACGCCTTATGGTCACTACGGGGCTTCCTAATCGTATTCGGATCATAGCTGTCGTTACCCTCTTGATCGGCCCAAGGCCACAAACCACTTGGGGGCTTCCTGATCATATTCGAAGCATAGCTATTAACCCTTTTGGTTCAGCTTCCTGCTCGTATTCGATGCATAGCCATGTTTTTCTCTTTTTGCTTGGTTTTTTGAATGTTTTTCTGGTTCATATTGCTACCATATTGACATATGGTTTAAAGTGATTCAGGCCATGTAGCCTCAAATCTCACAGCTCATATTTGAAGCATACCCATGGTTTCTGTTAACCCGACCTGGCTTTGGACGATAAATTGCCAGTATATGATGATATAAAAATGCTTGGAAGTATTGGCTTCTAAGTTTTGGGTTATCACCCTTACTGCAATGATATGGTATTCGAAGTCGCTTCCGTGCAATGGCTATTATTTCTTTATCAATGGATATGATTTATTCTGCAATGGAAGGAATAGTCCCAGTCGCTGCAGGCTTACGACTCAGCACTTGGGGGCTAATGCAAAGTCATTTTTTGCTCAACTTATTGAAGATCCGACTCATCACATTGTAATGAGCCGGCCCTTGGGGGCTACCAATTGCTCTTGTCAAAAAATTCAAGGTACACAAGCCTTAGTCCATTATATTGAAAGGTCCACTACTCAGTTGGTAGAGTACAAAGCTCTTAACCTTTTGGACGTGGGTTCAAGCCCCATGGTGGAGATTACATCATATAATGTTATTATCAATAAATTATATAAAAAAGTCCTAGCTCAGTATTATCTTACTGAGCCAGCCCTTGGAGGCTACACGTTGCTACTCAAGTATACATGATCATATTTACAAAGTCCCTAGTCATTATTGCATAATGACCCGGCCCTTGGGGGCTACACTGGTTGACGTTTTTTATGAGCATAAAGGCAATTACAAGTCCCAGGTTGCTGCAAGCATGACAACCCGGTACTTGGGGGCTACATATAAGGGAGATACATTTTCAAGTTTGATGTTAAACAACAATTATGACCCGGTGCCATCAATACTTACAAACCGGATATTTTGGCAATGACATACCGGCAAGTTCTACAAGCTGGCTGAAAATCAGATGAGTGTTTCAAGACCAATGTTTTTCTGTGAGAAACTAACGTCAGCAAATTGATTATGAAGCTGGCCTATTAACCCAGATTTTCTAGAAGAAGGAAATACCAAGGATTTAAGGATGATTAGGTGCCGGCTTACAAGAGTTCTTAACCCGGAGCATAATCTGTCAAAATTGTTCTTGTGTTTGTTTTACAGGATCAGTTTAACATGGATAAATACAAATTAAACTGGGGGCTAATGTCGGGGATATACCCCGCTGTGTGACCCGGCCGGAGATATGACCCGGCTGGGACTTGGTGTTTCATTGGTGACCCAGCAGATTATAAGCCGGCATATTGTAAGCCGGATTGTAAGCCGGCGGATAATTAAGTCAGATTGTAAGCCGGCGGATAGTAAGGCAGATTGTAAGCCGACAGATAGTTAAGTCATATTGTAAGCTGGCAGACAGTTAAGCTAGATTGTAAGCCGGCGGACAGTTCAGCCAGATGGTAAGCTGGCAGAAGATAAGCCAGATGGTAAGCCAGATTGTAAGTCAGATTGGTAAGCCAGATTGTAAGTCAGATTGTAAGCCGGTAGGTATTGGTAAGCCGTCTTACATTAAGAAGCCCAAGACGTTAAGAAGCCCACAGTGAGAAGCCCATGGTAAGACGTCAAAATAGGTTAAGTCCTAATCCGAGTTTGACTCTACATGTAACCCGCCCCTTCAACTTATATAAGGAGGGACGGGGCACCCCAAGAGGAGGGGAGAGAGGAAAGAAAATAATCGTTAAGGCTAGACACAACTAGAGGAGAGCCAGTTATGTGGCGTCTCCCTCATGAGCATAATGAGACCTAGCCACAAACAACATGTAGGGGCTATTACTGGATGATGTTTTCCGGGGCCCGAAGCTGTCTAAATCCTTGTCTTGTGTGTTGATCCGCCTCGCGTCTCTCGTCTCGTTCAACCCCTCTCAAGCTACCACATGGATGTGTTGGCCTCACGACTAAGTCCTCACACTAGGACATCTGCCGTTGCTATTCCACGACGGAGACTATGATTCCCCCACAAGTCGCGATGAAACTCCGGAAAATGAGAGAGAAAAAAGAGAAAAAGAAAAAAAGAAAAAGAAAAAAGGAAAAAGGAAAAAAGGAAGAAAAAAAGGAAAAGGAAAAATTAAACAAAGAGAGAAGGGGCATTGTTAGTATCCTTTACCACACTTGTGCTTTAAAGTAGCACCATGTTTTTCATATGGAGAGTCTCCTATGTTGTCACTTTCATATACTAGTGGGGATAATTCATTATAGGATTAGATGCACACCCACTTAGTTTTCGTATAGAGCTTTCATACACTTATAGCTCTTAGTGCATTCATTGCATGGAAATCCCTACTCCTCACGTTGATATCAATTGATGGGCATCTCCATAGCCCATTGGTTAGCCGCGTCGATGTGAGACTTTCTTACTTTTTTGTCTTTTCTATATTTATTCCTATCATCATACTCTATTCCATCGATAGTTCTATATCCATGGCTTGCACTCATGTATTGCGTGAGGGTTGAAAAAGCTGAAGCGCATTAAAAAGTATGAACCAATTGCTTGGCTGGCATCGGGGTAGTACATGATTTATACTTTGTGTTAGGAAGACAGAGCATGACAAGATTATATGATATTGTAGGTATAGCTTTCTTTGCTTTGATATTTTGAAAGACATGATTGTTTATTGGGATGCCTGAGTATTGATTTCTTTATGTCAAATTATAGACTATTGCTTTGAATCACTTATGTCTTAATATTCATGCCATGACTAGATATATGATCAAGTTTATGCTAGGCAGCATTCCACATCAAAAATTATCTTTTTTTTATTTACCTACTCGAGGATGAGCAGGAATTAAGCTTGGGGATGCTGATACGTCTCTTTCGTATCTATAATTCTTGATTGTTTCATGCCAATATTATACAACTTTCCCATACTTTTGGCAACTTTTTAAATAATTTATTTGGACTAACTTACTTATCCAGTGCCCAGTGTCAGTTCCTATTTGTTGCATGTTTTTGTATCACAGAAAATCCATACCAAATGAAGTCCAAATATGATGAAACTCTACGGAGAATTATGTTGGAATAATTGTGAATTTTAGGAGGTGGAATCAACGTAAATGGAGGCCCGAGGCCACCACAACCCACCAGGGCGCACCACAAGGCCCAGGCGCGCCCTGGTGTATCGTGCCCTCCTCGAACGTTGGTTGGAGCTATACTTCGAGTGCAAGGAAGCTTATATCCGGGAAAAATAGTGTAAAAATATCAGCGCAATCGGGGTTACGGATCTCCGGGAATTTAAGAAACCGTGAATGGCCAGATATGGAGAGTGCGAAACAGAAGAGAACATAGAGGGAGATCCAATCTCGGAGGGTCTCCTGCCCCTCCGCCGCCATGGAGGCCATGGACCAGAGGGGAAACCCTCCTCCCATCTAGGGGGAGGCCAAGGAAGAAGAAGATGGAGGGGGCTCTCTCCCCTCTCTCCCGGTGGCGCTGGAGTGCCGCCGGGGCTAGGATCGTGACAGCGATCTACATCAACAACCTTGCTACCGTCAACACCAACTCTCTCCCCCTCTATGCAGCGGTGTAACACCCCTTCTCCCCGTTGTAGTCTCTACTTAAACATGGTTCTCAACTGCATATATTATTTCCCAATGATATTTGGTTATCCTATGATGTTTGAGTAGATCTGTTTTGTCCTATGGGTTAATCGTGATCTTGGTTGGTATGATTGTATATTTTATTGATGGTGCTGTCCTACGGTGCCCTCCATTCTCACGCAAACGTGAGTGCCCCCCGCTGTAGGGTGTTGTAATATGTTCATGGTTTTCCTATGGTGGGTTGCGAGAGCGACAAAAGCTTAAACCCGAGTGGATGGGTCATGGCGTACAGGAGTAAAGAAGACTTGATACTTAATGCTATGGTTGGGTTTCACGACCTTAATGATATTTAGTAGTTGCCGATGCTTGCTAGAGTTCCAATCATAAGTGCATATGATCCAAGTAGAGAAAGTATGTTAGCTAATGCCTCTCCCTCATATAAAATTGCAAGAATGATTACCGATACTTGTTATTGATTGCCTAGGGACAAATGACTTTCACGTTGACAAAGCTATCTACTTTTATAGTCTTGCAATTTATTTTTAGTTTTATTCTCACAAAATACTCATAGTTTTATCCTTGCAAAATAGTTTCATACTTGTTCTAGGTAAAGCAAACGTCAAGTGTGCGTAGAGTTGTATCGGTGGTCGATAGAACTTGAGGGAATATTTGTTCTGCCTTTAGCTCCTCGTTGGGTTCGACACTCTTATTTATCAAAGAAGGCTACAAACGATCCCCTATACTTGTGGGTTATCAAGACCTTTTTTGGCGCCGTTGCCGGGGAGCAATAGCATGGGGTGAATATTCTCGTGTGTGCTTGTTTGCTTTATCCCTAAGTAGTTTTTATTTCCTGTTCTAAGTTGTTCTCTATCTTTTTTTATGGATATGGAACACGAAACACCAAAACAATTAGTGGGGAACCTCCTAAAACCCTCGATGGTCGTTATGTGAAAAATATTATGCACTACTTTGATAATCCTGAGAAAACCCCATTCAACTTGATAATGGGAGTAATGTTGCATCAACGTGAATACTTTAGGGATTATCACTTGACACAAAAAGGGAAACTTTTATGGGATCATATTTATATGTTGCATTGGTATGCTCGGGATTTATGCTCGAGATATGATTTTACTTGTTGCTCTAGGATGAATGCTCCACACCTTTCCTTTTCATGCAAATTTAATGATAATGAAACCTTGGCTTCTTATGCTAGAGGTATATATGATTACTATGATGTGGAACGAATATAAGAATTTGTTGCTTTTAAGGGTGCTTATGAAATTGAATCTTTGTTTGAAAAGTTTGAAGATTTTGATGATTCAGTTTATAGACCTGAAATTTTTGATATCCTTAAATATTGCTTTTAAGAGTTGTATCGGTTGTCGATAGAACTTGAGGGAATATTTGTTCTGTCTTTAGCTCCTCATTGGGTTCGACACTCTTATTTATTGAAGAAGGCCACAAATGATCCCCTATGCTTGTGGGTTGTCAATAGCTTGAAATCTGATTCCCATTCTTTCTTTCGAGTAGACATAGTCATTTCCATCAAAGATAAGAAATCTTTTAAAGTGCAAGGATCTACCTGCATACGACATACTCTATAATCCAAGGATGTTAGACCTTTAATAAATAGAGACAGGGAGTACCTGCTTTGATACGAATTGTTGGGACTGAGAGTATATCGACTAGAAGGGGGTGAATGGGAGATTCAAAATTGAACTGGTCCCAAACACATCAGTGGAAATAAGGTTCGGTAGAATAGAAATTAAACAAGCAAGCTGTTGAGGAACATATTCATCAAGATATGAAGCAATAATGGTTCGAACATTGGATATCATAGGCTTGACGATGAATATGGTAATGCAATATGCTAATAGATATAGTAACGTCTCATAGACGAGAAATGAGATACAATTAGAGAACACTAGAAAGAATTATGAGGAATGAAAACGATACGGATCAAACAGAATGTATATGACTGGAATGGCTACACATAATGGTGAGAATGCAACAGGGTGAGTAACAAATGATAACAACTGGGGATGACAGAAATGAAGGATACGAACAATATGTAACAGACCAAGATAAATCAGCTAAACTATCATCAGAGAGCATGAAAGTGAACTGCTGAATGTAATGCAGTAATGTAGAGTGAACCATTGGTGCTCGATGGCGATAGTTGGATTTGGTAGACCATTTTGCCCTTCTGCCAAAGGACTACATCTGGTTGGAGGGGTTGTGATTTAACACAGAAGATAAACTCTGTTCACCCTATTTTCCTTCAACTCAGAGCTGATCAGACTCTAGTTGATTTCACTCATGGTAGATACTTGTCGGCGATCTCCAAACCTTCGGTCGACATTAGCAAACCACAATTACTCTTGGTTGTTGAAGATCTTGCTCGGTGAAGACAAAAACTCTGCAGCACTCGAGCCGACACCTATCCGTCTCGAGAGTGCGCAACTCTCAAGAGTAATAGGTACAAGAACTCTAACTCAGAACTGTGTTGACGCACTACCATTGTCTAAGTTTGGGCTCTTGATTTTTCTCTCGGTGGATCTTAAACTCAAATCACTCAGAGAGGGGATGTTCAGACAACCTTCTCAGAAATCTTAAGCGGAGCAGCCAACGGGCAACATTGGAACGGGGTGGCTATTTATAGCCGCAGCCTTCCTTGAAGGGAACTGGCCAAATTGGACATGTGGAGCATCCAGTGGCCGAACGACACAAGTCCAACAGTCAGAAATTGAGCACAACGGTAACATTTCTTGCGGAGCAAGTAAAGCTAACTCCTTAGTTCGAAAGGTATCTTCTGCAGCACGAAGAACAACGTCAGCTGCTGCAAGGTAATCATTCAGAGCATAAAGAGATTTCTCTCACATCTTTCATAGGTTTTGGGCTAAGCATCATAGCGGATCTAAGCTTCGAGAACCTATAACCCTCTTCATAGTACAAAGGTCCTATGAATCAAATAAATGAAAGAAGAAAAACGAAATGAATACTACGTCTTCACTTTGTTTCTGACTTCCATTTGCTGCAGTGAATTTCTTCGGACAACATCTCCGAACCAATTGCTTTGCTTCAGCAATGAATTTTAAGGGGCCAATGATGTCTACTACCCAACCTTCTTCTTGTAGACTCGTGTTGGGCCTCCAAGCGCAGAGTTTTGTAGGAAAGTAGAAAATTTCCCTCAAGTGGATGACCTAAGGTTTATAAATCCGTGCACTACAAAAAAAAGACACGTTCGTGACATTTTGGGCCGAACGAAATTTTTTTCTATCATACATATGACACTTCTATGACGATAATTGTGACAAAACCCGGTATCATCATAGATGTGATGGGCTCCTACTTCTATGACAAAAGATCATGACAGAAAATGGGCTTTTCGTCCTGGGCGGGCCGGAGACGCAGCTGCATGACATTCTTTGGGCTGTCCATGACGGAAAAAACCATGGTAGAAGCGAGGGGGAGGAAAATTTCGGGGAGTTGCAGGTTACGGTGGGAGGTCGGGGGCCGAGCGATGCGCGTTTCTCTCGTACACGTACGTGCATGTGTGCGAGGTGTTGGCTCTAACTGAACCCGAGCGAGGCGTTGGGCTCTAACTGAACCCGAGCGATTGCACTGCAGGCTACGCGTTACTGAACTCTAGCGATTGATCGATGGCTGTTAACTAAACCCGATCGAGTGATTCCTTCGCTACTGCTGCTAACTGAAGCCGATCAATTGGATGAACAGTGAGCGTTGCGGGGGGGGGGGGGGTTTGGATGAACAGTGAGCGGTGGTGTTGCCTCTGGATGAACAGGACCCCGTGGTGTGGAGGGCTGGATGAACAGTAGACGGTGGAGGGGTGGTTGAACAGGACCCCGCGGTGTGGAGGGCTGGATGAACAGTAGACAGTGGAGGGGTGGTTGAACAGTAGACGGTGGAGGGGTGGTTGAACAGCAGCCGGTGGAGTAGCGCATAGTGGAGGCTGGATGAAAAGGAGCCCGTGGAGGCTGGAGGAGGTTGACGGTAGCCCGTGGAGGCTGGAGGAGGTCGACGGTGGAGATGAACAGTATCCCGTGGAGTATCGTTTTGCGGTACGCCATGATACGTCCATTTTGCATCATGCTTTTATATCAATATTTATTGCATTATGGGCTGTTATTACACATTATATCTCAATACGTATGGCTATTCTCTCTTATTTTACAAGGCTTACCATGAAGAGGCGGGATGCCGGCAGCTGGAATTCTGGCTGGAAAAGGAGCAAACATTGGAAACCTATTCTGCACAACTCCAAAAGTCCTGAAACTCCACGAAACAACTTTTTTGATTTAATAAGAATTTATGAGCGAAAGAAATAGGCCAGGGTGCCCACACCCTGTCCAGGAGACAGGGGGGTGCGCCCCCCCATAAGGCGCGGCCCCCTATCTCCTGGGCCCCCTGGTGGGCCTCCGGCATCCATCTTCTGCTATATCATAGCTTTTACCTTGGAAAAATCGTGGGCAAGCTTACGGGACGAAACTCCGCCGCCACGAGGCGGAACCTTGGCGGAATCAATCTAGGGCTCTGGCGGAGCTGTTCTGCCGGGGAGACTTCCCTCCGGGAGGGGAAAATGATCACCAACGTTATCACCAACGATCCTCTCATCGTGAGGGGGTCAATCTCCATCAACATCTTCACCCGCACCATCTCCTCTCAAAACCCTAGTTCATCTCTTGTATCCAATCTTGTATCAAAACCACAAATTGGTACCTGTGGGGTTGCTAGTAGTGTCGATTACTCCTTGTAGTTGATGCTAATTGGTTTACCTGGTGGAAGATCATATGTTCAGATCCTTTATGCATATTATTACTCCTCTGATTATGAACATGAATATGCTTTGTGAGTAGTTACATTTGTTCCTGAGGACATGGGTGAAGTCTTGCTATTAGTAGTCATGTGAATTTGGTATTCGTTCGATATTTTGATGAGATGTATGTTGTCTTTCCTCTAGTGGTGTTATGTGAACGTAGACTACATGACACTTCACCATTATTTGGGCCTAGAGGAAGGCATGGGGAAGTAATAAGTAGATGATGGGTTGTTAGAGTGACAGAAGCTTAAACCCTAGTTTATGCGTTGCTTCGTTAGGGGTTGATATGGGCCCATATGTTTAATGTTGTGGTTAGGTTTACCTTAATACTCCTTTTTGTAGTGGCGGATGCTTGCAATAGGGGTTAATCATAAGTGGGATGCCTGTCCAAGTTAGGACAGTACCCAAGTACCAGTCCACCCACATATCAAATTATCAAAGTACCGAACGCGAATCTTATGAACGTGATGAAAACTAGCTTGACGATAATTCCCAATGTGTCCTCGGGAGCTCCTTCTTCATTATTAGAATTTGTCCAGGCTTATCCTTTTCTACATAAAGGATTGGGCCATCTTGCTGCACTTTATTTATTTTATTCACTTTTTGCTCATTACTATTTATCTTATCACAAAACTATCTATTACCTACAATTTCAGTGCTTGCAGAGAAAACCTTACTGAAAACCGCTTATCATTTCCTTCTGCTCCTCGTTTGGTTCGACACTCTTACTTATCGAAAGGACTACGATAGATCCCTACACTTGTGGGTCATGAAGACTCTTTTCTGGTGCCGTTGCTGAGGAGTGTAGCACTTTTGGTGAGTGGAACTTGGTAAGGAAACATTTATATAGTGTGCTGAAATTTTCTGTTACTTGTCACTATGGAAACTAATCCTTTGAGGGGCTTGTTTGGGGTATCTTAACCACAACCAGAAGAGCAAAGAGATGCTCCTCAACCTACTGAACTTTATGAAAATATTCACTTTGAGATTCCTTCGGGTATGATAGAAAAACTGCTAGCTAATCCTTTTGCAGCAGACGGAACATTGCATCCAGATTTACACCTTATCTTTGTGGATGAAGTTTGTGGATTATTTAAGCTTGCAGGTATTCCCGATGATGTTGTCAAACGGAAGGTCTTCCCTTTATCTTTGAAGGGAGATGCAATGACATGGTATAGGCTATGTGATGATACAAGATCTTCGAATTATAAGCGATTGAAGTTGGAATTTCACCAGAAGTTCTACCCTATGCATCTTGTTCATCGTGATCGTAATTACATATATAATTTCTAGCCTCACTAAGGAGAAAGCATCGCTCAAGCTTGGGGGAGGCTTAAGTCAATGTTGTATTCATTCCCCAATCATGAACTCTCTCGGGAAATGATTATTCAGAATTTTTATGCTCGGCTTTCTCTCGATAATCGCAACCTGCTCGATACTTCCTGTGCTGGTTCTTATATGCTGAAGACTATTGATTTCAAATGGGACTTATTGGAAAGAATTAGACGCAAATCTGAAGATTGGTTTTCCGACGATGGTAAGGAGTCAGGTATGACACCTAAGTTCGATTGTGTTAAATCTTTTATGGATACTGATGCTTTCCGTGGATTTAGCTAGAAGTATGGACTTGACTCTAAGATAGTAGCTACTTTTTGTGAATCTTTTGCTACTCACGTTGATCTCCCTAAATAGAGGTGGTTTAAATATAATCCTCCTGTTGAAGTGAAAGTAGTTGCACCTATTACAGTCAAAGAAAAGACTATTACATATAGTGATCCTATTGTTCCTACTTCCTATGTTGAAAAACCTCCTTTTCCTGTTAGGACAAAAGATCACGCTAAAGCCTCGACTGTTGTTCGTAAGAGTAATACTAGGACCTATACACCTCCTAAACAAATTAATGTTGAACCTAGTATTGCTATGGTTAAAGATATCTTGGATGAGGATTTAGATGGGCATGTTATTTCTTTCTTGGGTGAGACTGCTAATATTGCTAGACCTGATACTAAGACACATAGACCTGTTGTAGGCATGCCTGTTATTTCTGTTAAAATAGGAGATCATTGTTATCATGGTTTATGTGATATGGGTGCTAGTGCTAGTGCGATACCTTATGATCTTTATAAAGAAATTATGCACGATATTGCACCTGTTGAATTAGAAGACATTGATGTTACTATTAAGCTTGCTAATAGGGATACCATTAAACCTATTGGGATTGTTAGAGATGTTGAAGTTTTGTGCAGGAAGGTTAAATACCATGCTGATTTTCTTGTTCTTGCTTCCCCACAAGATGATTTTTGTCCCATTATTTTTGGTAGACCCTTCTTGAATACGGCTAGTGCTAAGATTAATTGCAAAAGGAATATTGTCACTGTTGGCATAGATAGTATGTCTCATGAGTTTAATTTTGCCAAGTTTAGTAGACAACCTCGTGAAAGGGAACAACCTAGTAAGGATGAAATTATTGGTCTTGCTTCCATTGTTGTTCCTCCAACTAATCCGTTAGAACAATATTTGCTAGACCATGAAAATAATATGTTTATGAAGGAAAGGGAAGAAATAGATGAAGTGTTCCTTAAACAGGAACCAATGCTGAAATATAACCTTCCCGTTGAAATTCTTGGGGATCCCCTCCACCCAAGGGTGATCCCGTGTTTGAACTCAAACCTTTACCTAATAATCTTAAGTATGCTTATCTTGATGAAAAGAAATATACCCTGTTATTATTAGTGCTAACCTTTCAGAGAAAGAAGAAGAAAGATTATTGAAAACTCTGAAGAAACACCGACCTTCTATTGGATATACTCTGGATGATCTTAAGGGCATTAGTCCCACATTATGTCAACACAAAATTTCAGTGGAGAAAGATGCCAAACCAGTTAGAGATCCTCAAAGACGATTAAATCCCAAAATGAAGGAGGTGGTAAGAAAGGAGATTCTAAAGCTCCTTGAGGCAGGTATTATTTATCCCGTTGCTGATAGTGAATGGGTAAGCCCTGTCCATTGTGTCCCTAAAAAGGGAGGTATTACCATTGTTCCTAATGATAAAGATGAATTAATCCCGCAAAGAATTATTACAGGTTATAGGATGGTAATTGATTTTCGTAAGTTAAATAAAGCTACTAAGAAAGATCATTACCCTTTACCTTTTATTGATCAAATGCTAGAAAGGCTATCCAAACACACACATTTTTGCTTTCTAGATGGTTATTCTGGCTTCTCTCAAATACCTGTGTCCACGAAGGATCAATCTAAAACTACTTTTAATTGCCCTTTTGGTACTTTTGCTTAGAGACGTATGCCTTTTGGTTTATGTAATGCACCTGCTACCTTTCAAAGATGCATGATGGCTATATTTTCTGATTTTTGTGAAAAGATTTGTGAGGTTTTCATGGATGACTTCTCCGTCTATGGATCCTCTTTTGATGATTGTTTGAGCAACCTTGATCGAGTTTTGCAGAGATGCGAAGACACTAGTCTCGTCCTGAATTGGGAAAAGTGTCACTTTATGGTTAACGAAGGCATTGTCTTGGGGCACAAGATCTCTGAGAGAGGTATTGAAGTTGATAAAGCCAAAGTTGATGCTATTGAAAATATGCCATGTCCCAAGGACATAAAAGGTATAGGAAGTTTCCTTGGTCATGCCGGCTTTTATAGGAGGTTCATTAAGGACTTTTCTAAAATCTCTAGGCCTCTGACTAATTTATTGCTAAAAGATATTCGTTCTGTCTTTGATGATGATTGTGTAGAAGCATTTGAAACACTTAAGAAAGCTTTGATCATTGCACCTATTGTTCAGCCACCTGATTGGAATTTACCTTTTGAAATTATGTGCGATGCTAGTGATTATGCTGTAGGTGCTGTTTTAGGGCAAAGAGTCGATAAGAAATTGAATGTTATCCAGTATGCTAGTAAGACTCTTGATACTGCCCAGAGAAATTATGCTACTACTGAAAAAGAGTTCTTAGCAGTTGTGTTTGCATGTGATAAGTTTAGACCTTATATTGTTGATTCCAAAGTTACTATTCACACTGATCATGCTGCTATTAAATATCTTATGGAAAAGAAAGATGCTAAGCCTAGACTCATTAGATGGGTTCTCTTGCTCCAAGAATTTGACTTGCATATTATTGATAGAAAGGGAGCTGAGAACCTCGTTGCAGACAACTTGTCTAGGCTAGAGAATGTTCTTGATGACCCACTGCCTATTAATGATAGCTTTCCCGATGAACAATCAGCGGTCGTCAATGCTTCTCGTACTGCTCCTTGGTATGCTGATTATGCTAGTTACATTGTTGCTAAATATATACCGCCTAGTTTCACATACCAGCAAAAGAAAAAGTTCTTTTATGATTTAAGACATTACTTCTGGGATGATCCACACCTTTATAAAGAAGGAGTAGATGGTGTTATTAGACGTTGTGTGCCTGAGTACGAACAGGAACAGATCCTATGCAAGTGTCACTCTAAATCCTATGGAGGGCACCACGCTGGAGATAGAACTGGACACAAGGTACTACAATATGGTTTTTATTGGCCTACTCTCCTCAAAGATGCTCGTAAGTTTGTCTTATCTTGTGATGAATGTCAAAGAATAGGTAACATTAGTAGATGTCAAGAAATGCCTATGAATTGTTCTCTTGTTATTGAGCTGTTTGATGTTTGGGGCTTTGATTATATGGGACCTTTTCCTGCCTCCAAAGGTTATACACATATTTTAGTTGCTGTTGATTACGTTACTAAGTGGGTAGAAGCTATTCCAACTAGTAGTGCTGATCATAACACTTCTATTAAAATGTTTAAAGAAGTTATTTTTCTGAGGTTTGGAGTTCCTAGATATCTTATGACTGATGGTGGTTCACACTTTATTCATGGTGCTTTCCGTAAAATGCTCTCTAAGTATGATGTCAATCATAGAATCACATCTCCTTATCACCCGCAGTCTAGTGGTTAAGTAGAGTTGAGCAATAGAGAGCTCAAATTAATTTTGCAAAAGACTGTGAATAGATCTAGAAAGAATTGGTCCAAAAAACTTGATGATGCATTATGGGCCTATAGAACTGCATACAAAAATCCTATGGGTATGTCTCCATATAAGATGGTTTATGGAAAAGCATGTCATTTACCTCTTGAACTTGAACATAAAGCATATTGGGCTATTAAGGAGCTCAATTATGATTTCAAATTTGCCGGTGAGAAGAGGTTTTTTGATATTAGCTCACTTGATGAATGGAGAACCCAAGCATATGAGAATGCCAAGCTTTTCAAAGAAAAAGTCAAACGCTGGCATGATAAGAGGATACAAAAGCGTGAGTTTAACGTAGGAGATTATGTGTTATTGTTCAACTCTCGTTTAAGATTTTTTGCAGGAAAACTTCTCTCAAAATGGGAAGGTCCCTACGTTATCGAGGAGGTCTATCGTTCTGGTGCTATAAAAATCAACAACTTCGAAGGCACAAATCCGAGGGTGGTAAACTGTCAAAGAATTAAACATTATATTTCAGGTAATCCTATCAATGTTGAAACCAATATTATTGAAACCATAACCCCTGAGTAATACATAAGAGACACTTTCCAGAATGTTCCAGACTCCGAAAAGGCATAGGTACATGGTACGGTAAGTAAACCGACTCCAAAACAACTCTAATGGCAATTTTTATCAGTTTTGGATTATTTAAGAATTTTAGGAAGAAAGAAGTAGTCCGAAAGGGACATGAGGCTCCCACGAGAGAGGAGGCCGCACCCCCCCCCCCTGTAGGGCGCGCCCCCTGTCTCGTGGGCACCTCGTGTGCCTCTCGGGCTCCGTTTTCTTGTATGTTCCGTATTTTGGTCGGTAAAAATTCATTATATATACTCACGAAGGTTTTGACCACCGTATCACGCAAATATCTCCTGTTTTCGTTTCGAGTTGTTCCTGTTGCAGAATAAAGCAAGATGTCTTCTCAGGAGTCAGTTGGGGAGAGCCGGGTGTCCCACCCAACGCCAGGTCCAGGAGAAAGTAGCGATGCCTATCACTTTGTACCATCAACGGAGGATGAGATGGAGGCTGATTTGAAAAGGATAGATGCCATGGAGGAAGATCAAGAAGTTACCTCTCGTCTCCGAGCAGAATTCACTATGGGGGAACTACCTAGCCTGGCCGTCCCTGTTTCGGTCATCCCTTCCAACTCTAGATTTCTTTCTTATGAAAATATGAAAAAGAGTTTCACTTGTTCTCCAGAAGCTATGCAGCATCCTTGGGTAAAGGAGCCTTGGCCGTTATGGGCAAGCTCCGTAAAGAAATTATGGACCTCAAACAACAAGTCAATAAGCTCGAGGAGGAGAATCGTATCCTGAAGGGCATCATCGCCAAGAACATCATCACACCAACTATGAAGAAGGAGAAATAATCATATGGGTATGGGCACTCCCCTTGGCAACTGCCAAGCTTGGGGGAGATGCCCCAGTGTCGTATCCCCATCATACCCCTATTTTTACCGCTTTATTTAGTTCGATCCTTTTAGTAGTATCTTGATCTAGTAGTTTGAAGTTTTTGATATCAAGTAGTTTTGAGTTTTGCATTGTGATCTCTTTATGTAATCGAGTCCGTGTGCTATCTATAATAAAGATTAGTGTTGAGTCAAGGGCTTTGCTATGTTGCTATGATCTTGTGAAAGTAGAAAGAACAAAAGAGTTCATATTGATCTTATGGATAGTGATAACTTCACACATAGAAAGTATGAGGCATAAAAATTGTTGAGAGTTGATGAACGTAGCCTTGGTCATCGTTGCAATTAATTGGAAGTGATAAGGAAAGAGGGGTTCACATATAAATATATTATCTTGGACATCTTTTATGATTGTGAAGCACTCATTAAGTATGACATGCTAAAAGAGTTGATGTTGGACAAGGAAGACAACGTAATGGTTTATGTTTTCCGACATCTCAGTTAAAGTATATTGTCACTGACCTTCCAAACATGTTGAGCTTGCCTTTCCCCCTCTTGCTAGCCAAGTTACTTGCACAAAGTAGAGATACTACTTGTGCTTCCAAATATCCTCAAACCCAGTTTTGCCATGAGAGTCCACCATACCAACCTATGGATTGAGTAAGATCCTTCAAGTAAGTTGTCATCGGTGCAAGCAATAAAAATTGCTCTCTAAATATGTATGACTTATTAGTGCAGATAAAATAAACTTCGTATGAACTTGTTGTGGAAGTAATAAAAGCAACGAACTGCATAATAAAGGTCCACATACATGGGGAAATATAAAGTGACATTCTTTTGCACTAAGACTTTATGCATCAACCCTAAACGCGCATGACAACCTCTGCTTCCCTTTGCGAAGGGCCTATCTTTTACTTTATGTTTTTACTTTATGCTTGAGTCAAGGTAATGCTCACCTTTCCCTTTTTATTTTTATCCTTTGGCAAGCTCCTCGTGTTTGAAAGATCATGATACATATATCCAATTGGATGTAAGTTGGCATAGGCTATTATTGTTGACATCACCTAAAGGTGAATACATTGGGAGGCAACACAATAAGCCCCTATCTTTCTCAGTGTCCGGCTGAAACTCTATAACCACAAGTATTGCGTGAGTGTTAGCAATTATAGGAGACTACAAGATAGTTGAGTATGTGAGCTTGCTGAAAAGCTCTATTATTGACTCTTTCTGATGTTACGATAAATTGCAATTGCTTCACTGACTGAGATTATAGTTTGTTAGTTCCCAATGAAGTTTTTGAACCATACTTGACATTGTGAATTGCTTATTACTTGAGCATAGGAAATCATATGAAAAAATCCATATATGTTGTTGTTATTAGAATGATCATGATGCCCTCATGTCCGTATTTTATTTTTATCGACACACCTCTATCTCTAAACATGTGGACATATTTTTCGATTTCGGCTTCCGCTTGAGGACAAGCAAGGTCTAAGCTTGGGGGAGTTGATACGTCCATTTTGCATCATGCTTTTATATCAATATTTATTGCATTATGGGCAGTTATTACACATTATATCTCAATACTTATGGCTATTCTCTCTTATTTTACAAGGTTTACCATGAAGAGGGGGGAAGCCGACAGCTGGAATTCTGGCTGGAAAAGTAGCAAACATTGGAAACCTATTCTGCACAACTCCAAAAGTCCTGAAACTCCACGAAACAACTTTCTGGAATTAATAAGAATTTATGAGCGAAAGAAATAGGCCAGGGGGCCCACACCCTATCCAGGAGATAGGCCCCCCCTGTAGGGCGCGGCCCCCTATCTCCTGCGCCCCCTGGTGGGCCTCCGGCGTCCATCTTCTGCTATATCATCACTTTTACCCTGGAAAAATCGTAGGCAAGCTTACGGGACGAAACTCCGCCGCCACGAGGCGGAACCTTGGCGGAATCAATCTAGGGCTCTGGCGGAGCTGTTCTCCGAGAGGGGGAAATCATCACCAACGTCATCACCAACGATCCTCTCATCGTGAGGGGGTCAATCTCCATCAACATCTTCACCAGCACCATCTCCTCTCAAAACCCTAGTTCATCTCTTGTATCCAATCTTGTATCAAAACCACAAATTGGTACCTGTGTGTTGCTAGTAGTGTTGATTACTGTAAGTGCATCTAGTACCACCCCTAGTTTGGTTTTGGAGTATTGACGACAAACGTGGTTGAGGGACTAATGTGTTTGTGAGAATTGCAGGATAACACAGGTAGTAGTCCCTCCTTGATTCGGTTTACCTACCGGAGATGACCCCTAAAAATGTATGAAGACATTGAAGATAAGGGTGGTATGTGAAGATATTCACATTGAAGACTATGACAGAAGAATACATTGAGTGAAGACTATGGAGCGCGAAGACTTAGTAGTTTCATTGTTTCTTTTCTTCTTTGTTGAGTCATAGGAACCACCGCACTGTTAAGTGGGGTCCAAGTGAACAAAGTCAGAGTGACTGAAGTGATGCTCAACCAAAATCCTATGTCTTCGAGTGAAGACAATGAGAGCACATCTTATCCAGAGTCAGATAAGTCAGCTTTACTTGTAGCCCAAGTCAAGCTGTCGCGTGTGTTTGAAATCTGACCGTTGTGAAACGTGTCAGTTCCAGGGTCATTTCGGACAAATCAGGTCGGGTTGCCTAGTGGCTATAAATAGCCCACCCCCTACACCATAAATTGGTGGCTGCTCAGAGTTAGTGCACGGCTTTTGTCGTTGAGAGCAACCCACCTCCGAAGAGTTTGAGAGAGAAATCCTTGTGAGGACAAAGCCCGAAACACCTAGAGCCCAAAGAGTGTTTGGCATCACTGAAGTCTTTCTGTCCACGTGATCTGAAGACTTGTTACACTTGAGGACTGTGAATCCTCCAGCCGGTTAGGCGTCGCGTTCTAAGCATCCAAGAGTAATTGTGGATTGCCGGTGAATGAAGTCTGTGAAAGTTTGGAAGTCTACCTTGAAGACTTACCAGAGTGATTGGGCGGGGATTGTGTGTCCTTAGCTCAAGGGGAATAAGGTGAAGACATGGTCTTCTGAGTTCATTCTCAGCCTCCCTAACCATACGTACAGTTGTCACAGCAACTGGAACTGGTCGAACAAATCCTTGTCTTCACAACACACTGGTTCTATCTCTTACTCTCCTTACTTACAGTTTGTCTTTGTGAAGTCATTGTCTGATTGCTCTGCCTGTTTGACTTCACTGTGTGACTACTTATTCTGATTGGCTTCATACTATCTTCCATCCTAATCCTAGTACCTAGCTGCTATCAGTCATCATGCTTTAGCTTCATACTTGTTTGACTATGGCTTGTCTAGTGTAGTTCATCTTCTGTTGCATGTTTATAGGTCCAGTTTTCGTGTTTGTCTTCGAAACTTTCATGTTTTGAAGACTTTCATAAAAATCGCCTATTCACCCCCCTCTAGTCGATAACTAGCACTTTCAATTGGTATTAGAGCAAGGTACTCCCTTGTTCTGTGTGATTCGGTTTAACCACGTGGAGTTTTAGCTATGTCGACTGCAGGGATAATCAAAGTCTCCGCTGTGTGCCCTGTCTTTGATGGCACTGAATATCCCTACTGGAATAATAAGATGCATATAAATCTTGAAGCCATTGATGTCGATCTGTGGTATGTCGTCAAGAACGGCGTTCCCAAGACTGGTGAAGGTGTCACCCCTACTGATGTCAAGAAGTTCATTCAACTCGATTCTACTATGAAGAACATCATCTGTGGTCATCTGACCAAAGGGCAATATGGCCGTGTGAGTTCTTTGGAAATGTCGAAGCTAGTCTGGGATTGGCTCTCCAAGGTCAATGAAGGCGTTTCAACTCAGAGAGATCAAAGAATCAGTGTCCTACGCAACCTCTTCAACCGCTTCAAGAGAAATGACAATGAAAATGTCCTGCTCACATTTGATCGTCTCACTGACATCACAAACGAGCTTCAGGCTCTCGGCGCTACTGAGATCACCAAGCATGAAATCGTCAAGACGCTTCTAAGATCTCTTGATAGCTCATTTCACACTCTAGCTCTTATGATTCAAGAACGCTCTGACTTCAAGACACTCGATCCATCTGACATACTTGAGAGGCTCAACACACATGAGTTCCAACTATCTGAGAAAAGAGATATCTATGGTCCCAACTATGGCCGAACTCGCGCTTTGAAGGCAAAGGTTGTTTCCTCATCTGAAGATGAATCTGACTGCAGTTCCAGTGAAGCTGAAGACCTTGGAAAGGAGCTTGCTATGCTTGTGAAGAAGTTCCAGAAGTTCACTAAGAAGAAAGGCTTCAGAAAGTCTTCACGATCCAGTTCAAGAAATGATGAAGTTTTTTCCAATGACCACAAGAGGAGAACCTGTCACAAGTGCAAGAAACCTGGTCACTACATCTCTAGGTGTGCACAGTGGGACAATGAGAAGAAAAAGAAGAAGAGCAAGGAATATGATTCTGATGACAAGAAGAAGAAGAAGAAATACTCAAAATCTTCTTCCAAGTCCTCTTCCAAGTCTTCATCACACAAGAAAAGTTCGGCTGGCAAGGCTCGTGCTTTTGTTGGCAAGGAAATGCATTCAGAGGAGGAGTCTGCTTCTGAGGAGGCAGAAGTGGTGGAGTCTGAGGAGGAGTCTGACTCTGGCGTTGCAAGTCTGGCTCTAGCTTCAGCCTACGTTGCCAAGTCCATCTTCAACGCTGAAAACAATGTATCCATCACCAACACTGATGCCAGTGACAAGGCCGACTCCGCTCCCACTTACTGCTTCATGGCACGCGGTGCCAAGGTAAACTCACGCGATGCTTACTTTCAAACATCAAGTGAAGATGACTCTGATTGTGAATCCAAACCCAGCTACAAAACACTTGCTAAAATTGCAACTGAACAACAGAAAGCTATGGAACATATTCAAAAACTATTAGACAAAAGCAATGATCTATTGGACGCTGAAATGACCCGATCTTAGTCCTTAATTGAAGATGTAAAAAATCTTCATGTTAAGTACCAAGAGCTTGAAGGTCGTCATGAATCACTCTCAACAACCCATGAAAAGCTTTCTTATGATTATCTTCAAAGGATGCAAGATCTTGAGAAGTTGAGAGCGGCTCATGAAGATCTTCAAAAGGAAAACGAGTCACTTCGCGCTCAACAGATCAGTCCCGCTCAGGAAGGATTTGAACCACCATGTCTAAAATGTCTTGAGCGTGATAACGCTAATTCTATTGCTGAGTGTTCTACTGCTGCTACTGCTTCAATATCTTCAACCATCGATGTGGTAACTAACCCCTCTGCGGAGAATGCCACTGCTGTTGCTGATGAAAATGCCAGATTGAAAACATTGCTTGAAACAGGAATGTACAAAAGCCTCAAGGGGCATCAGACACTATGTGATGTCCTCAAAAAGCAAATCTTGAACCGAAACCCTAGGAAAGAGGGTGTTGGGTTCGAGAGGAAAATGAATGTTGATGGTTCTTACTGGAAGCCTGAGCAGTACCCCAAAACCACATGGGTTGCTGCAAAGGAACCTTCAATGGATCCATCCACCTTATCTGGATTTACTTGTGCTAATCCAATTGTTATTGATGAATCCTTTGATGCAAGCTATAAACTGTTTAAGAATCAGAATGGTGAAGTGTTTGCCAGGTATATTGGTACTAACTGCAGGAATGGACCACCTATGAAGAAGATCTGGGTACCTAAACAATGTATTGAGAATCTTCCTGTGAATGTCATCATGACACCACCAAGGAAGAAGACAAACCCCAGACCTATGGCTTCATATGGCCCAAAGGCTTCATAGAGATACAGGACTCACCTGAGTCACCCTAACGCCAATGTTTTGCAAGGAAACCATACTCAGACTTATGAATATGAGCGTGTGTCTTCAAACCGCTATGTTCATAGAACTAAGAACTTTTCTGCTTATTCATATGAGTATCGTTCTTCTCCTGCAAGGCTATTTGCTAGGGCTCCAAAGCCGAAATTCTCAGATGCTGCACTTAGACTCATTGCTTCTAAGCCACCCCTGAAGATGTGGGTGGTTAAGAAGAATTAACTTTCTTTTGCAGGGAAAGGTCTCCAGTCGGAAATCAAAGGCGTCCGATGCTATTGTTGGGGACCTAAAACACATTATGGGACGCAAGATAAAATGCCCAAATGGTCTTACTATGTATTTCGTATCTGAATCGCTTGCCAGTCATACTATCAGTCCTAACCTTGATCTAAGCTTTGATAATCCTCTTGTGCGTCAAATGTTAATGCTTCACAATACTCTTTGTGAAGCCTATCCTCCTAACTGCACTATAGGGTACGACACCACGTGCTTCAGAATGGATTATGGACATCGGATGCACTAACCACATGACTGGTGATCGAAGTCTTCTCATGGACTCAACCTTATGTCCATGTGATAAAAGTCACATCACATTCGCTGATACTGGTAAAAGCAAGGTATTGGGCCTAGGTAGAGTTGCAATCTCAAGGGATCAACACATGGACAAAGTGATGCTTGTTGAATCCCTTAGTTTCAACTTAATGTCTGTCTCAATGCTTTGTGACTTAAACATGATTGTGCTATTTGGAAAATATTGTTGCCTTGTACTAATGGAATCTGACAAGTCCCTAGTCTTCGAAGGGTACAGGAAAGATGATCTGTACATGGTAGACTTCTCAGCAG
Organism: Triticum timopheevii; assembly: GCA_963921465.1. Lineage (NCBI taxonomy): Eukaryota > Viridiplantae > Streptophyta > Magnoliopsida > Poales > Poaceae > Triticum > Triticum timopheevii. The sequence continues at coordinate 176,813,752 of OY997266.1, forward strand.
GACCACAGATGGCCGTATGTCTTCTAGCCAAGTCTTTAGAGTGTTGGCTCTGGCATCGGAGGCTAGGGCATGCTGGCATGAGGAACCTACACACTCTCCCCAAGAAGAAGCACGTCATAGGCATCGAAGGCGTCAAGTTCAAGAAAGATCATCTATGTGGTGCTTGTGAAGCTGGGAAGATGACAAGGGCCAAGCATCCCTCGAAGACAATCATGACTACATCTCAACCTTTTGAGTTGCTCCACATGGACTTGTTTGGTCCCACTCACTACTCTACTCTCACTGCAACTGCTTGTCTCTATGGTTTCGTTATTGCTGATGATTATTCAAGATACACTTGGGTGCACATAATTCTCTTCAAGACTGAAGTGCAGGATGTCTTCAGACGCTTCGCCAACCGCGCCATGAACAACTATGGCATCAAGATCAAGCACATTAGGAGTGACAATGACACAGAATTCAAGAACACATGCCTCGACCTCTATCTTGACACCTTAGGCATCACTCATGAGTTTTCTGCTCCTTACACACCTCAGCAGAATGGCATCGTGGAGCGCAAGAACAGAGCCCTTATTGAGATGGCTCGGACGATGCTTGACGAATAGAAGACTCCAAGAAAATTATGGCCTGAAGCCATTGATACTGCATGCCATGTCATCAACCGTGTTTATCTTCACAAGCTTCTGAAGAAAACATCCTATGAGCTTCTAAATGGTAAGAAGCCAAACGTAAGCTACTTCAGAGTATTTGGTGCTAGGTGCTGGATCAAGGATCCACATCACACTTCAAAATTTGCACCGAAAGCACATGAGGGTTTTATGCTTGGTTATGGAAAGGACTCGCACTCCTACAGAGTCTTCAACCTCTTTCACTATAAAGTGGTTGAAAATGTGGATGTGCGGTTCGATGAAACTAACGGCTCACAAAGAGAGCACCTGCCAAATGTGCTAGATGGAGTACCTGCCAGTGAATCAATCAAGCTAATGAGAACAAGAGAGATCATACCATCAGAGGCCCAGCCTGAAAAGGAACTTATTATCTCTGCACCTGATCAACCTGAAGACATTGCTCAGCCTGAAGACAATCCTCCAAATGATGAAAATGATTAGCAGGAGCAAAATCTTCGTCCAGTTCATCCTCGTGTTGCAAATGAAGTACAAATTGAGAAGATAATCGATAGCATCAATGCACCTGGTCCACTCACTCGTTCAAGAGCAACACACCTAGCAAATTTCTGTGGGCACTTTGCATTTGTCTCAATCTCTGAACCCAAGAAAGTTGCTGAAGCCTTCATGGAACCTGAATGGATTCAAGCTATGCAAGACGAGCTTCAACAGTTTGAGCTGAACAATGTGTGGGAATTAGTCAAGCGTCCTGATCCTCGCAAGCACAACATAATAGGCACAAAATGGATATATCGCAACAAATAGGACGAGCATGGTCAAGTAGTCAGAAACAAAGCACGGCTCGTTGCTCAAGGATACACACAAGTTGAAGGAATTGACTTCGATGAAACATTTGCTCCAGTGGCTAGGCTTGAAGCCATTCGCATACTGCTAGCTTACGCAAATCATCATAACATCCTTCTGTATCAAATGGATGTGAAGAGTGCCTTTCTCAATGGAAAGATTGAAGAAGAAGTGTATGTTGCACAACCGCCTGGCTTTGAAGACCCAAAACATCCTGATATGGTATACAAGCTCAACAAGGCACTGTATGGCCTCAAACAAGCCCCTCGTGCTTGGTATGACACACTCAAAGACTTCCTGAAGAGCAAAGGGTTCAAACCTGGTTCTCTAGATCCCACTCTCTTCACGAAGACATATGATGGTGAATTGTTTGTGTGCCAAATCTATGTGGATGACATTATCTTCGGTTGCACCAACAAGAAATACAGTGATGAATTTGGTCACATGATGCAAGAACCATATCAAATGTCCATGATGGGAGAGCTGAAGTTCTTTCTCGGTCTTCAAATCCGTCAGCAACGCAACGGCATCTTCATATCACAAGAAAAATATCTCAAAGATTGCCTGAAGAAGTTTGGAATGCAAGACTGCAAAGGATACACGACGCCAATGCCAACCAAAAGTAATCTAAGCCCTGACGCCAATGGTAAAGATTTCGATCAAAAGGTATACCGCTCCATGATTGGCTCCTTACTTTACTTATGTGCATCTAGGCCAGAAATCATGCTTAGTGTTTGCATGTGTGCCCGATTCCAAGCGGCACCAAAGGAGTCGCATCACTAGCTGTGAAGCGAATTCTTCGATATTTGGCTTACACCCCAACACTAGGATTATGGTATCCAAAGGGCTTAGAGTTTGATCTGGTTGGATTTTCGGATGCTGATTATGCTGGTGACAAGGTTGATCGCAAGTCTACATCATGCACATGTCACTTTCTGGGTCGATCTCTTGTCTGTTGGTCTTCAAAGAAGCAGAACTATGTATCACTCTCAACTGCTGAATCTGAATACATTGCTGCTGGATCTTGCTGCACTCAGCTTCTGTGGATGAAGCAAACTCTTAAGGACTATGGCATCCATCTGAAGCATGTGCCACTCTACTGCGATAATGAAAGCGCTATCAAGATTGCCAATAACCCAGTTCAGCACTCGAAGACAAAGCACATTGAAATTCTTCATCACTTCCTCAGAGATCATGTTATGAAAGAAGATATTGATATCATTCACGTCAAGACAGAAGAGCAGTTGGCTGATATCTTCACTAAGCCCTTGGATGAGAAAAGGTTTTGCAAGTTGCGGTGTGAGCTAAATATCTTGGAATCCTTGAATTTCCTGTGATTAGGCACACATCCTAACACTTATGCAGTTTGATGACTTAGATGTGCAACACACGAAGTAATGTATATCTTCAATCAATGAAGACATACACTCTAAGTGTGAATACATTAATGTGGAAATTGACTTCAGAGCGCCACGATAATTGTGCGCCGTGTCTGGGTCTAATACTTCCTATACGGTGGGTAACGCCACCACCAAACTCTTATGAAGTGTTTCCTCATGGCGCCATATTTGCAAAGTCTTCGCAATTTATTTAACTTCAACATTAATTTGATTTCGTGATTACTGATTTGGCTTTACTCTATTTATATATATATATATATATATATATATATATATATATATATATATATATATATATATATATATATATATATATATTCTGTCCTCTACAGCATTCACTTATGGCTATGTCTTCTTGTTTGAATCTTTTGAACTAAGTGAATGTGATCGGACCCTAACCTCTCTATGCTTTCTACCTCAAGCTCTATCTATCCAAATCATATGCATTCTGTTGAAACTGTCGAATGTCTTCTCTGCGTCCTTGTCAGCAGAAGATACAGAGACAAACATTTATATCTAGCTTTAATGACATATCCTTTTGCCTGAAACCCGGAGAATTCGGAACGACCACCCCGACAATCCAGGCATGCGTGGGAATGTGGAACAACTCTCAATGAGTTGCATGTTCACCACGTGTCCATCAGATGTGAACCGCCAGGGGCACCTGCGTAATTGCGCTGTGCTGTCTCTGTCCTTATAAATACCTGTCTCGTCTCGTTCAAAAATCTTTCTTCCTCCTTCGCCATCTCTCGCAAACCCTAGTGCCTCCGCTAGCTCTCGACGACACCGACGACGAAGCGCTTAGCTGCCGCGACCTCCTCGAAGCCGTCCTCACGCCGGCCGCGGACCTCGTCTTCTCCGCCGTCGTTGTAGGTGTCCTCCATCGCCAAGTTAGGGCACAGGAGATCGAACTGCTCGGCATCCATCCTCGCTCCGTCTAGCAGTTCTTCTTGTGGTAATAAAAGTTTACTTTTTATCGTCTTTTTGATCTGATAGATTCATCCCTTCCTACCAAAAGTGGTTTCTAGATCTTCTAACAAGAATCTATCTCTTTCTGCATCTCATATTCTGCCTAGTATATTCACTTATGCTTCTTCACAAGTTAGATTCCTCACTTGTACTTATTCTTGGATTTGTACAACTCTGGAACCAACTCTCATCATATAAGTGAATGTCTTCGCGTTATGAGGTCAATGTCTTCAAACTGATTTATCTTCAAAATCTTCTGAGAATGCATATGACCTCTTCCCCTTCCCTCGCACCTTAATGCTGTCACAGGTACATGTCCGTGGGAGAATCCCTTGGTTCTCATAGTCTGCATTCGTTTGCAGAATTTTTGCAGAATCACATCAACTCACCTGAAGCGAGTTCCTATCAGACCAGCCGTTTGAATCCATTGCACGTACTGAAGCCTTTCAGTTTACACTTCATGGCAACTAAAAAGTCGGCATGAAAGGGAGGCAGACAACGTCGTGGTAACACATCCAAGGACTTATACTGAACGCAAGAATCGAATCCAATGGATTCGAAGATATTGGGCAGAAGAATGGTTTAGATATCGCTTCATCACTAAAGAATATGTAGAGAAGAATTCCATCAAGGCACCCTGGGGTGATATTTTGTACAAAAATCTTCCACCCAGGACTCGGGCTGAAGCTATTCCGCAAGGCTTCTATCCTTGCATGGTGCGCGGACCACAGCCTGAGAATGCTGACCCTTCTTCACTACTCTGGTGTCGTGAAGACAGTGTGTTCAAGCGCAACTACCAGTTCACCAAAGACTCAGCTGCAAAGAACAAGAAGGATCTAGGGCTTGACTTTAACCCTGATCCTTCCTCACCTCGGGACAATGGCACCCGTGAAGCCAATGAAAACAGGATCGGCCCCTTCTACAACCTTGCTGGCCTCATCACTCACATTACTGTTCAAGGTGCCAAAGTGGATCATTCTGATGATGATGCTGGCACCGATGAAGCTCCAGCTCCTAACCCAAAGCCGCAGAAGCAAAAGAAGACTAAAGCTTCAAAGTCATCTGCTGCCGCAAATGCTTCGAGAGTGAAGCCATTGGCAACTGCCCCTTCTGCTCCCAGTAATAACTCCGAAGATATATCTCGCATCTCCATGAGGCGTGAGAAGCCACAGAAGACACCAGTTCAGCAACTGAGTCATGCACTGACGCCTGCAGCCATTCTGAGGAATGAATCTGAAACCATTGACTTGTCTTCAGATGAAGAATTTGGTGAAGATGCTCTGGAGCAGCTGATCAAGAGCAAGCAAGAGGCGGAGATCTTCAACAATCTGCCCCTCTTTGATGTAAACATTCTGAAGAACTTCATCGATGAGTGGTTTGATAATCAAGATCTCAGCTTTGATGACCTTCAGCTTCCCATTGGCGTCAGTGTTGCTTTCCAAGGCGCCATTGCTCCTGAGCTTGCTCTGGCTCAGCGCATACTTGAACTGAAGTGAAAGATAGACTTCGAGAAGGAACAATTCAAGAAGCATGTAGCCAAGCTGAATGTGGCTGATGTGCAAAAGTTCAAGGTGATGCTTAATGACCTCAAGGAGTCGTTTTGGAAGAAACGCGAGGAAGCCAAAGGCTCAAGAGAGCGCATGAAAGCACTCGCAAACAAATGCGTTCAAGCCTACAATGAAGCTGAAAGCGCAAGGCACTTGGCCGCCCTGGCATTGACCCCCTAATGGCTGCCAAGAAAAAGAAGTCATCTGAAGCCAACACTGAAGCACCACGGTAGGAAGAACCACACATTATCTTCCCTGCCAACATGCGTGGCTCGAAGCCCAAGGCTCCTTCAGTGGCTTCTGAATAGAAGAAAACCAAGGCAGCTGAAGCCGAAGCCAGGAAGTGGAAAACCAAGCGCACCATTGATGAAGCACCACCCCCTAAGAAGAGAAAAACTAAGAAGAGAGATCGGGTTGCTCCTACAGAGCCCCTTGTTGTTGAACCCCCTTTGTTCCCCTCCGTCTGCAAACCAAGAGCGCTGAATGATTGTTCATGAGTCTGCTTCCATAGAGGCTCCTGAAGCTCAAGAAGTCCCAGTCGTCGACCCCATCACGACTGAAGATATTGGTCAAGATGATGTAGTTCTTCCTCAGATCGAGCGCCCAACGGTATCATCTCCTGTTCAAACGAACAGTGAGTTTATCAGTATTGGTCGTCCTCTGACACCAATCTCACAAGATGCACCGTGGGCTGATCGCTCCCAGCAAGCTACCCCACGTCAAGAGTCACCAAGTACACCCCAACCATCATATGTGCCCGTCATCAGCCCCATGTCCAATGATGATAACTACATGGAGACATCACTATCACCAAAGGCGTCGCCCGTATTCCAACGGCTTCTCAAAGGCCTAAGGCAATCCGTCTCCATGACCACCATCACAGGAGGGGGCTCCAACTTGTCAAGTTCAGTGGCACGTCAAGTGTTCTCTGAAGACAATCCTTCTGTGATGGTCCCTGTGTTTGAAGCCAATGCTGCTAAAGACCCTCCGGCTGCATCAGCCGGAGCAACACAAGAAAAAGAGCATGTTGCTACTCCCCCTGCAACTCAAGAAGAAGTTCATGAAGAGAACCAGTCTATGCCAGAACCTCCAGCTACTCAAGTGGAGGGTGAGAATCCTGAGGCTGCCACAAATGACATTCCTGAAGCCAATGAAGCCAATGTGGAGCCTACGGTGACCAATGCACCAGTGGCCAATGAAGCCAATGAAGCCCATGAAGCAGATGATGTCAATGCCGCACCTGACACAAATCTGCAGTCTGAAGTCAATGCCACTGCTCCTGTTCCGCCTCCAAGGCCACATACTACCGAGCACGCATACAACTAGGGCCAGCTTGTCACTGTCAGATGGCCTATTCTGATTCCTCCACCTGCTGCTGGTCCTCAATTTGATTACCATGTCGCGCACAGGCCTCAAATTCAGAAGCCAAAGCCAAGACTGCCCAGATTTCCAGGTACTGCCACTTCACCAGGATATTTCAATGTCAACGGCTTGATTGCACACAACACCTTCTTCGATAGCGAAAATAACCCCTACACTAGACCCAAGATTTCATCTGATCGGTTCTGGAGTTATCAGCAGCGCAGCCATTATTCATGCATTCTGTACAACCAAGGCCGCATATTTCTGCATATGCACCTTGATACTGAAGCCATAGCTGGCCTGCCCTGCTTAGAAGAAGCTCTCGATTGCTTCAGATAGGCTGGCTTACTGCATTTCGTCACTGATAAGGAGCACTTGAATGAAGAGTTGCTACTTCAATTCTACGCCACTCTTCATATCAGAGGCTACAACAGGGATCCTAAGACTTGGGTCCTTGAGTGGATGACAGGAAATGTCCATCATGAAGCCAAAGCATTTGATGTCATTGAGCTTACTGGCCTGCCCACTCCAGGTGATCTCTATGAACCTGGTTGTCAGCTTCACACTGCAGCTTTGGAAAGCATCTTTCACAAGCCAGAACCTGACATGAGCCAGATGCTAAGTATGATGAAGCCATTGACTCCAGATGCAGAATATCCTAAGGAGTTCTTTGTTGAAGACCTTGAGTATCTGCCACGCACAATCTATCACATCATTAGGCGAACTCTCTGGCCCATCAAAGGACATTCTCCAAAGGCTAAGCTAGAAGGTGCAATGAAGACATTGGTCTTCCATATTCTTCATGGCAAATGCTTCAATGCATAAGATTTCTTCATCCGCCAACTTGCTGCATCATGATCTGACATTTTTGGCTTGAAGTTCTATGCTCCATGGATCATGCGTCTGATCAAGCTTCACACTGCTTTCAACTATCAGCCATCTGCACGCAACCACATTGTCTTCTTGCCAGATGTCGATATGTCTGTTGAAGCCATCTATCCAGAGCCTGACAAGGAGCCACTTTATCTTCATAACATTGATCGTCAGAGCTTCACTCAGCCCATTGAAGGTGTGCTGGCTACCACTCGAGTCTATCCGTTGGCTGGTACTATACGTGCACCTCACCGTGCCCAAACCGAAGCCACTGACAGCATAATTGCTCAACGGCCTCGAAAGCGATCTCGTGTTCTCAATGACCAAGAGCTTCTCATTGGCCTGCATCAGAAACAAGATAGGCATCATGATTGGCTCAAGCGCCAGATGCAGAGCATCATGATTGACGTCAATCACATTCGAAACCTTGCAACCAAGAATGCATTTGTCGCGCATGAAACCTGTCGACGCACATGGAAAGGGCTGACGCTCATGTGTGCTGAGGAAGATCTTTAGGACGATGGCTTCTCAGAACGATTCAAGTTTGATTCCACTCCGCCCAGAAATGCTGTTCTGCGGCGCACTCCATCTCTTGAAGACTCAGAGTACTCCTCTTCTGCTGCAACCGTGAATGCTCGTGTGATTGATGATCAAGATGATGCTACTTCGCCACCTCCAACACGTATCAACAATGCTCCAAGTTCGTCTGCACCGCCAAATCTCGACACCAACCCTACATCTTCTCCTACTCCTTCTGGGAACGAGTAGAGGCTCAATGTCTTCAACCCTTTTTTGTCCTTATTGACAAAAGGGGGAGAAGCTATGAGTTGATAGTCTTCAAGCGGGATCATATGGGCGGTTGCTTTATATTTTGTCCCGTGTTTACAACTCTTGCTCTTGATACATTTGGTTCTCTGAGTTGTAACACTTAAACTCGATGGTCGTCTGCTACTTATTTGCTATTTTGTGATGCGACGATAAATTCCGCATGTGTGATGATAACTTCCGCACTTAAATCATTTTGCAGACGTCCTTTTTTCATTATGCATGTCATTATCTTTGTTACATCGAATCATGCATGATGAATTGTCTTCATAAGTTGAAGAGGATCTCCACAAGTAGAACCTGCCATGTGCATTTGCATTCCAAAAGCAAATTACTTATATGCACATCTTCAGGGGAGCCTTTTGCTACCTATGAAGACAATACCTCATCCTTTACAATTTCACATATTTATATCCCCGTTGAAAACTTCAACCAGTTTGTCATCAATCACCAAAAAGGGGGAGATTGTAAGTGCATCTAGTGCCACCCCTAGTTTGGTTTTGGAGTATTGACAACAAACGTGGTTGAGGGACTAATGTGTTTGTGAGAATTGCAGGACAACACAGGTAGTAATCCCTCCTTGATTCGGTTTACCTACCGGAGATGACCCCTAAAAATGTATGAAGACATTGAAGATAATGGTGGATGTGAAGATATTCACATTGAAGACTATGACAGAAGAAGACATTGAGTGAAGATTATGGAGCGCGAAGACTTAGTAGTTTTGTTGTTTCTTTTCTTCTTTGTTGAGTCATAGGAACCACTGCACTGTTAAGTGGGGTCCAAGTGAACAAAGTCAGAGTGACTGAAGTGATGCTCAACCAAAATCCTATATCTTCGAGCGAAGACAATGAGAGCAAATCTTATCCGGAGTCGGATAAGTCAGCTTTACTTGTAGCCCAAGTCAAGCTGTCGCATGTGTTTGAAATCTGACCGTTGTGACACATGTCAGTTCCTTAGTGACCCGGGGTCATTTCGGACAAATCAGGTCGGGTTGCCTAGTGGCTATAAATAGCCCACCCCCTATACCATAAATTGGTGGCTGCTCAGAGTTAGTGCACGGCTTTTGTCGTTGAGAGAAACCCACCTCCGAAGAGTTTGAGAGAGAAATACTTGTGAGGACAAAGCCCAAAACACCCAGAGCCCAAAGAGTGTTTGGCATCACTGAAGTATTTCTGTCTGCGTGATCTGAAGACTTGTTACACTTGAGGACTGTGAATCCTCCAGCCGGTTAGGTGTCGTGTTCTGAGCATCCTAGAGTAATTCTGGATTGCTGGTGAACGAAGTCTGTGAAGGTTTGGAAGTCTACCTTGAAGACGTACCAGAGTGATTGGGCGGGGACTATGTGTCCTTAGCTCAAGGGGAATAAGGTGAAGACATGGTCTTCTGAGTTCAATCTCAGCCTCCCTAACCAGACGTACAGTTGTCACAGCAACTGGAACTGGTCGAACAAATCCTTGTCTTCACAACACACTGGTTCTATCTCTTACTCTCCTTACTTACAGTTTGTCTTTGTGAAGTCATTGCCTGATTGCTCTGCCTGTTTGACTTCACTGTGTGACTACTTGTTCTGATTGGCTTCATACTTCCATCCTGATCCTACTACCTAGCTGCTATCAGTCATCATGCTTTAGCTTCATACTTGTTTGACTATGGCTTGTCTAGTGTAGTTCATCTTCCGCTGCATGTTTATAGGTCCAGTTTTCGTGTTTGTCTTTGAAACTTTCATGTTTTGAAGACTTTCATAAAAATCGCCTATTCACCCCCCCTCTAGTCGATAACTAGCACTTTCAATTACTCCTTGTAGTTGATGCTAATTGGTTTACTTGGTGGAAGATCATATGTTCAGTTCCTTTATGCATATTATTACTCCTCTGATTATGAACATGAATATGCTTTGTGAGTAGGTACGTTTGTTCCCGAGGACATGGGTGAAGTCTTGCTATTAGTAGTCATGTGAATTTGGTATTCGTTCGATATTTTGATGAGATGTATGTTGTCTTTCCTCTAGTGGTGTTATGTGAATGTCGACTACATGACACTTCACCATTATTTGGGCCTAGAGGAAGGCATGGGGAAGTAATAAGTAGATGATGGGTTGCTAGAGTGACAGAAGCTTAAACCCTAGTTTATGCGTTGCTTCGTTAGGGGTTTACCTTAATACTCCTTTTTGTAGTTGCGGATGCTTGCAATAGGGGTTAATCATAAGTGGGATGCTTGTCCAAGTTAGGACAGTACCCAAGTACCGGTCCACCCACATATCAAATTATCAAAGTACCGAACGCGAATCTTATGAACGTGATGAAAACTAGCTTGACGATAATTCCCAATGTGTCCTCGGGAGCTCCTTCTTCACTATTAGAATTTGTCCAGGCTTATCCTTTGCTACATAAAGGATTGGGCCACCTTGCTGCACTTTATTTACTTTATTTACTTTTTGCTCATTACTATTTATCTTATCACAAAACTTGAAGGAAATATGCCCTAGAGGCAATAATAAAGTTAATATTTATTTCCTCGTATCATGATAAATATTTATTATTCATGCTAGAATTGTATTAACCGGAAACATAATACATGTGTGAATACATAGACAAACATAGTGTCACTAGTATGCATCTACTTGACTAGCTCGTTAATCAAATATGGTTATGTTTCCTAACCATAGACATGTGTAATCATTTGATTAACGGGATCACATCATCAGGAGAATGATATGACACTACTAGGGAAAAGCCTAGCAGCAGCGCGGGTTTTGGCCCTCTCAGTAGCGCGGGTACCGGCGCTACTAATAAGGCGCTACAGCTAACGTATAGCAGTAGCGCCTGTTGACCCACGCTACTGCTACACATGAATAGTTGCAGCGCTCTTTAGAAAAGGACGCTACTGATATTATCTGCAGCGCCGTTTAAAAGGAAGCGCTACTGGTAAGTTGGTGCTACTGCTAAATCCCCCCCTTGCTACTACTAGTTTTATTAGTTTTTTTCCCTGCATATTTGTTTTTTATTTGTTTTGCATTTGAATAGGCTTTATACAATAATCTTTAGCATATCATCCACATACAAATGTAATCATAGCATATACATACAATTAGTCTCATCAAATCATGTCATCATCATAATCATCATCCAACACAAAGTGGTCTCTCGTCATCAATCTCGAAAATAGCGATACAAGTCTCGATTACTTGCAAATACATCGTCATCCATCTAAACAATGATATACGCGAGAATAGCTATCACTTTGAGTACATGAGTTCCTATCCCTCTCTCTCATTAGCGTGAACCTAAACTAAGTACTTCGTGTCGCTCGGAAACCGAAAACCGGTACACCTGGGCCTGACACTCCGGCCACTTGTCGTATATATACTCCTGGCGTAGCACTTCTTCGCCATCTATGATCTATGCACCTGCATCGTCACATGAGTCGATGATATGCAACATATATAGTTGAGCAACAGAAAGAGACAGACTTGGCAAAAATAGAAACAACATATCATAAGCATAAATAACAAAGTTCATCGTACCCAAAATGACCTAACTAGAGTGATTTTCACTAGTCGAGGAGGAGGACGGTTTAATTACATCACAAATAAAGTTTCACCATGCATAACTCAAAGTTTTGTCATAAAAGAAAGTATGGACTAAACGGACACATTTTCATATATCGAAAATCACTCCATCATGTCGTGCCATCCATCCAAGTCAGGGAGATAGTCATCGAGCTTAGTGAAAGGCTTCATGTCGAGACGCTGAGAGGCTATCCATGTTCGGACGTCTTCCTGCGACATTTGTCCTTCTGCATGGAACATCCCTATTTTTCCAACGACCTCATTCATGATGATTTGGGCAAGTTCGCGCTGGATGTTATAGAACTCAGCTCGAAGTCGATGATCCTCGATATCTCCTACGTCCTTTGCCCATTGCAGAATATGGGCATCGCCAGATCTAGGTGCCATGTGAAGGTTGTGGTGATCCCGTCGGTACTCTAGCATGTGGTGTAGGACATAGAATCCATCATTAAGAGAATCGTTTGGTTGCTGGATGCAGCAGAAGTCGGTCTTATGGCTGAAGGCGGCCCTGCCGCCCCTTCTCTTCTTGTCCCTAACCTCTCCACCCCTTGCTTGGTAGTAAAACATAGCACTGTCGAGAACATCTTTGATGTGGGTGTAATCCTTTTTGTGAATGTTCTTCGACGAGTCCAAGTAAAGAGCGTGGGAGAATCGGGGGTAGAGGATGATGAGGACGGCGCGCCCGCCGCTGCGCAAAATAAGTACACCTCAAATTAATTAGCCTCCACTGTGCAAATGAATTATTGAAATCGAAGGAAGGATAGCAGCGCGGATGACTTACACGGGATGATAAGGCACGAGAATCGCCTCCTTGTCCTTAGTGGCGAGCATGAAACTGATGATGTAATCCCTCGCGTATTCACGATGCTGTGCACAGACTCCCAAGAAGGCCTCGTGCATGTAGTACGGGTCAGCGACATAGATAAAACGTATCTGCTCAACCCCAATGATGTAGTTCATGTGCAAGGCATAAAGGCGGACAAAAGTAAAATCCAGCTTCTTCACGTGAAACATGTCGAATATGTAATCGAATCGGAGGAAGAACTTATCCGCGGGGAAGCAGTCGATGTATGACCTTTGCCGCGGAATGTTAACCACGTAGAGTGGGTATCTTGGATCTTTCGAGGCGATGAGGCCTTTCTCTACCCGCAGCACATCGTCATGAAGTCTCCTTAGATCGCCGAATCTGGCCCGTAGCGCTGTTTCAGGTAGGATTGGTCGACCGGGGATATGCCATTTATCCGCATCGGGGATATCTACACGGTCCTGAAGCCGAGGCTGCTGAGGCGGCTGGATCATAGAATCAGCTTTTTTGCCTTTCCTCGCTCTCTTCCTAGGCTTCTTACCACCGGATGGTCGTCAATAACACGTTGAGACGGTAATTCAGGCACCGACTCATGATGCTCAAACCCTGAGGAGGCTCCAGTATAGACATACTGTTCAGCGCCATCGTCATCCTCATCCTCATCCATGGCGACGTCATCAGCGACTAATGGAGCCACCTGCTTACCCCGTCCGCTATCACCCAACCGAACACCCGACGCTAATTGGGTAGGTGGGGTGTTGATGTTCATACCTTGCTGAGGCTGCGTGCTCGTGGGTGTGCTCCCGGCCGCCTCCAGACGAAGCAGACTCTTTGGCCACAACAGGACCCACCCATTGCAACAATCACCAAGTCGCCGCGGGGTCTCCTCGTCATCCCCCACTAGTATTAGAGGAGGCAAATTCTCGTGGCCCGGTTTGACACTGGCCACGGAAACCTTGAAGACATTCGGGGGGATCGACCGGTTGTGGAACAATGGTTCCTTCGGCTCCATTATCGTCCCCTTCCCCACGTCCACCTTCTGTTCGCCGATGGTGTACAATATGGTGCACGGGGTTTCGTCGGCCTGCAAAGAAAAGTCTGCGACGTGAGACATCCGAAAGGCAACGAAAACGGGAGATTATACATTTATATTGAAGGGGGCCGGTGTGGCAGATACCGTGAGGGCGTCGAGCTCAGCCAAAGAGGAGGCACCACCGAGCACGTCCGGTGCGGCAGCCGGTGCGGGAGCCGGTGCGGGAGCATGTGCTGCCAAGAAGTCAGCAAGGGGAAAGTCCTCTGCATTTTTTTGGATTTTCCCTTGTCCAAGTGTGAACGCCCGTCACCAAGGAAGTAGATATATCTGCAATCGCCTGTTTTGCGGCAGCTACCGCTATTGCGACTGTCTGAGATGATTTCTTCTCAACCGCAATCTCAACCTTCTTGTCGATGCTTTCTTCAGTTAACCTCCATCTTTCCTTTTTCTCCTCCGTGGTCTCACGGTAGTACTTCTTCCACGTGGCGCCGTCTCCGACACCGTGCACGCGTCGATACGACGGTCGAGTATCCACCGGTTGTTGTTTCAATATGTTCAACGCCCGTTTGAATGGAGTGTCCCACTTGGGCCTCGCCAATGCCTCACACGGCGAGTCGCTTTCGGCCGCAATCCGGTGCTGCTCTCTCTGCAAAAGGCACAAGGATCATTTACAAATATGACTAACGTGTGCAGTCAAATTGATCAGAAACTAAAATTACCAACAGTCTCATGAACTCCGTAATGACCGGTGTTGTCTCATAAACCTTCTTAAGTGGGTCCCAACGGTGGCGGGCCCTAAGGACGTCACGCTCCTGCGGGACGGTGAAATCTGCCAAGGGGTCTGGGATGCCTAGACTCGCGGCTTCCGCGTCCTCCTTGGCCCATTTGGACCTCTTTCTGCCGTAACCACGGCTTCCGAGGTGGTGGGTCCCAATGTTCCTCTTTTGAAGCCCCTTCATGTACTTAGACTTTTCTTTGGCAGCTTCGGCCTCGCAAGCCTCCTTGAATATTTGAAACTGCTCTTCCGTGATTGTCGGACTTTCCTTTACAATCTCGTAGTAGGGTTCCTCGTCGTTGATCTTTGCTTTCACTCGATTTTTCCAGGCGGCCAACGCGTTGCTAAACTTGGTCATGGCGTGTTTGTTTATCTTCTTCATTGCCGGGTCCTTGTCTGGATCTTCATAATCCTTCTCATTCCGGCCCGGGAACAAGAATATCTGGTGAAACTTCTTTAGGAGGGAGCTCCTCATATTTTCTATCTTCTTTAGATTCTCATCATTGATGGTGGCGGTTGTCCATATGATGTAGCCTATTTGATTGCCGTAGCACGCGCGCGCTTCCTCGGGCGCCTTTGGCTCAAAATTGCCGTTGTCGACCTCCGTGACCACCAGTCTAGTAGTCCTGAGTTTGTTAGGAACCCGTTGCCTCTTTGCTTTCGGTTCTACACCGGCTCCGCTCCCCGAGGCAGCACCGGTCTCAGCGCCGGTCTCGATGCCGATCTGAATCTCAGCGCTGGTCTCAGTCTCAGCACCGGTCTGCGTGTCGGTCTCAGCACCGGTCTGCGTGTCGGTCTCAGTCCCCGATGCCACCGGTGGGCCCAGCAACGACATCTGTTGATCGTCGGTAAGGCTAAAAAATTCGTCTGCCGCCCGGTAGACGTCGTCGCAATCACCAGAACCCTGTCCTTCATCGTTGCTAGCCATGTTTCCTATGATTAAATCTAGTCAATTAATTCTAGACCTAATAAAATGAATAATAACATAAAAAAGGACAATTGTTTTGCAGGAATGTTGACTCCTTCCTGGTGCGGAAAATCCCGGGCACTCGATATGTCCTAGTTTGTAGCACAAGTCATGCCGAAATTCACGGGAAATTTCGGCATGACCTTTGCTAAAAAGTGGACAAATCGAGAACCTGAAATTTGCCGGAACAGAAATGAATCAACATTCCGGCAAAACATAGGCCACTCAGCATCATTCCCTGGAAACAACAAAGCCACTTGGGCACAATCGAACAACTTCAATGAAAAGATATAACATGACCACTTCAATGAAAAATAAAATTTTCCTAAATTCTTTTCCTTGAAAAATAGTGGTCTTTTCAAAAATCAAAAACCTTTGCCAAGCTACTTAACCTAGCTTGTTAATCCAACGAACCTAATTAACCTACCTATTTAACCTAGTTAGTTAATCTAGTTTACCTAGATAATTAAGCCTAATTAAACTAGTTAACGCAGCTAGTTCTCTGTCAAAGCCTAAAATAAAATTTTGCACTAATTAACATGGATAATTAACCTAATTAAACTAGTTAACCTGACTAGTTCTCTGTCAAAGCCCTAACTATGTTTTTGCACTAACCAAGATAATTAACCTAATTAAACTAGTTAACCTAACTACTTCTCTGTCAATGCCCTAACTAAATGTTTGCCCTAACCTAGATAATTAACCTAATTAAACTGGCTAACCTATGCATGAGAGAGAGAGGAGGGGTGGGGGCTTACAGATGATGGCTCCGGTGGTGGCGACGGAGGCAGTGGTGGCAAGGGAGGCAGGGGCGTCTCCGGTGACGGCGAGGGAGGCAGGGGCGTCTTCGGTGAAGGCGAGGAAGGTGGCGTCGACGGCGGCTCTAGTGGTGTTGATGAGGCCGCGCGGCTCCGTGGCGTTGGGGGCGGCTCCGGTGTCGTCGACGGCGCACGGCTCTGGTGGCGTCGTCGTCGGCGGCGAAGTGGGGCGACGGTGAATCGGGGAGACGGCGGCGCGCGGGGTGGGTTGAGGGATTTGGGGGAGAAGTGGTGGCTGGGGGGAAACGGTTTTTTGGTTAAGTCAAACTTAGCGGTAGCGCGTTTCGCAAAACGCGCTATAGCTAAGATAGCTATAGCGCTTTCTGCAAAACGCGCTGCTGCTATACCTATGTAAATTTCTTCCTTTTTTAATTTCCTTTTCTGTTTCTATAGCGGGGGTCTACGACACGCGCTGCAGCTACGTTAGCTATAGCGCCTCTTACGAACAAACGTTGCTGCTATGCCTTCCTCCGATTTTTCGCTTTTTCGTTTACTTTGCTTTACATTTTATTTTTCCCCTTCTCCTTTTTCTATTTCTTTCATTTTCATTTACTTTTCTATTTGTTTTTCATCTTATTTTATTTCCGTTAGTAGTAGCGCTCTTCTCAGGAAACGCGCTGCTAATTATGCTCTAGCGGTGGCGCGTTTCTTCGAAGCACGCTACTGCTATGCGTAGCCTAGCATTCTGCCAATGGGAATATTAGTAGTAGCGCTTTCTCGTCCGCAAGCGCTACTACTAAGTTTGTATCTGTAGCGCGGTTTTTCTTAGACCGCTACTGCTATATAGCACTAGCGCGCTTTTTTGACCCGCGCTGTTGCTAAATTTCTGTGTATAAGGTTTTCCCTAGTAGTGTGATTGACCTGACACATTCCGTTAGCTTAGCACTTGATCGTTTAGTATGTTGCTATTGCTTTCTTCATGACCTATACATGTTCCTATGACTATGAGATTATGTAACTCCCGTTTACCGGAGGAACACTTTGTGTGCTACCAAATGTCACAACGTAACTGGGTGATTATAAAGGTGCGCTACAGGTGTCTCCAAAGGTACTTGTTGAGTTGACGTATTTCGAGATTAGGATTTGTCACTCCGATTGTCGAAGAGGTATCTCTGGGCCCTCTCGGTAATGCACATCACTATAACCCTTGCAAGCAATGTAGTTAATGAGTTAGTTACGGAATGATGCATTACGTAATGAGTAAAGAGACTTGCCGGTAACGAGATTGAACTAGGTATTGGATACCGACGATCAAATCTCGGGCAAGTAACATACCGATAACAAAGGGAACAACATATGTTGTTACGCGGTTTGACCGATAAAGATCTTCGTAGAATATGTAGGAGCCAATATGAGCATCCAGGTTCCGCAATTGGTTATTGACCGGAAACAGCTCTAGGTCATGTCTACATAGTTCTCGAACCCGTAGGGTCCGCACGCTTAACGTTATGATGACAGTTATATTATGAGTTTATGAGTTTTGATGTACCTAAGGTTGTTCGGAGTCCCGGATGTGATCACGGACATGACGAGGAGTCTCGAAATGGTCGAGACATAAAGATCGATATATTGGACGACTATATTTGGACACCGGAAAGGTTCCGGGTGAGATTGGGACTATACCGGAGCTCCGGGGGGTTATCGGAACCCCCGGGTAGGTATATGGGCCTTATTGGGCCTTAGTGGAAAGGAGGGAGAAGGAGCAAAGGAGGGGGCGCCTCCCCCCAAGCCCAATCCGAATTGGGAAGGGGGCCGGCCCCCCCTTTCCTTCTTCCCTCCCTTCTCTTCCTTCCCTCTCCTACTCCTAATAGGAAAGGGGGGCCAAACCTACTTGGAGTAGGATTGCCCCCCCTAGGGTGCGCCTCTTCCCCTTGGCCGGCCCCCTCCTCCTCCCCCCTTTATATACGAAGGAGGGGGCACCCCAGACACACACAAGTTGATCTTCGTGATTGTTCCTTAGCCGTGTGTGGTGCCCCCCTCCACCATATTCCACCTCGGTCATATCGTAGCGGTGCTTAGGCAAAGCCCTGCGTTGGTAGAAAATCATCACCGTCACCACGCCGTCGTGCTGACGGAACTCATCCCCGACACCCTGCTGGATCGGAGTCCGGGGATCGTCATCGAGCTGAACGTGTGCTGAACTCGGAGGTGCCGTACGTTCGGTACTTGGATCGGTCGGATCGTGAAGACATACGACTACATCAACCGCGTTGTTCTAACGCTTCCGCTTTTGGTTTACGAGGATACGTGGACAACACTCTTCCCTCTCGTTGCTATGCATCACCATGATCCTTGCGTGTGCGTAGAATTTTTTTTGAAATTACTACGTTCCCCAACAGTGGCATCCGAGCCTAGGTTTTATGCGTTGATGTTATTTGCACGAGTAGAACACAAGTGAGTTGTGGGCGATACAAGTCATACTGCTTACCAGCATGTCATACTTTGGTTCAGCGGTATTGTTGGATGAAGCGCCTCGGACCGACATTACGCGTACACTTACGCGAGACTGGTTTTACCGCCGTGCTTTGCACACAGGTGACTAGTGGGTGTCTGTTTCTCCAACTTCAGTTGAACCGAGTGTGGCTACGCCCGGTCCTTGTGAAGGTTAAAACAGCACTAACTTGACGAACTATCGTTGTGGTTTTGATGCGTAGGTAAGAACGGTTCTTGCTCAGCCCGTAGCAGCCACATAAAACTTGCAACAACAAAATACAGGACGTCTAACTTGTTTTTGCAGGGCATGTTGTGATGTGATATGGTCAAGACGTGATGCTATATTTTATTGTATGAGATGACCATGTTTTGTAACCGAGTTATCGGCAACTGGCAGGAGCTATATGGTTGTCGCTTTATTGTATGAAATGCAATCGCCCTGTAATTGTTTTACTTTATCACTAATCGGTTGCGATAGTCGTATAAGCAATAGTTGGTGAGAAGACAACGATGCTACGATGGAGATCAAGGTGTCACGCCGGTGATGATGGTGGTCATGACGGTGCTTCGGAGATGAAGATCACAAGCACAAGATGATGATGGCCATATCATATCACTTATATTGATTGCATGTGATGTTTATCTTTTATGCATCTTATCTTGCTTTGATTGACGGTAGCATTATAAGATGATCTCTCACTAAATTTCAAGATAAAAGTGTTCTCCCTGAGTATGCACCGTTGCCAAAGTTCGTCGTGCCCAGACACCACGTGATGATCGGGTGTGATAAGCTCTACGTCCATCTACAACGGGTGCAAGCCAGTTTTGCACACGCAGAATACTCAGGTTAAACTTGACAAGCCTAGCATATGCAGATATGGCCTCGGAACACTGAGACCGAAAGGTCGAGCGTGAATCATATAGTAGATATGATCAACATAGTGATGTTCACCATTGAAAACTACTCCATTTCACGTGATGATCGGTTATGGTTTAGTTGATTTGGAT
Organism: Triticum timopheevii; assembly: GCA_963921465.1. NCBI lineage: Eukaryota > Viridiplantae > Streptophyta > Magnoliopsida > Poales > Poaceae > Triticum > Triticum timopheevii. Next base: position 176,833,607 of record OY997266.1, read on the forward strand.
CATGTGATCACTTAGATGATTAGAGAGATGTCTATCTAAGTGGGAGTTCTTAATTAATATGATTAATTGAACTTAAACTTATCATGAACTTAGTACCTGATAGTATTTTGCTTGTCTATGTTTGTTGTAGATAGATGGCTCGTGCTGTTGTTCCGTTGAATTTTAATGCGTTCCTTGAGAAAGCAAAGTTGAAAGATGATGGTAGCAATTACACGGACTGGGTCCGTAACTTGAGGATTATCCTCATTGCTGCACAGAAGAATTACGTCCTGGAAGCACCGCTGGGTGCCAAACCTGCTGCAGGAGCAACACCAGATGTTGTGAACGTCTGGCAGAGCAAAGCTGGTGACTACTCGATAGTTCAGTGTGCCATGCTTTACGGCTTAGAACCGGGACTTCAACGACTTTTTGAACGTCATGGAGCATATGAGATTTTCCAGGAGTTGAAGTTAATATTTCAAGCAAATGCCCGAATTGAGAGATATGAAGTCTCCAATAAGTTCTATAGCTGCAAGATGGAGGAGAATAGTTCTGTCAGTGAGCATATACTTAGAATGTCTGGGTATAACAATCACTTGATTCAACTGGGAGTTAATCTTCCGGATGATAGCGTCATTGACAGAATTCTTCAATCACTGCCACCAAGCTACAAAAGCTTCGTGATGAACTATAATATGCAAGGGATGGAAGAGACAATTCCCGAGCTCTTCGCAATGCTAAAAGCTGCGGAGGTAGAAATCAAGAAGGAGCATCAAGTGTTGATGGTTAATAAGACCACCGGTTTCAAGAAAAAGGGCAAAGGGAAAAAGAAGGGGAACTTCAAGAAGAACAGCAAACAAGTTGCTGCTCAGGAGAAGAAACCCAAGTCTGGACCTAAGCCTGAGACTGAGTGCTTCTACTGCAAGCAGACTAGTCACTGGAAGCGGAACTGCCCCAAGTATTTGGCGGATAAGAAGGATGGCAAGGTGAAAAAGGTATATGTGATATACATGTTATTGATGTGTACCTTACCAGAGCTCGCAGTAGCACCTGGGTATTTGATACTGGTTCTGTTGCTAATATTTGCAACTCGAAACAGGGACTACAGATTAAGCAGACACTGGCTAAGGACGAGGTGACGATGCGTGTGGGAAATGGTTCCAAAGTCGATGTGATCACCGTCGGCACGCTACCTCTACATCTACCTTCGGGATTAGTTTTAGACCTAAATAATTGTTATTTGGTGCCAGCGTTGAGCATGAACGTTATATCTGGATCTTGTTTGATGCGAGACAGTTATTCATTTAAATCTGAGAATAATGGTTGTTCTATTTTTATGAGTAATATCTTTTATGGTCATGCACCTTTAAAGAGTGGTCTATTTTTGATGAATCTCGATAGTAGTGATACGCATATTCATAATGTTGAAGCCAAAAGATGCAGAGTTGATAATGATAGTGCAACTTATTTGTGGCACTGCCGTTTAGGTCATATTGGTGTAAAGCGCATGAAGAAACTCCATACTGATGGACTTTTGGAATCACTTGATTATGAATCACTTGGTACTTTCGAACCATGCCTCATGGGAAAGATGACTAAAACACCGTTCTCCGGTACTATGGAGAAAGCAACTGATTTGTTGGAAATCATAAATACTGATGTATGTGGTCCAATGAATGTTGAGGCTCGTGGCGTATATCGTTATTTTCTCACCTTCACGGATGATTTGAGCAGATATGGGTATATGTACTTAATGAAACATAAGTCTAAAACATTTGAAAGGTTCAAAGAATTTCAGAGTGAAGTTGAAAATCATCGTAACAAGAAAATAAAGTTTCTACGATCTGATCGTGGAGGAGAATATTTGAGTTACGAGTTTGGTTTACATTTGAAGCAATGCGGAATAGTTTCGCAACTCACGCCACCCGGAACACCACAGCGTAATGGTGTGTCCGAATGTCGTAATCGTACTTTACTAGATATGGTGCGATCTATGATGTCTCTTACCAATTTACCGCTATCGTTTTGGGGTTATGCTTTAGAGACGGCCGCATTCACATTAAATAGGGCACCATCAAAATCCGTTGAGACGACGCCTTATGAACTATGGTTTGGCAAGAAACCAAAGTTGTCGTTTCTTAAAGTTTGAGGCTGCGATGCTTATGTGAAAAAGCTTCAACCTGATAAGCTCGAACCCAAATCGGAGAAATGTGTCTTCATAGGATACCCAAAGGAAACTGTTGGGTACACCTTCTATCACAGATCCGAAGGCAAGACATTTGTTGCAAAGAATGGATCCTTTCTAGAGAAGGAGTTTCTCTCGAAAGAAGTGAGTGGGAGGAAAGTAGAACTTGATGAGGTAACTGTACCTGCTCCTTTATTGGAAAATAGTTCATCACAGAAACCAGTTCCTGTGACGACTACACCAATAAGTGAGGAAGCTAATGATGATGATCATGAAACTTCAGAACAAGTTACTACATAACCTCGTAGGTCAACCAGAGTAAGATCCGCACCAGAGTGGTACGGTAATCCTATTTTGGAGGTCATGTTACTTGACCATGGCGAACCTACAAACTATGAGGAAGCGATGATGAGCCCAGATTCCGCAAAATGGCTTGAAGCCATGAAATCTGAGATGGGATCCATGTATGAGAACAAAGTGTGGACTTTGGTTGACTTGCCCGATGATCGGCAAGCCATCGAGAATAAATGGATTTTTAGGAAGAAGACTGACGCTGATGGTAATGTTACTGTCTATAAAGCTCGACTTGTTGCAAAATGTTTTCGACAAGTTCAAGGGGTTGACTACGATGAGACTTTCTCACCCGTAGCGATGCTTAAGTCTGTCCGAATCATGTTAGCAATTGCCGCATTTTATGATTATGAAATTTGGCAAATGGATGTCAAAACTGCATTCCTGAATGGATTTCTAGAAGAAGAGTTGTATATGATGCAGCCGGAAGGTTTTGTCGATCCAAAAGGTGCTAACAAAGTGTGCAAGCTCCAGCGATCCATCTATGGACTGATGCAAGCATCTCGGAGTTGGAATAAACGCTTTGATAGTGTGATCAAAGCATATGGTTTTATACAGACTTTTGGAGAAGCCTGTATTTACAAGAAAGTGAGTGGGAGCTCTGTAGCATTTCTGATATTATATGTAGATGACATATTGTTAATTGGAAATGATATAGAATTTCTGGATAGCATAAAGGGATACTTGAATAAAAGTTTTTCGATGAAAGACCTCGGTGAAGCTGCTTACATATTGGGCATCAAGATCTATAGAGATAGATAAGGACGCTTGATTGGACTTTCACAAAGCACATACCTTGATAAAGTTTTGAAGAAGTTCAAAATGGATCAGGCTAAGAAAGGATTCTTGCCTGTATTACAAGGTGTGAAGTTGAGTCAGACTCAATGCCCGACCACTGCGGAAGATAGAGAGAAAATGAAAGGACTTCCCTATGCTTCAGCCATAGGCTCTATCATGTATGCAATGTTGTGTACCAGACCTGATGTGTGCCTTGCTATTAGTTTAGCAGGGAGGTACCAAAGTAATCCCGGAGTGGATCACTGGGCAGCGGTCAAGAACATCCTGAAATACTTGAAAAGTACTAAGGATATGTTTCTCGTTTATGGAGGTGACAAAGAGCTAGTCGTAAATGGTTATGTCGATGCAAGCTTTGACACTGATCCGGACGATTCTAAATCGCAAACTAGATACGTGTTTATATTAAACGGTGGAGCTGTCAGTTGGTGCAGTTCTAAACAAAGTGTCGTAGCAGGATCTACATGTGAAGCGGAGTACATAGCTGCTTCTGAAGCAGCAAATGAAGGAGTCTGGATGAAGGGGTTCATTTCCGATCTAGGTGTCATACCTAGTGCATCGGGACCAATGTAGATCTTCTATGACAATACTAGTGCAATTGCCTTGGCAAAGGAATCCAGATTTCACAAGAGGACCAAGCACATCAAGAGACGCTTCAATTCTATCCGGGACCAAGTCCAGGTGGGAGACATAGAGATTTGCAAGATACATACGGATCTGAATGTTGCAGACCAGTTGACTAAGCCTCTTCCATGAGCAAAACATGATCAGCACCAAGACTCCATGGGTGTTAGAATCATTACTGTGTAATCTAGATTATTGTCACGCCCAATATGCGACCCTATCCAAAAGGAACTCGAAGGTCCCACCAAGGATAGACTCGCATATTGAAACGCTTTTGCAAGGTGGATATCATTACATCAACATTACATAATAGATGGGGATACATACATAAGGCATACAATGCCACACGAATACAACATCACAATACATAAGATCAACATCCGACTACGGATGAAACACAAACAGAAACTCAAACAATATCCACCCTGCTAGCCCAGGCTGCCGACCTGGAACCTATCCCCTGAACGAAGAAGAAGCAGAAGAAGAACTCAAGCAAGCAAGCATCGCTCTCGCGTCAGGATCATCGCAAAACCTGTACCTGCAATTGTTGTTGTAGTAATCTGTGAGCCACGAGGACTCAGCAATCCCATTACCATGGGTATCAAGACTAGCAAAGCTTAATGGGAAAGGAAGGGGTAAAGTGGTGAGGTTGCAGCAGCGACTAAGCATGATATGGTGGCTAACATACGCAAATAAGAGCGAGAAGAGAAGCAAAGGAACGGTCGTCAACTAGTAATGATCAAGAGGTGATCCTGAACACGTACTTACGTCAAACATAACCCAGAAACCGTGTTCACTTCCCGGACTCCACCGAGAAGAGACCATCACGGCTACACACGCGGTTGATGCGTTTTAATTCGGATCTGGTGTCAAGTTATCTACAACCGGACATTAACAAATTCCCATCTGCCACATAACCGCGGGCACGGCTCTCGAAAGTTTATACCCTGCAGGGGTGTCCCAACTTAGCCCATGACAAGCTCTCGCGATCAACGAAGGAATAGACCTTCTCCCAGGAAGACCCGATCAGTCTCGGAATCCCGGTTTACAAGACATTTCGACAATGGTAAAACAAGACCAGCAAAGCCTCCCACTGTGCCGACAAATCCCGATAGGAGCTGCACATATCTCGTTCTCAGGGCACACCGGATGAGCAAGACATCGGGTTGGCATAGACCCTGGTTGCCCAGGGGGCACCGGACATCGCTTGGTTCGGACCAGCACTTAGACAAGCACTGGCCCCGGGGGGGCTAAAATAAAGATGACCCTCGGGTTGGCCGACCCAAGGGAAAGGGATAGGTGGTGGTGAGGCAAATGGTAAAACCAATGTTGGGCCTTGCTGGACAAGTTTTATTCAAATCGAACTGTCAGGGGGGTCCCATAAATCACCCGACCGCGTAAGGAACGCAAAATCCGGGAACATAACACCGGTATGACGGAAACTAGGGCGGCAAGAGTGGAACAAAACACCAGGCATAAGGCCGAGCCTTCCACCCTTTACCAAGTATATAGATGCATTAATAATATAAGAGATATTGTGATATCCCAACAAAACCCTGTCCACCATGGAGAAATCTTCAACTTCACCTGCAACTAGCAACGCTATAAGAGGGGCTAAGCAAAAGCGGTAATATAGCCAAACAACGGTTTGCTAGGAATGGTGTCAAAGGTTAGAGGTTCATGGCAATTTGGGATGGCTTGAATAAACAGGTAATAGGTAGCGCAGCATAGCGATAGAACGAAGCAACTAGCATAGCAATGATAGTAGTGAGATCCAGGGTAGCGGTCATCTTGCCTAAAATCCCGCAAGGAAGAAGAACGAGTCCATGAAGAAGATGAAGCCACGAAGACGAACCACACGTAGACGAACGAATCCTCACGATCGCAACGAAACAGGAACTAACAAGAAGAAGCACACAACATAGGTAAACACACCACACATGAACAAGGCATGATGCACAACAAGCATGATGCATGACCAAGCTACATGAAGCTACTCATGGCAAGAGATGATGCAAACAAGAACAACACATCAAGGCAAGTTTAAATGAGGCCGGGAACAACATATAACAATTTCGGTAAGTCCTCATATGCATATTTCGAAATTGGTCCAGAACTGAATAAACCTTATGTTCAAGTTGTTAAACAGCAAGTTAAGATGCACCACAATGAACTACACGAAATTCTATTCAAGTTACATATAAAGTTCATTAGATTCGGAGCTACGGCCTAGAAGATATGAGCAAAACAATTTAAGCATGTCATTGATGCAAAATGCACCCAAACATCAAGCAAACACCTCAAAACAAGGATGCAACATGATAATATGAAGCTACATGCAAAAACAAGCAAGTTTCATATAAAGCACACTCAAAACGGAGCAACGGTGCAACACATACACTCTATACAAGTCATAGCAACAATCTGTCCATAACAGCAACTAGGCATATAGCAAGCATCAAAACAATAAGCTACAGCACCCCAACATAAGAACAAAAGGCATGGGCATGAAGTACACGTAAATCATAACAAAACATGAACACTGAGCTATCTCCAAAAATCACTAGAACATGCTCCAAAACATATGGTAAGATTGCAAATAATAACAGTTTCAGACTTTAGCAGAAATAACATCAGGATGCAATGTTTAGAGCAAGCAAACAACATGTTACAGGAACATATCATGGCAAACAAAGGCATGGCATGATACTACTAACTGCATAGATCAAAAGTCCCTTACTGACCATGAGCCAAAAAGGATCAGAAGATATGATGGCACCCATGTAAACATGGCAAGTTATATTACAGATTTAAACATGGCAAGAACAACGATAAGTAGGCATGTTCGTGAGCTTGAACCACTCACCACAGAGCAATACATGGCATGGCAAGGCAGCCAACAGTAAGAAGACATGTTTTTGAAGCTAAGCATGGCAAGAGCAAGGTCATAGGGTGCATGGATCACTAGGAAAACACATAGGAACAAGTGAACTTAATGTTAACAGGCTGACAGCAACATTTTCAAGCAACTTTGGAGCAAGATAACAACATGTTCCAACAGGCTATAATTGCAACCAAGGGCATGAATGGATAGATCAAGACATGTAGATCAAAACATGTTTATAGAGCATCTCCAGATTATGCATAGAATGATTAGTATAAGCATGTTAACATAGGAACAAAATATAACAGAATCTGTCAAGCAAAACAGCAACAGCAAGTACACTACTTAGCAAGCTTGATGCACTCAGCACACAACTCACAAAAATACATGGTTGACACCTCTGGAAAGATGGCATGGCATAGATCAACATTCATGTAGACATCAACCTCATAGGATGCACACATCAATCATGGCAAAAATGATAAATGAGCAAGTTATAACAGTTTCAGCAGATTAACATCAACATGCACTCTTCCAACAGCATTTCGGGCATCAAGATGAGCTCAAATGAAAATGATGCAATGGAATGAAATGAAGTACTCGTTGAGACGAACAATTTGACATATTACACGCACGAATCGGAGCTACGGATGCAGAGATACAATGCGATGACCATGGCATGATAATGTCAAGTTTCACAGGGACTTGGTCGTTTTTTTTTTTGAAAAAAAAACAGGTCGGGCGCAGATGAACTAAAAGACGCCTGGGGCGGGGTTTAGTCGGGCTGCTCACCATGGGCCAAGCCCAGAAGGAAGGAGAGGCCGGTCGGCTTGGAGGTGGGCTGGGCCGGACGAGGCTGGAGCTGGCTTGCGGGCTGGTGGCGCGGGGCCCACGGGGGAGGAGCTCGGTCGTCCTCCTCCTCGAGCACCTACACGAGCACGCAGGAGGGAGGCGGCCATGGCAGCAGGGCGGCGGCGCTGCCGGTCGGCAGGGAGACCATGAGGAGGCCGAGGGGCGGTGGATCCGGGCGGATCCGGCCCCAGGGACCCCATTCCCGGTGGCAGCGGGGCTGGGCGGCGCCGGGAACCATGGCGGCGGCGACCTGCGGGGAGAGAGAGAGAGATACGCCATGAGGGAGAGGAAGCAGAGAGAAAACGAGGCGCAGCGGCGGCGCTGATGACCTGGGGCGGCAGCAGACGACGGCTCCGGCAACGGCATGCAGGCAGGCGGCGCTGCGGGAGAGGGCAGCGCTCGGGCTCCTCTTGATCCAACGCGAGGACGAGGAGCGCTGAGCGCTCGGGCGGCGGCGCGCGGGCTCCCTCCGGGCCCAGATCTGGCCCGGGGCGGCCTGGTGCGGGCCGAGAGGGCCGCGGGGAGGTGGGAAAGAAACAGAGCAGCCCGGTGGCAGTTTCGGACACCGAAACGTCCGACGAAAAACCGGCAACGGTGCCGCTACGGATGACGGTTGGGCTATCAAATGGACTCCGAATGTGACAAAACTTGGCAGGCGGTCTGTCTACACTATAATAAGACCGCACGACAAGTTGCAACCCATTCCGAGAACATTTTTATGCCACTTATGAAATAATATTTCGGAGGTGCCGCGGGCGCGTGCGAGTGTGTCCGGACTCGGAATGGACAACGGAGAGAACCGGGAGAACCCGAACGGATGCAAGTTTTGAAAAACATGCAGATGAAATGCAGAAGATGACATGGCAAAATGCAACACGCAAGAAAATGACATGGCAACGACGGCGAATAACTGGCGGACACCTGGCGCATCGAATCCAGGGCGTTACAATTATTGACTCTAGTGCAAGTGGGAGACAGAAGGAAATATGCCCTAGAGGCAATAATAAAGTTATTATTTATTTCCTCATATCACGAAGTTTATTATTCATGCTAGAATTGTATTAACCGGAAACATAATACATGTGTGAATACATAGACAAACATAGTGTCACTAGTATGCCTCTACTTGACTAGCTCGTTAATCAAAGATGGTTATGTTTCCTAACCATAGACATGTGTTGTCATTTGATTAACGGGATCACATCATTAGGAGAATGATATGATTGACCTGACCCATTCTGTTAGCTTAACACTTGATCGTTTAGTATGTTGCTATTGCTTTCTTCATGACTTATACATGTTCCTATGACTATGAGATTATGTAACTCCCGTTTACCGGAGGAACACTTTGTGTGCTACCAAACATCACAACGTAACTGGGTGATTATAAAGGTGCTCTATAAGTGTCTCCAAAGGTACTTGTTGAGTTGACGTATTTCGAGATTAGGATTTGTCACTCCGATTGTTGGAGAGGTATCTCTGGGCCCTCTCGGTAATGCACATCACTATAAGCCTTGCAAGCAATGTAGCTAATGAGTTAGTTACGGAATGATGCATTACATAACGAGTAAAGAGACTTGCCGGTAACGACATTGAACTAGGTATTGGATACCGACGATCAAATCTCGGGCAAGTAACATACCGATGACAAAGGGAACAACGTATGTTGTTATGCGGTTTGACCGATAAAGATCTTCGTAGAATATGTAGGAGCCAATATGAGAATCCAGGTTCCGCTATTGGTTATTGACCGGAAATAGTTCTAGGTCATGTCTACATAGTTCTCGAACCCGTAGGGTCCGCACGCTTAACGTTACGATGACAGTTATATTATGAGTTTATGAGTTTTGATGTACCGAAGGTTGTTCGGAGTCCCAGATGTGATCACGGACATGAGGAGGAGTCTCGAAATGGTCGAGACATAACGATCGATATATTGGACGACTATATTTGGACACTGGAAAAGTTCCAGGTGAGATTGGGACTATACCGGAGCTCCGGGAGGTTATCGGAACCCCCCGGTAGGTATATGGGCCTTATTGGGCCTTAGTGGAAAGGAGGGAGAAGGAGCAAAGGAGGGGGCGCCCCCCGCCAAGCCCAATCCGAATTGGGAAGGGGGTCGGCCCCCCCTTTCCTTCCTCCCTCCCTTCTCTTCCTTCCCTCTCCTACTCCTAATAGGAAAGGAGGAGGCCAAACCTACTTGGAGTAGGATTGCCCCCCCCCCCCCCCAGGGCGCGCCTCTTCCCCTTGGCCGGCCCCCTCCTCCTCCCCCCTTTATATACGAAGGAGGGGGGGAACCCCAGACACACACAAGTTGATCTTCGTGATCGTTCCTTAGTCGTGTGCGGTGCCCCCCTCCACCATATTCCACCTCGGTCATATCATAGCGGTGCTTAGGCGAAGCCCTGCGTCGGTAGAACATCATCACCGTCACCACGCCGTTGTGCTGACGGAACTCATCCCCGACACCCTGCTGGATCGGAGTCCGGGGATCGTCATCGAGCTGAACGTGTGTTGAACTCGGAGGTGCCATACGTTCGGTACTTGGATCGGTCGGATCGTGAAGACGTACGACTACATCAACCGCGTTGTTATAACGCTTCCGCTTTCGGTCTACGAGGGTACGTGGACAACACTCTCCCCTCTCGTTGCTATGCATCACCATGATCCTTGCATGTGCGTAGGAAATTTTTTGAAATTACTACGTTCCCCAACAAAACTATCTATTACCTACAATTTCAGTGCTTGCAGAGAAAACCTTACTGAAAACCGCTTATCATTTCCTTCTGCTCCTCGTTGGGTTCGACACTCTTACTTATCGAAAGGACTACAATAGATCCCCTACACTTGTGGGTCATCATGCCACACCCCTCCCGATGAACAGGACCCCCGTTTCGACCGTAGCGCTCCAACACAAGTCCGTTTCGTCCGTTTTGCGGTATGCCACACCCCTCCCGATCAACAAGACCCCTGTTTCGACCATAGGAGGTCCGTTTCCTCCGTTTTGCGGTACGCCACACCCCCCGATCAACAGGACCCCGTTCCAAATGTAGGAGGTCTGTTTCCTCCGTTGTGCGGTACGCCAGGCCTCGTTTCCATCGCCTGTTCCGTCCAAGCCCTCCCGATGAACACGACCATGCATTCCATTCCGACCCAGCCGGTTGGCTCCCACGCGTTCCGTTGCCTCCCGATGAACACGACGCATTCCGTTGCCTCCCCATGAACACGACGACGACGCTGTTTCTCCGTTCCGACCCAGCCATGTACACGAGCCCTGGCCGTACGTATGCGCGAGTAGGTGTTTGAGACCCCGCCCGTATGTACGTACGTGGCCGTATTTTCTTTCTTGCACCCTGGCCACTGTACGTATGTCTACATGCTACGTGCGCGCCTCTACTACGACACGTACGCGCCTCTACTACGACACGTGCACGCCTCTACATCAACCAGTATATATGTACGTACACGTTCGCGACCAGAATGACAATGCAACGTACGCTTCGACCAGGTGGGTCTCGACTGTCAGGCACTTCCTTGCCTGCGAAGATGTAGCTGGTGGGTCCCAGCAGTCAGGGGGGTGAATCGTTTTTTTTTGCCTGGACGCACTTCCTTGCATGCGAAGATGTAGCTGGTGGGTCCCAGTAGTCAGGGGGAAACGGTTTTTTCGTGAAATATTGGTTGCCCGTCTGGTGGGTCCCTGCTGTCAGGTGGAGGAATAATTATTTTGCGCGTAATAAGGAGGCACTTCCTTGCGGCCGTCGTGGACCCAGCTGTCAGCCTCTCCATGCACAGTACTCTTCCGACTGGGCGAGCTACTGGGTCCCTGGTGTTATCCGCTCGTTGTGTAATTTTCTCGTTTATTGACTACATTGACAATGGTGTAGAACCTAGTTGTCAAACAATTAGGCGGAAGTATTTTTTTGGCTTGTAATAACGAGGCACCTGCTTGCGAAATGCAATGACCCTGGTGGGTCCCTACTGTCAGCCTCTCCACGTACAGTCATCTCCTGATTCCTCTTGGTTGTTGACCATGTTGACAACGCCAGACGGCGGTGGGCACAGCAAGCTAACCAAGGCGGAGAACGACGGCAAGGCCTCGGATGGGAACGAACAGCAGCCATGGAAGATGCGGCAGTGTAGTGGCAGGTGGAGGGGAGTACGAGGGCAACAACATGCAAGTCAAACATACAAATGGTACAAAAAGCCCAAGGATTAATTGTTCATCAAATTTTTAGACAAAACCCAGATTGAACAAGATAGTAACATCTAACCCAACCATACTTTTTTGCAGTCACAAACAAATGGATCGGTCTGATCCATAAAATCAACATCTTGTGCAAAAAATTTATTTCAGGATGTCTACAACTTATTGTAAATATAAGCCGAGCACGTTTAGAAGCCCATTTGTCCACCTAAAACTTCTTTTTTTGCTGTTCAACATGTTCATCCGTGAGAAATCTCTTGCTATAAAAATTAAGCCTCATGGACAATAGTAACCTCGCGTTCAACAGGAAGAATGTGACAAAGCTTCTGTTTGCCTGGTTGGATGAATATTGTCCCATCATTATTGTCCTCAAATGAATGTCATGAGAACTGAGAAAATCCTTGTGCTTATTACGCCAACGATTGGTTATTTGTTTTTCTCCATGTGGTTCTCCCTAAGTAGACATGAAGATTAAAAACAGTTAAGATCCGAAAAAAGAGTATGTCGAAAGAACGACAGCTAAACAGTTAATTCTAGTACAATATATACGGGCTTTCAATGTGCATGAAATCATCACCTCTATGTATAAATTCTCCAGAGATCGAAAGCATCACAGCAAGCCAATAATTATGTTCAGATCAAAACTATACATTCTGATATATATATGATCTTGATAGAATCCAGCAGCATTGCTAGGCTATCAATGGACGAACTCTTCATTGAGCATATAACATAATATTAGTACCCAAAGTGTACTCCAAGATGATATAAAACTTAAGCGCACAAATGAAAAATGTAGCATATGATTACAAATGTGTAGATGATAATATACGGTACCTGAAAAAGTGAGGAGCCAAATACCAACTCCTAGTGATTATTAAATGGGTCACGGATTACACCCAAGGTCTCCAGTTTGGGTGCAGAGACGACAATTATTTCTGAAGGTGTATAACAATTATGAAGGAGCAACCTTTCAAGTGAAGGGGCATCTTCGATGATGAGCTGTTGTCCTTTAAAACAAATTCCAATGCTTTTAAGGTGAGGCGACTTTATTTGGAGACAACTGATACCGATTTCTTTTCCCAAAATAATCAGCAAGCGCTCCAGGGCAGGGCAACTGGAGTGGATGATGCTGTGCAGTGAGGCCTCCGACAGATAAACCACCACAAGCGTAAGTTCTTTTAGCAGTGGGAGTCGAAGCATTTGTACCAGATCATCTGGTAGATGGCACTAGGCGAAGGTGGCAGTGTGGAGAGAGGAGGAAAACCGCGAGATGGACAACGGTGGTGTGGGCACGAATTCTTGGTATGTTTGTGTTATGAAACTTTCGTGGTAATGGTAGAACTCAAACTGCTGGAGTTTTCCGAATTCAGGGGATGTTAGCCAAGCGTCCACCTTGCCGGGTATGGACAGCAGGTAGCTTGTCGGGATGCAGAGGCATTGAACGGGGCCCTGCTGGTGAGAAGAGATGATGGCTCTGATGAGATCAAATTCAGGAAGGACAGATATCTGACGACAGTCGAGATTGAGGGGCGCCGTGCGCCATAGAGGGCGCCACCAAGTTGAGAGGACTTGTGTGCGGCAGCAATCCTTGGTGGGGAGAAGTGAGATGATCTCCTCAAGGATGACGCCTTGGAGATCGCTGATGCGGTCCACCGAAGATTCTACCGGTTCCTCAGATCCGGGTAGGGGGGGCTCGCCGCTTCTCCCCGTGCTACCGGGTGCGGGATCTACAACCGGCGTCGCCACTGGCGGGAGCCTCATCTTCTTGGCGCTGGGGCCAGCCGACTCCATTTTCCTTGTGGGTGTCACGCCGAGCTCACGGGTTTGAGCAGAGTAGCCAGAGACGAGCCTAGTGGCAGTGTGAGTGGGGAAGAAGGAGGGCTGGGGATTTCTGTAGGAGTGGAAGAAGAGCAGATGTTTTCTGTACGAGTGAGGAAGAAGGTGGCAGGGTTTTCTGGACGAGTGAGGAAGATTGGGGAGCGGGGAGAATTGGGTGGGGAGACGGAAGTGGGAGAGCGAGTTGTTCGTGTTTATAAGGCCCGCTGCACTAACTACTCGCCTTTTCCCAAGAACCGCTCTCTTCTTTTGCGTTGCTGCATTGGAGGTGGCGCATGGGCTTGGCTGACTGGCCATGCATGCAGGATGCATGTGCCCGCCGGCCACTGCATGCGCCTGGTTTGTTACTAGGCCTATTTAATAGGGCGGTTATGGAGTAAATTAAGGAGATTTATTTTCTCTATGTGCATCCACCAAATTAGAGGATGCGATACTGCATGCATACACTCACATTAAACTAACATTCAGAACAACAAAAGTTCAGCATGTCTATGCATCTCAATGATTCACCATATACTATAACCAATATACAAAGTTGTGAGAAGGTGTGGAAGTAAAGAAAATTGATCGATGCTTCTCTGAGCAAAGGGCCTCCCTGCGCACGCAATAATTTCCTGGGCATGCTTGTTTCTTCTCAATGTTGCGAGCACTTTGAGCATGTTGGCAACTCCACAGCTAGCTAGCTGCCTCATCTTGCAATTGATGCTGACACATTTGCAGCAAACACATGAGGCAATAGAGATGACTCAACATGGGTCCATATTGTGCAGTTCCCCTGATATCATATTCATTGTCCTGAATTTGAAAAGATAGGAAAACAGTAGCTATACTTAAACGGTGTTGCAAAACAGTAGCACATATCAATAGCTCGGCATGACAAAACACGATCATCTGGACGAAGGGGATACTGACCTGCCTGAGGAAGATTACATATAATTTCATAAGTCCTTGGTTGATTTCCACCTTCGGCTGCACTGCTTGTTTGCTCCTCCACACAGGACAGGATCGTTCTGCACTACATTCAGCAAGTCAACGTACGAATAAGCTAATTTCATCTTGTGGTGGTCATTGTACCTAGTTACGAATATAGGAATACCTGGAGCACCATGAGGTTAGCTGATAGCAGGTAGATGCAGCCATATAAATTTTGTGCGGTGCTACCAGAATTGAGGTTTGTATCCCTTGCCATTATGAGAATTCTTCTTGAAGTTGGTAGAATGTGACGGCTTGTTCTTTGCATCAAACTTGCCTTTCCCCTGAGATTTGTTCTTGTTGTTTTGGGGCTGGTTGGGCTGGAAGTTCTTCTCGTGTACCATGTGGGCACTAGAAGCTCCCTCGGCGACCCGAGCACGTATGTCTTTTGCTCTCGCCTTCTCCTCAAAATCAAGAGTGCTAATGAGATCCAAAACAGAAAACTCGTGTCTCTTGTTTTTCAGAGAAGTAGCAAAATCATTCCACGAAGGTGGAAGCTTGGCAATGATGGTCCCAGCAACAAATTTGTCCGGCAACACACACTTAAAGTACTCAAGTTCCTTAGAGAGTGATTGTATCTCATGAGTCTGCTGAATAACAGAGCGCTCATCAGTCATCTTGTAGTCACAGAATTGCTCCATGACGTACAACTCGTTGCCAGCGCCCGAGGGCCCAAACGTGGCCTCGAGCGCAGCCCACATGTCTTTGCCACTGTCAAACGACATATATGAATCCACAATGGAATCGTCAAGAACACTCAGCAGGGCGACTTTGAAGAGGGTATCCATGTTCTGTAAAGCTTCCTGCTGTGTAGGATTAAGATCGCCCTCAAGCTTACCCTTAGTGGCGTCATAGCAGTACATGATCTGATATCAATATCCTGCTCTTGTGCGCCACCTTTTATATTGCACCCCCTTAAAAGTAGGTGGCTTCAAAAGCGCAGCAAAACCACTCGGAGTAAATTGCCTGTGATCAGGTTTTTGGATTGGATTGTTGAATATATGAGCAATTTAGTATGAGATTTAATCCGAATCAGCAGTAAATAGATCATGACGACAATTGCAAACATCAAAGTAATGATGCGGACTAAACCAGGAGGACAGAATCACATAATGTACAGCGGGAGCAGAACCGATGTGGTTGATGTTGTCACTCATGTCGTTGATGAAGAGGTTACCGAGTTCGGGGAAGAAGGCTGTCGTTGAGGAAGTCGTCGCTGGCAGCAGTCACAGGAGTGTGCTCCCCAAAAACCTGATCACCCCTCTCCCGTACAGGATCACGAAAGGCGGGGTTCGGAGGACTGTTGTCCCTTCTCGCGGTGCACGCCGGAAGGAGGGCTGGAGAAGAATTCCGTGGCGGTGCTAAGATCTGGAATGGTGCGAAAAATCATATGATACAGCGGCGGCTAGGGTAAAGCATGTCAGGTCGGTCGTGCGAGTATAATAGTAAGCCTTTGGCCCCCAAACCCCATGTCCAAGTCAATAATAGCTCAAAAAAAGTCAATAATAGCCCCACCAAGGTTTTTCTAAAAAAAACAGAGTAATTAAGGCGTCCGTTAGTCCCTTTAGTATAAATACAACTAGCTGGGTGACCCGCGCATTTGCGCGGCTAGATTTATTATGTATTTTTGTTAACTAACATTCAATTTAGATTTCAATGTTATATTAGTATCGACATTTGAGAATATAAATAGTGACTTTGAATACAAATGCATTTTGGCCATTTCTACAAAGTCTACATTTTGTCCTTGACAATGATATTTTGTTATATAGGGACGAAATGAAAGATCGATGGCATTGAGATCCATAGCCATTCATTTAAAACCATATACATTTACTATAATCTTTGACTTCTTTTATTCCTCGTCATTGCTCCCTATCATGGCAACTATAACTTTTGGAGGAATTTTCCTTGTAATTCGATCTTATTGTTGATTTGCTATATCTTATCTTTTCTTCTATTGTAGTCATCCTGTTTCTTAAAATTTTGAAGAAAATGTTGAATTTAAACATTGATGGCTTATACCTACTCTTCGTGTTATATTTTGACATACACCATTACTTCTAGATGCTTGGAGGCATGACGTCCCGGTCGAATTTCCATAGTACCTTAACCATCAAATGCAACATAGTTATCAAATAGGGTTCACAGATAAACTTGCAAAGTACATCAACTCTCACTTGTTCTCGTCATAATTTCCCGACGTTCTTACGGGGATTGATTCTATATTTTTAACATAGATAAAACAACTTCTTACATATTTTACATTATATGTTGCTTTCAACCTTTACTGTTGCAGACCAAATGCAGTTCTGCTTCCTTTACTCGGATGATACATGCTAGTATCTTCCAGATGTGTGCTAGTGCTAGCACGAACCACTGGTACATGCATATACTACTTTTTCAATCGTGTTATGCATGTCATGTGCATAGTTCAGATAGATGCATATGTTTTTTTTAATTCTTTTTGATGTACTATGGATCCAGTTAGCATGAGGTCTACCTTTTTATTTTAAAGACAAAGTAATATGAGTTAGAAATTAATACATTACACTGTTTTTCTCCTGCAGTCCACGTGCGTATTGCACGACGTTTATGCCTGCTTTGATCGGCCGAGCATCCTGGCCCTGTCGTGCTCCCGTCGGGAGTCCGACGATGTACTGGAGGACGTTTCGTGTGTCCTTGATGTCTTGAGTATTTGCATGGTAGTTCGTGTAGAGCTTCCATGTGGTTCTCTACTTGCGAATGCACATTCTTGCCAGGAGTCAATACATCTATGGATGCATAGTCTCGCGCCTGCTTTAATCCGCCAAGTATCATAGCCGATGTTGTGCTCCTGCCGGGCGTGTGAGTGAGCAGTGGAGGACGTTTCGGGCGTCCTTTTTGTCTAGTTCGTTTAAAGCTACAGGCACGTGTCCATGTGGTTCTGTCCTTTTTTTTGCAAGATTGTGTCTTTGTACTTACCAATGCACGTTCCTGACCGGAATCCATCTACCTTTGGATGCATACTCTTATGCCTGCTTTGATCCAAGCATCATGGCTGTTGACTGTCGTGTGCTCCCGCCGGGCGTTCGAGTGCATACCGGAGAAGTTTTCGTGCATCCTTGATGTCGCAAGTGTTTGCATAGTAGTTGATGTAGAACTACATGTACGTGTCCATGTAGTTTTCAACTTGCGTAAGCACGTTCTTGCCAGGAGTCAATCCATCCATGAATCCAGCCATGCAGGATTGTATGCGATTCCTTACAGCCACGTTGACTAACTTCAAAGATGCTGATCATACTACGTGGATGAATCTCAGCCGTTGACATAACTTAACTTTGAAGGGATAAATTCACGGTCCGATTTCAACCGTTTAGGTATAATAGACAGATAATATTTGTACAGCTTGATAAAATCTGAAACAATTACACGCATAAATATATATGTTCAATATATACGCACTAAATTTGATAAACACATATATTGTCTTAAATGATGTAAAAGACAAATGCATAGATTAAAATGAGCACTTTGTTGTATTTGGTACAGATTTTTGTCTTTTTGTGTGGCCCGTAGATAATTTATATTCACCCACAAAAAAAACCTTTAAAATATAAATTGTGTACTTTAGTTTTTTTCCTTTATAAAACTGCTAATCGATCTTCTATACAATAGCTGTAGATATTACCAGTCTTAATTTAATGTGTGGGTATGTATACATATATGATACTGTATATATGGCAGTGCTTTATCTAGTTTAATCAAGTTGGCCTAGTAGGTTAGTACTGGTCGATCGGGAGAGGTCCATCAGGAATTGTATGAATCCGTTTCACTTTCACGTAGTACTGCAAGTCCAGCTATCTCAAAGAAAAAAGAAAAAATTAGCCTTGCTCCCTTACGTATATGATCAGGACTCCTATCCCGATCCAGCAGCAATGCATGCCATCCGAAATCTGGCCTAGCAAACGTGAGTCCATCGTGAATAATCAACGTTCCATTGTGATTAATCTCAGCCATTGATACATCTTAACATTGCAATGGTTAATCTCAACCGTTACTTTTCTACCATCTTAATAATATAATAGATAGATATCATTAATAATGGCCCCACCTTTTGTCTCACAAAGTACGTTGGAGTACAACCGGCTACACTTTTACAATCCGCTTCTCTTCTCTCTCCTCTTCTCTCTCCTTCAACTAAGCACAAATACTATATTTAAATCCTTATAGCCTGTTTATGTCATCTAATTGTAGTACTTGCTCTAAAAGTTACTATCCACTGTGTAGTCTGAAATGCTGGGCGTGCAGCGGGTGGTGCCCTCGGTCGGTGCGCCGCTCCAACGGCGAAAGCAGTGAGAGGTCGCGTCGCCTTGACTTGCCATCAATGTGGAGCGGCGGGCTCGGCTGGCGCCGGGCGGGAAGCGCGTACGGGAGGGGGGAGGGGTTTTTGTTGGGCCAAGAAGGTGAGAAGACAACTTGGAATCGGTCCGGATGGGGAAATATCATGTACTCCCATACTCTGCATATGACACTAGTCTATATTACTACTCCCTTCTTTCCAGTTTATAGAGATGTTTAGAGTAACATAGTAATATGTTACAGTACAAGTTACTCCCCACTATGACCAGCCTTGGCCTCTCCCATTGCTCCACCTGTATAGCTGCTAAGCCTGCCACGTAGGCATAAAATATGATGTGGTACCAATAAACTAAGCACCTATGCATTGAAGACTTGAGTTACTAAGCCATTTAATGTACTTAGCACCTCATCTAAAGAGCATTGATAGTATAGCCAGCTGCTGGCTATAAGCCAGTGCCATGTCATCTATAGCCCATCTTATAGTCAACATGTACAATAGTAGATCAAAAGAGTGTACTACTACTTTTTTGTTCTGTGGCCCACCTTTCATTCTCACAAAGTGCCTAGGAGCACGTGCTAGAGCTGGCTCTTCACGAAGAGCCCGCTTACCTTCTCTCTCCTCTTCTCTTTCCTCCAACTAAGCAGAAATATACTATAGTTTATTCCTTATAGCCCGCTGACTCAGCTCTATTGTACTTTCTCTAAGCACATCCAAGCACTTACTAGCACCCCCTTTACCGTGGACCTTGACGGTGTACGTCACCTTGTGTCTCATAATTTTCCCCGTCATCATCTGAGGTCCTAGAAGATCTCACCCACATCATCATTAGCATGCAGCCGCCTTGATAGACAACGTGCGCAGAAGGAGTAGAGGCGACTGGGGACGCACCACCACCACGTCGTGGGCACTCCGTATGTGCTCGTCTGCGTGCAGTGTGCGTGTTTTTCCATCGGTGCTAGCTCTAAGGCCGAGGCTGCGGTCGTCTTCGTCTCCGACTAGTAGTTGAGCAACGACGGCAAAGAGGTGCTGCAAGAGATGCGTATGCGCCGTTGCGTGCGAGCTTCGTCGTAGCACAAGGAACCGGACGTCGCCGCGGATGGCGCACACCTCCATGCAGCCGAGTGTGTGCGCATGCATGTGTTATTCACGTGCATTCTGCGGCGGAGCGTGTGTGCATGCACGTCTTGTGTACATGCTTTGTGTGCTCCATGCTGTGCGCGTATGTGCATGAGTTGGATCGGATGGAGTTAGTGCGTTGGCTTGTGTACATGCGTGGCTGCATGCGTCCTGTACATGCGTGGCTTGTTGCGTGGTTATCAATAATTCAATATAAACTACTCCCTCCGATCCTAAATATAAGTCTTTCTAGCCATTTCAAATAGACTACAACATACGGATGTATGCAGACATATTTTAGAGTGTAGATTCACTCATTTTGTTTCGTATGTAGTCCTTTATTGAAATATCTAAAAAGACTTATATTTGGGAACGGAGGGAGTATAAAACATCTTCAACTTAGCATCTTGATGTACCGTTTCTAGTGGTTAGCGAAAAGTTCATGTTCTTTTAGTTGTTTATAGGTGGGCAGGCGGCAAAAAACAGGGGAAAACGCGCAAGGTTCCTTGCAGACGCTCCACCGCGAGGTTCCTTGCTCCTCCTCGGTCGTCGGGAATCTATGCTCTTCAACTCTATTCTTTTATGTGAGCTTTGTTCATCCTTTTTCCAACACGCGAGACATCTAGCATCAAGGTGCACGTGTCATGCAAGAAAATGGAGATAATCAGATAAGCAGTGCATAATTGAGTCATGCGGGGGGGGGGGGGGGGAGAGAGGGGGGAAACCCTTTTTCGTAAGTGAGTCGTGCACTTTGATGGCACCTACGCAATATTTTTTCTCCTCGATGGCACGTGAATAGTGCACGTACTCAACGACGGAGCACGGGATGGTAGCAATGACATGGTCAGCCCTTTTTTGGATAGAGTACGTACTACTAGTAAATAACTTTGATGTGTCCCGTCAACTCGCAGAACGACGAGAAGCTTGATTATGCCTTCTCCCTCGCCAACGCGTGCGCAGTGGCTCGCAGCACGAGGAGAAACTTTTGCTTACAAGCGGTGGACGTGCAGCAGTTCATTGGTGTCAGATTGCCAGAAGCACTACTGTAGAACCATCGACTTCCGGAAGAGGCGAAGAGCCAAGCGCAAGGTCACCTACTAACCTTAGGCTAGGCGTAGTGGGAGTAACATAAGTAGGGGTACCTCCTTTTTTTATTCTAGAAACAACCACACGTGAATATCAAGGTGCTGGTTACGTAGAACAAATTTCCTGCAGTCCGTGCTCAGCCCTCCTATATCTCTCTTCTCAGCCAGCCAGCGGACGCACGAAGCCCATCGTCTGTTTGCTAACATGCGGTCCCACATGTCAGTGAAAAACGCAAGTGGACCCACTGAACCTGCACATCTTTCACCTCGACATGCTGGTGATGAAAAACAAATCCAAGAAAGATCTTCGGTGGCCGCTTTTGGAGTTACTCAAGAGTAGTAAGATTCTATTCACAGTTTAACCCAAGATGCACATCTCGTGGCTTCAACTACCACTCTATTTTGTTTCATGACACGACCTGGATGCTGGATGCCCCACGTGTCGGCAAAAGGAGGAAGAACCCGGCCAAATCTTCGGTTGTGCTCTCGGATTAGACTAGTTGTGCTAACTTAAATTTTTTATTGTGTACTCCCTCCGTTCCAAAATACTTGACTTCCATTTGTCCAAAAATGGATGTACCTATATAGTAAAACATGTCTAGACACATATATATTTTGACAAATAGAAGGCATGTATTGTGCAATGGAGGGAGTAGAATGGATGCAAGTTTTTGTATTGGGAAGAAGAGTACATCCATATATTGATAGAGCGTTGGAGTTGGCCTTACAAATGGGACCGCAGTTGAGGAAACCGACTATCGGCAAACCCCCACCTCGCCCGCCACGCGATGGCTGAGTTAGAAAAACGATGAGGTTGAAGAGATTGCTCTAGCACGGACTCCAAGAAATATGGTGTCAGATGGAAGTCATGCTGGTGGCGTGTGTCGTACTCCTGTACGTGAATGCTTGTTCTGGCCCATGCCACCCTACTACTCCTACTACTTACTATATAGTACTAGTATCGAGGATTTGAGGTGCTGGTTACGTACAATATGGCTACAGTAAAAACACCCGCACGACTCGCGAAGCATGTGAAGCTAGTACAAATAGTGTACTACTATTGTTGATTGGCCTCATCCGATAACCTGTTGCACTGCACGTACAATTATGTATTCGGAAAATATATTTTTGCCTCGTCGCACCACTCACTCACAGAAGGAACTCGAAAGCCATTCATAAATTTAGTAAGTTTATCACAGGCATATCATTTTATTACATACAACAGGTCATCAACCCCACATCGACAACGAGGATACATTATAAATACTAAAGTTTTCACCACACAACAAACAACAAGCAATGAAATGAACTTCAACTCAACCATTCCTCGGCGTTGGAAACGCTTACTTTGAACCACAAGTGATTCTCTGGGACGGGCCATCTATTGTCGATCTCGAGACCAACGCAGGACTGATCATCCAGGCTGAAGCGGCCTACTATCAGTACCAGGGTAGGGAACCACGCTAATGTCCGAGGTATAGACGCAGTTGCTTCTCATAAATGGTGCTAGTAACGTTGTGTCAACAGCAGTTGGATCGCCTTTGACCATCATCGGATAGTTTTGTCCAAGGAAGAGCGAGTTTTCTCCAAGACTATCAATTTTGTACCAGGGAGAAGGTGTTGGCGCTAGCACACTAGTATCCATCCCGAATACCATGCAACGGGTGTTGGAATAGGTCTGGAAAGTGCGACCATGGGAGACTACACCTGCTTCCTTAGCAGTAACATCATCAGTGGGCTGTATACACACGAGAAGAGGTGATCCATCGGAATTAGTTGCCAGGCGCCAAAGAGTATATGGGCGCTGCTCCTCCTCATGCTCGTGATCATCACCATCGTCATCTCCCCCTTGGTTATAAAAATCTTCAAGTATAGGTGGTGGAATGTTCACAGGACCTTGGAAACACAAGAAGAAGGTTAATTAGTAAAGGGAAACTTGCTAACCCGCATGCATGTGGATGAAACAATTATAATTACGGTGGAAGACAAACGTACCGAAATCATAACGATTCCATGCAAAAACAGTGCTATGAGTGGTGGCAGCAAACACAAGGCCCTCGTATTGAATTGCATCACAGTACTCATGCGTGTACAGAAACTGATTTTTGAGCAATATCCATCGAGTCAAACCACCAAGGACAGCAACAAGCTTGTCGAAGATAGCAACAACTTATAGTTGTTGTACTTTCAAGAGCGGTTGGGAACTCGACAAATTGCTATCTTCCATAGAAGACAGTCACCATGATTGTATTTGACCGTCATACAATACCGGTGTGCTCAACCTCTGGGCAGTCTGCTGAGATTTTTGGAAGTGGAACCTGGTCACGAGTGTACACATTCACAAGTTCCCACTCGCAGTTGGACCCAATGTAAACAACCCAATCTCCATTTGCGCCTGCCCAAGCCTTGCCCTCAAGCGATGGCATCTTAACATCATATGTATCAGTATCAAGCGGCATCAACTTGCACAGGGCGAGGCCTCCGTCGTGACGGTGCTAGTCATCAGGGTCACGGTGAAGAAGATAGGGGAGATCAAACCGCTCCTTGACTCTTGGGTTCCTTGTAATGATGTTATTAGTTGAGTCGAGAATGGGCTTGAACGAACATGCCATGCTAGCCGAGGTGATGATGTCGCACAGATCAATGAGTTCCTCCACCACGTCATCTTTCAGATCGGGGCAAGAATAACGGGGTCGTTTCCATCCTGTTCCCTCCATGGAGAAGACGATCGAACAATGGCAAAAGAAAGGGTGAAGGGCTGAAGGAAAGTGGAGGAGGGAGAGGAAGAGCGTGCTACAGCAGTTCCAAATCGAGATGGAAAGGCGAAGAGTCGGTGGACGGTTGCCAGTTTGCCACGGTTCACGAAGGGGCGCCCCGGCCTACACGTCGGTTCGAAAATACTCCTACTACTCGCCGTCGTCTCACTGATATGTTGGAACGGGACCACATGTCAACGAAACATGGTGTGTAATTTCTCGTGCAAAATGTGATCTGGCCGCGTTGGCCCGAGGTGCCGCATTAGTTTTTTTTGAAAGTTTGCCGCATTAATTATCGACCTTTATTTTTTTTAACATGCAATCTGAATGGATAGCTCCTGTGGTCATCACACGTGAGCAGATATAGTGATGGTTGATTCGTCCGAGCAACTTATTGCTGTGGGAATATGGGAGTACCAGCAGATTCAAGGAACAGAGAAATGATGGTTGCTTCGTCCGAGCAACTTACTATGGCGAAGGTGGGGCTCTGTGATTTGACTGCTCACTTGTCATTACTACTGTGGTGCAACGACCGGGGTGAATCTTTCCCTGAAGTTGTGTTGTGCACTCAATATTGCTGCATGGCAGGTGGAGCCGGATGAAGGATGTCCAACATGTCGGCGAAACGAAGTTGAATTGTTTCTGGCATTGCTATCAATCCTTCAGGATTTGTTTATATGTACGCATAATTTTGATGAAATTGTACTGTGATGCTATGAAGGTTTCAACTTTGGTTCCCGCAGGAAAAAAAGGTTTCAACTTAGGATTCATGTGTCTTGCCTCGAGATTATCTCGTTACAACATTCCATCAAATACAAATGAAACTACCATGGCTAATGCATCTCAATGGTTCGCAGATCAGCGCCAATATTCACATCACAACTGAAGACAAAGTTGTGAGAAGGTGTACAAATAAAGAAAAAAAATATAATTGATAGATGTTGTTCGTAGGCATGGCTCCATTTCCTTGGCACAGTGTTCATTTCTTGGCAGCTAGTTTCACCCAGCTTTGTAGCCAAAAAAGAGGTGTATGAAGGACACCACAATCCGATCATTTTGTGCAGCTCCACTAAAATCGGGCGGACCATCCCTGTTTGCAAAGATATCCAGTCAGTGTGATTACAATAATAGTGGAACTAGATGATGAAACATAACACACATAAATAGAAGCCGATCACCTCTACGATCTCTCTTTAGGACTAACTTCTTGTTGGAGAAGATTAGGCACGGAGTTGGATGAGGAGGATAGCAAAACCAATCTCCCTTTCCGCAGTCCCACAGAAATGTAAAAACGTTGCCCGTGTGACATTTTGGCGGAACTGCACAAAACACTCTTCAGAAAAGTGATTTGTGCAGTTCACCAAAAGGTCGCAATAGCAACGAGGTGAAAATGGATATCCCTGTTTGCAGAAGGAGGTAGAAAGGAAACAATTACTGCCCAATAACACGAGTTGAAGACACATACGCCGACAAAAAAGAAGCATGTTCCATGTAAAAAGGGAAAGATAGCATATGGTGGTTTATCAAAAATGGTTTGAGGACGAGATTGCAAGATGGAAAGTACGCCGGCTGAGATACGATTTAAGCAAACAACTAAAGAAGATCCACATGCAGCAACGTGGGAAGATGGGCAGTGGAGCAAGGCCAGAGGAAGTTGTACCTGAGGATCGTCGGGATGTTACTAGGAGGGCACCGGCGGTAGGGATCTGCCCATACTGCGGCAGCGAGCAAGTGGCGAAGGCCCTACCGCGCTGGAGCTTGTTCAGAGAGAACGGCGGGTACCATAGATCGGGACGAGCTGCCTCAACACTATTGAACGGAGAGACGATGCACATCCTCCCTTTCCACCGGCGGACGGGATGTGGCCGGATCACTGACCAACGCTGATAGAGAGAGGCCACGGCGACCTTGTGTGAGATGGTGTGACGAGAGACAAACCCATTTTTCCATTTTCCCCACGGCAATCATTTTATATTCTAGGCGTGGTACCCGACCCTCCTTCGAGTAAACAACCGCTACACGCGTCAAATTATCACGTGGGCTGCCTTTTCGTATAGAAACGAACTCCACCGTGTACCCACGTGGGTGTGACCGGGAACGAGATGTGAGTACGTGTGTCCGACGTGCACTTCTTCTTTAGGTGCAGGTACGTACGTGGGTGGGTGTGAGAGAGATGGTTTGTGCGAAACAGAGGCAATGTATTGATGATATCTCAATCAGAAAAACGTAATATAGGCAATGTGTGTGAAACGGAGTCATGGACGTGAGATATCGATAGAATTGAAAATAGGGATGAAGTGTGTGGCTGCGTGATCGATAAAGAGTGCCATCGAATTTGTGTTTGCCCACGTCAAAGATACAGGGCAGCTGGCCTACTGGAATTTGAGAGGGCAGAGGTGTTGGGGAACGTAGCAGAAATTCCAAATTTTCCTACGAGTCACCAAGATCTATCTATGGAGAGACTAGCAACGAGGGGAAGGAGAGTGCATCTACATACCATTGTAGATCGCTAAGCGGAAGCGTTCAAGAGAACGGGGTTGAAGGAGTCGTACTCGTTGTGATCCAAATCACCGGAGATCCTAGTGCCGAACGGACGGCACCTCCGCGTTCAACACACGTACAGCCCGGTGACGTCTCCCATGCCTTGATCCAGCAAGGAGAGAGGGAGAGGTTGACGAAGACTCCATCCAGCAGTAGCACGACGGCGTGGTGGTGAAGGAGGAGCGTGGCAATCCTGCAGGGCTTCGCCAAGCACCGCGGGAGAGGAGGAGAAAGAGAGGTAGGGCTGCGCCAGGAAGAGGTGGAAACTCTTGTGTATGGCAGCCCCAGAACCTCAACTATATATAGGGGAGAGGGAGGGGGTGCGCCCCCTCTAGGGTTTCCACCCCAAGGGGTGCGGCAGCCCCAAACCCATCTAGGGTGGCGGCCAAAGGGGGGAGAGGGGGAAACTTGCCCCCCAAGCAAGGTGGAGGAGCCCCCTCCCCAAACCCTAGGCGCCTTGGGCCCTTGTGGGGGGCGCACCAGCCCACCTGGGGCTGGTCCCCTCCCACACTTGGCCCACGCAGCCCTCTGGGGCCGGTGGCCCCACTTCGTGGACCCCCGGGACCCTCCCGGTGGTCCCGGTACATTACCGATAAAACCCAAAACTTTTCCGGTGACCAAAACAGGACTTCACATATATAAATCTTTACCTCCGGACCATTCCGGAACTCCTCGTCATGTCCGGGATCTCATCCGGGACTCCGAACAACATTCGGTAACCACGTATATCTATTCCCTATAACCCTAGCGTCATCGAACCTTAAGTGTGTAGACCCTATGGGTTCGGGAACCATGCAGACATGACCGAGACGTTCTCCGGCCAATAACCAATAGCGGGATCTGGATACCCATGTTGGCTCCCACATGTTCCACGATGATCTCATCGGATGAACCACGATGTCAAGGACTCAATCAATCCCGTATGCAATTCCCTTTGTCTAGCGGTATTGTACTTGCCCGAGATTCGATCGTCGGTATGTCGATACCTTGTTCAATCTCGTTACCGGCAAGTCTCTTTACTCATTATGTAACACATCATCCCGTGATCAACCCCTTGGTCACATTGTGCACATTATGATGATGTCCTACCGAGTGGGCCCAGAGATACCTCTCCGTTACACGGAGTGACAAATCCCAGTCTCGATTCGTGCCAACCCAACAGACACTTTCGGAGATACCCGTAGTGCACCTTTATAGCCACCCAGTTATGTTGTGACGTTTGGTACACCCAAAGCATTCCTACAGTATCCGGGAGTTGCACAATCTCATGGTCTAAGGAAATGATATTTGACATTAGAAAAGCTTTAGCATACGAACTACACGATCTTTGTGCTAGGCTTAGGATTGGATCTTGTCCATCACATCATTCTCCTAATGATGTGATCCCGTTATCAACGACATCCAATGTCCATGGTCAGGAAACCATAACCATCTATTGATCAACGAGCTAGTCAACTAGAGGCTTACTAGGGACATGGTGTTGTCTATGTATCCACACATGTATCTGAGTTTCCTATCAATACAATTGTAGCATGGATAATAAACGATTATCATGAACAAGGAAATATAGTAATAATAACTAATTTATTATTGCCTCTAGGGCATATTTCCAACAGTCTCCCACTTGCACTAGAGTCAATAATCTAGTTCACATCGCCATGTGATTAACACTCACAGGTCACATCGCCATGTGACCAACATCAAAAGAGTTTACTAGTGTCACTAAACTAGTTCACATCATCATGTGATTAAGACTCAATGAGTTCTGGGGTTTGATCATGTTTTGCTTGTGAGAGAGGTTTTAGTCAACGGGTCTGCAACATTAAGATCCGTATGTACTTCGCAAATCTCTAAGTCATATTGTAAATGATGCTTCCACGCTCCACTTGGAGCTATTCCAAATGGTTTCTCCACTATACGTATCCGGTTTGCTACTCAGAGTCATTTGGATAGGTGTTAAAGCTTGCATCGACGTAACCCTTTACGCCGAACTCTTTATCACCTCCATAATCGAGAAACATGTCCATATTACTCCAAGGACAATTTTGACCGTTGTCTGGTGATCCACTCCTTGATCACCTTTGTACCCTCTTGCCAGATATGTAGCAAGGCACACATCAGGTGCGGTACACAGCATAGCATACTATAGAGCCTACGTCTAAAGCATAGGGGACGACCTTCATCCTTTCTCTCTTTTCTGCCATGGTCGAGCTTTAAGTCTTAACTTCATACCTTACATCTCAGGCAAGAACTCCTTCTTTGACTGATCCATCTTGAACACCTTCAAGATCATGTCAAGGTATATGCTCATTTGAAAGTACCATTAAGCGTTTTTGATCTATCCCTATAGATCTTGATGCTCAATGTTCAAGTAGCTTAATCCAGGTTTTCACTTGAAAAACACTTTTCAAATAACCCCATATGCTTTCCAGAAACTCTGCATCATTTCTGATCAACAATATGTCAACAACATATACTCATCAAAAATTCTATAGTGCTCCCACTCACTTCTTTGGAAATACAAGTTTCTTGTAAACTTTGTATAAACCCAAAATCTTTGATCATCTTATCAAAGTGTATATTCCAACTCCGAGATGCTTGCTCCAGTCCATGGAAGGATCGCTGGAGCTAGCATACCTTTTATTATCCTTAGGATCGACAAAACCTTTCTGATTGTATCACATACAACCCTTTCCTTACGAAAACTGGTAAGGAAACTCGTTTTGACATCCATTTGGCAGATTTCATAAATGCAGCTAATGCTAACATGATTCTGACGGACTTAAGCATCGCTACGGATGAGAAAATCTCATCGTAGTCAACTTCCTTGAACTTGTGAAAAACTCTTCGCCACAAGTCGAGCTTCATAGACAGTGACATTACCGTCCACGTCCGTCTTCTTCTTAAAGATCCATTTATCTCAATGGCTTGCCGATCATCGGGCAAGTCCACCAAAGTACATGCTTTGTTCTGATACATGGATCCTATCTCGGATTTCATGGCTTCTAACCATTTGTCGGAATATGGGCCCACCATCGCTTCTCTATAGCTCGTATGTTCATTGTTGTCTAGCAACATGACCTTCAAGATAGGATTACTATACCACTCTGAAGTAGTACGCATCCTTGCCACCCTACGAGGTACGGTAGTGACTTGATCCGAAACTTCATGATCACTGTCATAAGCTTCTACTTCAATTGGTGTAGACGCCACAGGAACAACTTCCTGTGCCCTGCTACACACTAGTTGAAGTGACGGTTCAATAACCTCATGAAGTCTCCACCATCCTCCCACTCAATTCTTTCGAGAGAAACTTTTCCTCGAGAAAGGTCCTAATTCTAGAAACAATCCCTTTTGCTTCCGGAACTAAGACTGGAGGTATACCCAACTATTTTGGGTGTCCTATGAAGATGCATTTATCCGCTTTGGGTTCGAGCTTATCAACCTGAAACTTTTTCACATAAGCGTCACAGCCCCAAACTTTTAAGAAACGACAACTTAGGTTTCTCTAAACCATAGTTCATACATGTCATCTCAACGGAATTATGTGGTGCCCTATTTAAAGTGAATGCGGTTGTCTCTAATGCCTAACCCATGAATGATAGTGGTAATTCAATAAGAGACATCATGGTACGCACCATATCCAATAGGGTGTAACTATGATGTTCGGACACACCATCACACTATGGTGTTCCAGGCGGTATTAATTGTGAAACAATTTCTACAATGTCTTAATTTCATGCCAAAGCTCGTAACTCAGATACTCATCTCTATGATCATATCATAGACATTTTATCCTCTTGTCACGATGATCTTCAACTTCACTCTGAAATTACTTGAACCATTCAATAATTCAGACTTGTGTTTCATCAAGTAAATATACTCAGTATCTACTCAAATCATCCGTGAAGTAAGAACATAACGATATCCACTGCGTGCCTCAGCACTCATTGGACTGCACACATCAAAATGTATTACTTCCAACAAGTTGCTTTCTTGTTCCATTTTACTAAAAACGAGGCTTTCAGTCATCTTGCCCATGTGGTATGATTTGCATGTCTCAAGTGATTCAAAATCAAGTGAGTCCAAACAGTCCATTTGCATGGAGTTTCTTCATGCATATACACCAATAGACATGGTTCGCATGTCTCAAACTTATCAAAACGAGTGAGTCCAAAGATCCATCAACATGGAGCTTCTTCATGCGTTTTATACCAATATGACTTACATGGCAGTGCCACAAGTAGGTGGTACTATCATTACTATCTTATATCTTCTGGCATGAACATGTGTATCACTATGATCGAGATTTAATAAACCATTCATTTTAGGTGCAAGACCATTGAAGGTATTATTCAAATAAACAGAGTAACCATTATTCTCCCTAAATGAATAACCCTGTTGCGATAGACATAATCCAATCACGTCTATGCTCAACGCAAACACCAAATAACAATTATTTAGGTTTAACACCAATCTCGATGGTAGAGGGAGCATGCGATGCTTGATCACATCAACCTTGGAAACACTTCCAACACATATCGTCAGCTCAACTTTAGCTAGTCTCCGTTTACTACGTAGCTTTTATTTCGAGTTACTAACACTTAGCAACCGAACCAGTATCTAATACCCTGGTGCTACTAGGAGTACTAGTAAAGTACACATTAATACAATGTACATCCAATATACTTCTATCGACCTTGCCAGCCTTCTCATCTACCAAGTATCTAGGGTAATTCTGCTCCAGTGGCTGTTCCCCTTATTACAGAAGCACTTAGTCTCGGGTTTGGGTTCAACCTTGGGTTTCTTCACTAGAGCAGCAGATGATTTGCCATTTCATGAAGTATCCCTTCTTGCCCTTGCCCTTCTTCAAACTAGTGGTTTCACTAACCATCAACAATTGATGCTCCTTGTTGATTTCTACTTTCGCGGTGTCAAACATCGCGAATATCTCAAGGATCATCATATCTATCCCTGATATGTTATAGTTCATCACGAAGCTCTAGTAGCTTGGTGGCAATGACTTTGGAAAAACATCACTATCTCATCTGGAAGATTAACTCCCACTCAATTCAAGTGATTGTTGTACTCAGACAATCTAAGCACAAGCTCAACGATTGAGCTTTTCTCCCTTAGTATGCAGGCTAAGAGACTCGTCGGAGGTCTTATACCTCTTGACGTGGGCACGAGCCTGAAATCCCAATTTCAGCCCTCGAAACATCTCATATGTTCCGCGACATTTCGAAATCGTCTTCGGTGCCTCAACTCTAAACCGTTTAACTGAACTATCATGTAGTTATCAAAATGTGTATGTCAGATGTTCACAACATCCACAGACGATGTTCGAGGTTCAGCACACTGAGCGGTGCATTAAGGACATAAGCCTTCTATGAAGCAACGAGGACAATCCTCAGTTCACGGACCTAGTCCGCATAATCGCTACTATCAACTTTCAACTAAATTTTCTCTAGGAACATATCTAAATAGTAGAACTAAAGCGCGAGCTTACGACATAATTTGCAAAGATCTTTTGACTATGTTCAGGATAATTGAGTTCATCTTATGAACTCCCACTCAGATAGACATCCCTCTAGTCATCTAAGTGATTACATGATCCTAGTCAACTAGGCCGTGTCCGATCATCACGTGAGACGGACTAGTCAACGTCGGTGAACATCTTCATGTTGATCATATCTTCTATACGACTCATGCTCGACCTTTCGGTCTTCCGTGTTCCGAGGCCATGTCTGTACATGCTAGGCTCGTCAAGTCAACCTAAGTGTATTGCGTGTGTAAATCTGGCTTACACCCGTTGTATTCGAACGTTAGAATCTATCACACCCGATCATCACGTGGTGCTTCGAAACAACGAACCTTCGCAACGGTGCACAGTTAGGGGGGAACACTTTTCTTGAAATTATTGCGAGGGATCATCTTATTTAAGCTACCGTCGTTCTATGCAAATAAGATGCATAAACATGATAAACATCGCATGCAATCAAAAAGTGACATGATATGGCCAATATCATTTTGCTCCTTTTGATCTCCATCTTCGGGGCTCCATGATCATCTTTGTCACCGGCATGACACCATGATCTCCATCATCATGTCTTCATGAAGTTGTCACGCCAAAGACTACTTCTACTTCTATGGCTAACATGTTTAGCAATAAAGTAAAGTAATTTACATGGCGTTCTTCAATGACACGCAGGTCATACAAAAAATAAAGACAACTCCTATGGCTCCTCCCGGTTGTCATACTCATCGACATGCAAGTCGTGATTCCTATTACAAGAACATGATCATCTCATACATCACATATATCATTCATCACATCCTTTGGCCATATCACATCACAAAACACTTGCTGCAAAAACAAGTTGGACGTCCTCTAATTGTTGTTGCAAGTTTTTACGTGGCTTCTATAGGTGTTCTAGCAAGAACGTTTCTTACCTACGTAAAACCACAATGTGATATGCCAATTTATATTTACCCTTCATAAGGACCCTTTTCATCGAATCCGCTCCAATTAAAGTGGAGAGACAGACACCCGCTAGCCACCTTATGCAACTAGTGCATGTCAGTCGATGGAACCTGTCCCACGTAAGCGTACGTGTAAGGTCGGTCCGGGCCGCTTCATCCCACGATGCCGCCGAAGCAAGATAAGACTAGTAGTGGAAAGAAAATTAGAAACATCTACGCCCACAACTGCTTTGTGTTCTACTCATGCATAGTAACTACGCATAGACCTAGCTCATGATGCCACTGTTGGGGAACGTAGCAGAAATTCCAAATTTTCCTACGAGTCACCAAGATCGATCTATGTAGAGACTAGCAACGAGGGGAAGTTGAGTGCATCTACATACCCTTGTAGATCGCTAAGCGGAAGCGTTCAAGAGAACGGGGTTGAAGGAGTCGTACTCGTCGTGATCCAAATCACCGGAGATCCTAGTGCCGAACGGACGGCACCTCCGCGTTCAACACACGTACAGCCCGGTGACGTCTCCCATGCCTTGATCCAGCAAGGAGAGAGGGAGAGGTTGAGGAAGACTCCATCCAGCAGCAGCACGATGGCGTGGTGGTGAAGGAGGAGCGTGGCAATCCTGCAGGGGTTCGCCAAGCACCGCGGGAGAGGAGGAGAAAGAGAGGTAGGGCTGCGCCAGGGAGAGGTGGAAACTCTTGTGTATGGCAGCCCCAGAACCTCAAGTATATATAGGGGAGAGGGAGGAGGTGCGACCCCTCTAGGGTTTCCACCCCAAGGGGTGCGGCAGCCCCAAACCCATCTAGGGTGGCGGCCAAAGGGGGGAGAGGGGGAAACTTGCCCCCCAAGAAAGGTGGAGGAGCCCCCTCCCCAAACCCTAGGCGCCTTGGGCACTTGTGGGGGGGCGCACCAGCCCACCTAGGGCTGGTCCCCTCCCACACTTGGCCCACGCAGCCCTCTGGGTCCGGTGGCCCCACTTGGTGGACCCCCGGGACCCTCCCGGTGGTCCCGGTACATTACCGATAAAACCCGAAACTTTCCCGGTGACCAAAACAGAACTTCACATATATAAATCTTTACCTCCAGACCATTCCAGAACTCCTCGTGATGTCCAGGATCTCATCCAGCACTCCAAACAACATTCGGTAACCACGTATATCTATTCCCTATAACCCTAGCGTCATTGAACCTTAAGTGTGTAGACCCTACGGGTTCGGGAACCATGCAGACATGACCGAGACGTGCTCCTGCCAATAACCAACAGCGGGATCTGGATACCCATGTTGGCTCCCACATGTTCCATGATGATCTCATCAGATGAACCACGATGTCAAGGACTCAATCAATCCCGTATACAATTCCCTTTGTCTAGCGGTATTATACTTGCCCGAGATTCGATTGTCGGTATGCCGATACCTTGTTCAATCTCGTTACCGGCAAGTCTCTTTACTCGTTCCGTAACACATCATCCTGTGATCAACCCCTTGGTCACATTGTGCACATTATGATGATGTCCTACCGAGTGGGCCCAGAGTTACCTCTCCGTTACATGGAGTGAGAAATCCCAGTCTCGATTCGTGCCAACCCAACAGACACTTTCGGAGATACCCGTAGTGCACCTTTATAGCCACCCAGTTACGTTGTGACGTTTGGTACACCCAAAGCATTCCTACGGTATCCGGGAGTTGCACAATCTCATGGTCTAAGGAAATGATACTTGACATTAGAAAAGCTTTAGCATACGAACTACACGATCTTTGTGCTAGGCTTAGGATTGGGTCTTGTCCATCACATCATTCTCCTAATGATGTGATCCCGTTATCAACGACATCCAATGTCCACGGTCAGGAAACCATAACCATCTATTGATCAACGAGCTAGTCAACTAGAGGCTTACTAGGGACATGGTGTTGTCTATGTATCCACACATGTATCTGAGTTTCCTATCAATACAATTATAGCATGGATAATAAACGATTATCATGAACAAGGAAATATAGTAATAATAACTAATTTATTATTGCCTCTAGGGCATATTTCCAACAAGAGGTGCAGTTCTTCTCCGTGGCATGGATACCTACCTACAACGTTCAACTATCGGTGTGGGGGGGGGGGGGTAGAGACCAGTCGACTAGTATATGTGTGGGGAAGGAGAGAGACCTAGCTATGTATTGAAGGAGATCGATCGACATCCATGGATATGTGTAGCAGAGGAATAAGGTTGGGAAAAAGACAAAGGTAGAGCGTCAGAGCGTTGGTGGTGGAGTGGCGTCTCACAAATGGTGGGAGAGGCCTGCTAGACAAACGGAGGGTATGAGTGCAATATCAATAAGAGAGGGCGGGGGATGTCTGTCTGTCTATGCACGTGCGTGTGAGAGACGGGTCGGGAGGTATTCAAGGATGATGAGGGGAGAAGATATGGTTGTGGTAAGCATGTGTAACTACATAGGAAGATCAACCGTCGTGTGTCCGAGAAAAGGAGAGACATAACTAGCGAGGTAAGTGTATCGATGCTTGGTGAAAATGAATTATAGTCGACCTGGCTATATGTAGGGAGATCAGTTCATATACACGCCTGCATGTGTTAGAAGCAAATAAGGTCCGAAGAGGCAGACAGGGGGAGAGGGTGTGGCTAGGAGGTGGTGCGAGAGGCCTACCATGTCGAGGGGGGAGGAGTGTGCGAGCATGTGATTAGTGAAAAGAGGGGCGGGAGTGTGCACCTGCGTGGAATCGTATTGGACATATGGGGGCATGGATGGTGAGAAGAGAAGAGGGGAAGTATATATGTGTTTGTTGTAGGCACACTTGGCTAGAGAGGTATATCGACCGGTGTGTGCCAGAAAGAAGGAGCCGGGGGCCTACACACACCGCTGGTGGACGACCAAAAGAGAAATAATGAACGTGCGCGATGGAGGGGACGCTAAGGGTGTGTGAGGGGGGCGGGCGTGTGCATGCACGATAGAAAGTTAGCGCTAGCTAGCTACAAATAGAAGAGGATCGTGAAGGTGTAAAAGATGAAAAAAGATCATAATTCATTATAAAAAAGTGGATACGGATACTTGAAGAAGATATCATAATGTAGAACATTGATTATAATTTGGGCTAATGTGTGGCTTTTGCAACTCAGGTCTAAATACTTGTCATAATGTAGGGGGCGGGGCACTATACTTTGTGTGATAAACACGGTGTACGTATGGAACATGGTTTAGATTATGAATATATAGTTAGTACATCAAATGTACTATTATTTGGAATCAACATCAAGTGTATTCAAAAAATCGAATTCGAGTTCATGTAGTACACATAGTTCATATCTATCTCTATAGTAATCATGTGGTGTGTTGTTAAGGTAATACACAAATGATGGTTGAAGTTGGCAACAACCATGATTGTAGATTCTTATTGAAATAGAGAAACGAATTCAAATTTAGTTCGAATTACAGCGGTAGTATAGACATTTGGAATGCATTAAAATATTGGTATGAGTAGGTTACATGCATTATACAGCAAGCGAAAAAATTTAATCGGACATAACACGGATTCATACTCCCTCCTTCCATCTATATAGGGCATAATGAGATTTTTAAGACCGCCTTTGACTATTGACAAGATTAATAGTACATGACATGCACAATGTGAAAATTATATCATTGAAAGAACCTTTCACAGACGAATTTAACGGTGTGATTTGTGTAAGTTGCATGTCATATATAATTGCTCTAATATTTTGGTCAAAGTTAGCATCGAAAAACGCATTAGGCCCTATATAGATGGAAGGAGGGAGTAGCTTTGAATAGCATTTGTATAGTAAAACGGGGCAAGACTCTCTCTTTGTGTGGTGTGAATAGTTTTATTTTTTTCGTTTTCTTTTTGGTTGAGGGAAGTGTGAACTGATTTGGTACGTACAAGTACAATATTACTACACATTAGGCTTGTCCCTAAAATTCAACCCGCGTCTTGTTATATCCCGAAAATTCAGATATCGTGCTCCCAAAACTGGCGCCTTCACAACCCGCGCCTTGCTATCCCGAAATTACAACGCACGCGAAAACTCCCTCCAGCTGCCAAATCCCGACACGTGAAATCCCCCTTCTAACCCTGAGCCGAAAGGGCCACTAGTTCAAATTGGTGGGGGGTACTTTTGTAACACACCCTACATTTTGGACAAGCACGTCCCTAAGTAATGCTTCACCCCCTCCCATCGCCCCCTTTTCGCCATTCGAAATCCCAGGCCGCCATAACCTCTCCGCTCTAACCACGAAACCCCACCCTCCTCCATCCGCCATGTCACCGCTGCCCAGCCAGAGCCTCTTCCCCGACGACGTCGTCCACCGCAACAGCTCGACGTCCCTCGTCCACCTCCCGGGATGAGGATCCGTCGTCCATCTCATCGTCCCGCCCGTTCAGCTGCCCCGTCCTCCACCTCCAAGGAGCTGCTCCGACGATCGCCTCATCTATCGCGGCTGCTCCATCCCCATAGCGCCGCCTTAACCTGCTCCACCAGAACCGCAGCATCCTCACCGACTCCTCGGACGAAGCCGAGGCCTACTCGGCGCCACCAAAGAGGTTGTACACTCATCACATTGCACCTTCTCCTTAACTCAACCTCCCGGTGCCGACGGTGCTCCATCCCGCACCCCCATGGAGCGGTTACCTTGAAGCCGGCTCCGCGGGTGACATCTCCATGGCGGCTCTTCCCCAGTGCAAGGCCCCTTCGGCGGCGGCGTCCATACCAGCCGGATCTGCTGCTGCTACTCCAGCTCTCGCTCGCTCGCTTGTGCTGCTGCTGCTGCTCCGGCTCTCGCTCGATCGCTCGCTCGCCCAGCTGCTGCTGCTGCTCTCCCCCTCGCTCGTGTTGCTGCTCTGCTCCGATTAAGCCACACTTCAGTTGACTGAATCGACTTTTGGGTCAGTCGATTTTCAGGGGTTGGGGGGGCTCGCCGGAGTTAAGGAAGAACCACCCGCAGCGGGGACGGGGGCTCACCGGAGAGGTACCCCACTATCAATCTTAGGGTTCAGGGTGGGGGCGAGGGGCCTAGAGGGCTGGCCGGGGCGGCGGTGGTGAGTTGTTTCGGGGCGGCGAGGCGGCGCTGGGGCCGGCGGTTCGACCGGTTGTGGCTGGCGGCTCAGGGGGGTGCAGGTTGAAGATGAACTGTAGGCCCTTCCTAAACTACATGTCAAGTGCCTCTCTGCTACCATTGCGTTCAGTTTCGACAGTAGCATTCAGATTCCACAGTAAATTTCAGTTTTGGTAGTTAAGTTCAGAGTCAACAGTTTTTACCTCATCTGTTGTAGTCAGGTGGTTTTTGGTGATGTTAATTTTACATCCATTTTACATCATCTATTGGAGATGCTATTAGAATCCCACTTGAGATTGACGATGTCTGTCTTGTGCTGCTTTAGCCTTGACGTCTTATGGCTCACCGGAGCTACTCCAACGACAGAACGATCCATCACAACAGAGCAGTGCCCTGGACGCCGTCTACAGATTCCTCAGATCTTCCTCCACACCTCCGACAGCCACCTTTGCCTCAACTGCTTCAGCGACCAACCCAATGATGGTGAGGTCGACACGGCTACGGCAAAGAGGTTGTACACTTGTTGCATCACTTATTACTATACATTCACGTCGATCCATTAGGGCTATTTTGGTTCAACGGAAAAACATAGCAATAGGGAATTTTCCAATGGCACTCTACTATTCAATTTTTCATGCATTTTGTTGAAAGGAATGAAGCAAAACATCCACCTGGACCTACTTTTCAAAATCCTATGCATGAAAACAAGACCAAGTGCATTAGTGCCAGAATAACATTCTAACTGTACACGCTTTCATATGGTTTCACTTTATTTTGGCCATGTTTCTTTGCATTCCTTGCTCTTCCAATTCCTGTAAACCAAACACCCAAGTTGACAGAAATCATGTGCTTACAAATGCTCTGTTTACCATGTGCACTTTCCTATCCTATTCCAGTGTTTTTCCTATCCCTGCATTTTAAGAATCATGCAAGCCAAATGAGCTCTTACAGAATTACTTCAGTTACAGGTACGTGTCGAAGGGAACTTTGTGTGGTTTGTCTTGCTCCTGCCACGACGTCGTCCACCTCACCTGAGTTGCTCCATTGACAGAAGCATCCACCAAACCAGACATCACGACTCCTGACCGTCTTTCGCCGCCTCAGATCTCCTTCCTTGCCGTCGGCACCCACCACAACGACATCACCATCATCGACTCAGCAGATGAACCTGAGGAGTACACGGGTCCACAAGAGAGGTCGCACTCTTTTGTTTCTGCTTATGTTATGCATTGCTTAAACTTACCTGCTACTTTATCGTCCTATTCAGCTCTTGGACTCCCAAGTCAGGTCCAAATTAATGTTAAAACTTGAGTTCTAAATTAGTTGTGGGGCACATATCGAGGCAGCAATGAATAGTATGTCTGTCTAATATCTGGTTCACCTAGGGTATGCCTATGTTGTTCATCTTGGGTGGGAAACAAATAGTAAAGCAATCATCATTTGTCTTTTTATTAATTTAAAGCAATCATCATCCTCCTATCATTATTTTTGGATCCATCCACTGGTTGTTACCATCACTCTAAATTTCTGCATGCTCTCCTTACATAATCTAACCATATTTTTTCGTATGCATGTCAGATATTGTACACAGTCATGATGAACATGTAGAGAAAAAGAGAAGAGTTTTGCGCGGCAATACAATGTCATGCAGACATCGCTCCATGGTGGGTTCAATGGCAAACCCTCCCCAACCCTCTCCAGATTGTAATCCAGAGGAAGATATCTGTTCTGAGGCGGATTGAGACGCTGTCGGATTTCGGGTTCCGGTAGACCCTTGAGGTTCGAACACTGGGGTGCGTGCGGAGATTTCGCCCTCTACCTACTTGCTCCTCGCCGAATCGCTAGGACCTAAACTACGAAAAGAACAGCACAAGGGACACGGGGTTTATACTGGTTCAGGCCACCATTATGGTGTAATACCCTGCTCCAGTGTGTGGTGTGGTGGATTGTGAAAGTGCAACTAATCCCCGGGTGGTTTTGGTAATTAATAACAACATATATATCATTGAACTAATAGTTACTTGAGAATCATTTCAGAAAGTTCAGTGATATGGGTATGGCAAGGACTGAAGAAGTGGACCCCTCAAAATGCTAAGGCAAGCATTGGCAAAAGCTCAAGACTCCATTTTTGGTTTAGTGATCCAAGATCACATTGAGTCCATAGGAAAAGCCAATACTATTAAAAGGGGATGAGGTTATGATGATGATCTGGTTGCTCAAGTGCTTAGTGATACATCTCCTAAACTATCAGCAATTTTCACTGCCATATACACTCATAAGTAGTCTCGGTCCCACCGATATTCCAAACTCAGTCACACCGAGATGAACCACCTCAGCCATAAGCCAAACCCAAGAAAACTCGGATTTTCCGATTCTGAACTCGGTCTCACCGAAACATGAGTTGCCAAGCTTCTGTAACCTTCTGTCATCAAATCGGTGTCACCGAGATGATGAAGTCGGTCCCACCGAAACTGGCATGCTCTTGTCATTGCACGATTCGGACTAACCGAGATTGTATTTTCGGTCCCACCAAAAATCCCAACGTTCACATTATTTGAACTATCGGTCTCACCGAGTTGTCCACTTCGGTCCCACCGAGATTGCTCAAATGTGTGTAACGGTTGGATTTTGTGTGGAGGCTATTTATACCCCTCCACCCCCTCTTCATTCGTGGAGAGAGCCATCAGAAAGAACTACCACTCCTATCTTATATTTCTGAGAAGAGAACTACCTACCCTTGTGTTGAGATCAAGTTGCTCCACTCCCACCATATGAAGCTTGATCTCTAGCCTTCCCAAGTTGCTTTCCACTCAATCCTTTCTTCCACCACAGCCAAATCAGTGAGGAGAGTTGAGTGTTGGGGAGATTATCATTTGAAGCACAAGAGCAAGGAGTTCATCATCATCTACAACATCTATTACCTTTTGGAGGGTGGTGCC
The DNA here is from genome assembly GCA_963921465.1 of Triticum timopheevii. Taxonomy (NCBI): domain Eukaryota; kingdom Viridiplantae; phylum Streptophyta; class Magnoliopsida; order Poales; family Poaceae; genus Triticum; species Triticum timopheevii. Next base: position 176,874,630 of record OY997266.1, read on the forward strand.
TCCTAGATTGGTTAGGTGTCGCTTGGGAGCCTCCGTCATCGAGATGTGGAGTTGAACCAAGAAGTTTGTAAGGGCAAGGAGATCGCCTACTTCGTGAAGATCTACCCCGAGTAAGGCTAGCCCTTCGTGGGCGTAGGCCATGATGGAATAGACAAGGTTGCTTCTTCGTGGACCCTTCGTGGGTGGAGCCCTCCGTGGACTCGCGCAGCCGTTACCCTCCGTGGGTTGAAGTCTCCATCAACGTGGAAGTACGATAGCACCACCTATCGGAACCACGAGAAAAATCACCGCGTCTCCAAAATTGCGTTTGCTCTTCTCCACCTCTCTTTACTACATGTGCAATTTACTTTCCGCTGCCTATACTCTAGAATTGCATGTGTAGGGTGATGCTTGACTTGATCATAAGTGTGAATCTGCCAAAAACTGTTCTTTATCAAAAGGCAGAATTTTTATATTGTCAAGTAGTCTAATCACCCCCCCTCTAGACATACTTTCGATCCTACAAGTGGTATCAGAGCTTTGGTCTCCATTGTATTGGTTTCCATTGCATTGGACTCCATAATCTTGGTTTCACAACCTAGGAGAGTATGGCGTCTAGTGAGGGTAATTTTCGTAGAGGTCCTTACTTTGATGGTACAAATTTTGCTAGTTGGAAGCATAAAATGAAAATGCATATTCTTGGTCATAATCCAGCCGCATGGGGCATTCTTTGTGTTGGTATGCAAGGTGAATTCTTTGAGGAAGGAAAAGTTCCGGATCGCGAAGCTACAACTAAAGAATTGCGGATGTTGCAAAATAATGCTCAAGCTTGTGACATTCTCTTCAATGCCTTGTGTCCCGAGGAGTTCAACAAAATCAGCCGTCTTGAGAATGCAAAAGAGATTTGGGATACTTTGGTTGAAATGCACGAAGGTACCGAGTCCGTGAAGGAATCAAAGCCAGATATTCTTCAAGGTCAACTTGACAAGTTCAAGATGAAGGATGGTGCAGGAGTCGCTGAAATGTACTCTAGGCTTGCTCTCATCACAAATGAGATTGCCAGCTTAGGAAGCGAAGAAATGACCGACCGATTCATCATCAAAAAGATTCTCAGAGCTTTGGATGGAAAGTATGACACCGTGTGCACTTTGATCCAAATGATGCCAAACTACAAGAATCTCAAGCCAACCGAAGTCATTGGAAGAATTGTTGCTCATGAGATGACACTTAAGGATAAGGAAGAGCTTCACAACAAGTCAAGTGGTGCTTACAAAGCTACAAGTGATGCTCCCACAACCTCAAGTGACAAGTTAGTTTCCAATGAAGAGATAAGCCTAATGGTCAAGAACTTCAACAAATTCTACAAGAATAGAGGCAAAGAGAGAAGCTCAAAGTCTAGATCATATGATGAAAAGAGATCTTCTAGTCGTGATCGAAACTGCTACAATTGTGGAAGACCCGGACACTACTCAAATGAGTGTACGGCTCCCCACAAGAGAAGAGAAGAATCTCCAAGAAGAAGAAGCTCAAGAGATGAGTCACCTCGGAAAGAGAGAAGGAGCAGAGATGATCGTTATGAACGAAGACCCTCTCGGAGAAGCAAGGATTCGGAGAGGAAAGACAAGTCATCAAGGAGCTACACAAGAAGAAAACATCAAGCTCATGTAGGTGAATGGGTCTCCGGCTCCGACTCCGACAATCAATCCGAAGGAAGCTATCACTCCGACTCCGACTACAGTCAAGATGAAGGTGTTGCCGGTCTTGCTCTCGTATCCTCCAACTCCAACTCCTACGACTTATTTGATTCACCAAATGAGGGAATTGGAAGATGCTTCATGGCTAAAGGCCCCAAGGTATCACACCCTGAATTCATTGACTTCAATAGTGATGAGGATGACTTGCTTTGTGAAGATGAGCTCTTGCTTGATAAATCCAGTGAGCCTAGTAACGATGAACATGCTAATAGTCTTTATAGTCGAGAAGAGTCGAATGACAATGCTATGAAGGAGATTGAGCGTCTAACTAAAGAACTAAACACTCTTAAGTTAGCTCATGAAACAACTCAAGAAGATCATAGAGAGCTCCTAAGATCTCATGAGAAGCTACGCTTCGAGAAGCTCACTCTAGAGCAAGAACATGAGTTTCTAAAAGCAATCAATGACGATCTTCGAAAGAAGAGTTCTTCATATCTTACCAAACGACTTCTCTTGTCTAATTTCTTGCCACTCATTAAGACTAAGCATGACAAGCATAAGAAAAATTCTTCCTCTAGCAGTAACAATAACCATGCTAAATCCAATGTTGTTGCTTCTAGTAGTTCTCTTGATTCCACTAACAATGTTTCAAGCCAAGTTACACTTGAGCAAGAAAATAGTTTATTGAAAGGGATCATAGAGAAAGGTGTCTACAAGAGCCTTGCCGGAAGCAAGAACTTTGAGGAAATTGTTCGCAAGCAAGGAAGGCACCGGAAGAATCAAGGAATTGGTTTTGAGCGAAAGTTCAATGCCGAAGGCGTTGAGTGGGAAGACGGTCAATATCCTACTCCACAGTTTGTTCCTCAAAAGGAGAAGTATGATCCTACTTCTTCCAATGCGGAACAAGCTCAAGATGACCTTCCACCAGAAGACCACAAGCTAAAAGGCAAGGACAAGCTTCAAGAGGAGATTGATGCATTTGTTGAAGCACCTCAAGCCATGGTCAAGTGGGTTCCCAAGGAAACGTCAAGTTCTACTTCGTCAAGCTCAACTACAACCCCAAGGATTCCCATCAAGATGATGTGGATCCCGAAGAAGAAGAACTAGAAAGTTCTTGAGGGTGACTCCGCCAACATACTTCACTCACATTCATTTTGGCAAAAACTTGTGCAATCAACTTCCACATCGTGCACTAGTTCATGGAGTCACAAACCCTCTTGTTGGTATGTCAAGGGACAAGGTAATCATTGCTTTCATGGACATCATCTGTCGTGAACTTCAATCTATGTCCATGGATATCCTTGTTTGTTCCTTGTGGGACTAACCCATGTAGGTATTGAAAGTGCCCGAATCCTAAGGATAGCTCCCAACTCTTGATGATCTCCATCAACATTGAGCATCTACATCTTCAACATCTACATGAAGTCTTCTATGACAACCCAAGGTTAGTTTGACCCTTTAAAAGGGGTTCTCACATCTAGGGGGAGCTTTGCTCTAAAAATTGAGCTAAAGCATCTTCAAATGATGTGAACACATCAATGCTTTATGTAAAAGTGGTAACCCCACTTGTGCTTAAACGATGAGTATGACCTATGATCAAATGTTCTCATTTGGCTCCTAAGTCAATATACTCATATAAAGATGACCTAGTCATCGACAAATTGTGTGTTAGTTGCTAGAGTTTTGGTTGTGCATGTTTGACACATATTTCATTTGCTATCTTATTGTGTGAGCATGTTGGATGCATGATTTTATCCATTCGAGGACATCCATTTGTTGTTTTGGTTGTTTTGATTTTTTTTCCTGACCAAATGGATGGACAAGAATGCCTAAGTACCTCCCCTAGCTATCTATGCTTTCTTGTCTCAAATTCTATTCATGCTTACATCACAAACTTTGAACAAGTCATTTTCGGACCCTCCGGGTGAGGAGCACTCGGAGCCACCGATCCGTCAAGGGCTAACTTCCAAAACCTTCTAATTGATTTCGGTCAGACCAACTCACTCAAACTCGGTCGAACCGAAAGCATTTAGACTGATCTAGGTTTTCATCTCGGTGAAACCGAGTTGTGATTTTCGGCGTGACCGAAGTGCATAACTGCCTAGCAGTTATCCATCTCGGTGCCACCGAGTTTTACAACTCGGTCCCACCGACAGCGAAGGGGTATATACTCCGAGGGCCGCGCGCGTTGATTCCTCCTTCAAACGTTTCGCCCCCACACCCCTTGCTGCCGTCGCCGTGGTCTCCGGATCGTCGCCGTCGTCGCCTGTGCGCCCTCGCCGCAGGTCTCCGTCGCCGTCAACGGACATCTTCTCCGCGCCGTTGCCGCCGTAGAAAAACTCCACCAAGTTAGGGCGGGTTTTGATCCCACTCGTGCTCCCATCTCCGATTCAATGCACGTTTGGTTTGCCTAGTATCTTGCCACGATTGAAATCCTCCTGTACACCAGATTAGTTCGTTTGGACTAGATTCGAGTAAAAGTTTTAGGGTTAGGTTTCCGCCGAACACATCTCGGTGAGACCGATTTTATAATTTCGGTATGACCGATTTGGCCTATGGCCATTGCACTGCACCTTTCGGTCCAACCGAGTTGTGCAAAATCGGTGTGACCGAAATGAAGATTCTGTGAAACCCTAGTGTTTTCGGCAGGACCGAAACCCACTTCGGTCAAACCGAAAGTGGTGTGCCAAGCTCCTGTTTAACACTTCGGATTCACCGAACCTTAAACTCGGTCTGACCGAAATGTCTTCTGTGAAAACCTAATACTAGAATTTGAACTCATTTTTTTTTGCAAAAACTTCTGCAGTTTGTGATAACTCTTCTTCTCTGCCTACACCTTATCTATTCACAGGTTGTCAGCCATGTCAGATGCCAGTGACAGTCAGAACAGGTCAGAAACACCCATTGCAGACATTCCAGAGGCAGGCACTAGTCCTGATCCTAGCAGCTCATCAGATGATGGTGAGAGGAGTACACCAAGTGGATTGCCTCCTGCAGCCACCAGAGCTAGAAAGAAGAGGAATTCAGATGATGAGGATTCTGATTTCGTTGTTGAGGAAGAGGTAATCTCAAAGCCCAAAAGGAAGGTTGTTGCCAAAGAGCCACAGGGTCAACAAACTAAGAAGGGCACCAGCAAAGTCAAGCAGTCAACTGTTGCTAAGAAGCTGAATTTGGGAGAGGCAGCTGCAAGCAAAGTGAAGAAAACCTCCAAGATAAAGAGGATAGTGCATTATGCAGCAGTAGAGAATGAGGATGAGAAAGCACCCCAGCCTCCTCAGAAGTCGAAGCTCATGGGTGATGCCATTAAGGCTGGAGCCACATCAAAGCCCAAGAAATCTGCTCCAGCTAAGGCAGCTCCAGCAAAGCCTGCTACCAAGCCCAAGAAGACCGTCAGAAACATTCCAGCGTCTGAAAAGAACAAGGATGATGTGCCACCAGCTGAGTCAGACGATGAAGGACCAGTTTTGCTGAAACTTCGTCCAAAACTGCCACTCCATGATGATGCTCATCCTCAAGCTGAGGATATGAAGGCAAGGAAAGATAGAGGTCTCAGGCTATGGAGACAAACTGACCCATATGCCGTGAGGAGAACTGTTGTAGATCCCAGATTTCACACCAGAGAGCAGCAGGACTTCTATGAGACCGTGCTGATGGACAAGAAGCCCATAGTCGCAGACACCCGATATGTTGACTGGAAGTACATTGACAGCGAAGAGCACAGAGATTTCTTTCCACATGTGCATGAAAGTTTCACTGCATGTGGCGTTGCAGACTTTGTAGGTCAGAAATTGACCAGTTGGAACGATGAGATGATAATGCAATTCTATGCCACAGCTCACTTCTACCCTGATGGAAAGATTACGTGGATGACTGAAGGTCAAAGGTTTTCTTCTTCTGTTGAAGAATGGGCAGAAATTCTGAATGCTCCAGTGCAACGAGAAGATGATATTGATGTATATGGGATTCCAAAGAAGAATCATGAATCCATGAAGAACATGTATAAAGAGATTCCAGCAGAGGACTTGGGAATCTGGAAGCTCGGCTCAGTCTACTATCTCCAGGCAGGCCTACCTACCACTAATACCATTTTGAGGCATACCTTGATGCCCAAGTCTGGAGATCATCGCATGATCAGAGGATACTCTATCAACATGCTGCACATACTTGATGAGAAAGCACCTTTCAAGGTGATGGACTTGATGGTAGAGACCATTAAGAGGACTGCAGCTGACCAGAAAAGGTCATGTGGATTTGCCCCGCAGATTCAGATGCTTATCAATGCCAAGTTTGGCACGGGCACATTCTTGTTGGATAGAGAACATTTACCGTTGCAGCCAGAGCATGAAGACAATGTTGTTGTGATGGATGAGGAGGATCCAACATCTGTTGAAGGTCAAGCCAAGATTGAAGCTGCCAAGAAAGCCAAAGCTGACAAGGAAGCAGCAGCAGCAGCAGCAGCTAAACCAAAGAATTTCGGAGAGCAAATTCTTGAAGCTACCCAAAGGATTGAACAACGCCTGGCCAGCATTGTACAGTCTCAGGAGAGCTTAGAGAGGATTGTTGAGGACAAGATCCACGCTTTGGATGTGAAGCTGACTGAAGTGCAAGTGACTGTCAACAAGCTTGAGGCAGACATTGAGGAAGCAAAGCGGGAGAAGGAAGAGCTTATGCGTGAGATGCAGGATGACTTAGTCCAGGATGCTTATCAACAGACTGCTCCGGTTCCCACAGGACCCCGATCAGCTGCTATTCCAGTGACTGACACCAGGACTACAGCTTCAGCACCTCCCACAGTTCCAGCAGTTACTCCAACTCCAGCTCCAGTGACCACTCCTCCAGCACAGACATCAGCTGAAGTCTTCGCCGATGCTGTCATATCCACTCCAACATCAACCCAGACGGGAGCCGCCAGCAGAGTCCCCAGTGACGCTTAGCTCTATGCTTTTTTGAACTTTTTGGTAACTTGTTGCCAAAGGGGGAGAAATTGTATAGATCATAGGACTTCGAGAGAGAGAGTGTTGTTGTCTTTGCGCTTTCGTTCTTTCGTTCTTTTGCGGTTTCTTTGAGATACTTTTGGTTTTCGAGACATTCAGTGTGTTTGATACTCCGTTTGATTCTACCTTAATGAGTGCTTGGTCGTACTATGCTTTAATGTGTGCTTAATGCTTATCATATGCCATTCCTATCTCGTATGACAATTTACTCATGTCTTGGTGATTGGGTGCATGCTGTTCATTCTTATCATTTTGTGCGCTCCACCAAGATGTATGTGACATGGAAGAGTGACCCATGATCCTAATCGATTGTGCATTTGCATTCAAACGCAAATCTTAAATAATGCACAAATTTAGGGGGAGCTCTTGCTTATCACATACTTCTCAAAGCGACGATATTATTCATTGATTATATCCTTTGTCGAAGCTTTGATCTATATGTTGTCATCAATTACCAAAAAGGGGGAGATTGAAAGTGCAACTAATCCCCGGGTGGTTTTGGTAATTAATAACAACATATATATCATTGAACTAATAGTTACTTGAGAATCATTTCAGAAAGTTCAGTGATATGGGTATGGCAAGGACTGAAGAAGTGGACCCCTCAAAATGCTAAGGCAAGCATTGGCAAAAGCTCAAGACTCCATTTTTGGTTTAGTGATCCAAGATCACATTGAGTCCATAGGAAAAGCCAATACTATTAAAAGGGGATGAGGTTATGATGATGATCTGGTTGCTCAAGTGCTTAGTGATACATCTCCTAAACTATCAGCAATTTTCACTGCCATATACACTCATAAGTAGTCTCGGTCCCACCGATATTCCAAACTCAGTCACACCGAGATGAACCACCTCAGCCATAAGCCAAACCCAAGAAAACTCGGATTTTCCGATTCTGAACTCGGTCTCACCGAAACATGAGTTGCCAAGCTTCTGTAACCTTCTGTCATCAAATCGGTGTCACCGAGATGATGAAGTCGGTCCCACCGAAACTGGCATGCTCTTGTCATTGCACGATTCGGACTAACCGAGATTGTATTTTCGGTCCCACCAAAAATCCCAACGTTCACATTATTTGAACTATCGGTCTCACCGAGTTGTCCACTTCGGTCCCACCGAGATTGCTCAAATGTGTGTAACGGTTGGATTTTGTGTGGAGGCTATTTATACCCCTCCACCCCCTCTTCATTCGTGGAGAGAGCCATCAGAAAGAACTACCACTCCTATCTTATATTTCTGAGAAGAGAACTACCTACCCTTGTGTTGAGATCAAGTTGCTCCACTCCCACCATATGAAGCTTGATCTCTAGCCTTCCCAAGTTGCTTTCCACTCAATCCTTTCTTCCACCACAGCCAAATCAGTGAGGAGAGTTGAGTGTTGGGGAGATTATCATTTGAAGCACAAGAGCAAGGAGTTCATCATCATCTACAACATCTATTACCTTTTGGAGGGTGGTGCCTCCTAGATTGGTTAGGTGTCGCTTGGGAGCCTCCGTCATCGAGATGTGGAGTTGAACCAAGAAGTTTGTAAGGGCAAGGAGATCGCCTACTTCGTGAAGATCTACCCCGAGTAAGGCTAGCCCTTCGTGGGCGTAGGCCATGATGGAATAGACAAGGTTGCTTCTTCGTGGACCCTTCGTGGGTGGAGCCCTCCGTGGACTCGCGCAGCCGTTACCCTCCGTGGGTTGAAGTCTCCATCAACGTGGAAGTACGATAGCACCACCTATCGGAACCACGAGAAAAATCACCGCGTCTCCAAAATTGCGTTTGCTCTTCTCCACCTCTCTTTACTACATGTGCAATTTACTTTCTGCTGCCTATACTCTAGAATTGCATGTGTAGGGTGATGCTTGACTTGATCATAAGTGTGAATCTGCCAAAAACTGTTCTTTATCAAAAGGAAGAATTTTTATATTGTCAAGTAGTCTAATCACCCCCCCTCTAGACATACTTTCGATCCTACAGATTGCCTCTTGGGCTGATAATGAACAATACAAGGAAGAACAGCCTCGCGAGGGTCTGTTCTTGGCTGGTGCGATGAACTGCTAGGAGGAGTTCAGTCGCTCTCTCTCTCTCTCTCTCTCTCTCTCTCTCTCTCTTGATTCTAGATGTATGCCTGATACCCGATCCCCCCTACCCTGGGGGTGTCTAGTCCTATTTATAGGCAAAGGCCCTGGGCCTCTCCCCAAATATTGAGCGGGAAGGGCGCCAACAATTGGCCATTTTGAAGGGGAACAGTGGGTACACATATCCTGACTAAAGTTGGTCCTCGTCTATCAAAGGCTCTGGTGGTGACGCCTGCTTGGGCTCCACGATGACTTCTTCCCTACCATTGAGCTGGTCTTGGTCTTGTTGCACCGAAATGGATGCCTTTGCTTGATGCTCTTGCCTGCGCTTTCTCCCTTTGCACCAAAGAGGAAAGGAGGACACTACGCGGGCTGGCGCCCGACTGGCACCCTTGGTCGTCATGGCTTGCGTCATGGGCACCTCGTGAGGTACCCCGCCTTGAACTCTCCGCCTTCTCGTGAGCCAGCCTGATGAGGCCGTGCCTGGGGAAGCTCCTTGTCGTCCGCCCCGCGAGGCTTGGCCCCTCGCGAGGGTCTTGAGCTTGTGTTGATGAAGATGGGCCGCGTTGGGCCCCCTTTGAGCCACGCCGCAGGCCGTAGGCAGGCAAGTCTGGGGACCCCCGTTCCCAGAACGCCGACAGTAGCCCTCGGGCCCACGGCGCGCCCACACTTGGCTGAGCAGAGAGGCGAAAGGGCAAGTGTGAAGCTTCGCGGGCCCTAACAGCCTGCGGCCTTGGGCGCCATGTGGCGGTTGATTGGACGTGGGCGCCTCCGCTTCCCCACGACGCCTCGGCAAATGCGCGGATTCGACAAGTCCCTGCATGCAAAGCGGGTCATGATTACCTGCGATCGTGGAGGTCGACGGTTGGCCTCCGTCGGTTATAAGTACGGAACAGCGTGCGGCCTTCCAGTCTATCCCGTCTTGCTTCTCCTTCTTCTTGGTCCTTGCTCCGTCTTGCTGCAATGGCTCCGATCCGCCGGTTCTCCACGGCGGAGAAGGGAAAGGCTCCTCAAGAGGATCCTGACCCACTTCCGCCGAAGAAACGGCTTGCCCTCTGCCATCGGGGTGAGGGCACCCGCCAGGAAGTGCCGAGGCCCTGGTGTGAGCGGCCACCACCAGGGTTCCCACTTCCCTTGTACGCCCATATCGAGGGCTCTGAAGGAGACGACGCCGAACGCCACGGGCGGCGCCGCCGTCGGCGCCGGCGGGTCACGAAGGTGTGCGTCTTTCCCCCTGGAGTCCACGCCGAAGGCTCCTCCCGAGAACTCGTGCTTCACGCCGCCACGCCTCCTAAGTCTTGATTTCGCCTTCCCCCTTTCTTCGCCTCCGTCATCCCGCAGGGGGAACCCCTGGGGCTTTGGCTGCAGCATGCCGGCTGCAGCACCCTCGCGACCGGGGCAGAGGTTGCGGTCGTCGCCCCGGGCAAGGTCTTCATGACTCGAGGCTGGGGCGAGATCGCCAGGGTCTGTGGGACAAGGGGCGCCCTCGCGATCCATCTGGTGTACGACGGTGCTTTGGTGATGTCCTTCAAGGTCTTCGATGCGGAGGGTCGCCGGCTGGAGTGCTGCCCCGGGAGAGGCAGTCGGGACCCTGCTGTGGCGAGACAGAGGCCGGCCAACCGCTCCCTTGGCAGCTCCCCAGGCGGTGGAGGCGCCGGAGGATCCAGCGACTCCGCCGAGCTCTTCACGACTCCAGAGACGAGCGACGACAGCTACGAGCCCCCGAGCCTGCGCTGCTCCCGGAGCAGGGCGGGCTCGTCAGGCCGTCGCCGCCCCTGATCTGGATGGGGTTGGCGCCGGAGCTGGCGGCCCACTGTTGATGATGGCGTCTGCCACGATGGTCGCTGTAGTTAGGACTCCTTAGGATCCGCATCTTTTGTTCCTACGAGGGACCAAGAATATACCCCGTGGGGGCTTGTAAGATGTTTGTAGCTCCGTTTGCCAATATGATCCTCATTGTGAAGCAGTGCGAGATGCTTATTCCGTCTTAGCTTAGTTTCTTCCTTTCAGACCTCGTGAGGGCTTGATGCTTTGCGCCGACAGGTCCCAGTCCCAAGGCGGCTTCAGTCGTCGCTGGTATGCCAGGTCATGATGCCGTGGTCAAGGCCGGGAGGTGAGCGGCCCGAGGTCCGGTAAGAGCCCCTGAGTCGCGATGCTCAGGAGGTCCCCCTTAGCGCTCAAGCAGTCATCATTTGGTGAGAAAGGAGAGCGACATTGCTAACACGGGATTGCATTAGGTGTGGGGATGGTGCTGCGATAGCTAGTGTTCCCAGAGAGTGACTTATCTCGAGGGTCAGGAAACGCTTCCTGGTGCGGTGCTGGGTCCATGCCTTGGCCGGCAAAGGGTTGCTTGGCGAGGTCCTCGCGTGCTTCTCCCTCTCGCCTTCGCTCCCCTTTCTGCTCTACGTCCTCGGGTCCCGGCCCTCGAGCGAGTCTCAGCCGTCGCTGGTATGCCAGGTCGTGATGCCATGGACAAGGCCAGAGGGTGAGGGCTGGAGAGCCAGTAGGAGCCCTGAGTCGTGATGCTCAGGTACCCCCCCCTTTAACGTGCAAGCGGTTTGCACGGACGAGAGTGAAGAAGACCCCATGAGGGCCTCGCCTGATGATGCTCCTTGGGGGGACCCTGCAGGCTCATCACAGAAGGGACGAGAGTTTGCCGTGACAATCGACAGTTAGCCGTTAGTTGCTTTGGAGAGGCGACGAGGCACGAAAGGCCTGGCGAGGTGTGTTGGGGCACCTGTGAGCCTGCGCGGGACTCACGGGGCCCTACCCCAAGGCGGGTTGCGCCTGGCACTGGGCCTTATCTTGGAGTGTGTTCCTGCAAATTTGGCTAGATGCCGGTGCTCTACGTCCTCGGGTCCCGGCCCTCGAGCTGGTCTCAGCCGTCGGTGGTATGCCAGGTCACGATGCCATGGACAAGACCAGAGGGTGAGGGCTGGAGAGTCGGTAGGAGCCCTGAGTCGCGATGCTCAGGTACCCCCCTTTATCGCACAAGCTGGGTTAGATGTTGAAACTCTACGTCCTCGGGTCCCGGCCCTCGAGCTGGTCTCAGTCGTCGCTGGTATGCCAGGTCGCGATGCCAGGGACAAGACCAGAGGGTGAGGGCTGGAGAGCCGGTAGGAGCCCTGAGTCGCGATGCTCAGGTACCCCCCCTTTAACGTGCAAGCTTGCGACATCCAGGAAGAAAAGGTGCCACGGACAGGCACCAAATAAAAAGCATGGTGGGTCAAAAGCATGGCCCTAAGATAAACGCAAGAGGGGTACACGCCGCTGGGTCTGACCCGAGCGACTTGGGGATGATGCAGCCTGAGGGGCGCCCCCAATAAAGTAAGCTAAGAACATGAAATAAAAGGGATACACACCGCAAGGACACACCCACGCGGCCTGGGAATAATGCGGCCCTGAGCGCGCTCCTATTGGGTAACGCAGTAATTTCAAAAAATTTCCTACGCACGCAAGATCATGGTGATGTATAGCAACGAGAGGGGGAGTGTATCTTCATACCCTTGAAGATCGCTAAGCGGAAGCGTTTATCAACGCGGTTGATGTAGTCGTATGTCTTCACGATCCGACCGATCCAAGTACCGAACGCATGGCACCTCCAAGTTCTGCACACGTTCAGCTCGATGACGTCCTCGCCTTCTCGATCCAGCAAGACGGGCGAAGTAGTAGATGAGTTCCGGCAGCATGACGGCGTGGTGACGGTGTTGGTGAAGAACAATCTCTGCAGGGCTTCGCCTAAGCACTACGGAAACTATGACGGAGGATAAACTAGAGGGGACGGGGTTGCCGGCACACGGCTTGGTGTTTCTTGATCTGTCTTTGGTGCTAGCCCTGCTCCTCTATTTATATGTTGAGCCCTGGGGTCGAAACTTGGAGCAAAAGCCTCCTCAAAGTCGGTTTTGCCCGAAAGGCAAGAGTCCTACACGGACTCCAGGGCTAGACGCCAGGGTTCCCGGCGTCTACCCCCTAGACGCCAGGGTTCCTGGCGTACAGCCTCTGGTCTCCGCAAAACTTCCTTTTGCACTTTCCATAAGCCTCGTGGGCTTTCCCCTTTGGCCCAAATAACGTGTTCTCGTACCCAAACATTTCGGGAAACATTCGGAACCCCTTCCGGTGAATTCCGGAACCCTTCCGGAGATCAAACACTATAATCCCATATATCAAACTTTATCTCTGGACCATTCCGGAGTTCCTCGTCATGTCCATGATCTCATCTGGGACTCCGAACAACATTCGGTTACCAACATGCATAACTCATATAATACTATATCGTCAACGAAACATTAAGCGTGCGGACCCTACGGGTTCGAGAACTATGTAGACATGACCGAGACACGTTTCCGGTCAATAACCAATAGCGGGACCTGGATGCCCATATTGGCTCCCACATATTCTACGAAGATCTTTATCGGTCAAACCGCATAACAACATACGTTGTTCCCTTTGTCATCGGTATGTTACTTGCCCGAGATTCGATCGTCGGTATCCAATACCTAGTTCAATCTCGTTACTGGCAAGTCTCTTTACTAGTTACGTAATTCATCATTCCATAACTAACTCATTAGCTACATTGCTTGCAAGGCTTATAGTGATGTGCATTACCGAGAGGGCCCAGAGATACCTCTCTGACAATCGGAGTGACAAAACCTAATCTCGAAATACGCCAACCCAACATGTACCTTTGGAGACACCTGTAGTACTCCTTTATAATCACCCAGTTACGTTGTGACGTTTGGTAGCACCCAAAGTGTTCCTCCGGTAAACGGGAGTTGCACAATCTCATAGTTACAGGAACATGTATAAGTCATGAAGAAAGCAATAGCAACATACTAAACGATCAAGTGCTAAGCTAACGGAATGGGTCAAGTCAATCACATCATTCTCCTAATGATGTGATCCCGTTAATCAAATGACAACTCTTTTGTCCATGGCTAGGAAACATAACCATCTTTGATAAACGAGCTAGTCAAGTAGAGGCATACTAGTGACACTATGTTTGTCTATGTATTCACACATGAATTATGTTTCCGGTTAATACAATTCTAGGATGAATAATAAACATTTATCATGAAATAAGGAAATAAATAATAACTTTATTATTGCCGCTAGGGCATATTTCCTTCAGTCTCCCACTTGCACTAGAGTCAATAATCTAGTTCACATCGCCATGTGATTTAACACCAATATTCATATCTGTATATGATTAACACCCATAGTTCACATCGTCATGTGACCAACACCCAAAGGGTTTACTAGAGTCAACAATCTAGTTCACATCGCTATGTGATTAACACCCAAAGAGTACTAAGGTGTGATCATGTTTTGCTCGTGAGAGAAGCTTAGTCAACGGGTCTGTCACATTCAAAGTCGTATGTATTTTGCAAATATTCTATGTCTACAATGCTTTGCACGGAGCTACTCTAGCTAATTGCTCCCACTTTCAATATGTATCCAGATTGAGACTTAGAGTCATCTGGATTGGTGTAGAAGCTTGCATCATTGTAACCTTTTACGACGGGCTCTTTTATCACCTCCATAATCGAGAAACATCTCCTTAGTCCTCACTAAGGATATTCTTGACCGCTGTCCAGTGATCTATTCTTAGATCAAAATTGTATTCCTTTGTCAAACTCAGAGCAAGGTATACAATAGGTCTGGTCCATAGCATGGCATACTTTTATAAAACGTATGACTGGGGCATAGGGAATGACTTTCATTCTCTTTTCTATTTTCTGCCGTGGTCGGGATTTGAGTCTTACTCAATTTCACACCTTTGCAACACAGGCAAGAACTTTTTCTTTGACTGTTCCATTTTGAACTACTTCAAAATCTTGACAAGGTATGTACTTATTGAAAAAACTTATCAAGCGTCTTGATCTATCTCTATAGATCTTGATGCTCAATATGTAAGCAGCTTCATCGAGGTCTTTCTTTGAAAAACTCCTTTCAAACACTCCTTTATGCTTTGCAGAATAATTCTACATTATTTCCGATCTACAATATGTCATTCACATATACTTATCAGAAATGTTGTAGTGCTCCCACTCACTTTCTAGTAAATACAGGCTTCACCGCAAGTCTGTATAAAACTATATGCTTTGATCAACTTATCAAAGTGTATATTCCAACTCCGAGATGCTTGCACCAGTCCATAGATGGATCGCTGGAGCTTACATATTTTGTCAGCCCCTTTAGGGTTGACAAAACCTTCTGGTTGCATCATATACAACTCTTCTTTAAATCCATTAAGGAATGTAGTTTTGTTTATCCATTTGCCAGATTTCATAAAAATGTGGCAATTGCTAACATGATTTGGACAGACTTAAGCATCGTTACGAGTGAGAAAATTTCATCGTAGTCAACACCTTGAACTTTGTCAAAAACCTTTTTCGACAAGTCTAGCTTTGTAGATAGTAACACTACTATCAACATCCGTCTTCCTCTTGAAGATCCATTTATTTTCTATGGTTTGCCGATCATCGGGCAAATCCATCAAAGTCCATACTTTGTTCTCATACATGGATCATATCTCAGATTTCATGGCCTCAAACCATTTTGCGGAATCTGGGCTCATCATCGCTTCCTCATAGTTCGTAGGTTCGTCATGGTCAAGTAACATGACCTCCAGAGTGGGATTACCATACCACTCTGGTGCGGATCTCACTCTAGTTGACCTACGAGGTTCGGTAGTAACTTGATCTGAAGTTACATGATCATCATCATTAGCTTCCTCACTAATTAGTGTAGTAGTCACAGGAACAGATTTCTGTGATAAACTATTTTCCAATAAGGGAGAAGGTACAATTACCTTATCAAGTTCTACTTTCCTCCCACTCACTTCTTTCGAGAGAAACTCTTTCTCTGGAAAGGATCCATTCTCAGCAACGAATGTCTTGTCTTCGGATCTGTGATAGAAGGTGTACCCAACAGTCTCCTTTGGGTATCCTATGAGGACGCATTTCTTCGATTTGGGTTTGAGCTTATCAGGATGAAACTTTTCACATAAGCATCACAACCCCAAACTTTAAGAAACAACAACTTTGGTTTCTTGCTAAACCACAGTTCATATTGTGTCGTCTCAACGGATTTAGATGGTGCCCTATTTAACGTGAATGTAGCTGTCTCTAATGCATGATCCCAAAATGATATTGGTAAATCGGTAAGAAACATCATAGATTGTACTATATCCAATAAAGTACGGTTATGACGTTCGGACACACCATTATGATGTGGTGTTCCAGGAGGCAAGAATTTGTGAAACTATTCCACATTGTTTTAACTAAAGACCAAACTCGTAACTCAAATATTTGTCTCCACGATTAGATCGTAGAAACCTTATTTTCTTGTCACGATGATTTTCCACTTCACTCTGAAATTCTTTGAACCTTTCAAATGTTTCAAACTTATGTTTCATCAAGTAGATATACCCATATCTGCTCAAATCATCTGTGAAGGTTAGAAAATAACGATACCCGTCGCGAGCCTTAACACTCATCGAATCGCATACATCAGTATGTATTATTTCCAATAAGTCAGTTGCTCGCTCCACTGTTCCAGAGAACGGAGTCTTAGTCATCTTTCCCATGAGGCATGGTTCGCAAGCATCAAGTGATTCATAATCAAGTGATTCCAAAATCCCATCAGCATGGAGTTTCTTCATGCGCTTTACACCAATATGACCTAAACGACAGTGCCGCAAATAAGTTGCACTATCATTATTAACTTTGCATCTTTTGATTTCAATATTATGAATATGTGTATCACTACGATCGAGATCCAATGAACCATTTTCATTGGGTGTGTAACCATATAAGGTTTTATTCATGTAAACAGAACAACAGTTTATTCTCTTACTTAAATGAATAACTGTATTGCAATAAACACGATCAAATCATATTCATGCTCAACGCAAACACCAAATAACATTTATTTAGGTTCAACACTAATCCCGAAAGTATAGGGAGTGTGTGATGATGATCATAGCAATCTTGAAACTACTTTCAACACACATCGTCACTTCACCCTTAACTAGTTTCTGTTTATTCTATAACTCCTGTTTCGAGTTACTAATCTTAGCAACCGAACAAGTATCAAATACTCAGGGGCTACTATCAACACTAGTAAGGCACACATCAAACACCTGTATATCAAATATACCCTTGTTCACTTTGCCATCCTTCTTATCCACCAAATATTCAGGGCATTTCTGCTTCCAGTGACCATTTCCTTTGCAGTGTAAGCACTCAGTTTCAGGATTTGGTCCAGCTTTGGTCTTCTTCACGGGAGTGACAACTTTCTTGCCATTCTACTTGAAGTTTCCCTTTCTTTCCATTTGCCCTTTTCTTGAAACTAGTGGTCTTGTCAATCATCAACATTTGATGCTCTTTCTTGATTTCTACCTTCGTCGATTTCAACATCACGAAGAGCTTGGGAATCGTTTTCGTCATCCCTTGCATACTATAATTCATCACGAAGTTCTAGTAACTTAGTGATGGTGACTAGAGAATTCTGTCAATCACTATCTTATCTGGAAGATTAACTCCCACTTGATTCAAGCGATTGAAGTACCCAGACAATCTGAGCACATGCTCACTAGTTGAGCGATTCTCCTCCATCTTTTAGCTATAGACCTCGTTGGAGACTTCATGTCTCTCAACTCGGGTATTTGCTTGAAATATTAAATTCAACTCCTGGAACATCTCATATGGTCCATGACGTTCAAAACGTCTTTGAAGTCCCGATTCTAAGCCGTTTAAGCATGGTGCACTAAACTATCAAGTAGTCATCATTTTGAGCCAGCCAAACATTCATAACGTCTGCATCTGCTCCTGCAATAGGTTTGTCACCTAGCGGTGCATCAAGGACATAATTCTTCTGTGCAGCAATGAGGATAAACCTCAGATCACGGATCCAATCCGCACCATTGCTACTAACATTTTTCAACATAGTTTTCTCTAGGAACATATCAAAATAAACATATGAAAGCAACAACGCGAGCTATTGATCTACAACATAATTTGCAAAATACTATCAGGACTAAGTTCATGATAAATTTAAGTTCAATTAATCATATTACTTAAGAACTACGACTTAGAAAGACATCCCTCTAATCCTCTAAGTGATCACGTGATCCATTTCAACTACACCATGTCCGGTCGTCACGTGAGATGGAGTAGTTTCAATGGTGAACATCAATATGTTGATCATATCTACTATATGATTCACGCTCGACCTTTCGGTCTCCGTGTTCCGAGGCCATATCTGTTATATGCTAGGCTCGTCTAGTTTAACCTGAGTATTCCATGTGTGCAACTGTTTTGCACCCGTTGTATTTGAACGTAGAGCCTATCACACCCGATCATCACGTCGTGTCTCAGCACGAAGAACTTTCGCAACGGTGCATACTCAGGGAGAACACTTCTTGATAATTTTAGTCAGAGATCATCTTAAAATGCTACCGTCAATCAAAGCAAGATAAGATGCATAAAGGATAAACATCACATGCAATCAATATAAGTGATATGATATGGTCATCATCATCTTGTGCTTGTGATCTCCATCTCCGAAGCACCGTCGTGATCACCATCGTCACCGGTGCGACACCTTGATCTCCATCGTAGCATCGTTGTCGTTACGCCATCTATTGCTTCTACGACTATCGCTACCGCTTAGTGATAAAGTAAAGCAATTACAGGGCGTTTGCATTTCATACAATAAAGCGACAACCATATGGCTCCTGCTAGTTGCCGATAACTTCGGTTACAAAACATGATCATCTCATACACTAAAATATAGCATCACGTCTTGACCATATCACATCACAACATGCCCTGCAAAAAAAAGTTAGACGTCCTCTACTTTGTTGTTGCAAATTTTACGTGGCTGCTACGGGCTTAGCAAGAACCATTCTTACCTACGCATCAAAACCACAACGATAGTTCGTCAAGTTAGTGCTGTTTTAACCTTCGCAAGGACCGGGCGTAGCCACACTCGGTTCAACTAAAGTGAGAGAGACAGACACCCGCCAGTCACCTTTAAGCATGAGTGCTCGTAATGGTGAAACCAGTCTCGCGTAAGCGTACGCGTAATGTCGGTCCGGGCCGCTTCATCTCACAATACCGTTGAACCAAAGTATGACATGCTAGTAAGCAGTATGACATGTATCGCCCACAACTCACTTGTGTTCTACTCGTGCATATGACATCTACGCATAAAACCAGGCTCGGATGCCACTGTTGGGTAACGCAGTAATTTCAAAAAAATTCCTACGCGCATGCAAGATCATGGTGATGTATAGCAACGAGAGGGGGAGTGTATCTTCATACCCTTGAAGATCGCTAAGCGGAAGCGTTTATCAATGCGGTTGATGTAGTTGTACGTCTTCACGATCCGACCAATCCAAGTACCGAACGCACGGCACCTCCGAGTTCTGCACACATTCAGCTCGATGACGTCCTCGCCTTCTCTATCCAGCAAGACGGGTGAAGTAGTAGATGAGTTCCGGCAGCACGACGGCGTGGTGACGGTGTTGGTGAAGAACAATCTCTGCAGGGCTTCGCCTAAGCACTACGGAAACTATGACGGAGGATAAACTAGAGGGGACGGGGTTGCCGGCACACGGCTTGGTGTTTCTTGATCTGTCTTTGGTGCTAGCCCTGCCCCTCTATTTATATGTTGAGCCCTGGGGTCGAAACTTGGAGCAAAAGCCTCCTCAAAGTCGGTTTTGCCCGAAAGGCAAGAGTCCTACACGGACTCCAGGGCTAGACGCCACGGTTCCCGGCGTGTACCCCCTAGACGCCAGGGTTCCTGGCGTCTAGCCTCTGGTCTCCGCAAAACTTCCTTTTGCACTTTCCATAAGCCTCGTGGGCTTTCCCCTTTGGCCCAAATAACGTGTTCTCGTACCCAAACATTTCGGGAAACATCCGGAACCCCTTCCGGTGAATTCCGGAACCCTTCCGGAGATCAAACACTATAATCCCATATATCAAACTTTATCTCCAGACCATTCCGGAGTTCCTCGTCATGTCCGTGATCTCATCTGGGACTCCAAACAACATTCGGTTACCAACATGCATAACTCATATAATACTATATCGTCAACGAAACGTTAAGCGTGCGGACCCTACGGGTTCGAGAACTATGTAGACATGACCGAGACACGTTTCCGGTCAATAACCAATAGCGGGACCTGGATGCCCATATTGGCTCCCACATATTCTATGAAGATCTTTATCGGTCAAACCGCATAACAACATACGTTGTTCCCTTTGTCATCGGTATGTTACTTGCCCGAGATTCGATCGTCGGTATCCAATACCTAGTTCAATCTCGTTACTGGCAAGTCTCTTTACTCGTTACGTAATTCATCATTCCGTAACTAACTCATTAGCTACATTGCTTGCAAGGCTTATAGTGATGTGCATTACCGAGAGGGCCCAGAGATACCTCTCCGACAATCGGAGTGACAAAACCTAATCTCGAAATATGCCAACCCAACATGTACCTTTGGAGACACCTGTAGTACTCCTTTATAATCACCCAGTTACATTGTGACGTTTGGTAGCACCCAAAGTGTTCCTCCGGTAAACGGGAGTTGCATAATCTCATAGTTACAGGAACATGTATAAGTCATGAAGAAAGCAATAGCAACATACTAAATGATCAAGTGCTAAGCTAACAGAATGGGTCAAGTCAATCACATCATTCTCCTAATGATGTGATCCCGTTAATCAAATGACAACTCTTTTTTCCATGGCTAGGAAACATAACCATCTTTGATAAACGAGCTAGTCAAGTAGAGGCATACTAGTGACACTATGTTTGTCTATGTCATGTATTATGTTTCCGGTTAATACAATTCTAGGATGAATAATAAACATTTATCATGAAATAAGGAAATAAATAATAACTTTATTATTGCCTCTAGGGCATATTTCCTTCAGCTCCCAGCTGGAAATGAAACTTGAAAGATGTCACCTGATGATGTTGGGGACGAAGGGGGGTTGGTGTAGCAGACTCGGTGGGCCGCGGGAGCCGATCCTCACGAGCCCCCAGGCCCAGGGGCCTCAGGAGGCTCCGGAGGCGCTGGTGGCTCCTCCCGGACCGTCTTCATCTCCACCAGGGCTGCAGAATGCCTGACCTCTTTAGCCTCCAGGATGGCCCTCATCAGGCGCTGGTACGCGGCAGCCGCGTTCGGCAAGCCATAGGGCATGCGAGCGTAGCTGTCGGGCGGACCCTCGTAGCGTCCCACTTGCGAGGGCCAGAGGCGCTCCTGAGACGCGGCTCGGTTGAGCCCTGGTATGTCGATGCAGACGCGCAGCCCACCATCCTCTCCTGGATGGGGGGCCACGGCGGGTAAGCGGCGGCTGCCTCTCATTGAGGGTTTGGCCCACCATCCTGTAGCTCCTGAATGGCCTTGCTAACGAACTCCTGAGGGTTTGGCCCTCCTTGCCTTGCTCCTTCTTGAGGGAAACGTGCTTCGAAACACGCCTCCACGTGGTGCCCAAGCGCCTCCCTCGTGACCTTGGCGAGGTCGGCGGCCCTCCAGGGGAGAGCCCCCGAGCCCTGCCTGAGGAGGGCGTCGGGCGCGCTTCCCTATGCTATGGAAGGAGGTTCCCCCTGAGCAGGCGCGGGCCTCGGGGGGCCTGCCTCCTGAGGGGCCGGGCCGGACGATGTCTTCTTCTTCTTGGGGGCGGCCTCGGGAAGCCTCCTGCTTCCGCGATCCGGGTCTTCCAGTGACACGGCCTGAAAGGCTCGCTCCAGGGAGCACACTGCGTCTCTCTCTTTGCAGGGCACCGTGATGACTCCACCACTTCCTAGCATCTTGAGAACGTTGTAGCCGTGGTGGGTTACGGCCATGAACTTGGCCAACGCTGGGTACACGAGGATGGCGTTGTACGGCAGGCGAATGTGGGCGACGTCGAAGTCCATGAGCTTGGTGCGGTAGTTGTTTGTGTTCCCCGAAGGTGACATGGAGGCGGACCTGCCCAATCGGGACTGTGGAGCCGTCGGTGACTTCGGAGAAGGGTTTGGTTGGCTGAAGCTGATTGTAGGGCACTTGGAGATTGTTGAACGTTTCCACGGACAGGACGTTGAGCCCTGCCCCGCCGATGAGGGTCCTGGTGACTAGCACGTTGCTGATGATTGGGGAACAAAGCATCGGGAGGACTCCGGCTATTGCCGCGCACTTGAGCTGATCCGCTGAGCTGAACGTGATGGCGCATGCCGACCATCTGAGAGGGCGCGTGGCCTCGAGCTTGGGGAGGACTGCATTCACTTGCGGGCGAACTACTTGAAGATGCGCTGAGAGGCTGGGGCTTGAGCTCCGCCCAGGATGCAGGCGATCGCATGTGGTTCCTGAAAGCCCCCAGCCTCCTCGTCCTGATGATGGTCCTCATTTCTCCTTGGTTGCGGCGGCAGCGGAGGTAGGCCTGCGTTCCCTTGCGGGCGATCCTCGCGAGGCTGATCCCTCCAGCCTCCCTCGCGAGGCGGGTCCTGCCAGCGATCCTCGCGAGGTTGGTCGCGCCACCCTTGGCGTGGGCCGCAGTCTTCCCAGTGTCCTGTGTTCCTTCCTCCTCCTCGGTCGTAGCCCCGGTCGCCGCGGTCGGGACGTCGGCCGACCCTTCCTTCACGCACGGCCCGGAGCTCTTGGCATTCATTGGTGTTGTGGGTGTGGAGGTCGTGGTACACGCAGTACCGACTGCCCTTGGAGGATTCGGGCTAATCTCTGCCCCGCTTGGTGTCTGGCTCTGCCGCGAGCACGGCAGCCCCCTTGCGCTTCACGTCCTTGGCCTTGGGCTTCTTCTCTTCTGGGTCTGCGGCAGGTAGCTCGTGGAGGGAGAGGCGCCCTTCCTTAGCCCTGGCGCACTTGGTCGCCAAGTTGAACAGCTCCAAGGAGGTGCACAGGTCTTCATGCATCGCCAGCTCCTCCTTCATCTTGACGTCACGCACGCTGTCGGAGAAGGCTGAGATAATGGCCTCCTCTGTTACTTTGGGGATCTTGAGGCGCGTGTTGTTGAAGCGCTGGATGTACTTCTGCAGGGTTTCCCCTGGTTGCTGCTTGATACGGCGCATGTCGCTCATGGCGGGCGGCCGGTCGCGAGTACCCTGGAAGTTGGCGATGAAGCGGGTGCGCATCTCGTCCCAGGAGGAGATCGTGCCTGGAGCCAGATTCAGGAGCCAGGTGCGGGCCCCGTCCTTGAGCGCCATGGGAAACCAGTTCGCCATGACCTTCTCGTCTCCGTTGGCAGCCTCGATGCCCAGCTCGTAGAGCTGGAGGAACTCTGCAGGGTCAGCCGTGCCGTCGTAGCGAGGAGGCAGGTCTGGCTTGAACTTGCCGGGCCACGCGATGCTGCGTAGGTCTGTGGTGAAGGCGCGGCAGCCCGCCGTGGCCACAGGAGGCCTTGGGCGACGAAGAGCTTGGTCCTGTGGGTTCCCATGCGCTGCAGCTGGGAGCAGCATGGGGTCTTGATGTGCTGGAGCAGGGAGCACTCGGGCAGCTTCTCGAGGGCGAGGGACTTCTTGGCAGCTCTGCTCCTGCCGTGCTGGCGCCTAACGGAGCGGGTTCCGCCCAGGGGCCACGTGCCTTGGGGCCAGGGTGCCTTCTTGAGGGGGAGGCGGCTGAGGCGCCCCAGGAGCTTCAATGCCTGCGCAGGGCGGGGCGTGGTGCAGCGAGAAGGACGGCGCGGGGGAGCCCCTAGCGGCGCGGACGAGCTCGGCGACTCGGTCGAGCCACTCTTCATAGATGTCGTCGATTGGGCGGTAGCGCAGGAGCTCGTTTGCCGCAATGAGCGCAGCTCGAGCCTCCATTGCCGCTTGGGGCGCGCGGGACGAAGAACCAGCAGGGGTGAGCGAGGGTGTAGCAGTGCGGCCGTCTCGCCTCATGGATGGATGCTGGGACGATGCTTGCTGCTCGTTCCCCGCCGGGCCGGTGGCGCCGTTGATGGCAGGTGACGGGGAGCGACGAGGGCGCCCGCTGACGGGAGCCGTCTGGGCGACGCGGGAAGCGAGGGCGGCTCGGCGCTTGGTGCGAGCCCGACGAGCGTCAGACATGGATGCGATGGTCGGAGAAGAACAAGACGACGGAAGGCGAGTTCCGGCGCACCCCTATCTGGTGCTCCAAATGTCGGATTTCGGGTTCCGGCAGACCCTTGAGGTTCAACACTGGGGTGCACGTGGAGATTTCGCCCTCTACCTACTTGCTCCTCGCCGAATCTCTAGGACCTAAACTACGAAAAGAACAGCACAAGGGACACGGGGTTTATACTTGTTCAGGCCACCATTGTGGTGTAATACTCTACTCCAGTGTGTGGTATGGTGGATTGCCTCTTGGGCTGATGATGAACAATACAAGGAAGAACAGCCTCGCGAGGGTCTGTTCTTGGCTGGTGAGATGAACTGCTAGGAGAGTTCAGTCGCTCTCTCTCTCTCTCTCTTAATTCTAGATGTATGTCTGATACCCGATCCCCCCTACCCTGGGGGTGGCTAGTCCTATTTATAGGCAAAGGCCCTGGGCCTCTCCCCAAATATTGAGCGGGAAGGGCGCCAACAATTGGCCATTTTGAAGGGGAACAGCGGGTACACTTATCCTGACTAAAGTTGGTCCTTGCCTGTCAAAGGCTCTGGTGGTGACGCCTGCTTGGGCTCCATGATGACTTCTTCCCTGCCGTTGGGCTGGTCTTGGTCTTGTTGCACCGAAATGGATGCCTTTGCTTGATGCTCTTGCCTGCGCTTGCTCCCTTTGCACCAAAGAGGAAAGGAGGACACTGCGCGAGCTGGCGCCCGACTGGCGCCCTTGGTCATCATGGCTTGCGTCATGGGCACCTCGCGAGGTACCCCGCCTTGAACTCTCCGCCTCCTCGTGAGCCAGCCTGATGAGGCCGTGCCTGAGGAAGCTCCTTGTCGTCCGCCCCGCGAGGCTTGGCCCCTCGCGAGGGTCTTGAGCTTGTGTTGATGAAGATGGGCCGCGCTGGACCCCCTTTGAGCCACGCCGCAGGCCGCAGGCAGGCAAGTCTGGGGACCCCCGTTCCCAAAACGCCGACAGACGCCGACAGACGCCGCTGACCACTCCTATTTACCCCCCAAGGTGTTTGATCTACCTTGGCATGATGATGTTAGTCATATCATGCATATGTTGCCTTGAAGTGCCTACTTTTGACATCATATATGTCATCTGCTTAGTTTAGACATGTTCTGTAATGCCACCTGTTTAGTTTCTATATCATATATGGGAATTATGCAGTCTCATGTCTTTTAGCCAGCCATAATATATGTGAAATGTGCAATGCCATCCTGTTTAACCAGGCATCATATATTTGAATGATATCTTGCCCATCCTTTTCTTCATTACATTTCTATTTGTCGACAATGTTTGTACATTAAACTACTCTTCCTGTGAATCAGCCATTTGGGTGGGAGATGGAAAAATCTGGAGTGAAAACAAGGCCTTCAGAGCAGACAGTGCTACCTGTCGAAGCAGATCTCTTGTTGGGTCCCGATAGCTCCTCAGAGATGGATTCAGAGACAAATGACCAGTCCTATTCCCCCACTGAGGTGTATGCTCTAACTTGGCACGGTTATACTACTCATATCTGCATACGGTGTCTTGCATTGCATAGTTTAGACATCATATACACAATATTCAACACCATGTTCTTAGTTCAGACATCATATCGAATGCCCTCTGTTTAGCATATAAATCACATATGTGAATTAAATGATGTGATCCTGATTACTTAGATAACATGTAGGTGAATTATGTCATGTGATCCTGTTTAGTTATTCACTATATCTTTGAATTATGTTATGCTATGCTATCCAGTTTAGATATCTCGGATTTAGGTTTTCGGCAGACCCTTGAGGTTCGAACACTGGGGTGCACGCGGAGATTTCGCCCTCTACCTACCTGCTCCTCACCGCCTCGCTAGGATCTAAAACTACGAAAGGAACAACACAAGAGACACAGAGTTTATACTGGTTCAGGCCACCATTGTGGTGTAATACCCTACTCCAGTGTGTGGTGTGGTGGATTGCCTCCTGGGCTGATGATGAGCAATACAAGGAAGAACAACCTCGCGAGGGTCTGTTCTTGGCTGGTGCAATGAACTGCTAGGAGGAGTTCAGTCGCTCTCTCTATTCTTGGTGAGGATCCAGATTCTAGATCAGGTCCAGATGCCTCTACCCTGGGGGTGGCTAGTCCTATTTATAGGCAAAGGCCCTGGGCCTCTTCCCAAATATTGAGCGGGAAGGGCGCCAACAATTGGCCATTTTGAAGGGGAACAACGGGTACACTTATCCTGACTAAAGTTGGTCCTTGCCTGTCAAAGGCTCTGGTGGTGACGCCTGCTTGGGATCCACAATGACTTCCTTCCTGCCGTTGGGCTGGTCTTGGTCTTGTTGCATTGAAACGGATGCCTTTGCTTGATGCTCTCGCCTGCGCTTGCTCCCTTTGCACCAAAGAGGAAAGGAGGACACTGCGCGGCTGGCGCCCGACTAGCGCCCTTGGTCGTCATGGCTTGCGTCATGGGCACCTCGTGAGGTACCCCGCCTTGATCTCTCTGCCTCCTCGTGAGCCAGCCTGATGAGGCCGTGCCTGAGGAAGCTCCTTGTCGTCCGCCCCGCGAGGCTTGGCCCCCTCGCGAGGGTCTTGAGCTTGTGTTGATGAAAATGGGCCGTGCTGGGCCCCCTTTTGAGCCACGCTGCAGGCCGTAGGCAGGCAAGTCTGGGGACCCCCATTCCCAGAACACCCACAGTAGCCCCCGGGCCCAAGGCGCGCCCGGGCTTGGCCAAGCAGAGAGGCGAAAGGGCAAGTGCGAAGCACCATGGGCCCTAACAGCCTGCGGCCTTGGGCACCGCGTGGCGGTTGATTGGGCATGGGCGCCTCAGCAACCGCGCGAGTTGATAAAGGAGCGGCATCTGTCTAGGCTTTGCCTCCTTTGCTTTCTCCGGTTGCTGCTCAGATCCCCTTTCTTGCGCCTCTCCTTCCTGCCTCCGAAATCTTCCGATCTACTCCGTCCGCACGCCCTAGCTAGACATGGCGCCTCGCCAGGCCCCGGCCAGAGCTTGGTATTCGTCCGCCCTGGACTCGCCAAACGTGTCGGAGGCGAGCCTTGCCCGGGTGCGCCAGATGGCGGCGGCGCAGGGCATCGATGGGGCGAAGGTGTTCAAGGCCGGCTCCGCCCTCCCTGAGGGCCAAGGGAGCACCTTCTATCCGCTCTTCGTGAGCGCCATTGTTGCCGGTCTGGTGCCTCCCTTTCCTGAGTTCTTCTTCTCTGTCCTCCGCCATTATAATCTTCAAGCTCTGCATCTCCACCCCAACTCTGTCCTTCTTCTTGCAATCTTCGCCTACTATTGCGAGGCTCACGTAGGGGTGAAGCCCTCAGTGGCCTTGCTGCGCCACTACTTCTCCCTTCGGACTTCTCGTGGTCCCGTCTCTGCGTGCGCAAGCTTCGTCGCGTACGGCAGCTCCATCGCCATTTCGAACCCCGGGAAGAGGATTGAGGGCTTCAGGAGCAAGTGGGTCTTGGTAGATGCCGGGCGCATCCACCCTCGGCTGGTCTTGCCCACAGGGCACCCCTCGAGCTCCAACGACTGGTCTCGAGTGGAGCTTGTGGATCCCCGCATGAGGCTGGTGTTGGAGAAGATGGATGCGGATCTGAGGCCGGCCAGCATGGCGGTGGCAAAGCTGACTGGCGCATCGCTGCTGAGGGAGTTCCTGGAGCACCAGCTGGCTCCGCTTCGTCAGTACCCACTTCCGATGTGGAGGCCCCATCCGAGCCCCGCGGTCTTGGCCGACGAGGATCTGGCTGTGGTCCTCCAGTCTTTGGTCGGGGCGACGTGGCGAGGTTGGAGGGCGCTCCTATGCCCCTGTTCCTCCGCGAGGACTGGGAGCGGGTGGTGGAGTCCATGCCTGTCTTCAACGGGGACAGGCCTGTGCCCGTGGAGGCTCCCGAGGACCCGGTGGACGTGTCCTCCGGCGACTCCAGCAAAGAGAAGGAAAAGGGGGAGCGGGAAAAAGGGCCTGACTCCGAGGCGACTGACGGAGAGTCGAGGGCTCCCCCCCTTCAGTGCAGTTCCTGCGCTCTTCGCCTCTCTCTAAGTTATGACGACGAGGATGATGACGAGCAGGGCGGCAGGAGCCTGCCCCCGATCCCGAAGAAGGACGGGACCGGGCTGATCCCCCGCGGGTCTGCCCCGGCCGCGAGGTGATCCGCAGACGCGCCTCTTGCTCCCGAGTCCCTTGAGGCTGATCCTTGCAGGCGGCTCTCGGGCTTCAAGTACGGCCAGAGGCTGCTCGAGCTCGCGGGCGACGACCTGTAAGTGCTTGATTCCTGTCTCATTTCTTGTTCTGTTGCTGAGGCCTGACGTTCGTATCTCCCGGCTAGGCTGGCGCCTGCAGCAAAGAAGTCGAAGGGAGCTCCTGAGGTTTCCTCCAGGGCAGCGCCTCTGCCCGCGAAAGAAGGTGACCGTGACGCACGAGCCTCTCCTGCCCGGGCATCCTCGCGAGGCCTGGCTGAGCCGGCTGGGGCGAGCTCAGCCCCCATGGCCCAAGCGACTCCCGAGGTGCCCTTGCCTGATGCCGCCACCACAGCCGTTGGGGCGCAGCAGGCTCCACCTCAGGATACTGTGGTCACGCTGCCGTCTTCTCCTCCTACTCCATCGACTGCTGTTTCCCCGACTCCTCCTACTGTTCTGGATCGTGCTGCTGCCGAACTGGACCGTCTGCGGCAGGATCTTCTGGGCGCCGATGCTCGTTTAGTGGTCGGGCGTCTGGAGCTGGCTTCTGGCTGGATTTGCTCCGATGCTTCGATTCGGGCGGCGCTAGTCCAGGCCTCGACGGCTTGCGATGAGGAGAAGCAGGCCGTCCTTGGGGCGAAGGCTGCTCGCGACGCCTCCTTGGGGGAGGTGGCTAATGTCCGAGGTCACTGCAAGGCGCTGGAGAGCAAGTTGCAGGGCCTGCAGGACCAGCTCGCCGAGGAGACCCGCCTTCACCAAGAGCAGGAGGAAAGCATGAAGGCTCGCGAGGCGGCCATCAAGGACTGGGACACCAAGCTCAAGAAGCGCCGTGACCGCCTAGGCGCGCTGGAGCAAGAGTTGGAGGCGAGGAAGGTCGAGCTGGACGGCAAGGCACGAGTTCTTGCTGAGGATCGCGTGGCCTTCGCGGAGATGGAGGAGAAGGCTCGCACTTCGCTGAAGACGCTTTATGAGAGCGGCCTGGAGAGCCCGCTGGCCGGCGACGAGGACGGCCCCGACAAGATGCTTCCCTTCCTAGTTCATGCTCTTGAGGATGTCACCCTTGGCCTTGGCCCTACGGCTGAGGCCGAGGCGCGTGCCTTGTCTTCTGCAGCGCTGACGCGGGTCCTTACCCACATCTATCTTCGCGACCCCAACGTCGACCTCGACAGCCTGCTGGAGCCAGTGAGCGGCGAGCTTGCCGCTGCCACTGCTGAGGCCGTGAAGGGTCGTGCAGAGGCTCTGTTGGGGAAGTTCCGGGCCTTCAGCACCAAGCCGAAGCGGGGCGCTGCCGGCCCTGCAGCTCCACAAGGCGAACCAGCTCCGCGCAGCTCCAGCGCCGGCAAGTGACTCCGTTGTGGCTCCCGTCCTGCTTTTAATTCCTGCGCATGTACCATGCCTCGGGGAGGCGTTAAAACTTGCATTTGGTGTTGTGATAATAGTATGGACTGTAATATTTGCTTTTGAATTCCTTGAAATTTGCGCTATTCCTTCCTACTTGCTTATGTTCTACGCTGGTAGAGCCCGGCCCCGTGCATACCTCAGCCGCCGTTAGCCCCGACCGGAAACCAGGACGGGACCAAGGAGTGAGGGGCTACGTGACAAGTTAGGCTCCTGAGTCGCGATGCTCAGGAGTCCCCCTTGGCGCTCGAACAGCAAGTAGGGAGGTGAGATATGGGGGTGACTCCTTAGGGAGGTGAGATGCGGGTGGATCTACCGTTCTACGTCTGCAGAGCCCGGCCCCGCGCATACCTCAACCGCCGTTAGCCTTTCAGAACTAAGGAGTGAGGGGCTACGTGACCAGTTAGGCTCCTGAGTCGCGATGCTCAGGAGTCCCCCTTGACGCTCAAATGGCCTTCGTACCTTGGCTCCACTCGAGGAGGGACGTGCGACGAACCAGGCCTGGGGGGCCTGGCTGGGTGGCGTGCGTCTGGGCGTGACCCAGGCGCAGCCCCCATGCCCAGCCCCCTCGTGCGGCACTCCCAAGGGGAGGTGTTGCGATGAGGCTAGACACTGAGCTCTGGGCTCCCTGAGGTTGATGCGGCCCGGGGGCCACCCTCAGTTGTTTATCACCAGCGTGGAGCATAGCGCTTCCGTATGTGTACGGGCATAGCCGGTCCTCGGCAGTGTCGTCAGCCAACGCGGAGCATGGTGCTTCCACTGGTGCGTGGGAGGGGGCTCCCCTCCGGGAGGAACCCCCGAGGCGTGTACAGCCCCACCCTGACACGTGACAGCCCCACCAGGGCAGAGTATACAATAGGTCTGGTCCATGCCAGGTCGCGATGCCAGGGACAAGACCAGAGGGTGAGGGCTGGAGAGCCGGTAGGAGCCCTGAGTCGCGATGCTCAGGTACCCCCCCCCCCCTTTAACGTGCAAGCTTGCGATAGCCAGGAAGAGAAGGTGCCACGGACAGGCACCAAATAACAAGCATGGTGGGTCAAAAGCATGGCCCTAAGATAAACGCAAGAGGGGTACACGCCGCTGGGTCTGACCCAAGCGACTTGGGGATGATGCAGCCCGAGGGGCGCCCCCAATAAAGTAAGCTAAGAACATGAAATAAAAGGGATACACACCGCAGGGACGCACCCACGCGACCTGGGAATAATGCGGCCCTGAGGGCGCTCCTGTTGGGTAACGCAGTAATTTCAAAAAAATTCCTACGCACGCAAGATCATGGTGATGTATAGCAATGAGAGGGGGAGTGTATCTTCATACCCTTGAAGATCGCTAAGCGGAAGCGTTTATCAACGCGGTTGATGTAGTCGTACGTCTTCACGATCCGACCGATCCAAGTACCGAACGCACGGCACCTCCGAGTTCTGCACACGTTCAGCTCGATGACGTCCTCGCCTTCTCGATCCAGCAAGACGGGCGAAGTAGTAGATGAGTTCCGGCAGCACGACGGCGTGGTGACGGTGTTGGTGAAGAACAATCTCTGCAGGGCTTCGCCTAAGCACTACGGAAACTATGACGGAGGATAAACTAGAGGGGACGGGGTTGCCGGCACACGGCTTGGTGTTTCTTGATGTGTCTTTGGTGCTAGCCCTGCCCCTATATTTATATGTTGAGCCCTGGGATCGAAACTTGGAGCAAAAGCCTCCTCAAAGTCGGTTTTTCCCGAAAGGCAAGAGTCCTACACGGACTCCAGGGCTAGACGCCAGGGTTCCTGGCGTCTAGCCTCTGGTCTCCGCAAAACTTCCTTTTGCACTTTCCAAAAGCCTCGTGGGCTTTCCCCTTGGGCCCAAATAACGTGTTCTCGTACCCAAACATTTTGAGAAACATCCGAAACCCCTTCCGGTGAATTCCGCAACCCTTCCGGAGATCAAACACTATTATCCCATATATCAAACTTTATCTCCGGACCATTCCGGAGTTCCTCGTCATGTCCATGATCTCATCTGGGACTCCAAACAACATTCGGTTACCATCATGCATAACTCATATAATACTATATCGTCAACGAAATGTTAAGCGTGCGGACCCTACGGGTTCGAGAACTATGTAGACATGACCGAGACACGTTTCCGGTCAATAACCAATAGCGGGACCTGGATGCCCATATTGGCTCCCACATATTCTACGAAGATCTTTATCAGTCAACCCGCATAACAACATACGTTGTTCCCTTTGTCATCGGTATGTTACTTGCCCGAGATTCGATCGTCGGTATCCAATACCTAGTTCAATCTCGTTACCGGCAAGTCTCTTTACTCGTTACGTAATGCATCATCTCGCAACTAACTCATTAGTCACATTGCTCGCAAGGCTTATAGTGATGTGCATTACCGAGAGGGCCCAGAGATACCTCTCCGACAATCGGAGTGACAAAACCTAATCTCGAAATACGCCAACCCAACATGTACCTTTGGAGACACCTGTAGTACTCCTTTATAATCACCCAGTTACGTTGTGACGTTTGGTAGTACCCAAAGTGTTCCTCCGGTAAACGGGAGTTGCATAATCTCATAGTTACAGGAACATGTATAAGTCATGAAGAAAGCAATAGCAACATACTAAACGATCAAGTGCTAGGCTAACGGAACGGGTCATGTCAATCACATCATTCTCCTAATGATGTGATCCCGTTAATCAAATGACAACTCTTTTGTCCATGGCTAGGAAACATAACCATCTTTGATAAACGAGCTAGTCAAGTAGAGGCATACTAGTGACACTATGTTTGTATATGTATTCACACATGTATTATGTTTCCGGTTAATACAATTCTAGCATGAATAATAAACATTTATCATGAAATAAGGAAATAAATAATAACTTTATTATTGCCTCTAGGGCATATTTCCTTCACCCACCATCCTTGCCTGGATGGTGGGCCACAGCGGGTAAGCGGCGGCTGCCTCTCATGACTCTTGACTCATCTAGCTCCTGAATGGCCTTGCTGACGAACTCCTGAGGGTTTGGCCCTCCTTGGCTTGCTCTTTCTTGAGGGAAACGTGCTTCGAAACACGCCTCCAAGTGGTGTCCAAGCGCCTCCCTCGTGACCTTGGCGAGGTCGGCGGCCCTCCAGGGGAGAGCCCCCGAGCCCTGCCTGAGGAGGGTGTCGGGCGCGCTTCCCTATGCGATGGAAGGAGGTTCCCCCTGGGCAGGCGCGGGCCCTATGGGGCCTGCCTCCTGAGGGGCCGGGCCGGATGATGTCTTCTTCTTCTTAGAGTGGCCTCGGGAAGCCTCCTGCTTCCGCGATCCGGGTCTTCCAGTGATGCGGCCTGAAAGGCTCGTTCCAGCGAGCACACCGCGTCTCTCTCTTCGCAGAGCACCGTGATGACTCTGCCACTTCCTGGCATCTTGAGGACGTTGTAGCCATGGTGGGTTATGGCCATGAACTTGGCCAGCGCAGGGTACCCGAGGATGGCGTTGTACGGCAGGCGAATGTGGGCGACATCGAAGTCGATGAGCTCGGTGCGGTAGTTGTCGCGTGCCCCAAAGGTGATCGGGAGGTGGACCTGCCCAATCGGGACCGTGGAGCCGTCGGTGACTCCGGAGAAAGGCTTGGTTGGCTGAAGCTGGTTGTAGGGCACTTGGAGATTGTTGAACGTTTTCACGGACAGGACGTTGAGCCCTGCCCCGCCATCGATGAGGGTCCTGGTGACTAGCACGTTGCTGATGATTGGGGAACAAAGCATCGGGAGGACTCCGGCTGTGGCCGCGCACTTGAGCTGATCCGCTGAGCTGAACGTGATGGTGCACGCCGACCACCTGAGAGGGCGCGTGGCCTCGAGCTTGGGAAGGACTGCATTTACTTCCCGGGCGAACTGCTTGAAGATGCGTTGAGAGGCTGGGGCTTGAGCTCCGCCTAGGATGCAGGCGATCGCACGTGGCTCCTGGAAGCCCCCAGCCCCCTCGTCCTGATGACGGTCCTCATTTCTCCTTGGCTGCGGCGGTAGTGGTGGGAGGCCTGTGTTTTCTTGCGGGCGATCCTCACGAGGCTGATCCCTCCAGCCTCCCTCGCGAGGCGGGTCCTGCCAGCGGTCCTCGCGAGGTTGGTCGCGCCACCCTTGGCGAGGGCCGCGGTCTTCCCAGTGTCCTGCGTTCCTTCCACCTTCTCGGCCGTAGCCCCGGTCGCTTCGGTCGGGACGTCGGCCGGTCCTTCCTTCTCGCACGGCCCGGAGCTCTTGGCATTCATTGGTGTTGTGGGTGTGGTGTTCGTGGTACACGCAGTATCGGCTGCCCTTGGAAGATTCGGGCTGATCACTGCCCCGCTTGGTGTCTGGTTCTGCCGCGAGCACGGCAGCCCCCTTGCTCTTCACATCCTTGGCCTTGGGTTTCTTCTCTTCTGGGTCTGCGGCAGGTAGCTCAAGGAGGGAGAGACGCCCTTCCTCAGCCCTGGCGCACTTGGTCGCCAAGTTGAACAGCTCCAAGGAAGTGCACAGGTCCTCATGCATCGCCAGCTCCTCCTTCATCTTAACATCGCGCACGCCGTCGGAGAAGGCTGAGATGATGGCCTCCTCGGTCACCTTGGGAATCTTGAGGCGCGCGTTGCTGAAGCGCTGGATGTACTTCTGCAAGGTTTCCCCTGGTTGCTGCTTGATGCGGCGCATGTCGCTCACGGCGGGTGGCCGGTCGCGAGTACCCTGGAAATTGGCGATGAAGCGGGTGCGCATCCCGTCCCAGGAGGAAATCGTGCCTGGAGCCAGGTTCAGGAGCCAGGTGCGGGCCCCGTCCTTGAGCGCCATGGGAAACCAGTTTGCCATGACCTTCTCGTCTCTGTTGGCAGCTTCGATGCCCAGCTCGTAGAGCTGGAGGAACTCTGCAGGGTCGGCCGTGCCGTCGTAGCAAGGAGGCAGGTCTGGCTTGAACTTGCTGGGCCACACGACGCTGCGCAGTTCGGTGGTGAAGGCACGGCAGCCCGCCGTGGCCACGGGAGGCCTTGGGTGACGAAGAGCCTGGTCCTGCGGGTCCCCATGCACTGCAGCTGGGAGCAACGCGGGGTCTTGATGTGCTGGGGCAGGAGCGTGGTCGCGACGAGCCGGAGCGGGGAGCGCTCGGGCAGCTTCTCGTGGGCGAGGGACTTCTTGGCAGCTTTGCTCTTGCCGTGCTGGCACCTGACGGAGCGGGTTCCGCCCAGGGGCCACGCGCCTTGGGGCCAGGGCGCCTTCTTGAGGGGGAGGCGGCTGAGGCGCCCCCGGAGCTTCGTCGCCCGCGCAAGGTGGGGCGCGGTGCAGCGAGAGGGACGGCGCGGGGGAGCCCCCTGCGGCGCGGATGAGCTCGGTGACTCGGTCGAGCCATTCTTCGTAGACGTCATCGACGGGACGGTAGCGCAGGAGCTCGTTTGCAGCAATTAGCGCAGCTCGAGCCTCCATGGCCGCGCGGGGCGCGCGGGACGAAGAACCAGCCGGAGTGAGCGAGGGTGTAGCAGTGCGGCCATCTCGCCTCATGGATGGATGCTGGGACGATGCTTGCTGCTCATTCCCCGCCGGGCCGGTGGCGGCGTTGACGGCAGGCGACGGGGAACGACGAGGGCGCCCGCTGACGGGAGCCGTCTGGGCGACGCGGGAAGCGTGGGCGGCTCGGTGCTTGGTGTGGGCCCGACGAGCGTCAGACATGGATGCGATGGTCGGAGAAGAACAGGGCGACGGAAGACGAATTCCGGCGCACCCCTACCTGGCGTGCCAAATGTCGGATTTAGGGTTCCGGCAGACCCTTGAGGTTCGAACATTGGGGTGCGCGCGGAGATTTCGCCCTCTACCTACCTGCTCCTCGCCGCCTCGCTAGGATATAAAACTACGATAAGAACAACATAAGAGACACGGAGTTTATACTGGTTCAGGCCACCATTGTGGTGTAATACCCTACTCCAGTGTGTGGTGTGGTGGATTGCCTCTTGTGCTGATGATGAGCAATACAAGGAAGAACAGCCTCGCGAGGGTTTGTTCTTGGCTGGTGCGATGAACTGCTAGTAGGAGTTCAGTCGCTCTCTCTACTGGTTTCCTGGTGAGGATCCAGATTCTAGATCAGGTCCAGATGCCTCTACCCTGGGGGTGGCTAGTCCTATTTATAGGCAAAGGCCCTGGGCCTCTTCCCAAATATTGAGCGGGAAGGGCGCCAACAATTGTCCATTTTGAAGGGGAACAACGGGTACACTTATCCTGACTAAAGTTGGTCCTCGCCTATCAAATGCTCTGGTGGTGACGCCTGCTTGGGCTCCACAATGACTTCCTTCCTGCCGTTGGGCTGGTCTTGGTCTTGTTGCACCGGAACGGATGCCTTTGCTTGATGCTCTCGCCTGCGCTTGCTCCCTTTGCACCAAAGAGGAAAGGAGGACACTGCGCGGCTCGCGCCTGACTGGCGCCCTTGGTCGTCATGGCTTGTGTCATGGGCACCTCGTGAGGTACCCTGCCTTGATCTCTCCGCCTCCTCGTGAGCCAGCCTGATGAGTCCGTGCCTGAGGAAGCTCCTTGTCGTCCGCCCCGCGAGGCTTGGCCCCCTCGCGAGGGTCTTGAGCTTGTGTTGATGAAGATGGGCCGTGCTGGGCCTCCTTTTGAGCCACGCCGCAGGCCGTAGGCAGGCAAGTCTGGGGACCCCCGTTCCCAAAACGCCGACAAGATAGACATCACATATGTGAAATTATGTCATGCTATTCGTTTTAGTTAAACAATATACATGTCTACTATTTCATGCCCTCTTTTTTCCACACTATCTATTGCATCTGTCTCTCATACAATGTCTGTACATTCAACTATGTTTCCTGTTTATCAGCCATTTGAATTGGAGCGGGTGATGCCAGTATCTAGCGGAATAAAAACACGGTCTTCAAATAAAACAGTGCTACCTCTTGGTGGAGATAGCACCCCGGTTGTACATGCACAAGAACCAGCCCTACCACACATAACCCAAACTCTCGCAGATTGTACCCCTACTGCGATGGACAGAGAACCAGCTTCACCCAATCTAACCCCAACCCCAGCCGATAGTAACCCAGTTCCTATTGACACAGCACCATCTCCACCACAGAGCTCCCAAACAAGAGCAGTTAGTAAGGCAGCTCCAGTGCCCAAAGGGCCAGTACTATCACGGCGAACCCCGACTCCACCAGTTAGTACGCCTATTCCTGTGGAGGAAGCACAACCAGCTAGTCGTAGTTTAGTATCTATCGCATTTGATGTTGTTAAATCGTATGTGCGTATCTTCCCATCTTGGAAATATTATACTGAAGATGAAGGAAAATGCCAGTTGCAGGTGTTTGTCCAGGAGTTATGCGTAAGTAATGTTATTCATGGCAATTACTTTGCTTCGTCCCATACATCCTACCTCCATGATGGTTATAATACAGCAAATTTTCCCATTTTTCTCTATAGAGAAGGACCGATTTGGAAACTCAGGATGAGGTAACCTGTGCCAATACCTCTGCTATCTTCAAGAATGCTTGGTGGCAGTATCAGAATTACCTGAAGAAAACGTATTTCACCGGCAAAGAAACTCATCAAATTCCCTTATGTTCTCCTGAGACACATTTACTGGACGATGACTGGGAATGCCTTGTTCTGTACTGGTCCCGAACCAAGAATGTGGTAAGGTCTATGAGCTCATTTTCTATTTTTAAGTATTATATTCTTGCGTCTTACTTTACTCTGTTCATGTAGAACAAGTGCCTAAACCTGAAGAACAACTGTTCTAATTTAAGATTCCATTGCTATCATAGTTCAAAAAAGCGCTAGGCGTTAATTGTACATTTTGCCACCGCCTTGCGCTTTACTGACCAAAGCGCATGCTTATGCGCAGTTATGCACAGATTAAGCGTAGTTATGCGCAATGCGTTTTGCCAACGCCTAGAGCCTAGGCGCGCTTAAGCTCTCGCTTAGGCGCACCTTTTTTAACTATGATTGCTTTGCTCTTGTATCACTGTATTTACTGATACAAACTTATTTTTAAATTGAAGGATCCAATCGAAACTCCAATGGCATAGTAGGTATGCTCGCGCATGTTTCTTTAACAGGTTTGCGCTTATCAGTAGCTCTTTTGATTTCAATTTCAATTGTGTATACAGTTGACTTTCATATCATGCACATTACTAGCATCACAACAGAGCCAATAGTGTTGTTGTACATGTAGACCCATGGTACCCATCTGAAATCTTGTTGTGCCGTGTAGTTTCCCACGCTTTGTATTCTTTCACTGCTGCTTTGTCTTGAACTAATATGATTTGAACCGTGTCTCTATTTTGATTTGGCAAGACAATGCAGTGACCATAGGACATAGATATATGTTTGTTTGATGCTTTTATTATGTACTAGTTCTTGGCAATAGAAGACTTGGTAGTTTAATCCTGTCCACCTTACTAATGAACTGGTTCACCGAAATGAGTTTCATATACTAGTACATGCTAAACTTGTTATGTGTCTGCTTGTTTCTTCTTTTAGAATGCTGACAGAATATTGGGGAAGAGTGCCTTATTAAGAAATGGTAAAGGAAGTAATGCAGATAAGGTTCAGGATAGTGACACATCCTTGTTGGTCTCCAACAAAGCTGATAAAACAGCTAAGGAAGACTATTTCGAAGACAGCGAGACAACCCCAAAGTCCTGTCTTGGTTTAGTGTTCGAGTTACTGGCCACTACCGCTTGCGCAAGCTATTCAAACTCACTGTCTGAATCAATTTGGTTTCTTGAGTCTCAACTACAAGCCGAAAGACATCGATCAGTTGTGCTGCGACAAGAAGCGGAAGGACTGCGGAAGTCCCTGGAGCATTTAGATGTATACTTTCTGGTGCAACAGCAAACGTTGGAGGATTTTAGCGCCAAACAGGACAAAGCTAATCAGCTTGCTAAGCTTATTGCCAGCATGGTGGATACCCAGGATAACGTTTCTTGAGCTCTTCTAAAGTTGTTTCATTTATGCTCTTGTTTTGCTGCCGCGTTTATTTGCACTTGTGGCCAATTTTGACGGCCAATGTATGTAATATGCTGCTTTGTTCCCTATATTTGCACTGGTGGCAAACTTTGATGCCTAGTGGATGTAATATGTGTAATAGCGGTAATAGGCTAGCGTTAATTGCTTGCTTATTTATTTCCTTATTGTCTTGTTTAGTTGTTTGCTTGTAGTCACTGCAGTTCTTTTTCTGTGTTTTTCTAGTGACCACAATAGCCTATTTTTGGTAACTAAGCCAAAATAATCATGGCAACACATGGACTGTTGTAACCATGGGCATCCTGCAGGCCGTATGATCCATGGGCCTTCTTCCGGCCGTAGGATCTATTGGCCTTCTATATGGGCCGTAGGATCCATTGGCCTTCTATACGGGCCTTAGGGTCCATGGGCCTTCTATGGGCCGTAGGGTCCATGGGCCTTCTACGGGCCGTATGACCCATGGGCCTTCTATGGGCCGTAGATCCATGGGCCTCATAAGGGCCGTAGATCCATGGGCCTTATACGGGGCGTATCATCATTTCACCAATCATGGGCCGTACAATTCGTGGACCACAACAGGCCGTTAATAGACCATATTTGATAACTCTATGAAAACAACCCAACGGTTTTTTTACATGAAAACGGCCCAACGTATTAACGGTCCGCAAACGGGCCGACTGTAACGACGGGCTGAATTTAGCCCACAAGCAGAAAATGACAGTAACGGGCCGTATGTAACCGAATGCTGCAAATGAGCCCAAGAATCAATGGGCCCTGAGAAGGCCGAAAGATACCTTGGGCTGGAAACGGCCCAATATAATAATGGGCCGTTAATGGGTATAAAGTGATACACTGTTCATTACGGGCCAGTTTCACCACGGGTCGTTAATGGGCCAAGAGTTAAAAAGGGCCTCATATGGGCTGAAAGAAGTAATGGGCCACACATGGCCGGAAGTTAAAACGGGCTGGAATCATATTGGACAGCCCAGATGACGCTACTGGGCCTAATTCGGATAGGGCGTACCGGGCCCTAGGTTAGCGGGCTATAAATGGGCTATATGCGAACATGCCGTTAACAGGCTTTCCGTGGGCCGGCCCGCCACCTTTTGACCAAGTCAAAC
Source organism: Triticum timopheevii (assembly GCA_963921465.1). NCBI lineage: Eukaryota > Viridiplantae > Streptophyta > Magnoliopsida > Poales > Poaceae > Triticum > Triticum timopheevii. The sequence continues at coordinate 176,914,078 of OY997266.1, forward strand.
GGGCCGGCCTTTTCACAGGAATGGGCCTCTGTTGGGCCATGCCACGTGTCACCGTATCATAGGCGCCTTCGGTCCAATGAGCGGATGACATCTGTCCCAACGGTGAGCCGACACGTGTTTCCTCCAGCCAATGATGATTTTACACGTGGAAAATCCACATTGGTCGGGGCTGTTAACGGGTTACCGGATCCAAAACCCGACCCGATAGCTTAATGGCGTTTCGTTACGGTGGATGCCACGTGTCGGTCACCCTTGATGAAAGCACTTCTGTGACGCGCGATTTATCGTCATGGAAGTGGACACTTCCGTGATGATAATTTTGGTAATGTCATGGAATACTTCTACGACAGCACAGGTATGACTATCTTGGTTCTGACATAAAATCGTCATGGATGTACATGCATGACAAAAAACGCGACCTACTATGACAAACACGTATCATCACAGAAGTGTATTTTTTTGTAGTGGTGGGAGGCATAGGATGAAGATGGTATCTCTCAAACAATCCTGCAACCAAATAACAAAGAGTCTCTTATGTCCCCAACACACCCAATACAATGGTAAATTGTATAGGTGCACTAGTTCGGCGAAGAGATGGTGATACAAGTGTAGTATGGATAGTAGATATAGGTTTTTGTAATCTAAAAATATAAAAATAGCAACATAACTAGTAACAAAAGTGAGCAAAAACAGTATTGTAATGCTTGAAAATAAGGCCTAGGGTTCATACCTCCAGTAGTGCGAAGTCTCTCGACAATGATAACATAATTAAATCATATGGCAATCCCTCATCATGCAACAAAGAATCACTCCAAATTTTCTATCGGAGAACGTAGGACGAAAACGTGCATCAACCCCTATGCATAGATTACCCCAATGTCACCTCAGGAATCCGCGAGTTGAGTGCCAAAACATACATCAAGTGAATGAACAAAACATCCCATTGTCACCACAGATATCCCATCGCAAGACATACATAAAGTATTATCAAATCCAATACTCAATCCAACATAACGAAACCTCAAAGAGCAAGACTCAATTCATCACAACAAGAGATAGAGAGGGAAGAACACCATAAGATCCAAATATATTAACAAAATTCACGGTACATCAAGATCGTGCCAAATCAAGAACACGAGAGAGAGAGAGAGAGAGAGAGAGATCAAACACATAGCTACTGGTACATACTCTCAGCCCCGAGGGTGAACTACTCCCTCCTCATCATGGTGGCCGCCGGGATGATGAAGATGGCCTCCAGTGATGGTTTCCCCCTCCGGCAGGGTGCCGGAATGGGCTCCCAATTGGTTTTAGTGGCTACAGAGGCTTCCGACGACGGAACTTCCGATCTAGGGTTCTTTTCAGAGGTTTCTGTATATATATATATATATATATATATATATATATATATATATATATATATATATATAAGAGTATTTGGCGTTGAAAACAAGTCAGGGGGACACCCGAGGTACCACAAGCCCTAGGGGCGTGCCCTGGGGGTGGGCGCGCCCCCTAGTTTGTGGCCTCCTTGGTCACCTCCTGGAACAGCTCTGGTGCTCCGTGGGTCTCTTCTGGTCCATAATTGATCACCGTAAATTTTCAGCTCGTTTGGACTTCGTTTGATATTCCTTTTCTGTAAAACTCAAAAACAAGGAAAAACATAAACTGGCACCGGGCTCTAGGTTAATAAGTTAGTCCCAAATAATAATATAAAATAGCATATTAATGCATCCAAAACAGATAATATAATAGCATGGAACAATCAAAAATTATAGATACGTTGGAGACGTATCAGTCAACTCCTTCACGTCAATCTTCTCGTCTACATGTCTTCAATAGATGTAGCTCAGTATTCTTTGCAACGCAGATATTCTTCGGTGAAGTTCCTCGAGCTTGGCACCGAAGACAGCATTCTCTTTGGTTCTGCATGGACTATTTCTCTCTGTGTGCACCAGTAAACAAATCAGTCCATGCCTGTTTCTATCAACAATCACCAAAACACAAGAGGGCAAATATTGCACCAACAAGAGGTATGAATGAAACATGCTCCACGACTCTAAGCCAACTCATGTCAACCTATCCTAAATGCTTGGAGACTCCAAATGACACCACTCAAAGTGTTTGAATAAAAGATAGGGTTTTTGGTAGTTCACAACTCCTAACTTGGAGGCTCCAACAACTCTCTTGGGAGGGTTCAACTATATTGGAATTTGAGTTTGGCTACCGACCATTCTTGAAATGTCCTGGCAGATATGACCAGGAGTTTCTGAGCTGACCTTTTGATACAAACTTCACTAGCGTTGAGGTTCTAGACAAAAATCACTAAGAGAAACCAAATGAGAGCAGGAAGGTTATGTAACATGCTAGAAGATTCGAACCTGTCAATCGAAGTGTCCAAACCGCAATTAGTCTACCTGATGCACTCTCTCTACAAGACTTGGAGGGTCCAGAGATAAGCTTCTCGGCGGCCAGGCCTCCTCAAGGTGTTGAGAACTGAGACCGACAGGCTTAAAAGCGGAAGGTCAAGGGTCCTAACCCTCATATCCGAAATGCTAGGTCGAGACCCTTGACCCTTCACCACATGAGCTAGGTATCGTGGGCTACCACACCGCGTGGGTCATCACTAGTGGGGACGACTACATGACCGCGAGGCACCCCTGCACCCTAGTAGAATCCCCGTGTGCCTGACTCAACAACCTCCCGACGGGATGCACCTAGAACTAGAAGGACCATGAGAAACTGGTCGTCAATCCTCAATCTCCCGAAACTATTTTTATAGATTTTTTGGGAGTTTTCCTGAAAATACAAAAACACCAGAATAGAAACTAGAACTCGCACTAGACAAATATGTTAGTCCAACAAAATTTAATAAAAAATATTCCAAAGTGTTTATAGTTGATATCAACATAGCATGAATCATACAAATCCATACGTTTGAGACATATCAATCCTCGGAACAAATCTGGTTTTCTGGCGGTGCTCTCTCTCTCTCTCTCTCTCTCCCCCTCCCCCTCCCCCCCCCCCTCCCCCTCCCCCTCTCCCTCCCTCCCTCCCTCCCTCCCTCTCTCTCTCTCTCCCTCTTCCTCTCTCTCTCCCTCTCACTCTCTCTCTCTCTCTCTCTCTCTCTCTCTCTCTGCATAATTTTGCACTGCCGCAAGGCTGCTCCACCCTCCTTGTCCTCGGTTGTTCTTCCTTCTGGATGGTGAAGTGTTGTTGAACGTTTGATACGATACGCGCGGATATCACAGAGTCATAGTGCTTCCGGTGTATGATCGATTCTTGCGGATGGGAGGTAATACCTAGCTACGGGAATCTGCACATCATCACCAATGTTTTCTTCTCTGTTATGTTCGTTGGTGAGATTGATCTACCCCTTGCATCTTCATAGTAATCCTAGGCTTGTATGTAAGTGTGATTTTTTATTACTTTGTACTATGTTACCCAACAAAGCCCTGCTCAAGGAAAGGGCCAAACACCACCGTCTCCCCCCTTCTTGCACTTTTCATCATCGATTGAGCCATAGCTCTACGATCTCTACCAGCTTTCGTATTTTCAAGGCCGCCATCCTTGAAGGGCACCAAGTCGCCAGATCTTATTCCTCCCCTTGCGGCCAACCCTCCATACTTGGAATCCCCAGTGCTCTCTTTGTCGTGTCAGGCGGGGAACTTCTACTCATCCAAGAAAGTGGCCTTTACAAATCCAGCCCCTAAGATGACAGGCCTAAAGGCGGTGGGTCCACGAAGGCCAGTTCCACTAATGAATCATAAGGGGAATACAATAGAAGTGTCCTAGTGGTGCATACCACACTTGAAATTGAGAGACAACAAGCGAGAAGGAAGCACGACAAAGAAGACAAGAGGTGATGAAAGCTAGATGACTTCTCTGCGGCCCTGCTCCCCCCCCCCAAGCACATATTCAAAATCAGGAGAGAGGCCCAAACTCCTCTCCCTTCGGGTCCTTCGTGTCAATGCCAGCGCGGTCCTACAAATTGACAAGTTCTAAGAGACTCCAGGCAAGCAAGTCACACAACAATCGGAGGCTACTAACGAGGATGTGTTTCACAGAGTTGTTGGAGCATGGACTGAGGGAGTCCTGGACTAGGGGGTGTCCGGATGGCCGGACTATCATCATCGGCTGGACTCCAAGACTATGAAGATACAAGATTGAAGACTTCGTCCCGTGTCCGGATGGGACTTTCCTTGGCGTGGAAGGCAAGCTTGGCGATACGGATATGTAGATCTCCTACCATTGTAATAGACTCTATGTAACCCTAGCCCTCTCCGGTGTCTATATAAACCGGAGGGTTTTGGTCCGTAGGACACAACCAGTACAACAATCATACCATAGGCTAGCTTCTAGGGTTTAGCCTCCTTGATCTCGTGGTAGATCCACTCTTGTACTACCCATATCATCAATATCAATCAAGCAGGAGTAGGGTTTTACCTCCATCGAGAGGGCCCGAACCTGGGTAAAAACATCGTGTCCCTTATCTCCTGTTACCATCCGCCTAGACGCACAGTTCGGGACCCCCTACCCGAGATCCGCCGGTTTTGACACCAACATTGGTGCTTTCATTGAGAGTTCCTCTGTGTCGTCACCGATAGGCTTGATGGCTTCTTCAATCAACAACAATGCCGTCCAGGGTGAGACTTTTCTCCCCAGATAGATCTTCGTGTTCGGCGGCTTTGCACTGCGGGCCAATTCACTTGGCCATCTGGAGCAGATCGAAAGCTACGCCCCTGGCCATCAGGTCAGGTTTGGAAGCCTAAACTTCACGGCTGCCATCCGCGGAGAATTGATCTTCGATGGATTCGAGCCACAGCCGAGCGTGCCGCACTGTAATGAAGGGCATGACTTAGCTCTGTCGCCGGACAGTAACCTGGAGGCCACACACGAGTCCGCTCTGACCCATAGTTCGGAGCCGACCGCGCAGATCAAGGACAGGTGGCTGGACACCGCCTCGGGGGCTGCAACTTCTACGGCGATGGAGCCGAATACCGACCTTGTCCTTTGCAAAGCTCGTGACTCCGAGGTGCCGGACTCCTTGCCGGACTCCGAACATCCTGCGCCCCAGCCAACCGAATCCGATTGGGCGCCGATCATGGAGTTCACCGCTACGGACATCTTTCAGCACTCGCCCTTTGGCGACATCCTGAACTCGATAAAGTATCTCTCGTTATCAGGAGAACCCTGGCCGGACTGCGGTCAGGATGGTTGGGATGCGGACGACGAAGAAATTCAAAACCCACCCACCACCCACTTTGTAGCCACTATCGACGATCTAACCGACATGCTAGACTACGACTCCGAAGACATCGGCGGTATGGACGACGATGCTGGAGACGACCAAGAACCAGCGCCTACCGAGCACTGGAAGCCCACCTCAACTCATGATGTATATATGGTGGACACCCCAAAAGGGAGCGATAACCAGGAACAACGGGACATGGCGAAGGATAATTCCCCCGAAAAACAACCAAAACGGCGACGCAAGCGCCGCACCAAGTCCCGCCTCGATAACAACAGCACCCATAATGACCCAGCCATAGAGCAGGGCAAACCAGTGGGCGACGAATATGCAACCAAGAAACCATCCGAACAGGATGAATCGGATAATCAACTCATCCTCGGCGGAAACAACAGTCCAGATGGTCTCACGCTGGACACACCACCGGAGCATAAGAACCTTCGAAAAAGGCTTATCGCCACTGCAAGAAGTTTGAAGAAGGAGAAACGGAAGCTCAAAACAGCGGAAGACATACTCAGAATGATATGGAGCAAAGTACTCAAGACCACGGACAAATATGGCAATAGCCACCAAACAAAGAGCTACCCGAAGCGCAAGCTGCTGCCAGAATTCGATGAGGAGGCCGTAGAGCCCCCACAATCAAAAAGCAAAGAGGCCGCTTGGCCGGATAGGCGACCAGACGACAGGCCAAGAGCGGCAAGCGGCGCCGCACATAAACCGGCACATGGCACGCATAAAGATCCTCGCAAAACGGATGGCCCGGTCAGGTCCATTTATTTGCCAAAGAAGAGGGCCCCAGGAAGGAACACAACACGCCGAGCGTTCGAAGATAACGGCACACCTAAATACAGGGGCGCCGCACACCCACTATGTTTCACCGATGAGGTGCTGGATCATGAATTCCTAGCGGGGTTCAAGCCCGTAAACATAGAGGCATACGACGGAACAACAGACCCCGGAGTCTGGATTGAGGATTACATCCTGCACATACACATGGCTAGAGGAGATGATCTCCACGCCATAAAATATCTACCCCTCAAGCTCAAAGGGCCAGCTCGGCATTGGCTTAAAAGCCTCCCAGAAAATACCATTGGAAGTTGGGAAGAGCTCGAGGACGCGTTTAGAGCAAATTTTCAGGGGACTTATGTCCGCCCTCCGGATGCAGATGATTTAAGTCACATAACTCAACAGTCCGGAGAGTCAGCGCGCAAATTCTGGAACAGGTTCCTTACCAAAAAGAACCAAATAGTCGATTGTCCGGACGCCGAAGCCTTAGCAGCTTTTAAACATAATGTCCGAGACGAATGGCTCGCCAGACACCTCGGCCAAGAAAAGCCGAGAACAATGGCCGCGCTAACAAGCCTCATGACCCGCTTTTGCGCGGGGAAAGACAGATGGCTAGCAAGATGCAGCACCAGCGACCCGAGTACATCCGAGATAAGAGATGGAAACAGAAAATCACGACGCAGAAAGGACCAGCGCCGAAATAAAGAAAAAAGCCCAAAGAACACAGCGGTCAACGCCGGATTCAAAAGCTCGCGGCCGAACAATAAAACACTGCCTCTTAAGGACAACAGTGACGAGCTATCCAATCTCAACAAAATTTTGGATCGGATATGTCAAATTCACAGTACTTCCGGGAAGCCTGCAAACCACACCCACCGAGATTGTTGGGTTTTCAAACAGTCCGGCCGACTCAACGCCGAACGCAAGGGGCTCGACGCGCCAAGCGAGGATGACGACGAACCCCACCTTCAGAGCGCCGGAAAACAAAAGACTTTCCCACAAGGAGTCAAAACAGTAAACTCACTTCATGTGATAATACGGAAAAACAGTGCGGCACCCGCCAAAGTAGGTGTCGCACGGTCCACCCCAGCGGAACCTCGAGATTGGATGTCAAAACCAATTACTTTCGACCACTGGGACTATTCCAGAAGTATTCGAAACGCAGGATGGACTTTGATATTGGATCCTATAATCGACGGACTACAATTTACACAAGTCCTAATGGATGGCGGCAGCGATTTAAACCTGCTATATCCGGACACAATCCGCAAGTTGGGGGTAGACCTTACTAAAATTCGACATAGCCGCACTTCCTTTAAAGGAGTGACGCCAGGCCCTTACGTCAAGTGCACGGGCTCCTTACTACTAGAAGTTGTGTTCGGGTCACCTGACAACTTCCGACGCAAAAAGCTAATCTTTCATGTCGCCCCATTCAAAAGTAGCCATCAAGAACTATTGGGACGTGAAGCTTTTGTCCGCTTTAACGCAATACCACACTACGCGTCTCTTACACTTAAAATGCCCGGTCCACGCGGCATCATCTCATTAAAAGGTCGTTCAAGACCCCGGACACGGCTAGACGAGTCCGGCATAAATAAGCTAGGGGCTCCCTAGCCGCACACCCCTTTACAAGGGGCTGTGCGTATAAGCAATAAGGAGCCAATAAAAGCTCAACTTTATTCATTTATTCATGCTTTGTTTTAAATACATTTTTGACACGAGTACTTTTCAAACTAAGTTCCTCTCTTTTACAGATGAACAGCGTGTTACACCCGTCCAGGATACAGCACAACGGAGACACGGGCGCAGACGTGCAGTAGGGACCCGTTGCAAGGATTCTTTTCAGATTAAGACCCTGCGTAAACCTATTTTACTGTCTCTTGTTGCTATACATCCCCTGGTTTCTCATCATAACCAGAGAGGAGGCTGACGTTTTGGCATCGGCCGCGTCAGAGGACCTTGCGTGTACCTGGACAATAGGGGCTTAGGGCATTGATCTGCCCGTCATCATAAAGACCGAACACCTCAGGGAGTGTTCGGCGTCTCGAGTTAGGCCTTATATACAGCTCCGAATCATGTCTTTGGTCAAATGTTGGGTTTGCCCGGCTCCTGTCTTTTGCTGCCTTACGTTCCGTATCATCGGCTAACGCGGCACCAGGAGAACTACTACGATTGTGCCCCGGTTCGGCCGGGTGAGCACCACAGTAGAGAAAGCCGAAAACTGACTGTCATGATGTAGCGAGAGACTGGTCAACCACTCGATCGACCTCTGGAATGTTTAGAATTCCTCCGCTTGGACGAAGGACCGCTTCCCGGTCAGGCACACACGCGCCCCAAATACGGAGAGCGCGGTGCCCCTAGGGGCTATATCGTAGCCCCACCTTCGAACTCCTATGGCGAAGTGAAAGTGATAAAGCATTATAGTCCGGTTGCCTCGTTTGCTACGCTACCACCTCCTTAACAGGACCAAGACATTGGGTTAAGTGTGAAAATGCGCTATTTCGCAGACACCCCCGCACTATGTGCGTGGGGGCTGAAGCCGAAGACTGCCATCTTTCAGGTTGTACACAAGTATACATTAACGGCCGCACAGGAGATATTTCAATACTTGAACGCACAAGTACAAAAAGCGCTTATATTACAAACATCATTTTATAAACCATAAAGTTCATTTGAACATGACATTTTTTTGAGCACTGCGACTCTATTACACGAGCACCACGCAGAACTTCCCCAAAATAGTGCTCGGCGGGTAACCGGCTCTCGTCCGAACCCTGGGTCGCAACAGCGGTGGCATCCATCTCCGTCCAGTATGTCTTCACACGGGCAAGGGCCATCCGGGCACCCTCTATGCAGGCCGACCGCTTCATCGCCTTGATATGCGGCACCACCCCAAGGAATTGCTGCAATAAGCCAAAATAACTATTCGGCTTGGGCCTATCCGGCCAGACATGAGCCACGATATCCGTCATGGCAAGTCCGGACAGCCTATTCAGCTCAGCCCACTCGGCCAACCGATCGGTCAGCGGAAGTGAACGCTCCGGACTATGGAATTGAGACCAAAAAAGCTCTTCCGTCTTGTGATCCTTTTGACTTCGGAAGTGCACAACAGCATCTGCCGCACTCGCCGCTAAGTCCATATAAGGATCCTCCAGACCCCACAGCTAGCCAAGCTGAGCGTACTTCGGATCTGTAAACCTACTGCGCAGCAGAAAGGGCTTACCAGCCACAATATCTCCGGCCTGGCGCAGCTCCTCCTTTATAGCCCTCATTGCAGAACGGGCATCCTTGGCTTCGGCGGTGGCCTTCCTCGGGCCTTCTTGCTCCGCTAGGCATTCTTCTTCAAGAACCTCATTGCGGTCGGTAGCATCTTTCAACTTCACGGCCATTTCGGCCATCTCCTCCCTGCTTCGGCAGTGAGCAGCCCTTTCGGCTTCTAGCTCTTCGGCCGCCCTTGAGGCAGCCGCATCACTCCTTCTGGCCTGCTCCTTGGCTTAAGCAAGTTCTGCCCGAAGACTCTCCACAGCAGCGGCACCATCTGCATTAAGCACACATGTTGTAAGGAGTGGGCTCCGGCTCCCTTACTAGGTGACCACGGAGAAAAAACCTACCTTGTGACTCGTTAAGTCACTTATTGACAAGCGCGATGTCCGCATCCGCAACGTCGAGTTGCCGCTTTAGTTCGGCAACCCCATCAGTCCGGCTGGCCACCAGACTATCCGCCACCTACATAGGAAAGGCGAAAATCAATACCTGCGATTTTGATCCTCGGCACGCTGTCGCTCTCGACAACCTACCGAGTCCCATGGGCTACTATCTATACAGGGCGCACTTTATGTGCAAAACTGTCAAAAGGTATGTCATTTTACGTACCTCAAACCCCGCCAGCAAACTCCTGACGGCATTATGCAACCCGCCTTCGGTGGACGAAATTCTTCCAATCACCATACTCATCAACGTACGGTGACCTTCTGAGATAGATGCCCTCTCAAGCAGATCCTTCAGCTCCCCTGGCCGCACACCAGCCGGTGCCGAACTCTCCGGCCGCGCCAGAATCGGGGACACCCTCCGCGACGACACCTCAGGTTCGTCCGCCCCGCCTGATGGTGCGACGGATGGAGGCATCTCGCTCTCCACCATCTCCGGACGAAGGTCCCCCGAAGACGAGCTCATCTGAGAAGGACGGAGATCTGAACTACAAGGTAAAAACTTCGGTTATCCTCAGAAGCAAACGTAGGGATGTCTCTTATTATAGAATCCCCCTTTTCTACTTACGGCTCGCTGGAGGGCTGATTCCTTAGGGGAAATAGTGCGGCCGGGACCTCCCCGGACGCAGGACCCTCTGGTGAAGATCTCTTCCCCCACTTCAAGGCCTTGGCCTCCGGGTTTCCGGAGGCGGTCCTCTTCTTCCCTTGGAAGGAGGGATTCTCGATTCCCCCTTTCTCCAAAGCCTCCGTGGTAGAGGCGGCGGTGTCCCTGTTCTCCCCTTCGCCTTCCTCTGAAGGCGCAACCTTCAGCATCCTGACCAGCACGGGATCTGGCACGGTCTCCGGGAGGGGGGCTGAACACCGTATCAGTTTTGCTTGCGCTATCCACTCCTATTCAAGAGACGATGGGTTACAAGGCAAATTCAAGAAGGCGTAAACAAATGGTGTGTTCAGATGCAGGGACACTTACCTGAGTATCCGGGCGATTGCAGCTTAGGCCGGAATCCTCGGTCAATTCCGGACACATCTCTTGTGATCCGAAGAACAATTTATACATCTCCACGGGTGTCGTACCCATGAAGTGTTGGAGAGCTCACGGCCCCTCGGGATTGAACTCCCACAGACGGAGGGGGCGACGCTTGCAGTGCAGGAGGCGCCGAATCAGCATAACCTACATCACTACGACCAGATTGATCTCCCTCTCCTGGAGGTCTCGAATCCGGCCCTGCAATAGGGGTACGTCCTTTGACGGCCCCCAGTTGAGCCCTTGGCTGACCCACGACATCAGCCGCTGTGGAGGGCCCGAGTGGAAGATGGGCGGCGGCTTCTGCCTGCTGCCCCTGGGAGCGGTTATGTAGAACCACTCCTGTTGCCACAAGCCGAGCTCCTCCTGGAAAGAGCCCTCGGGCCATGGAGCATCGGCCCTTCTGCTTAAAACCGCCCCGCCGCACTCTGCTTGACGCCCCTCGATCATCTTCGGCTCCACGTCGAAGGTCTTAAGCCACAAGCCGAAGTGAGGGGTAATGCGGAGGAAGGCTTCGCAGACGACAATGAATGATGAGATATGGAGGATGGACTCCGAAGCCAGGTCATGGAATTCCAACCCATAGTAAAACATGAGCTCTCTCACAAAAGGATCCATCGGGAAGCCTAAACCCCGACGGAGGTGGGACACAAACACGACGTTTTCGCCGGGCTCGGGGGTGGGAATGACCTGCCCTTTGGTGGGAAACCTATGCAAAATCTCGTAAGTCAGGTACTTGGCTTCTCGCAGCTTTAGCACGTCCTCTTCCGTGATGGAGGAGGGCATCCACCGGCCCTGTAGGTCGGAGCCGGACATTGTTGAAGGTCCGAAGCGCTCGAATCTGGGGCTCTGGGTGTTGGAACTCGGGGCAAGGAGTAGATTCGATTGAGGATTGAAGAAAAGAAATGAGCCTTGGTCCCATTATAAAGAGGGAGAATACCAAGAGCCGTCCCCGTGACCATTCGGGACTCGCCTCCGATAGAGGGGGCGTGGTAACGGGCACGGTTGGGTTACCCACGTCCGTATTGATGGGAATCCCGGAATAAGGGGAACACGATCTCTGCTTCGACAAGACGTGCCAAGGAAACCGCTTCGCTAAACACGCTGAGGTGGTGTAATAAAAAAAACGAAGCCTTGGTGGTGGCGTGATGTCATGCCACAAAATACGTCAGCAGATTGAACTTGTGTACATATTATTCTCTCTACGGTGGAATGTGGAATTTATTTTGCAGAGCCGGACACTGTCCTGGTGTTCACAATCTTCTATGAATTATTCGGAGGAGGAACCCGCCTTGCAATGCCGAACAATATGCGCGCCGGACTCATCGTCATTGAAGCCTGGTTCAGGGGCTACTGAGGGAGTCCTGGACTAGGGGGTGTCCGGATGGCCGGACTATCATCATCGGCCGGACTCCAAGACTATGAAGATACAAGATTGAAGACTTCGTCCCGTGTCCGGATGGGACTTTCCTTGGCGTGGAAGGCAAGCTTGGCGATACGGATATGTAGATCTCCTACCATTGTAACCGACTCTGTGTAACCCTAGCCCTCTCCGGTGTCTATATAAACCGGAGGGTTTTAGTCCGTAGGACACAACCATTACAACAATCATACCATAGGCTAGCTTCTAGGGTTTAGCCTCCTTGATCTCGTGGTAGATCCACTCTTGTACTACCCATATCATCAATATCAATCAAGCAGGAGTAGGGTTTTACCTCCATCGAGAGGGCCCGAACCTGGGTAAAAACATCGTGTCCCTTGTCTCCTGTTACCATCCGCCTAGACGCACAGTTCGGGACCCCCTACCCGAGATCCGCCGATTTTGACACCGACATGGACCAAGAGGGCCCCCGATCAGAGGTCGAGATATCTTCTCAAGTCCAGCAAACATCCCAAGTAACGTGCCACATTGAAGGACCTGAGAGGCTACGGACGACCGCCTATGGCATGATCTAGTGTGAACCAACAGCGTGAACCCAACAACGATGTGACCTGAGTCATGTAACCCTAACTTGTCCATGTATATAAGACGAGAGAGGCATCGAACACATTCTAGAGAATCCTAGAGCTAGGTTTACCCACCTACCTCCATCTTCTTCCTATCTATCGCTAGGCCGAGAGCTTGTAATCCAAGAAACATATCGCCCCACAAATGTTCACTGTCATCGATGAGAAACCGAGCAACACAAACACCAAAGGTAGGAGTAGGAATTACCTCCTCCCGGAGGGCCTGGACCTGGGTAAATTCCTTGTTTCGTGCCTCACCATATCGATCTGCTGCTTGCACGCCCCTTCGTACAAATACCTTGTCACTGGATGATTGATAACCCACAATTATAGGGGATCGTTTGTAGCCTTTTTTTGATAAATAAGAGTGTCGAACCCAATGAGGAGCTGAAGGTAGAACAAATATTCCCTCAAGTTCTATCGACCACTGATACAACTCTAAGCACGCGTATCATTTGCTTTACCTAGAACAAGAATAAAACTAGAAGTAATTTGTAGGTATGAAGGGATAAGTTTGCAAGATAATAAAGAACGTAAAAATAAAAAGTAGGCGTTGTTCTAATTAAAGTACAATTAAATTAGTATAGCGACTATGGATTAGTAGTGGTAGGATTTGCGGAATTATCCCTTAGCAATTGACTACGTTACTAGACCGATAGCAAGTTTTTATGTGGATATATATTGGTCCCCCTTCAATCCCGTATGCATCAATTTCTATGGTAGGAAGAAGCTTCTGTAACCCTTCCCTCCAATGCATAGTCCTACCAACATACAACTAACCCTATGGTGTGATCCACACGCACGCTCATATGATGGGCACCAAAGGACAACAACATAACCACAAGCAAATTAAACCAATCATAGCAATTCACCAATTACCGGTAGGACAACAAAAATCTACCGAGACGTCATAGGATGGCAACACATCATTGGATAATAATATGAAGCATAAAGCACCATGTTCAAGTAGAGGGGACAGCGGGTTGCGGTAGAGTGGACCGCTGAATATAGATGGGGGAAGGTGATGGAGTTGTTTGTGAAGATGACGAGTTGTTGGAGTAGATCGCTGTCACACGATGATTGCCCCGACGGTGTTCCGGTGCCACCGGGAGAGAGGGGGAGAGAGCCCCCCTCCTTCTTCTTCTTCCTTGGCCTCCCCCCTAGATGGGAGGAGAGTTACCCCTCTGGTCCATGGCCTCCATGGAGGCAGAGGGGCGGGAGCCCCTCCGAGATTGGATCTCTTCCTCTGTTCTCTCTGTTTCGCGCTCCCTAGATCTGGCCGAAAACAGTTTCTTAAATATCCGGAGATCCGTAATTCCGATTGCGCTGAGATTTTAACACGATTTTTTTCCGGAAATAAGCTTCCTTGTGCCCGAAGGAGAGCATCAACCGGCTTACGAGGTGAGCACAAACCACCACCACGCGCCTCGGCCCTGGGGCGTGCCCCGGTGTCTTGTGGGGGTTGTGGGCCTCCTTTTGCGTTAATTCAACCTCCCAAAAGTCACATATTCTAAAATAATTCTCCGTAAAATTTTATTGTGTTTGGACTTCATTTGATATGGATATTTCGCGAAAAAAAAACATGCAATAAACAGGAACCGGCACTGGGCACTGGATCAGTATGTTAGTCCAATAAATCATATAAAATGTTGCCAAAAATATGTGAAAGTTGTATAATATTGGCATGGAACAATAAAAAATTATAGATACGACGGAGACGTATCAATGACACTGCCAATACAAAACACCGACACAAGGCGGTGAAGGAGAATATGTCACTACTCCCAGGATCTCATGACAAGTTCATCACGTTCATGTACCTACAAGCGTATATCTTTGATGCTCTTGACATGTTCGATGTTGATCTCACCTTCTTCAATTTATTACCAGTGTTTTGGGTTGATACATCTTGCTTTTGGCAAGTGGGGCTAGAATTTTGGTCGATACTTGATTAGGCGGGGCCATCTAGCTTCTCTGACTTTATGTGATGGTTGGTCTCCCCCATAGGCGGCGACACTATTTGTCACTAGCACTGTAGCCAGAACAATGATTTGTAGGGGTGTACGATAGCCGTATAGCGAAGTTTGTCATGCATTGAGACTTTGATATTTTCTTGAATGGGTTCAGTTGTCTCAGCACGACGCGACTTGGTCCTGTATTAGGAAGGTATCGAGGGAGGCTTAGTTAGTGATAGTCATAAGCAAATCGTCGGTGCCAACTCCAAACTTTTGTTCCTTGACATCGAGCTGAGTCATTCGAGACTCCTCGGGCTTCTCGAGTAAATAGTTGATATCTAGCTCTCTCTCCCCTTGGTTGTATGCAAGTGAGAGTGAATAAGGGTACATACACATGGGGTCATTAAGGTTAGGCTTGCTTGGCAAATGAATAGGGCTACCCTTGTAGTAGTAGTAGGTTGGAGGGGTAAGCTTTGACTGACTAGGTTGATGTGGTGCATAGTACATGATGGGCTAGCACACCTAACTTCGACTGACTAGGTAGGAGTGGTGCATAGTACATGATGGACTAGCTCACCTAACTTCGACTGACTTGGTAGGAGTGGTGCATAGTACATGATGGACTAGCTCACCTAACTTCCTACTAGTGGACTTCTTTTGTGCCGGGACATTTATTCTATTGACTTGTTCTTTACCTCTCTTCTCATTTGACTTATTAATTATGATTAGTCACTCATACTTTCGTTGATTCGACTTGATTTTGATAATTTGTGACGTAAATACCAAGTGGGACTCCACTAGAAGTAACTATTCACACAATAATGATAAAAGACTCTTGGATTCTTTTAGAGTGTTCATGTATCCTTTTTCGTAAAGAAGTGTTGTCACCTCTCAGCAGGTGGTGTGGTAATTCCGAGGATTGGTGCAACACCAAACTGGTGAAGGTGGGATGTCGCATCTCTGAGCTCAAGGTGATGCTCGCAAGTGGCTGGCACGAGAACTTAAAGGATGGTTGCAACACAAAGTTGGAGAAGGTGTGGCGTCATGGCTCTGAGCTCGAGGCAATGTCAATGCTTACACATGTTGCATGGAAAAATCAGGGATCCTCGCGGCTTCAAATTGGCAAAGCTGTAGTGCACAGCTCCAAGGTTTAGGCGATATCAAGGTCCGGAACTCAGAAGTGAGCGAAGTGGTGACTCTGAAGATCAGCATGGCTTCAAGTTGGTGAAAGCAAGGTGTCATGGCTCCGAGCTCAAGGCGATGCTAAGACTCAGAAGTGGGCAACACGCCAACTCCGAGGATCACGTGTTGCCAAGTTGGCAAAGGCATGACGTCATGTCACCGAGGCTCCACACGGCTTCAATGCGATGAAGGCGAGTAACGTCGCGACTCCAAGGGTCTCTTGAAGAGCTCCTCACCTTTCTGTAGTTGCAAGGGTGTTTTTTGGATGCTCTCGACATGTTCGATGTAGATCTTACCTTCTTCATTTATTCACGACACATTAGGTTGTTACTTTTTGCTTTTGGCAAGTGAAGTTTTGGAATTTGGTTGATTAGGTGGGGTCATCTAAGCTTCTTTGGCTATACTAGCAAAAATGCCCGTGCATTGCAACGGGAGATAATTTAACTTCCCTAGCATAGACTAAAATATAAACCATTATTTAATTTATGATCTACGACAATTATTCTCAAGATGAAAAAGAATTATGCTTTCAATCATACCATCTTTGCAAAATGGTCACAATTTAGTTTGTGGCTTCATAGTTTCATTCCCGCCTCCATGCCACAATCAAATGAGAAGAAAGAAAAAAATGTTTCAGGATAGGCCCATCTTGGCCGACGTAGGAGAGAAATAGAAACGTATTATTTTTTTGCTGCTCCACAATTGAATCGTAGAAAGAAAAAAAAATGTGGAGTAGCCTAGGTCGGCCCACGTGTCGGAGAAACGTAGAAGGTGTGTGGTACATTGGTAGATAGATGACGGCCGAAACTATAATTGGATGGAAGAATCCTTCCTTCCTTTAATATTAATAGAATAATTAGTATATATAAAAAAGGTTTAGGGAAACAAAGTGACACGAATTTTACATGGGGGCAAAATTTCAATGACCTCATCGAAGCAATGATAGAGTCTGCAACATCTGTTTCATGACCATGGATTGCACGGATCATGCTGCATGCAGCTAACGACAACAATCAAACCATCAACAAAATCTAGGAGGTTGACCGCATCTCGATGAATATTGTTGTGAGTAATTGGAAATTTTCTTACAGAGCAAGATGATTATTTTTTGAATGGGTGAACATTTTTTATAACTTGTGATCATTTTTTTCAACAGGCACACATTTTTGGAATGGATGAACTTTTTTGAAATTAATGAAGATTTTTTTGTTTGACAAACATTAGTTTCTAATGCATGAAGATTTTGAATCAGCGAACATTTCTGCAATTGGTGAACTTTTTTTGAAATTCATGATATTTTTTGTGAACATTGTTTTGAAAATTAATGAACATGTTTTGAAATTGCAAAAAATTTGTTAAATTCATAAAAATTTTACTAATTTTGAAACATTTTTCATAACCCACATTTTTCTAATTTGGAACTTTTATGAAATCCCAAATTATTTAAGGAAGAAAAAAAAGAAAATACGAAATAAGAAAACAGTGGCGTCCCTCCCCACTCATGGGCCAGCCTAATAGGGCGCATAGTTTCTAAAACATTTTTCAATACTCTCATTTTCTTTGAAATTTGGAACTTTCTGAAAACCCAAATTATTTTAAATAAGGAAAATAGAAAAATAAAAATGAAATAAGAAAAAAGGGAGTCCCTCCCCGCTAATGGGCCAGCCCAATTGGGCGCGGAAGAGTAGCATATATGGGGTAATATTCCTCTGTCTTTTCATATTTGGGTGGACTGGCTGTTGCATTGCGGCTTGATATAAGTGGGCAGCGGTTCGAGACCCTCTAAGAGCAATTTTTTTTTACTTTTTAACATAAAACAGCGACGGAGGAAAACAAAAAAAAATACAAAAAACATCGATGGACCAAAAATAGTGAAGAAACAATCCGTCCTTTAATATTAGGTATATATAGATATAGATGTGATGGCTAGTCTTGCTCGGGGGCGCTGCCACCATTGCCATCATGGAGAAAAAAAATCTTAAATCAGATTCATCGCAAAATTCTAAGCGGACTTTGCAATCTCCGCTACTATTAAACAATCAAATAAGAACTTTCTTAAGCGCACCCAGCAAATTGCCCCACAACACCGCACGGACCGATCAGCACCGTATGATTAGTCCCACAACTCTCTATCTAACAGTCATTATTGGTCTAATAATACGTGATGTGGACCTAACAATTTTCAATGACCGTACTCCACCAGAGGAATATTCTACCTACCAGCCCCGCGTCACCTATAATCAGGCAATTCCGATCGCTAACTAAGGAAACAGAACGAAATCAGCTCCCATGCACGTCGTCTCCTTCCTGCACGCCCCTGCCTATCGTCGCCGCCCCTCCCTAAAGTACCCACACGCCTCGCGGCGCACGACCCTCCTCCCTCGAGCAGCAGCAGCGGAGCGGGGTGCAGTGAGCTCGTCCTACGTCGATGGGGCGGCATGGTCCCTCTCCTCCATCGAGCAGCAGTGACGGCGCAGGACGCAACGGGCTCGGCCTTCGTCGGCGGCGGGGTCCCTTTCCTCCCTTGATCATCGGTGCCAGCGGAGGACGCAACGGTACGGGGCGCGGCTGTGAAGTTACGGGAGCCAGCCCTGCCATGGAGGCTGCGTGGTGGAGGGCACGTGCGTGAAGGCTGCGTGTTCCTCCCGCTTCCGGCGTGCCACGGCATGGGCCTCCCTGCTGTCGTCGTGCTCCCTGATGCCAGCTCCTCCTTCCTCCCGCCGCTGGAGCATCATCCCATGCCCTCAGCCCGCTGGCGTGAGAAAGGTTAGTAGCTTCATTCGTTTTTTTTCTTTGAAGCAGATAGAAGATTAATGAATTATCTTGCCCACTATACCATCCCATGGAATGAGCTGGGATCCTTGCGTTGGCGCATAGGCATTCTTTTTGCTGATTCATGCCTCAGATCTAGCATAGATAGTATAATCCCCAAAATAAAAATCTGACCACCAAGTGTTTGTGTTTATGCTTACAAAGCTTTTCATTCTCTATTTTGATGGTTTGAACATTCCAATTGAGGAGAAATTTGTTAGTGCCCTGACTGTATCAATTATATGCAGCTATAAAGTTGAATGAATCAACCAAAAATTTACGGCCTAGATAAACAAAAAATTATGCAGAGAAATCACCTAAATAGCAGCCACAGGTTGTTCACGTGGGGTGCGCGGCCTCGATCCAATGCAAGCACGCAGCTCATAGATGGCCAAGAGCGGGGCTGGTAAGGAAATGCATGTTTACCCTTTAGATTGCATGCTTTCCAGGATAGAAATGGACTCTGCAGGCTGCAGCAATACCAGTGATACATGCTGAATTTTTTCTGACAAGGAATAATTGATCCAGTGTGAAAAAGAAGTAGTCAATGACACTGTTCTCACGTAGATATTTAAATTCTATCCAATTTTTTTGTTCACACGCAACCAAAAAATTATTAGTGTGAGAAAAATATAATGGGTGGATGGATAACAAAAATTTCTGTTTCAAACATGTTAGTTACAGCACAAACAATTGTTGCACTATGAAAAAAACTGTATGGTATATGAAGCAAGTAAATATACATAACAGTGCGGTTATATTTACCAGTGCGGTTATATTTACAAGGAGAATAACAAGGCCGGTCTAAGCTGTTAGGAATGCATACATCAGAGGCATTATCTGCAGTTTCACTTTGACCACAAGGATATAACTAAATGTTGTGCGCCAGAAAAATAGTCAGAAAAGGACAATAATTTGTACATTGTCAAGAGGTCTCTGGAGAGTTGGATGTGCATGGATCTGGTGAACGCAACCTCGATCTTCATGGATCTGGTGACGGTGACCTCGATCTACATGAATCCGGCTATGACAAGTTGGATCTACAGAATGGATGGTCATGGCAGCGACACCATTGCTACAGATCGACACCAGGGGAGAAGGAAAGACCAGCGACGACAACCTCGACAGCGGTGGTCGCCTGTAGGAGGGAGACGGAAATCCTAAATCTTGACTACCAAGTCTTTGTGTTTATGCATAAATCCCCACCACCAAATTTTTGTGTTTATGCCTGCAAATCTTTTCAGTTTCTTTTTCTGTCCAATCATATATGCTGCCATGTAATTTCGTACCAACATTTTTGATGATATACTCTATGATGCAGCAGCTCGATTTAAATTTGTGCATAACCGGTCATCTATAAAAAAAGCATCTATGAAGGAAGGCAAGGAAAATTCCATCTAGCAAGGTCCATTGACGTACAAGCACGTACACCATTTCAAGATATTACAAATTTGGTTATTTCCCGAAGATTATCGGAAAAGTAACATGGTATGGAGTTTGTACCTAATCAACATATATAACACTTTCTTATAAAATATTATATGTGAAAACGTGAACAGATATGACTTAGTAAATAAGTGTTCACATGATGCCTCCAAAAATCCACTTCAGCACAATACTTTCTTTAATATGTTAGCCATTCTGTTGATATAACTCAGTGCCCAATAAATCCATCTGCTGTATCTAGATATGAGAACACTTCCTTGACCGAATGCAAACGTGTTGGGACAACAAATGCATCACTCTTCAGTCTCCCAGTCCTGAGATTTTAGTTATATATCAGTCTTCAGACCCTCTTGCTTTATTTTTTTCTCTTTGTCAATCGGTGTTTTTAGTCATATTCCCTCAAAAACAATCTGTCCTTATTGTATTCTTTCTTCAGTCTATTTGTTTTTTCTTTCAATGATATGATCTCATTCCATAAATTGTAGGCATCGGTGTACAATATGGATGATGCACGTGATTGGATTGGCACTGCCATCTCCACTGCACTGAAGGAGATCAAGCCCATTTCCATCAGCATCAATTTGAACTTCCCCTAGATTGACACACATAGGAATTTGTGATTGAGTTTTATTCTTAGAGCTAGATACCTGCTTTCCGCTCTTTACCTATCCTACAACTGCATTATATTTTTTGTGTTGCTATAATCTGTCCATTAATCGGTATTCTAGCTGAAAGTTTCAGAGTTGTCAATTATTTTGAAACTCGGCTCACATAGTAGCTGGTCCTTTTTGGGACATATTTGTTGTGTCTTTTCCCCATTTAGTCTTGTATTTTGTCATGCATAGTTCAATTAGTTAATTGTCATTCTAGCTTGTGCAACCTATTGCCGCTCCACCATGGGTCACATGGTCATTCGTCATACACCGCTTCACTAGGACTAACGCCGAACTACATATGTTTTCAATATTTCCTCAGTTGGTCTTTTTGTTTAGACACCTGGAATGGCCAATCTAATATATTTTGTGTGTGTACATTATGGGGCACCCAGAAAATTCAAGAAGAAGTTGCCTCTTGTTTGGACACCCGAAGCATGGGCTGGCGAGACTAAGGTTGGGCAAAGAGAGCTTCAGGAAGACCCGAGTATGACTCCTCACTCGACGATGGCTTATTCTTCAAGCAAGGATGGAAGAAGTTTTCACGATACATGACATGAGGTTGGCACTGCTGTACATTTAAGACCATCGCCAACAATGAGTTGGAGATTACAGTCATCCTTTCATGTCCTTTGAGAAGTTGAGGATCATGTTGGACGAATTCCGGGTTTGCATGAGTTATTTAGTTATTTATCTGCATATATATATTTTTGAACCATGGAGGAGAACTGCATGTGAAGTTTATAGATACACGAACTTTATAGATACAGGAAGAAAAGGGCAAAGGGCCGCATAAAGTTCAATCCCTATTCTGTTTATTTTATTTCTACTGTGTCTACATAATGGTTTTAAACTATGTTTTGTGAATCCGATGTATATAGACATGTTTTGGTGTGTTTGTTCACTTATTTCAATCCATATGTAGTCTACACTAAAATATTCGAACACATGTTATATTTGTGAATGCATGGCCATAATATTAGGCAAGATGTGCGTTGCACGTGCATACTTACTAGTGAGAGAAAACGAACAAGTAATACTGCAATTATATTTTTGATATGGTCAGATTGAAAGTATTAAAAATACATTTAGTCACTTGAGCTAGTAATGATCGGGATATGCCCAGATTGGAATCGAGCGAAATAATAGCTCAGATTGCAGAAGTAAATATAGGGTATCTTGTTACATCCACATGATACCGCCGATATACTAGGAGCGTCGGCATGGTCGGTGCACCCGTCACGGAGGAGCACCACCTGAACTTGCGTCCGACTGTCTGCCCACGACCGTTGACTCTCAAGTTGGCCCCACGACGACGGGTTTCCCCACATGCACAGTACTACCTGGGAGGCCGGCGCCGCACACGCACAGACCCCGAGCCAGCAGAGCCCTCCCTGTCCGTCCGATCTTCGGGAGGCGGTGTCGAGATCCCGGACACCTTTAACCGCCTCGGGCAGGCCCCACCGCCGCACCCCACAGTTTCGAATTCAAACCCCTCCCCCCTCTCTCTCCCCTCCCTCCCCACGCGGCGCGCTGCTCCCGAATCGAAGCTTCCAGAAGCCTACGCGGAGGCGCGCCGGGACCCGATTGGGGTGAGGGACGGAGGCGCATGGCGGAAGCGCGGAGGGTGTCGTTCCGCGACGGCCGCTTCGCGTCGCGGAAGACGGAGGAGGCTGGTACGCAGATCTCTCGTCGCCCCCATCCACGGCTTCTTGCTCGATCGGTTCATCCCTGTAGGCTGTAGCGCGGTGCTTCCTTTGAGATTCCTGCGGCGCATCTTCTTCTTCTTTCTTGCTGCGCCTCCTTTTGGTTGGGTTCTGGGCGGGTTTGCGCTGAAGCGAGCGCGTGGCCATTTTGGGGCGCGTTTGTTTTAGTAACTTTGGTGGAGGGCTCGCGGGAATCGCGCGGTTCCATTTCTGGATACCATATTGAATCACGGGATCCTGCGGATATTGTGCCATCTGATGCGCAACGATTAATTTTTTTCCCCTGCTTCTTATGGGTCAAATCGATGCGCTTGTTGGCGGAAGTTCGTTGTAGAAATCGGAGTTTGTCAGGCTCAGACGCGCTGCTGTGCCTTCAACCCTAGTTCTGCAATATGTTTCGGTGATTCCTGAAACTGTCGCTGCTATCTTTGCTCCAAGAACCCGTGCAAAGCAGTGAAAGTGCAGCTTTTATTCCGATTATTATTATTCATGCTTTCATTTCTGTAAGAAAAACAATGTTAGTTGCGGAGAAAAATCCTAAATCAGATTGTGCAGTTGCCAGTTCTAATTATACCTTTAATGCAAGCTAGAACGCCGCATTACTGCATTTCCTTGCATATGTAGCCAATACTACCATGTTTAGTTTAACATGCCACAGTTTCCAACACATGAAGTTGTGCTTGTGTAGATCTCACTGGCTCACTGTACTTTCTTGCTTTGATTTGTGCAAGCATGGAGACGGCACCAGGCTGCAGCCTGGCTAGAGAGCATGGTTGGGCCCTTCGGCCTTTCCCATTGCCCATCGGAACAAGAATTTGTCGCTGCTCTAAGAAACGGCATTGTCCTATGCAAGGCCATCAACAAAATACAGCCAGGTGTTGTGCCAAAGGTTGTTGCAAACGCCCCCTGCGATAGCCAGCCATCGACGGCTTTTCAGTATTTCGAGAACATCCGCAACTTCCTGGTTGCTGTTCAGGAGCTAAAGTTGCCGAGCTTTGAGGCCTCTGATTTGGAAAAGGTTTGCTAGCTATCCTTACCGTCTTAATCTTGATGATGGATCGATGCCCATTAGCCACGACACTAATTTGGTTGTTTGTGCAGGACAATCTTGATGCTGGGTCAGTGGGCAAGATAGTTGATTGCGTCAATTCTCTGAAGTCCTACCAGGAGCGAAAGAAATGCAGTGGAACCTATGGGCCAGTCAAGTATATGAAATCACCTCTTGCACCATGTTCTGCAATTCATGTTCAGTCTGAAAATGTCACTTCAGGATCTTCTACCCCTCAAAAGTGTCTAGACTTGAAAGAGATTGATGCTGAGGGTCAATCTTTTCAAAACGTGGGTCCTAACATGGAAGGTTTGTGATGCACTTTTCTTTGCAAGTTTTGTACACTTAGTGCTTAAATATTTCTAGCTGATAAGTAACATGTGTCGCCATATAGATGCTGCTGCTTTAGTTGATTTCTCAATTAATTGCGCTATTTATGTTTTTCTGCATGCATTAACTAATTTCAGCGGCTTGGTTAACCATAGTCTCTGATGAATAATTTGACCATCTATGTATTGTGCATTTGTAGAGGCAATTGGAAAACTTCAGAGGATTATTCTTGATTGCATGATAAGCTGCAAGGAAAATCTGAACCAGGACGTTCTTAAAAAGGTCCTTAGTCAACATGTTTTTTTTTTGGTTGAAAGTACAGAACCATGTATCAGCTTTCTGATATGGCTAAACTTATTTTCCAGGATCCAGTAACGCTAGTTGGCACTATTTTATCAAATCAGCTGGAAAAAGAACAGGTGACTTATCTATTGAATTATTCCTCTCAAATGCCATATGTATTGCTGACGTTAGCCTCATCAATTTAGCCGCACTCAGGCTCGCTTTTGTTTTATAAGCCGCAACAGTAAGCACCTGCGTCATTCCATATTCATTCTAAGACATCTTTTCTGAAAGTTGCCTGTGTCAAATGGTTGAGAATCCACATACATATGTGGCCCGTTCGCCATTAGTTGCGGTGCTATTATTCACGTGACGTCTCAGTATATTTTTGTATATCATAAGTTGATGTCTACTCAAAGTGTCGTTGCACCAAATATTTTCCGTTTCTTATCATCATCTCAACTATTGTGTTGGCTTATTCTTTTCATGCACATTTATATTCTTGCTCAATTTAGTGCACACCAATATGTGTGATGTGTGAACTGCTTTCCCTATATTAGTGATTATTACATCATAACTTAAGCATATTACTGTTACCACATTGTAATACTGGGAAAGGTGTTAGAACTACATCTTTCTACGTAAAACATAGAACAAGTTCTGTATAAAAGTAAGAATACTGATACCGTAGAACTGTAGAACTATGAGGAATCTTAACTTTATTTCTTACTGTTGGCGGTTGGGTTCCTCCTTTTTTTGAACATCAGTACAGACACAAGCGCTCATATACACGCGCATACACTCACCCCTATGACGCACACACGCACACCCTACACCTATGAGCGCCTCCGAAAGACTGAGCCGGCATGTCATCTTGAGATTTACGAAGTCACCCTAGGCGCCTCGTCGTCGACGGAACGTCTCCTCCCACTGAATGCGCATCGCCGGAAATCCTGAAATAAATCCAGGAATAAATGCGAGCACCAGGATTTGAACCCTGGTGGGCTGGGGATACCACAGTCCCTCTAACCATCCAACCACAGGTTGGTTCGCCGGTTGGGTTCCTCCTAATGAATGAAAGTGATGGAGTTTATATTTGTTTTATTACTCTGAAGCACAGCTTTTAGAAAGCACCATGTGATACAAGCAGACACTAAGATCCTCGATCTTTCGTATTTCTCAGTTCTGAATTCTAAACTGTGGTTATACCAAGTTCCTTTTGTTTGTGTTGTCAGACATGTGCATTTTTTGCAATAAATCATATGGCTTTGTAGGCTGGTTTAGTTGGTCCACATTTCTGTTCGCCGATGTCTATCAGGATTTTTCCAATTGGAAATTTTCCTTTTTAGCGCCTCTTAATATTTTATCAAGGCTAATTACAGCTGACATCAATGCCTTCTATGCAGTTCAAACCACTCCTTCAACTTATTTCTCCAGAAGGGGCTGCTATGAAAAATGAACCAAATCAACATATCAAGGTAATGTTTAAATATTGCAATGTCCCTTTTCATTTATCTGCAGAAGTTAACGGAATTGACTTGAACAATATTTTTCTCACGAGAGAAGCAAAAGCTTTGTGTTTATAGAATAATAGAATGAAAAGCATGGTGTGACAAGCCTAAAGACACCTAAGCAATATGTAGCTGCCACGCCACATTTGGCAGCTAAAGATTCCATGCATCACCTTTAATTTCACGAATAAACTTTTAGAATGTGCAACTAGAGAATAGCCATTTTAGTATTTGGCTGTGATACAGGTTCCTAACCTGACATTCTATCAGTCTTTTCTCATAGTTATGGTAAAAGGCTACATATATTTTTGCTCTGATTTGACTATGTACTTCACATCTGGGATGCGTAATAAATGCCGGTGCTGAAGCCTGAAGAACACAATACCAGAATAAATTCTTACTCTGTTTAAAAATGTTGTTATAGGGTAGAGAAAAGGTCAAATAACTCTGTAGCTTCTGAGGAAATAATCCCCCCATGACATTTATTTCCCCAACACGTCAGTGACGAATTATGACACTTCGCTCAAATTTTGTACATCATTGTGATGCATTATACCTTTTTATTTTTTTTCTTTCAGTGTTCAAACTCGCAGAATGAGAATAGACTGCGTCTCTTGGAAGCACAGGAATCTGAACTCTTGGTGAGATCTCATGCTAATAACTAAATTATACTCAAGTTTGATAGTCAGCATCATCCATTTAAGGTTTTCTTAAAATAAACGTGTTTCTGAGATACTGTAATGATCTTATATGTTCCTTAAATGGCAAGTTACCTCTTTGTGGGTTCAACAACAGTTTGCTCAGCACTCAGTTTGTACTTTGTAATGACATGACATATTTTACAGGAGCTCAAGACAATGTTTCAAGAGGTTAAAGTTGATTTCAGGTCTTTGCAGACCCAATTCCAAGATGATATCACAGAATTAGGTATGTTGTTTAAACCTTCGTCCGAGCACACAGTTCCAGGTATTCAAAGTAAGCTCCATTTACAAGCTTTAGCTGTCTGGTGTAACATGAGACTTATACTTTACAGGTCATAACATTCAAGGGATTTCCAAAGCTGCTCTTGGCTATAACCAAGCTGTGAAAGAAAATAGAAACCTGTATAACATGCTTCAAGAAGTGCGAGGTATCAGTATAGTTCAGTGTTGTCATGGATGTTACTGTTTTGATGATTTCTAAGAGTTTTTTTATAGGAAATATCCGAGTCTTCTGCCGGATAAGACCACTTATGAATTCAAAGTCTATTTCTTCAATTGAACATGTTGGAAATGATGGTTCGATAATGGTTTGTGATCCATATAAGCCACAAACTACACGTAAGATCTTTCAGTTCAACCAAATTTTTGGGCCAACAACCACTCAAGGTGATATGGTCTAAACTTTTTGTCTAAACTGTACTTGAAGTTGCATGCCCATGTCTTTATCTAATTTTTTACATCTTCATGCTCAAATTTCCCCAGATGAGATTTACAGGGAGACACAATCATTGATTAGATCTGTCATGGATGGTTATAATGTGTGCATATTGGCTTATGGGCAGACAGGTTCTGGCAAAACCCATACAATGGTATAGAGACAAATCATAATTTCTACAGTAACTCCTTATTTTTATCGGACCATATTGAATCACATGTAATTGTTCTTTGTCTGTGCATGGTGGTGATTAGTGCGGCCCGTCTGGTGGGTTATCGTCTAACGATCTTGGAATTAATTACATGGCACTGAACGATCTCTTCACCATATCAACTTCTAGAGAAGATGTAAAGTATGACATACGAGTGCAGATGGTTGAAATATACAATGAGCAAGTTCGTGATCTCCTATGCGAAGATACTTCAAGCACGAAATATCCTTTCATATCTGATGTGCCATTTTTGTTATATTTTTGTCCTAGTGGAATCCAATTTCATAACTGTGTTGGTTCCTGACAATAATTTCACATTAGATATAAGGTCTTCAAGCAATGGTCTGTTCAACCTCCCAGATGCAAAGATGTGCCCAGTTCAGTCCCCTTCTGATGTTATGAATTTGATGCTGCTGGGGGAAAAGCACCGTGCTTCTGGTCCAACAGCAATGAACAATAGAAGTAGTAGATCTCATAGGTTTGAGTTCGCATTATCTGCCCCAGTAACCTTTTTTGTGTGTTCTTTCAATATTTGCTGCAACTGATTTTTTATGTTTGCAGTATCTTGACTGTCCATGTAAATGGGAAGGACATTTCTGGCAATGTCAGATGTAGCTGTCTGCATTTGGTAGATCTTGCAGGAAGTGAAAGGGTTGACAGGTCAGAAGCCACGGGGGATAGATTGAAGGAGGCTCAGCATATTAACAAGTCACTGTCTTGCCTAGGGGATGTCATCACTGCCTTAGCTCAGAAGAATTCTCACATTCCCTACAGAAATAGCAAACTTACCCAATTGCTACAGAGTTCATTAGGTATTTGGCTATATCTTGGAACATGCTCACCACATTCACTGGTCTAGCTGTCGATATTAATACTACTGATCAACCAAGTGGTTGGTCACTTTTGATGTTATATGTCTTTTCTTTAAGTATCTTTTACATAATCAGCATCATAGTGTAAGTCCATGCAAAATCACTGATAATGAAGCAGTGCTTTCATTGGCTCCATCCTACCTTGTTATACATTGACGTCATATGCCCACTGTAACATCTTCTAATATTGTTTTTGCGTTGCCGATGACAGGGGGGAATGCAAAGACATTGATGTTAGCCCACATAAGTCCGGAGGGGGAATCTTACGTAGAAACTCTTAGCACACTGAAATTTGCCCAAAGGGCTTCTACTGTTGAACTTGGAACTGCTCATGCAAACAAAGAAAGCAATGATATAAGAGAGCTTAAAGAACAGGTATTTTCCTGTTGCTTCCCATTGCATATTCAAGAGTTGTTGCTAGTTTGCTAAATCAACAATATAATTTGACCACCTTTACAATGTTGCACTTACACTTAAATTTACTATTTCATCACTTTATCTCTGTGTGAAACATTGGACTGAAGAATGGAAGACTTTGTCCCTACAGAATTTTGCATTTATCTCTGTGTTACTAGTGTACATTGAATTGTTATTGTTCCAAATGCTTACATTTGATATGTAATTCATTTGCTTTACAAACAGAAGATAAGTATGTAAGGTTCAACCTATTTTCAGGTAGAAACTCTCAAAAAGGCATTGGCAACCAAAGAATTTGAAAGATCGTCACTTAAACTGAAGGAAAATACAGTAACGAGTGGAAGAACAAAGCAACTCCCGGAGCGTACCCCACCAAGGCCGCGTAGGTTAAGCCTAGAGACTACTAGTAGTGAAAAGGGTAGCATACCAGGAAAGCCACCAAAATCACCTGTTTCAACGATGAGATTCAACAGAGATCACGGGACAGCTCGTGACAAGGAGTGCAGTATTGATGGCTTCAATCGCACAAAGCTCCACAGATCTGTAATACAGGTATATCTTTCTCTGAATAACTTCATAATGTTTGGTGATGTAGTGACTGACCTTTTATCCTTCTTCCTCATTGTGATAAAAGATGTCCCCAACGTTATCTGAAGAGCCAGTCGGACATGAGAATGAGAAGATAATTACAACAGATGATACGGTTACCTTTTATCAACTACCCCCTGATGGTTATAATCAATACAAGCAGTCAGGTTTGGATACTCTCCAGAGAACACCATGCAGATCAAGGTACATGGGTGTGGAAGTGAGGCAGACGGAAGAACCTTCTGATGCCAAATTGGATAAAACAACCACAAGCAGCGTGGCGAAGAAAGGGTCACATTTAAGAAGATCCATTCAGAGCAGCATAGGGAAGTTGATTCATGGCTCTGAAAGAAGGTAGGTCCATTCAGAGCAGCATATTAGTATGCACTTGCAAACGAGTATAGATTGTAATTCTGCATGTGCACTAAGCTTTCTCTGCCGTTGACACAATGTTGCAGGAATACTCCACATTCAGCCCAAGCAACTCCTGCCAAAATCACAACTAATGCAAACAATGACGGCGCATCTCCAATTACTACCAACGCGAGGTTAAAAAGAAGACAGTCACTAACAGGTCTCCCACCTCCATCGTCGACCATGTCACGCAGATCATCTCTAGGAGGAAAGTCGGATTCGAGTAAGTACTGGATAAAGAAACTGCCGTTTTGCTCCTACTTCATATACTTAATATCTAATGATGGAGGCTGCCTTGTGCAGAGGAGTAATCAACTAAATTGTTACTAATGTTGTACCGTTTGATGAAAGGTGTACAAAATAGCCAAATCATTGCATGTGCTGCCAGCGCCAGCAATTACAAGCCACTGCCATTCTCCTGGGTTCGATGGCCTGAACAACATCAATGTGAATTCTCCATTCTTTCTCAACCAATCCTTTGCTTCCCAGGCCAAAACCACTATAACCCTCTTTTAGCTGCTTGCATTCTATTTCCCCATGGCTTCAGTAATCATTGGTTTTGATACATATGCAACCCAAGAAATCATCAAGGATTCTTGCCATTGCTTTCTGAGCCTATAGGTCCCTTCCTGTCAGTATATTGTTCCTAGTTTTTAAAATTTTCCGAGTGAGCTGCTATTTGATGCTTGAACTGAATTTTACTTGTTCCCAACTGCAACTTTAAGAATGCAGCAACTGGGAAACAGAGCTCTGCCGGAGAAAATGCCCAATCAGATATGATTTTACTATAAATCCTGGTGTCGTATATAGTTTTAAAGAACTTTGTTTTGTGATGATCCTAAGTCTTTTACTGAAAGAGCTTCAACTTCCATTGGCAGGTTCAAATGACAGAAAAGCCAAAACGCCACCTCCGATGAATTCAGCTGCAAAGGCAAAGAGATGGCTGTGAATCCTCAGTGAAAATCGTCAGAGATTCCCATCTCAAGCTGAGCATGAGTCCGCGATAGCTGCCGAGTTAGAGTCATCAGCTTCTGTCAAACCATGATACTGCTGAAGAAGGAACACTAGGCGAGGGTTCGCAATGTTGAGAGAGCCCCCCACAGGTTCAGGCTAGGTTACATTCCTTGTAACAACTGAAACTTCTTGAGAGGTTACATAACATGTGGATGGAGTATGGAAGGTGTGAAATGGAAGCAAGTAAAGAATGCTTCTTTTGTGTTTGTTGTATTCTGAATCTCTGAATGTGTCAAGAAAGCAATGCAAAAATGATTCAGATTAACCTAGCAGCAAAGTGTCAGGTTTGGCATATGTAATTTCATGGCTACTTCTGAAACATTTTTGTAACTGCTCGTTCGGCCTCGGTTTTCTTTCCTTTTTCTTTATTTCAGACAACCTGATACTTGGAGGGGCTCGTATTGTTGTGAGAGACCATGAGGGCAACACTTTTGTGGTGGCAAGAAATATTAGATTTGACAATATGACTGATCTTTTTTCTGTTTAGTTTAACCGCCTGTCGGGATGCAATTTGGTTTCTCGACAAAGGGTGGATTTCCTTAGCTTAAAATGGAGCATCAGGGATACAAACCAAGTGGGCACACACCGGCCTCTGCATGGTTAGGATGCACGCAACCAACATCAACGCGTACACAAAAAACACACTGGCACTAAGTCAGAATCTGAAGTGAATTGTTGACTCTTTCAGTAAACTAGTGAGGGAAAAAGAGGCGTGTCAGATCGAATTGGGAGCAATGAAGGGCCATATGGATTTATTACTCAATCAACTTGATTTACTTACAAACAAAGAGGACAAGCAAGACTCCTGTATATATCTGAAAAAAACAAGGAGTTTGGTATGATTGCTGGCAGGCTGGAGCAAGCTGTGCAGCATGTCCGTCAAAATGAGGTCAATTTGAGTGAGTTACTTGACAGATTTAGAATGGTACAGACTCTCTAAAGGAGGAGGAGAAACAAAATCAATATTTACGTAACGTCACTGAAGAAAAGAAGAAAACATTCACATCAACCATTTGTAAGGAAAAAGAGTTCAAAGAACGCATGACAAGTCTTGTTGGGCGAATCTTCATCGCAAGACCATCATCGACTCTCCGTCATGCCCGTGTTTTCATAACACGCCAGAGGACAGAGCTCACCTTTTCTTCACATGCCCGGCAGCCGCAGCTATTTGGGGCGCTATTGGAATGTTGCCCTCCTTCTCCCCCCTTGCGGATCTTTGGTCTTCCCCATGTCCAAATGGACTCCCTCGGTCGGTTTGGCCCTTTATGTTACTACTACTTTTCCTTTGGAAAATATGGGATGCTCGCAACGCAAAAACCTTCAGAAACTTGTCGCTCTCTCCCGATGATGTCATTAGGGCTATTATTTCAGACCTCACTCTATGGTCTCACCGCCTTAAAAAGGCGGATCAGAAAATCCACGCCGGATTGTGGCAGGATTTTCTAACCTCTCGTCTGTCTTGAACTTACTTTTGATTGAAATATATTCAGGTGGGGAGTCCCCCCCCCCCCCCCCCCCCCCCCCTCCCCCGACTGTTTCAAAAAAAAAGTCTTGTTGAATCTACGAGAGAGCTTGAGAATCTTGTTACAGATCAAGAAAGTATCATTTCACAGTGAATCTAGGTGCTTGTATTTGCATTGCATTCAGTATTGCGGGTACCTGCTTATTTTTTCTGAAAACTAGATTATTCGATGATAATTAGTTTTATCTTAACCAATCTCGCCATCTTGCGATAACTTTTGTAGGTGGTTGATATAGCCCCTGCTGTAGAATCAAGGGGTAGGTGGTGCAGAGGTGCTCCATCCCCTCTGTAGGCAGTAGTTTCGGGTAGCGCAGAGTAGCTTGATCTCCTCTGTAGGCAGTATATTTTGGTAGTCTTTGAGCACCTTGTAACTGACCCATCCAAACCATGGTTAGTTCTTCCTTGTGTTTGGGTTGTGCCACTTGCTGGTCTGCAAAGGTGAGACTTGATTGACCGGCAACAACGGTTGTGGAGTGCTTGTGACCATATTTAATTCCGTTTATGTAAAGAGTTCGACGAGGAAATGATCTGAATTTGGTGTTGTCTCGGGAATCTACGACTCACTGTTTTTCTTTATCTTGATATACAAGGTGGCATATATGATCTGAGTTCTCTAACGCTGCCCATTCGTCTTTCTTTTTGTTGAACATATTCATTTATCTTTCATCAGCTATTAACAAAATTTTAATTACAAGTTAATCCATACTGAAGAAATTTACGGACAAGGAACATAACTAAAACAAATCTTCTGATGATATTAAACCTGGGGCTTCAATATCAAATACGATGAGGCATTTGTGTTTTAAGAAATGATTTGAGTTAGCTCTTATCAGAAATCCACGGTTGGCTGTTTTTTTCCTTTCATTCTTGATATAAATAAGGTTGCCTATATGATCGAGATTTGCGTTAGATGCTGAAGAAATTCGCGAACAAGGAACATAACTAAAAAGAATTTCTATTGATAATAATACTAATTCAGACACCAATTACATCAAGAGTAGCCCCATTGGCCACGTTTGGTTCCAGAGACCAATTCACACCTAGACTGGCTAGAATCAGCCGAGCTAAGCTCTGATTCTGATGGCTAGCACGATTTACACTAACAGCTGAGCTACACTGATTCTGGTGCCCTGCCATGGGTCGTTCATTCAGTTGGTCCATACGAAGTAGGGGCACACGGGTCCCATGGCCGGCGTCCAGTTGCCACACCCGAAGAAGCACTTGCCCTGCATCGGCCCTGGCACGGACACCACGCCTCCTCTGGTCGGTACCCTGCAGTAGCAGAAGCACGTCGCAGAGGAGCCGCCGCAGGGGCTTATCATGTGTGGCTGCGGCGGCTGCTGCTTCTGCTGGATCAGCGACGGCGCCGATGAGCCACCGCAAGGGCTTGTAAGTAACTGCGGCTGCTGCTGCTTCTGCTGGATCATCGGCAGCGGCGCCAGCGCAGATGAGCCACCGCAAGAGCTTGTGAGAAGCTGCGGGGGCTGCTCCTTCTGCTGGATCGGCAGCGGCGGCGCCAGCGAACCGGTGATGGTCATCTTGACCCCCCGCCGCATCAGTTCAACAAGAAGCCGCGCCGTGTTGCGCGCGTCGTCCAGTCCGCAGTGCAGGCGGCCCTCCCAGTCCAGTCCCGCTGCCCTGACCGCCTCCTGAAGGGTGACCCGCCCTCCGCCGCCGAGCGCCGCCTGGAAGGGGACCCTCAGGTTGATCCAGCGATCGAAGTAGGAGGGCTTCTCGATCCCCTTGAAGCGGCACTCGGACTCGAGCATGGTGCGGCAATCCCAATCTCCCCAGGTCACAACGGCCAAGCTGCCTCCCCCCGCCGTCGCCGCCTTCAGCCAAGAGTCGTGCATCCAGAGCGCCTCGCCGAGATCCACGCCGCCGTCGACGTCCTCCTGCCGGATGCCGGTGAGTTCCCTGCAAAATTGGGTCAGCACAGGGTGATGTTTTGGACGAACGTACCTGCGAAACGAGGACTCGATGCGGCCGGTGGCGCCGTCGACGAGCACGGCGGGGAACTCAATGATTTCCTGCGGAAAGATCCGCGCGTCTTTCACGCACGTCGCCTCGAAGTCCACCACCACGAAGAAGTCGAAATCTTGGACCAGCCCCTGCCCGCGCGCCGCCATGATCGCTGCCATGTTCGACGAGGTGCGCGAAAACTCCGAGAATCGAGATCGAGGAAACTAGGGATCGGAAACTAGGGCGGGGAAGATCGGGGAAACAGGGAATCGAGAACTAGGGCAGCGAAGGTCGGGGAAAGTTGGGATCGAGATCTGATTTGTTTTCTCCTCACGCTTGGGGCAGGCACAATTTCTAATCCAATCCGATACTTGTCGGATTGGCGCGCTTTTTTTTTTACGTGGTTGGCGCATTTTTTTTTGCGGGGGCGCTTTCTCTAATCCAATCAAAAACAAATCAAAGGCTGTGAGAGCAACTTTCGGCCCAACACGTCGACCCAAACGGACGCGCGTCTGTTTGGCATCCGCCTGCCGATTCATTTTCGGTCTTTTTTGTGTGCTGGCATGTGTGCCGACCGCTGGCGAGTGCGCCGGCATACTATGTGGTGATATTTTTTGAAGCCGGCATTGTATGCCGGCGCTGGCATGGTGCCGGCATGAGACATGACCGCGGGCCTTTTTTAAAAATTGAGTGCGGGCATGAAATGGGTCGGTGCGTTGAGCGTACTGCCGACCCAAATCTAAAACAGGGCGGACGTCGGGCAGACGGTTAACCCAAACGGACAAAAAACGGACAAATGTGTCATCCGTGCCCGTTGGAGTTGCTCTGATTAGAGGGGAAAAGACCAATGGATGTGCTAGAAGACTCGTTTGACTCTTCTTCACCTTCACATGTTCATGTTTAGTTGGTTTTGCTGGAATGTCCAAAAAGAAGTTGGTTTTGTTGGAGTTTCTTTTTGATGTATCTCGCTACCGGGCTACTTCTACTCTACTCTAGAGCCTGAGAGCGTCTACAGCCGAACACCCCAAACCCGTGTTAAATGTCTGGGCGAACAGCCCGGTCATTAACCAGTCAAAAACCGACCTACCCGGGCGTCTCAAACTGCCCTCAAATCATCAGGTTGTTCGGAGCCCTCATATCGAGCCCAAATGTGGGACCGATATGGGAGGCCCAGGCGCGTCCGCCACGTCAGCCAGGTCCACCCTAACCCCCCTCCGTCCCCACAAAACCTACCAATCCGAAAACCCTAACTCAGTTCACTCCGCTCTCACTCTGTCTCTTCTTCTCCCCTTACTCCGATTTCGACCCACTCCAATGACTCTGACGACCATGGCGAGTGCCGACAGCCGCTCCGACTCCGACCTCGATGTCGACGAGGAGCTGGCCCTCTGCATTGCCCTCGAGAGGTCCAACGTGAACACAGGGGGCAGTTTCGGATCTGCCACCTCGCATCTTCCCCACCAGCACAATGCGGATGCCAGAGTTGGCCCCTTCGGCCCACACGCAGCTCTGCGAGGGTTGCACAGTTCGCGCCGCTCCCATGCTGTCACCTGCCCCCGTCGACCGCTGCTCCGCAAGGGGCAGCGATGGGTGCTTGTTCCCTCCCCGCAGGCCCGGACGCGCACGCCGGAATTGGAGGCACGCGCTGCTTGCCGTGAGAGGCACCAGGCAAGGGAGAGGGACGCGACGGAGCAATCCGTGCGCCACAACCGTAGGTTGCTAGCGAAGCCCGACGAGGACGAGCGTTTCCTCGCTTGGGTCTACTGTCGGTTGCTTACAACGGTGGAGACGGACGCTTGGGGACTCCGCCGGAAGAACGCCAAGGCATTCAGGCTTGCCATTGAGCAGTTGGAGCACGAGGCGACAGTGGAGGCTCGGCTCGCGAAGGTCAAGCGATAACAGGAGAGGGGCCGTCCGGCGGCTCAAAGTGCTCATTGTCCTCTTCGACTCCTCATCCGATGACAGTGACGACTACGGCGCCTCATTTGACGACTCGGATGATCCTCCACCAGCCGCCGACGCCTATAACTGCGTCGTCGACCAAAAGAGGAAAGGGGCGAGGAAGTGGTGAAGATCCACCTTCCGCGCTTTAATTTTAAGTTTTTAGATGTAGTTTAAACTTGTCCATCGTTTATGTGCATTATGTGAATTTTGGCAATCTTTTGAAGATCCGTTGGTGATCTTTTGGTGAACGGATTGTGCATTTCTATGTACGATTGTACGTCTGTTTCATGATCTATGTAGTTTTATCCACATTGCATGGTTTAGTATGGATATAGAGGATCGGTTATGAGATACACTGATATGGATGATGCTTTTTGAGGACTGGCCTATCAGTGCCTGCGGACGTGTCCGGACATGTACGCGGGCGTTTGAGGGCCCAGATTTGCCATGTCCGGATGTACATGCTCATAGAGCATCTTCAACGAATGATGTAAAACTTGGTGATGTAAAAATGATTATAGGCCAGAAGAGATAAGGTGTTTGGACACCGCGGCTGCGGTTGCTTTTTCATATGCCCAAAAACTGGTGCCCAAAAGAATGAAAAGCAACTGAAACATGAAATCCAATGGTAGAGAGGTCGGGAGCTCCGACCGGGACCAACGACTCGGCGGTGGTCGGTTCGGTAGATTAGAGGACACCTGACCACTAATAAGCCTCGACGGCCGACATGGTGCAATAGCGACCATCTCGATGCCGGTGAGTTCCCTGCAAAACTGGGTGTAGGATCGAAAGTATGTCTAGAGGGAGGTGATTAGACTACTTGACCAAATAAAAATCTATCATTTTCCCAATTTTAGTTCTAGGCAGGTTTTAGCAACTTATCACGGTTCAAGCAATCTTAACACAATTCAAGCAAGCATGCAAAGAGTATATGAGCAGCAGAAAGTAAAGATGCAACTTGCAAGAATGTAAAGGGAAGGGTTTGGAGAGTGCAAACGCTATAGGAGACACGGATGTTTTTGTCGTGGTTTCGGTAGGTGGTGCTATCGTACATCCACGTTGATGGAGACTTCAACCCACGAAGGGTAACGGTTGCGCAAGTCCACGGAGGGCTCCACCCACAAAGGGTCCACGAAGAAGCAACCTCGTCTATCCCACCACGCCCGTCGCCCATGAAGGACTTGCCTCACTAGCGGTAGATCTTCATGAAGTAGGCGATCTCCTTGCCCTTACAAACTCCTTGGTTCAACTCCACAATCTTGTCGGAGGCTCCCAAGTGACACCTAGCCAATCTAGGAGACACCACTCTCTAAGAAGTAACAAATGGTGTGTTGATGATGAACTCCTTGCTCTTGTGCCTCAAATGATAGTCTCCCCAACACTCAACTCTCTCTCTCTCTCATAGGATTTGGATTTGGTGGAAAGAAGATTTGAGTGGAAAGCAACTTGGGGAAGGCTAGAGATCAAGATTCATATGGTAGGAATGGAATATCTAGGTCTCAAAACAAGTGTAGGTGGTTCTCTCTCAGAAAATGTATGTTGGAAGTGTAGGCATGTTCTGATGGCTCTCTCCACGAATGAAGAGTGGGTGGAGGGGTATATATAGCCTCCACACAAAATCTAACCGTTACACACAACTTACCAAACTCGGTGGGACCGAATTGAGAAACTCGGTCGGACCGATTTAGAAAATCATGTGACCATTAGGATTTTCGGTGGGACCGACATGCAACTCGGTAGGACCGATATGGTTAGGGTTAGGGTATAACGTAATCTCGGTGAGACCGATTTTGGTAATGGACACACAGAGGGTTGGTCAGGCAAACTCGGTGGGACCGATTCACTCATCTCGGTAAGACCAAAACGTTACGGAAAGGAAACAAAGAGTTTGCATTGTAATCTCGGTGGGACCGATCGCTCATCTTGGTTTGGCCGAAACGTTACGAAGGGAAACAGAGAGATTACAACCCCATCTCGGTGAGACCGAGATCCCTATTGGTGAGACCGATTTTCCTAGGGTTTGTGGCAGTGGCTATGACATCTGAACTCGGTGGCGCCGGGTAGGAAGAATCGGTGGGGCCAAGTTTGACTTTTGGTTTAGGTCATATGTGGATGTGAGAAAGTGCTTGAGGGTCTTGGAGCATATCATTAAGCATTTTGAGCAAGAGCCTCATTAAGCAACACCTCATCCCTCCTTGATAGTATTGGCTTTTCCTATAGACTCAATGTGATCTTGGATCACTAAAATAGAAAATGTAGAGTCTTGTGCTTTGAGCTTGAGCCAATCCTTTTGTCCTTTGCATTTTGAGGGGTCCACTTTTCTCATCCATGCCATGCCAATCATTGAGCTTTCCTGTAATATTTGACTTGAAGTGGCATTAGCTCAATGAGATATATGTTGTTAGGAATTACCAAAACCACCCAGGGATAGTTGCACTTTCAATCTTCCCCTTTTTGGTAACTGATGACAACATATAGATCAAAGCTTCGACAAATGATAATAAGATTGAAAAAATATTGTCGCTTTGAGAAGTATGTGAAAAGTAAGAGCTCCCCCTAAATGTGTGCATTGTTTAAAATTTGCTTTGGACTGCAAATGCACAAAGAGATAGAATCAAGGGTTACTCTTCCATGTCACATACATCTTGGTGGAGCGCTCAAAATGATAATAATTAAATACGTGCACTCATCACCAAGCAAAGTGAATGATCATATAAGGATATAAAGGATAATGTCATCCAACAAGCATTAAGGTAGCATATGATCAATCACATCACATGATCATCCAAGTATCAAGCAAACTAGCAAATAACGAAGTTTAACCACCAAAAAGACAAGAGAGAACAAAAGCAACACTCTCTCTCAAAGCCTATGATCTATACATTTTCTCCCCCTTTGGCAACAAGTTACCAAAAAATTCATAAAAATGCATAGTGCTAATCGACTCTCAGGCTTGGTCTTCATGGGATGGTGTAGAGATGTCTCCTTGGACCAAGACTTCTGTAGATGTTGCTGGAGCTGGTGGAGAGGGTGCTGGAGCTGGATGCACTGAAGCTGTAGCTGGTGCAGATGATGTAGCTCTGGTGTCTGCCACAGGCACTGCAGCAGATCTCTGTCCTCTGGGCACTCTAGCAAATGCATCAGTAGTTAACTTGCCCTTCTTCTCCTCCATATCCTCCTAAAGTTGCTCAACTACAGTCTGGATCTCTGTCACTTTGACATCAAGAGCGTAGAACTTCTGCTCCATGATTCTCTCTAGGCTCTCCTGGTTTTGAGTCAGGGTGGCCGAGCCCTTCTCAATCCTCAGAGTGGAGGCAATCAAGTAGCCAAGCTGATCTTGCTTTCTCTTCAGGAAAATCTGAGATGCCTCTTCAGCAATTGACATCTTAGCAGCCTTCTCAGCCCTTGCCTTCTCCTTCTTCTCTTGTGCTTGCACAGAAGATGGTTCATTCTCATCCATCACAACAGTGTTGTCCTCAAAGTCAGGGTAGATGGGCATGTGATCCTTGTCCAAGAGATATGTGTCAGTGCCCATCTTGGAGTTTATAAGCTCCTGGATTTGTGGGGCATACCCACAACTCCTCTTCTGATCAGCAGTAGTCCTTTTGATTGT
This sequence comes from Triticum timopheevii, assembly GCA_963921465.1. Classification (NCBI taxonomy): domain Eukaryota; kingdom Viridiplantae; phylum Streptophyta; class Magnoliopsida; order Poales; family Poaceae; genus Triticum; species Triticum timopheevii. The sequence continues at coordinate 176,953,747 of OY997266.1, forward strand.
TTCCACAATCAGGCTCATGACTTTAAACTTCTGAGGCACATCAAATATATGAAGCAAATTAATTGCATGGCCTCTGATCATCTTGTGATCACCTGACTTGGGCAGCAAAGTATGCCTCAATATCCAGTTGATAGTGGGCAATCCTGACAGCAGATAGTGTACAGATCCAAACTTGTGTGTCTCAAGTGCAGCATTTGGGATGTCTTTGTACATGTGAGCCATGGAGTTGTGATCTTTCTTCTTCTTGGCATAGAGATCCAAGTCATCCTCATTCTCCTTTGAAGCATTGATCAATTCAGACCATTCCTCAACTGTTGACTGGTACCTGGTACCCTCAGACATCCAGACAATCCTCCCATCTGGGTAGAAATGAGCTGTGGAGTATAACTGCATAATGAGCTCATTATTCCACTTTGTGAGCTTCTGCCCAACAAAGTCTACCACTCCACATGGCTTGAATCTGTCATAAACTCCTGGATAGTGATCTTCATTCTTCCTGATGTACTCCCAATCAACCCATCTCATGTCACAGACAATGGGCTTCTTGTCAAGCAGCACTGTCTCATAGAAATCCTGCTGTTTCTCAGTATGGAACCTGTAGTCCACAACAGTCCTTCTCCTGACAGCATAGGGGTCAGTCAATCTCCACTGTCTCAGACCTGCATCCTTCTTGAGCTTCATGTCTTCTACAACTGGGTGAGCATCATTATGATCTGGGATCTTGGGCTTCAGCTTTCTCAAGACAAGTGTGTCTTCATCTTCTTCATCGGCAGCTTCAGGCACTGGGGCCTTGTTCTTCTCTGCAGCTGGAATACTCCTGGTGTTCCTCTTGGGTGCAGACTTGGGTTTTGGAGTAGCAGCTTTGGGAGCATCTTTGGGCTTAGATGGAGCAGCCCTTGACCTTATAGCATCTCCCATCAGCTTTTGAGCTTTGGGTGCTGGTGCAGCAACCTCTTCCTCTTCATCTTCAGAGTCTCTCCTCATAGAGGGCTTGCCAAGCACCTTGGCAGTAGTGGTTCTAACTCTCTTCTTCTTCTTTTCTTGGCCAACAGCTTCATCTTCCGACTCAATGGTGAATTTCATGGTTTCACCAGTGGCAACCTTCCTACGTTTGGAAGTGGGAATCCTCCTTGTAGGTGCCTTCTTCTGCATCCCTGGCTTAGTGGTAGCAGCTGTGCCATATTCCTTTTTCAGAACTTTCTTCTTTGAGGTGGCCTCATCCTCAACAGCCACATAGTCCTCATCCTCAGAATCTGAGGTCTTCTTCTTTCTGGCCCTGGTGGCTGCCTTTGGCAAGTTGCTGGGTGTGCTCCTGCTGCCATCATCATAGCTGCTAGAGGGACTAGTGCCCTCACTCATCTGAACCTGCTCCTCAGACTTGTTCTGACTGTCACTCTGATCTGACATGGTGCAAACTCTGACAGCAGACCCTGTGAATAGATATAGATGAGGTAGAGTAGATGAGCATCACAAAGTACAGAGGTTTTTGCAAAAAGATTGAGTCAAAAACTTAGTTTTAGTTTTCCACAAAAAGCATTTCGGAGCTATCGATTTGTAAACGCGGTGATACCGAAGTAGCTTTTGGAACCTAAACTAGTGAACTCGGTCAGACCGAGTCACAGTTCGGTGTCACCGAGACTGCTAGGGTTTCACAAAGTTCTGAACTCGGTCACACCGATTTGCAATTCTTGGTCAGACCGAGAATCACATGTGCACTGGCCTGAGCCAAATCGGTGGTACCGAGTTCTACAACTCGGTCGATCCGAGATGAGTTTGGCAGAAACCTAACCCTAAATTTTCAATCCAAAACTAATCTACGGAGTGTTTTCGCTGGATAGGAAGATCACAATCGTGGCAGTATACATGGCAATGCAATGTGCCAGGAATCGGAGTGAGGAATAGCACAAGGTTTCAAATCCATACCCTAGTTCGGCGATGGATTTGCTACGGCGGCAACGACAGTGTTGAATCCCGTTGACAGCGGCGGAGACCAGCGACGGGAGGTCGCTGGCGACGAGGAGGACGATCCGGAGACCCGAGGAGGCAGGGCAGGCAGTGCACGGGCGAAGAGGTTCGGAAAAATTTCCAAATTTTTGCCCGGGGGTATAAATAGCCTGACCCTATCGGTGTGACCGAGTGGAACAACTCGGTGGCACCGAGATGCATAATTGCAAGTAGTTACTGCAACTCGGTGTGACCGAAAAGTTCAAATCGGTTGCACCAAGATTGAAAACCTAGATCAACTTAGTGATCTCGGTGTGACCGAAATGGATGGATCGGTCAAACCAAAATGCACAAAGAGGTTTTGGAAGTTTAAGTCTATGACGAATCGGGGACTCCGAGTGCTCCTCACACAGAGTGGTTCGAATCTGACTTGATCAAACTTTGTGATATAGCATGAATAGAGTTTGAGACAAGAAAAGCATAGATAGCTAGAGAAGGTTCTTAGGCATTCTTGTCCATCCACTTGGCAAAAGAAAAGAAACCAAACAATCAAAACTACAAGTGGATGTCCTCGAATGAGTAAAATATGCAACCAACATGCTCACACAATAAAATGATAAATGAAATATGTGGCAAAGCATGCACAACCATTCTAGCATCTATCAAGCAATTGGCGATGACTAGGTCATCTATATATGAGTATATTGACTTAGGAGTCAAATGAGAACATTTGATCATAGGTCATACTCATCGTTTAAGCACAAGTGGGGTTACCACTTTCACATAAAGCATTGTTGTGTTCACACCATTAGAGTTGCTTTGACTCACTTCTTAGAGTAAAGCTCCCCCTAGATGTGAGATCCCCCCTAAGAGGGATGAACTGACCTTGGGTTTTGTCGATGATGACTTCATGTAGGTGTTGAAGATGTGGATGCTCAATGTTGATGTAGATCATTTGGAGCAATCCTTTGGAGTGAGTTACACTTTCAATACCTACACGGGTTAGTCCCATAAGGAACAAACAAGGATATCCATAGACATAGAGTGATGCACACACAAGATGATGTCCATGAAAGCATTAGGTTACCTTGTCCCTTGTCTTACCAACAAGAGGGTTTGTGACTCCTTGAACTAGTGCAAGATGTGGAAGTTGATTGCACTTGTCCTTGCCAAAATGATATGAGTGAAATATGTTGGCGGATTCACCCTCAAGAACTCTCTAGTTCTTCTTCTTCGGGATCCACATCATCTTGATGGGAATCCTTGGAGTTGTAGTTGTACTTGATGAAGTAGAACTTGGCGGAGTCTTGGGAACCCACTTGACCAAGGCCTTAGGAGCTTCTTCAAATGCATCAATCTCTTCTTGAAGCTTGTCCTTGCCTTTTTGCTTGTGGTCTTGTGATGGAAGATCATCTTGAGCTTGTGTCCCTTTGAAGGAAGTAGGATCATACTTATCTTGTTGAGGAACAAACTTCGTCTTGGGGTATTGATCTTCTTCCCACTCAACTCCATTGGCATTGAACTTTCGTTCAAAACCAACACCTTGGTTCTTCTGGTGTCTTCCTTGCTTGCGTACAATTTCCTCGAATTGCTTACTCCCGGCAAGGCTCTTGTAAACACCTTTCTCTATAATTCCCTTCAATAAGCTATTTTCTTGCTCAAGTGTAACTTGGCTAAGAGAATCATTAGTGGAATCAAGAGAACTACTAGAAGCAACAACATTGGATTTAGCATGATTATTGTTACTACTAGAGGAAGAATCCTTCTTGTTCTTGTTACTAGACTTGACTTGAGGCATGTAAGTGGATAAGAGTAAACGCTTGGCAATGTAAGAAGTACTTTTCTTACGAAGATCATCATTGATTGCATTTAAGAACTCATGCTCTTGCTCAAGGTTGAGCTTTTCGAAGTGTATCTTCTCATGAGTCCTTAAAAGTTCTCGATGATCTTCTAAGATAGTTTCATGAGCTAACTTAAGAGTGTTTAGTTCTTTAGTTAGGTGCTCAATCTTCTCCTTATCATTGTCATTTGTTTTATCTTTATTAGCATGATTAACTGATGTTTCATCATAGTATTCATCACTAGAGTTGTCAACAATTAAATCATCATCACCTAACAAGTCATCTTCATCACTATTGAAATCAACATACTCGGGGTGTGATACCTTTGGTCCTTTAGCCATGAAGCATCTTCCAAGTCCTTCATTTGGTGAATCAAATATGTCGTAGTAGTTGGTTGACACAAGTGCTAAACCGGCAACACCTTCATCTTGAGTATATTCGGAGTCAGAGTGATAGCTTCTCCCAGAGTGATTCTCGGAGTCGGAGCCGGATACCCATTCATCAACATGAGCTTGATGTCTTCGTTTTGTGTAGCTCCTTGATGACTTGTCCTTCCTTTCCGAATCCTTGCTTCTCTGAGATGTTCTTCGTTCATAACGATCATCTCTACTCCTTCTCTCTCTTGATGGTGATTCTTCTCTTCTAATTCTTCTTTTTGGAGAATTTTCTCTTCTTTTGTATGGTGCCGTACACTCATTGGAATCCGGGTCTTCCACAATTGTAGCAATTACGCTCACGACTAGAAGATCTTTTGTCATGGTAGGACCTTGACTTGGAACTTCTTTCCTTGCTTCTACTCTTGTAGAACTTGTTGAAGTTCTTCACCATTAGGCTCAATTCTTCATTGTAGGTTTGTTTCTCACTTGATGATGTGGGAGCTTCACATGAGGCTTTGTAAGCACCACTTGACTTGTTGTGGAGCTCCTCCTTATCCTTGAGTGACATCTCATGAGCAACAATTCTTCCAATGACTTCCGTTGGCTTGAGATCTTTGTAATTGGGCATCATTTGGATCAATGTGCACACGGTATCATATTTCCGTCCAAAGCTCTTAGGATCTTCTTGATGATGAATTTGTCGGTCATCTCTTCACTTCCTAAGTCGGCAATCTCATTTGTGATAAGAGCAAGCCTAGAGTACATTTCAGCGACACCTTCACCATCCTTCATTTTGAACTTGTCAAGCTGACTTTGAAGCACATCCAACTTGGATTCCTTGACGGAGTCGGTACCTTCATGCATATCAATCAAAGTATCCCAAATTTCCTTTGCATTCTCAAGACGGATGATTTTGTTGAATTCTTTGGGGCACAATCCGTTGAAGAGGATATCACAAGCTTGAGCGTTGTATTGCAGCATCTTCAACTCTTCCGCAGTAGCTTCACGGTTCGGTTCTCTCCCATCAAAGAATTCACCTTGCAAGCCAATACACACAATAGCCCAAACGGCGGGGTTATGTCCAAGAATATGCATTTCCATCTTATGCTTCCAACTAGCAAAATTTGTACATTCAAAGTAAGGACCTCTACGGTGGTAATTTCCCTCGCTAGGCGCCATACTCTCCTAGGTTGTGAAACCAAGGCTATGACCACCAAAAGCTACGGAGATCAAAGAAAATGGAGACCAAAACTCTGATACCACTTGTAGGATCGAAAGTATGTCTAGAGGGGGGTGATTAGACTACTTGACAAAATAAAAATCTATCCTTTTCCCAATTTTAGTTCTAGGTAGGTTTTAGCAACTTAGCATGGTTCAAGCAATCTTAACACAATTCAAGAAAGCATGCAAAGAGTATATGAGCAGCGGAAAGTAAAGCATGAAACTTGCAAGAATGTAAAGGGAAGGGTTTGGAGAGTGCAAACGCAATAGGAGACACAGATGTTTTTGTCGTGGTTCCGATAGGTGGTGCTATCGTACATCCACGTTGATGGAGACTTCAGCCCACGAAGGGTAACGGTTGGCGAGTCCACGTAGGGCTCCATCCACGAAGGGTCCACGAAGAAGCAACCTTGTCTATCCCACCATGGCCGTCGCCCATGAAGGACTTGCCTCACTAGCGGTAGATCTTCACGAAGTAGGCGATCTCCTTGCCCTCACAAACTCCTTGGTTCAACTCCACAATCTTGTCGGAGGCTCCCAAGTGATTGGTAGTCTCGCCGGCAACGATAGGGCTGGCCGACCGGAGTTGGATCGAAATCCCGGCCCGCATCGCTTCCTCGTTGTTAGGCCGCATGCTACTACGCCCTTCCTCCTCCTCTCCCATCGTTCCCCTCCCTAACCCTGGGAGTGGGCGAGGAGGCTGAGCCGCTGCCTGCTGCTGGCCCTCCGCACCTCCTGTTCGACCATGCCGAGGAAGCACTGGACCTTCATCCTTGCGTCTGTGCGCCTTTGGGAAGAAGACTTGAGGTAAGGCACCTTCAAATTCTTTGTTTGTTTCATATATTGGAGATGCGGGTCAGCTGATTTGGGCAGGGTCCGTGCTGCCTAATTTGCTTTCCAGGTACAGATCTTCGGCCGTCTTCGACTATGCTCAGAGAGGTGTCACGGTCTGAGAGGATATAGTGGGATGGCTCCATCTGCTAGACTGATTGGTAGTCTTTTGTTAACTCTTGCTCATAACTCCTCAGTTTGTTTTATATGTGTGCATATGGACAAATTAGTGGGCATGATTTATATGTGTGCATATGGACAAATTCGCTCGGAATAGAATGACCCCTCTCATTTCCTTTTGTTCTTGCCTAAGTTAGTGTTATACATTTTTGTCTGAATTTTAGTTTACATGACACGACACCCAATGGCATATAGGATATTTCAACTGTTTTTTGGGGCAAATGACAATTATAGTAATTAAAATGACCCCATTAGTAATATTTGTTATCTCTTTAATCCAGCCATATAAATTAGGACATGTGATAGATGGTGCAGATTTTTATTTCAGAATATTGTTAGCCCAACATGCATGATATTCGTGCATTAGCCACATGTATGTTAGTCCCAAAATGACTTTTTTTACTATGGATGGTACCACTAAAATATTTTGAACCACATCTAAATTTTACATTTGCTTCTCTGTTTACATGACCCACGATGCACTTGATTTCCAAACTAATAGATTTGGAAACAAGAATAGTTTTGGTTTGTTTTTATTCAACAATAGTTGCATATCCTTAATTTCCAATATATTAATCCAACAATTACAGCATAGCCTGATAGACATTCTTATCTTTCACTCATTCATTGGTTTAATTTTGAACTTGGCTGTTTTCAAGGTTCTGTTGTGCAGTCATGCATCTACATGATGGTCTGCCCATTGGTTACACATGTGAAAAGCGAGTGACGCATATCAAGTTGCTGGGACCTCAGGGCATGTTCATCAGCTTGCCTCAAGTATATTGGGACCCGTTTGTGATCTATATCAGGTGAGCAAATCATGCACAATAATATAGTTATGTTGTAAACTAGAGAAAAATGGCGATGTTTTAATTATCGAGGTTTTGTACACCTGTATAGCTAATGATGTTGTATTCTTATGTCAGCTAAAACTGCTTCTGCGGTGTAGTTCGTCTAACCAAATTTGTAGGGGCATAAAAACATAGATTGATATGTGATACTGTACTGATTACAAAAACAACATCAGCATGGCAGACTGCCATATAAGATATATAAGATAAAAGGACAGTCTGTTACTTCTCTCCAATTGCACATGGATGGTTTGATCTTGCGGTGCACGTGTAGTTTATTTATGGCTGGCTGTATAAGCATAATTCAGTAACGGATTGTTTATTTTCTCCCTGGGAATACTAACTGCTAGCATATACATTTATTTGCTGATTCTAACAAGATGCATCGCTATATCGATAATATAGTAAGCACCTCCTGAAGTTGTGAACTGTCCAGTGGTGCCTTTACATTGTTGCCTGATTGACCCTGATGTCCTTCTCCTGCGGTAGATGTTGCACCGCAGATTAGTCTCGACGGCGTGCAATATTTAGTTTTTAATTTCATCGTGAGTTGTTTCTATTTTCCTGGTTTTCCATTGCTCCTAAAATGTACTTCAAAATGAGCCTGCATGTATTCAGTGTTCAGAGACATGGGGTACTATGTAGACATTCATTGTGTTTGTTATGTACCCGGTTGCTTTAAAATAATTCTGTCAGGCATTGTTACTTTGGAATCCGTCTCTTAATAATCATTCTATTTGACAAGTGCACGAGCTCCGATGTGGTTCCTCGCCGGTTGGACGGCGTTCAAGCGCAACCCCGGCACGCACTGAGCACTACCTCGGCTACAACCTCCCTCGGTGAGCTCCATCTTGCTCTTGCTCCTCTGCTTCGGCTACTATATGGGACATGGCCATGACTATATTGATGTGGGGATCGTCTGGTTGATGCTCTATGCCCTACTCATGCATCGGTTCCTACTTGAGCTCTGTAGTTGTGGATCGACGCCATTTTAGGGTTTGCAGGCTGCTGTTCATGTTTAGTTGCTATCGTATGAGCTCATGTGATGCTCTGGTTTACATGTCAATGCCCTGGTCCTATAGCTATGCTCCTGGATTTGCTAGATTGATCAGTGGTGTTCGTGCTAGGGCGATGATAATTAATCGTGGCTGAAATAAGTGTGCCTTTGAGCAATCATGGCACCTGTGCGTATCAGGTTGGGTCCTCCCTCTTCTCTCTAGAATCCTTTTTGATCATGTGAATCTTGTTGTTGTCCTTGGATGGTCATTCTTGTTGAGTGATAACCAGGGCAGCTCCAATGTATAAACAGATTGATCCGGTGTTAAGAGATGACGGGGGTAGGTTATATGATCGAGGAAAGGCGAATCTGAGCCCACTATGCAATGAACCCTGAACCCTTTCTATTTGTTTTTAAAGGTGTTGCTTATCCAGAAACAAGAACCAAAGTAGACCACATACGCTCCCAGAGCTTAGGCACTCTCGGCCGTCCGACCTATTTCTTCATGCGATTCAAGCCATCGGATCTCGGGTTTGGCTCACGTGAGACGTCACATATTTACCAGATCGTTGTGAGTCATTAGATAAAATTCCAATTGCAACAAAATGTAAATACCATGCCCCCATCAGGGCATCTGGGTCATTTCGTGTACCGGCTATAAAATGACCGTGACTTCCTATGATGAAAACCTAGCGGCCGCCTCCTCTCTCACTCGCTCCTGCAGCTGCCTCCCTCCCTCCCTCCCATGCAGGTGGCTCCCACCAACCATGGCAACGGCGGGCAACGGCCATGGAGGAGGGTGGCAGATCAGCGGCGCCGGCGATGGCATCCGTGGCAGCTATGCAATGAACCCTGAACCACTTTTATTTGTATTTAAAGGTGTGTTGCTTATTTATGCTCAAGTGGTGTTCGTGCTAGGGCGATGATGATTACCTTGGCTTGAATTAGTGTGACTTTGAGCAATCGAGGCACCTGTGGGTATCAAGTTGGATCCTCCCTCTTGTCTCTAGAATCCTTTTTGATCCTGTGATACTTGTTGTTGTCCTTGGATGGTCATTCTTGTTGAGTGATAACCAGGGCAGCTCTAATGTATAAATAGATTGATCTGGTGATAAGAGATGATGGGGGTAGGTTATATGATCAAGGAAAGGCGAATCTGAGCCCACTATGCAATAGAACTGCAGCCACCTCCCCTAATGTGTAAGGAAAAAATGAACTCTTCATGTCTTGTTACTTTAAAATTCCAAAAAGGTTCATTCTTCCTTTGCTGGTTACTTAACCATGATTTTTGTTTTGCTTTGGTTCTGGTTGAGATACTAAAGGTTGTTTATATATGAAAAGAACAGACACTTGTAGTTTTGTATGCCTCAACTGTTGCTTAGGATCCAGTGTTGTAGTGATTTGCCTAATTAAAAATAACTCTAATCAATAATAGTGGTTCTTTCCTTCTTATTTGAACTGAGAGAGGGCCACTGATTCTTGATCTAAGGTGACCCAATTTTTCTATGCCTCATGCTCATGCTGCTCTATGTTCCCTTTTAAAAATTCTTGCTTGCATTTTGGGTTGGTTTTCTGCTCTATGTTCCCTTTTAGCGTTTCTTTCCGTTGTAGCTGCACTCCCTTTTTTTGTATACTACATGATCTTTTTGTAACTCATTTTGCATGTGACATAACTAAATAATAGATTTCGATCAGTATTCACATTGAGATGAAAGGTTATACCTGATATCATCTAGCTCAAGTAGGAACTTTCGGCTCCAATATTTGCTATGCAATACTTGCCTTGCCATGTTTTTTAACTATTGTGCCCTAAAATTTTATGAATGAAATGATTACCTCTTCCTGTTTGTATGAGGTGGCAAGTCATTTTCTTGCCTACTCTATAACATAAATTCCATCGTCCTCCTCGCCATCGAGACAACTGGAAGTCTGTCGTTGTCCGTCAACATGGATCTCCTCCGCTAGCACCTCCACATGGTGCGCATCCTGGAGCTCATCAATTGCACCTCCGCTAGCCTCTTCGATTCGCCCTACGCAGCTCAACTCCACCGACCAGGTCAGTCCTCACTTATGCTCGGTCATACACCGCATTTATTTTCCCCTTTGGACTCTAAATATGTGCCCGCATCTGGGGATTTCAGACCGCCATGGTCGCCAACCAGCCCCTTGATCAGAACACGATGGCCACCAACGAGCTCCCTGGTCAGATCACGATGGCGGCCGAGGAGCTCCCTGTTCAGATCGCGCTGGCGGACGAGGAGCTCCCTGTTCCTAACCCGCCGCCTTCTGCCTGCTCCACCAACAACTGTCTGCGGGGGCTTGCGCAGGTGAGCCGACACCTGTCACGTCCCCTCTCTAATTTACTGGATGACTGAAAAAAACTGATTGAAAGAACACCTCACGTCCGTCTCTGAAGAGAAATACATGTCTCATCTAGGGGTTGTGCATACTCGGGGTCACCAATAAAAATGTAGCGATGCTCACGTTCAAACAGCGTGATGATTTTAAACCTATCTCATTGACATGTGATTGGTGTAGTTGATAGTCTTGTAGATGTTTCCTCAGTTATTGTGATGTTGTCTGAACCTTCTGTGCAGCTATATTTTCTTTTCCAGAGACCACACATTATGCCAGTTACCTTTCCGTCTCTAAATGGTATCTGACCGTGACATGCTCTGTAACAATTAGATTAACCTGGATCCATAAATAAATGGCATCTGACTATGACATGCTCTATACATAATCAAAAAGCACCAAGTCGAGTTTGCTTCTCCCTTCCTTTTGGTGGTCAAAACGTGAGGTTGGAATAAAAGAGGAAAAGGGAACTGCACTAAATGAATAATTTCATCCTGGTGATAGCCTGTGCCTGACAAGCTCAAATAATGCACCAACACCTAATTGTTACTTCGTAAGTCTTTTTGTTTCAGCACAAGACCAATTTACTTAGTAGAGCAACATGTTTTTAAACATCCTTCTTTCCCGAGTCCAGTTTGTTTTTCATCTTATAGTAGCTTGATTTAGTTTGATCAATATAACATAAACTTATTGTTCCCTGCTTTACAAATCAATGCAATAACTTGTGAGATTAGCCTTTGTCCCCCAATTATTTGAACATTTTCTTTCCTCTGCAGGAAGATGACTATGTAATACTGATTCCTCATTCCCACATCTTTGCCCTCATGCTGTAGGCTCTCAAGTTGCCCCCTGCGACTTACCATCACAAGACATATCCGGGCAATGAGTCTCGTGTGACGGTTACTTTCAATTCATCGTTGCAGTTGATCGATGGTTTGCTTGTTCCAACCTCGATATCTGGTGTGATCTCAAAGAACTGTGATGAAGTAGAAGACAGTGCTGCTATGGAAGCCATTAGGTTTATGGAGGATGTATGTGGCAAGGAAATCAGGGATTATCACTACATCCATGTTAAAAGGCTGGAAAATAAGGTGACACACCTGGTAAGGTTGCTGGTTGCAGCAAACAAGACAATAAAGAAGGCACACAAAGGATGGTACTATGTTATCAGATACATGAGCTCGTATTCTAACCAGATATAGAATGCGACAGCTGCTCGGTGCCTAAGAGGGTAGGACAACACCAAAAGGGCTATGAAAATGGCACTCGCAAGCACGGGAAAGTTGGCAAAAAGGCTACGTTATATTGGCATGAAATTGGAGCAGCGCCTAGAGACCACAGATAGTATCTGGTGAGCTTTGGTCAGCGCATCGTACCCAGCATGTTTACTGATCATTGCCTTTGCCCTTTTGATGTTCTTTTGAACAAAAAATACATATCCTATGGATTCCTATTGTTATCATTAAGTGTACTTTTTGTTGTTATCATGAAGTGTGCTTTATGATTGTATACTGTTTGGTGACTTCCCATTTTGTGCACGTGAACGATCTTTGTTTCCAACTGGTTCTTCGATGATTCTTCCTGTTATATATGAATCTCCTTTAATTTTTTTTGATATGGCTTCATTTCATTCTGTTTTAGCTTTAGCTTACTTACAGTTATTGATTTTACAGCCAGCTCCTCGCATCGATAAATCATGCTTTGTTTAGATTACAACAACTTGACATTAACCCTCTTGGCTCACATACACAAAGTGCAACATTTATCTATACTTTGTGATGCAATAGCTTCATGGGTGGCTGTTTAGAGGTTTCTTAGGTTGCAACGTTAAGCGAGTACCAATATTTTTAGTTACATTCTGTCTGACATCTATTTATAGCTCGAGTTCATTCAGACGTTGTTAGTACCATTTAGATACATGGTGGTAATATCAAGCTTTCATTTCCCTTTTTATCGTGCAAATAGCAATTGTGTTACTAATAACTTAACATTACATGTTTGACCAAAACGTTTGTACATGCACCCTCATGCCAGGGTGCGTTTCAGATCTAGTGATGTGTGAACACGTGAGGTGTGAACGAGTACTCAGTGTGAACACACCTCACGGCCTGGTGACTCACGCGAAAATTGGGCCGCTAATCATGCGGCTGACAAGCATCTGATCTAAGGACTCGGGAGGCGATTTATTTTTCACGAGTATCATCCGGATGATGGGTAGCAGGCGCCATAATCTAATCAACAACAAACCAAAGGCTGTGATTCTCTAAAATAAAGTTGTGATTAGAGGGAAAAAACCAATGGCTGTGCATCTTGACATGTTCATGTTTAGTTGGTTTTGTTGGAGCTTTTTCTATTATTATCTTGCTACTTCTACTTTAGAGTCTTAGAGCATCTATAGCCAGGCACCTCAAACCCGTCTCGAACGCCCGGGCAGACAACCTAGTCACTGACCGGTAAAAGAAAAACGACTCATCCGGGCGCTTCAAACCGCCCTCAAACGCCCGGACTATCCGGCGCCCCTTATATCCACCGGTGAGTTGCCGGCGGAGCCCGACGAGGACGAGCGGCTCGTCACTTGGGTCTACCGCCGGCCACTAACGATGGCGGGGACAGGCGCTCGGTGGCTCCGGTGGAAGAGCGTGAAGGCGCGACAGCTTGCCATTGAGCAGCCGGAGTGAGAGGCAGCGGTGGCAGCGGCGAAGGCGGCCCAGCTCGCGAAGCTCAAGCGGCAGCAGGACACGGCTATCCGACGTCTCCTCATCATCCTCTCCTCCTCCGACGACGACCACAGCGCCTTGTCCGACGACTCGGGCGATCCTCCACGAATTGCCAACACCTACAGATGCACTGTCGACCGAAAGGGGAAAGGGTCAGCGAGGATGTGGTGAAGATCCACCTCCCCACTTTAGTTTCAAATTTCTAGATGTAGTTTAAATTTATTCATCGTTTATGTGCATTAGTGAACTTTGAGGATCTTTTAAAGATCCGTTGGTGATCTTTTGGTGAACGGATTGTGCATTTCTATGTTCGATTATATGTCTGTTTCATGTTCCACGTAGTTTTATCCGCATTGCATGGTTTAGTACGGATATAAGGGATCAGATATGAGATACACGGATATGGACGACACTTTTTGAGGACTAGCAGGTTAGTGCCCGCGGAGATGACTAGACGCGCCCGCGGACGCTTGTACAAATGATGTAAAACTTGATGATGTAAAAATGATTATAGGCTAGAAGAGATAAGGTGTTTGGACATCATGGCTGCGGTTGCTTTTTCATATGCACAAAAGTTGGAGCCCAAAGAAGTGAAAAACTAAAAAGCAATTGAAACATCAAATCCAACGATGGAGAGGTCGGGAGCTCCGAACAGGACTAGTGACTCGGTGGTGATCGGGTCGGTAGATTGGCGGACAGTTGATCGCTAATAAACCTCGCCGGCCGATGATGGTGCGGCAGCTACCATCTCGGACAGGGGAACTGTCTGAATCAACGACCACATTTCGAGCTTCCACAATAGTTTTCTTGGCCGATAGGTACAAGAGGTGGGGTGGCGGCGGGGCTGGGGTGGTCACCGGATTGGCGGTGACAAGTAAGTTTCACCGTGGCGGTTGGGTTCTCGACGCGGCAACACCAAAAGGCATCTAAACATTAGCGATAGTAGCTTTGACTATTATAACATGACCTAAGTGACGAGGACATGTACCTAGGGTTTGGTCCTAGGCCTGACCTACATGCCCTACCCAAGGACTCCACATGCAAGAATCTAAGACCCACAAGGTTATGAAGGAGTCACCTACTGGGATACCTGCAATTTACAAGTCACTCAAACGAGGGATTCACTCGGTGAAATCACGTACACTCGACTGTCTCTGTTCACTCGGAGTACCAGGCGCCACTCGACCACAGAAGCCCTAGAGTCATCCTGAGATAGCAACGGTCGGATGATTAGTTCGTCGCCTTGAAGAGCATCTAATGCTGGCGTTATATGTAATGCTCGCATCCCTTAACTCACCCATTAAACCCTTGGGTAATAGGGGCCTTGACGAGGGGCCACCAGACTCTATATAAGCCGCCCCTCAACCCCTGCACAAGGGTTCTCATCATTTGTAACTCAACACTCAAGATAATCAAGCTCCCGCAGCACCGAGAAGTAGGGTCTTTACCTCTTTTGAGAGGGGCCTGAACTCGTAAATCCGAGTGTACAACCACACCGTAGCTAGGCTCTACCCTCCCATACGTACCCCTATCCTCTACTGTCGGAATCATTCCCACGACAGTTGGCGCCCACCATGGGGCAAGCTTCTAAGTGACTTCCGGCGTGGTTGCGTTCTTCAACATCTCCACCATGGTTTCCGGCGGCGGACTGTCCTTGGGTTGCGAGATCCGTCTTGGCGCTCTCACCTTCATCATTGAAGTTTTGGTGTGGATCCAAGAAGCCCCTTTGGACATCGAAGCACTCCCCATTCGCGGGGCGGTGCACTTCCGTGCAAGTTCCAGCGGCGTCCTCCTCCGACAATCATCGACTTAGTATCAGTCGTCCCCCATGGCATTTTCCCTCCCCAATGCTAGCCGTCGCAAGCGATCCGGTGTCTCTAGGCTCTAGCGGTGGGTTAAACACTTGGTGGTTCGTCAGTCATCCGCTCTGCAGGTCGCGGTAATCGAGCCTAACGAATCCCTCTATGATTTGATCGATCCGTTGTCAGGTCACTCGGATACCCTATCCGAGTGCGAGAGCAGCGACCCCGCAGCGGAAGTGCTTATGGCTGACTCTCAGCATATCTCGCTAGGGTATTCTCATGGTGCGTATGGGGTGATGGTCTGTTGCACGTCAACGACGAGTACTATCCACAACCCCTCACCGCCGAGCAGAGGGAAGAACTGTTGCGCAGTAACCAACAAGTCCTTTGGAGTCCCATTGTCAGCACGACTGCCGAGGCTCAGGCCTTGGAGGCCGTGCACTTAGCCACTCTGACTGAGCGCACAGGTCTCGAGGAGCTCCAGAAATCACTCGATGACCGCGCTCACAGGCAACCTCCAAGTTCCAATCAGCGGCAACGACAACTGTTCCCGAGTGGATCGCAGAGCGAGTACCAGATTCTGTACTCCGATTCAAAATGTAGCAGCTGCCGCTCGGATTGCAGATTCTATCCAGCCGTCCCGGTCCAAAGCGAGAGAGGGTCTTCGGCAAATCCAAGCGCTGCTCGAAGCGGCTGGGGAACATAATTCGACCGTTTCTCAGTTGTGCAACAGATTTCATAGCAGGTCCGTCAGAACAGAAACAGTCTAGTCGGCTCATAGCCCAAGATCGCCTCCGCGGCGTGAAGATCGCGGTTACCACCAGGATCAGTACCTAGATCAAGGCCGCGGTCAGTTTGCTCCTCGACATCATCATGACGATCGCCGTCAAGTGCCAACGCCCCCTCCGAGGGGTGGTTCGTACGTGCCCCTGCAGTACGATGACAGGCGCTCATATGCTGATGAGCGGAGAGAGCCAGTCGATCCTCGAGATCCGGGGTTCAATGCACGGTCATTCCTCATGTAGAATCTAGTTGACAGAGGCATGGCTCGCCGAGAGAGCTTGGAAAGAGATCGTCCGAGTGGAAGTGGTGCATACATCTCCGGGCCTGAGTGTTTCAGCAGAGCCATACGGGCTGCAGAGATACCACCCAATTTCAGGTTAGCCGCAGGAGTAAGCAAGTTCACTGGCAAGTCAAAGCCAGAGACGTGGTTGGAAGATTACCGAGTGGCAGTGCAGATTGGTGGTGGCAATGATTATGTTGCCATGAAACATTTACCTTTGATGTTGGAAGGGTCTGCCCGAGCGTGGTTGAACCAGTTGGCTCCTGCTAGCATATACTACTGGGAAGACCTAGCTCGAGTGTCCATCAAAACATTCGAGGGCACATGCAAGCATCCCGCCAGGCTAACTGAATTGCAGCACTATGTTCAAAAACCGAATGAAACTCTAAGGGGTTGCATACAACGTTGGACCACACTTCATCACTTGGTTGAGAATGTCACTGAGCATCAAGCAGTTTGTGCTTTCAAGGTGGTGTCAGATATAGAGAGCTCATCCTGAAGTTCGATCGGTATGGAACCCTGACCATGAGCAGAATGATGGAAATAGCCACTCGGTATGCGAATGGAGAGGAAGAAGACCGACTCCGCAACGGTAAGGGAAAGGCTGGTGATCCCAACCCCGGCAGCGCAAGCCGAAGGTATAGGTCCAGCAGAAGCAGCTGCTCTGGCAGCACAAGGCAAGTTCAAAGGGAAAGCCAAGGAACAGTGGATACCCAAGAAGAAGAGGGATCAATCGGGACAGGATGTCCTTGATCTGCCATGTGCCATTCACACTAAGAAAGATGAAGAGGGGTAACCTGATATTACCCAAGCATACCAGTAGACAGTGCAGGTTGTTGATTCAGCAGTTCCGCGAAGGTCAGCTGAGTGAAAAGAGCTCTGACAAAGACAACAGTGATGAGAAGGCTAAAGATTAACCTGCAGTCACTGCCACTCTAATAATTTTTTCTGACGTCGAGAGTAAAAGTCGACCGAAGGTCATCAATCGAGAGGTAAATATGGTTGTTCCAGCGGCTACTATGTACCTCAAGTGGTCAAAAACTCCCATCACTTTCGATCAGTCGGACCACTCAGCCCACGTTGCTACCCCTGGGCGGTAGGCACTGGTGGTTGACCCAATTGTGGTAGGCACTCGATTGTGTAAAGTCCTCATGGATGGTGGTAGTGGTTTGAAGATACTCCATGCCGAGACCCTTAAAGGAATGGGCATTCCGATGTCCCGACTCAGTGAGAGCAACATGCAATTCCATGGAGTCATTCCAAGGAAGAAAGCGAAATCACTCGACCAAATTGCTTTGGACGTGGTTTTTGGCGACTCAAAGAATTTTCAGAAGGAGAAGTTAACTTGTGAGGTGGTGGATTTTCACAATGCCTATCATGCTATCCTTGGCCGACCAGCTTATGCACGTTTCATGGCCCGTCCATGTTGTGTGTATCTCAAGCTAAAGATGCCCGGTCCTAAGGGTGTAATCACGATTACAGGGAACAGGCAGAGATCCAAAGTGTGTCTTCAGCAAGGATCCAAAATTGTTGATGAGCAGATGGCGGTGGCGGAGTTGGAAGAGTACAAGACTGACTTGCTTTGTTCCAAGAAGCCGGCCTATGAATCTGCTTTCCAGTCGGCAGGAGAGACGAAACAAGTTCACATTCACCCGGAAGATCCTGCAGCCGCTCCGACTAACATCTCAATGACACTCGATAACAAATAGGAAGCCGCGCTCATCTAGTTCCTTCGTGAGAACTGGGACATCTTCGCATGGAAACCATCTGACATGCCAGGTGTGCCCAGAGAATTGGCTGAGCACCATCTGAGAGTTAATCCAAAGGCCAATCCTGTTAAGGAACATCTCGGTCGCTCTGCTGCAAAGAAGAGAAAGGCGATTGGTGAAGAGGTAGCTCGGCTCCTGGCAGCGGAGTTCATTCGCGAAGTTTACCACTCTGAGTGGCTCGCCAACGTCGTCATGGTTCCCGAGAAGGATAAATCACTCCATATGTGTATTGATTTTAAGCACATCAATCGGGCCTACCCGAAAGATAATTTTTCACTCCCTCGAATCGACCAAATAGTGGATTCCACTTTGGGGTGTGAGCGCTTGTCTTTCCTTGATGCGTACTCTAGGTACCATCAAATCTGACTGTACGGGCCAGATGAAATAAAAACTGCCTTCATCACCCCTTTCGGGTGTTTCTGTTATATCACCATGCCATTCAGCCTAAAAAACGCTGGTGCTACCTTTATGCGCATGATTCAAAAGTGCTTGCTCACTCAAATCAGTCGGAATGTTGAGGCCTACATGGACGACATCGTGGTCAAGTCAGGCAAAGGTCCCAACCTGCTGTCTGACCTCGCCGAAACCTTTGCCAACCTGAGAAGGCACGACATGAAGCTGAATCTATCCAAGTGCACTTTTGGAGTGCCTAGAGGCAAGTTACTCGATTTTCTCGTTTCTAAACGGGGAATAGATGGTAATCCCGAGAAAATCAGCGCGATTGTCAGAATGAAGCGCCCTGAACGCATTCACGATGTCAAGAAGCTCACGGGCTGCCTCGCGGCGTTGAGTCGGTTCATTTCTCGTCTTGGAGAAAAGGCATTACCTTTATACCGACTGATGAATAAGTCTGACATGTTCGAGTGGACCCCCGAAGCAGAAGCAGGGTTTGTCGAGCTCAAAGCCCTGCTCTCCACCCAGCCGGTGCTTGCTGCCCCGAATAGCAAAGAGACTCTGCTTTTGTACATCGCGTCCACTAGCCAAGGCATTAGCACAGTCCTCACAGTGGAGCGAGAAGAAGAAGGCAAGGCCTACAGAGTTCAGCGACCAGTGTATTACATCTCTAAAGTCCTGACTCCGTCCAAGCAGAGGTATCCCGGACGAAGAAAGTTGCTCATTATTTCCAAGAACACTCGGTCTCAGTCGTCAGTGACGCCCCGCTGTCTGAGATCATGAACAATCAAGATGCAACCGGAAGAGTGGCCAAGTTGGCCATTGAGCTCCTCCCTTTGGACATTAAGTTTGAAGCGAAGAAGGCAATCAAGTCCCAAGCACTCACAAATTTCATGGACGAATGGATATAACAACAACAGGACTCAGATCCACCTGGAGCATTGGACTATGTTCTTTGATGGCTCTAAGATGCTGAATGGTTCTGGTGCCAGAGTGGTCTTCATATCCCCAAAAGGTGATCGGCTCAATTATGTCATGAAGATTCAATTTGATTCCACCAACAATGAAGCCGAATACGAGGCACTCCTCTACGGGTTGCGTATGGCCATCTCACTCGGCGTCCGTCGCCTGATGGTATACAGAGACTCTGATCTGGTGGTCAATCAAGTGATGAAGGAATGGGACGTCAGAAACCCTGCCATGACAGGATACTGTAACACAGTGAGGAAATTAGAGAAGAAATTTGAGGGTATGGAGCTTCATCACATTCCCCGAGTAAAGAATCAAGTAGCTGATGATTTGGCAAAGATCGGGTCCACTCAGAAATCTGCCCCTAGCAACGTATTCCTTAAGCACCTCCATTTCCCGTCGGTGCAGGAAGATCCTTTCACTAAAGAGCCTCTTCGGGTTACGAGTCCCTCTGATTCGACCGAAATCGAGGTCCCTGCAGTCATCGACTTGGTTATGGAGATTCTAATGATTACACCCGACTGGACTTGTCGTACATTGCATATTTGCTTAGACAAGAACTCCTAGAGGATGAAGTCGAAGCGCGTCAGATTGTTCATAGGTCCAAAGCTTTCACTATGATGAACGGGCAGCTGTACAGAAAAAGTGTCAGCAGCGTGGCTCAACAATGTATTTCTCGAGAGGAAGGTCGATTGATCCTAGAAGAGATTCACTTAGGAACCTGTGGTCATCATGCGTCCTCTCGGGCAATCATGGCCAAAGCATACCGAGCCGGTTTTTACTGGCCACGTGCTAATGAAGCAGCCAAAGAGATCATTCAACATTGCCAAAGATGTCAGTTCTATGCAAACTTATCTCATAAGCCTGCATCCGCCTTGAAGACCATACCACTCATCCGGCCGTTTGCTGTGTGGGGATTGTACATGGTTGGACCGCTCAGGACAGGGTCGAGTGGTTTCACCCATTTTCTCGTGGCAGTCGACAAATTTACCAAGTGGATTGAAGCCAAACTCATCAAGAAGCTAGATTCGCGCACATCCATCAAGTTCATGAGAGAGTTGATATTCAGATACGGAGTCCCACATACAATGGCTCAAACTTCGATTTAGAAGAGTTCATACGGTTCTGCGCCACTCAAGGCACTCGGGTGGATTACACATCCGTTGCACACCCGCAGTCGAACGGACAGACCGAGAGGGCGAATGGCCTTATCCTTTAAGGGTTGAAGCCTTGTCTCATGGGCGACCTCAAGCATGCAGCTGGAGCTTGGGTGACCGAACTACCGTCGGGCCTGTGGGGTTTAAGGACGACTCCTAACCGGTCCATTGGTCGCACCCCCTTCTTCATGGTTTATGGAGCCGAAGCCGTGTTGCCGGGTGATCTACTCCACAACTCGCCTTGAGTGGAGCTCTATTCGGAAGCCGAAGCGAACAAGCGCGGCAAGACATTGTGGATCTCATTGAAGAGGAATGAGAGATGACCCTAATACGGTCGGCTACGTATCAGCAAGACCTACGGTGTTTCCACACCAGACACGTCAAAGGTTGGGCATTCCAAGAAGGAGACCTTGTGATCCGAGTGGATCAGCAGCGGCTGCACAAGCTCGTCCCCGCATGGGAAGGCCCTTTCATCGTCACCAAGGTGCTACATAATGGGGCCTACCACCTCTACAACCTTGCAAATAAGATTGACGAGCCACGTGCTTGGAACGCCGATCTCCTTCGTCGATTCTATACTTGATGATTGAATTGTCACGATGTAATAAGAGTACTTTTAGAAATATTTGCTTATCAAATACATGACTCCTGTAGTCTTGTGATGATTTCACTCGCACAAGCGCATGTTCCAAACCCCCATGGGTAGCTTTGCTGCAAACCAATCTTCGCCTAATACTTACTCCAAGTGGTGAACATCCCTCTCACTCGGGGGCTTAGCTGCGAACTAGTCTTCGCCTAAGTTAAAACTTACTCCGAGTGGTGAGCATCCCTCTCACTCGGGAGCTTAGCTACGAACCAGTCTTCGCCTAAGTCAAAAACTACTCCGTGTGGCGAGCATCCCTCTCACTCGGGGGCTTAGCTGCGAACCAGTCTTCACCTAAGTTAAAACTTACTCCGAGTGGTGAACATCCCTCTCACTCGGGGGCTTAGCTGCGAACCAGTCTTCGCCTAAGTTAAAACTTACTCCGAGTGGTGAGCATCCCTTTCACTCGGGATCTTAGCTGCGAACCAGTCCTTGCCAAAGTTAAAGACTTACTCCGAGTGGCGAGCATCCCTCTCACTCGGGGGCTTAGCTGCGAAACAGTCTTCGCCTAAGTTAAAACTTACTCTGAGTGATGACCATCCCTCTCACTCGGGGGCTTAGCTCCAAACCAGTCTTCGCCTAATTTAAAGACTTACTCCCAGTGGTGAGCATCCCTCTTACTCAGGGGCTTAGCTGGGAACCAGTCTTTGCCTAAGTTAACACTTACTCTGAGTGGTGAACATTCCTCTCACTCGAGGGCTTAGCTGCGAACCAGTATTTGCCAAGTTAAAACTTACTCTGAGTGGGAGCATCTCTCTCACCAGGGGCATAGCTATGAACCAGTCTTTGCCTAAGTTAAAGACTTACTCCGACTGGCGAGCATCCCTCTCACTCGGGGGCTTAGCTGCGAACCAGTCTTCGCCTAAGTTAAAACTTACTCCGAGTGGTGAGCATCCCTCTCACTCGGGGGCTTAGTTGTGAACCAGTCTTCGCCTAAGTTAAAACTTACTCCGAGTGGTGATCATTCCTCTCACTGGGGGCTTAGCTGCGTACCAGTCTTCGCCTAAGTTAAAACTTACTCTGAGTGGTGAGCATCCTTCTCACTCGGGGGCTTAGCTGCAAACTAGTCTTCACTTAAGTTAAAACTTACTCCGAGTGGCGAGCATCCCTCTCATTCGGGGCTTAGCTGCAAACCAGTCTTCGCATAAGTTAAAACTGACTCCGAGTGGTGAGAATCCCTCTCACTCAGGGGCTTAGCTGCGAACCAATCTTCGCCTAAGTTAAAATCCACTCCGAGTGATGATCGTCCCTCTCACTCGAAGACTTAGCTGCGAACCAGCCGAAGTAAACTTAACTATGCAAGAAACTGGAAAGCAACATTTGGATAAGTCCGAAACCTCAAGTGCAGATAAAAGCTGTCAAGTGCAGATAAAAGTACTCGGGCTGAAAGCATGAACGAGATTTAATGATTAAAAAATCACTCAGCATACCGAGGAAAATAAGTTCCGACTGAAAGATACTCGGGTCATAAAAGTTCTCCTTCACACACTGGTGGGACTTGCGGGCTCGATGAAAGTGTCCAAGTCTATGCCGTCCATGATCCGAGTGGCTGCCTCAATGAAAGTCTCCATGAAGTCTTCAAACTTGAGCTTTTTTGTGTTCGCCACCTGGAGGGCCTTCAACTTTTCTTCCTTGGCATCTTTGCAATGGACGCGGACGAGTGAAAGTGCCACATCAGCCCCGCAGCGGGCGGCAGACTTCTTCCACGCCTGCACTCGACCGGGGATCTCATTGAGTCGAGTCATCATTGACTCAAGATCACTCTGGAGTGTATCCTCTGGCCACAACTCTTTGTCTATATTCACCAACGCAACCCTCAAACGAGTGATGTATCCCAAGACATCATTGAGATGAGCTTCGAGTCGCAGCATGTTCAAAGATATTGCATCCTTGACGAGTGATTTGGTGTGATCCAGGTCCGTCTCGATCCGGTCAGTCTGCAGCTCGAAATTCTGACAGAATTATGCACAAGAGGGGAGGAAAATATTAGTTATACTATCGCTTTCAAGATTCATAGAAATTCACTCGAGCAAAGAGAGGTACCTTCAAGCATGTCATACATATTCTTCGCAAAGCCTCCCAGATACTTCTCTAGGGCGTCCCTCCTCTGGGAGAGCTGATCCACCTTGTCATTCAGAGCTGTCTTCTCTAGTTCAAAGGCACTCACCTGATCTTCAATTTTCTTGGCCCACTCAGCTTGCTCTTTCTTAAGCGCGGCAACCTCCTTCTTTGCCTCCTCAGTAGAGCCTTCAGAGATACATTTTCCTCTTCCAACTTTCCGACTGAGGCCAACTTTGCCTCAGCGGCCTCGGCCTTCTCCTTAGCCACCTTCTGCGCCCCCGCGACTGCTTTGTACTTATCTTCCAAAGCCTGCTTCATGGTGTCTAATGAAACAACATTCCTGACTCGCGCTTGAAAAGTTGACGGTTCACATTACGCACATTTGTTCGAGTGAAACTACTCGGCTCAAAGGACGAAAAGAAAGGACGACAATATAGACAATCGACAAGAATTACCTCCCATGGTCTTCACCTCCGTCTGGGCACGAGCCAAGTTCTTCTTCCCATTCCAGATCCAACTGGAGCTGGATCTTCTCCTTCTCCAATGCAGCGTACTGGGTCCCGAGCTCGCAGGTTTTCTGAGATCAACAAAGAAGCAATTCAACCGACAACGAGAAAGTATTCTGAAATATTTCTTCTCTTCCGAGTAGAAAGGAGTGAATACAGTTGATACCGCCAAAAAGAAAACATTCCTCAAAACGCCACCGAATCAAACATTCAACGGCGGTCTCGAGGACTACACCCAGCGGGTGTACTCGACATGCCCCCACTAGACCCGTTTTCACTCGACATGACCTGACCGGTCTGAGTGAAAAACTACAAGCAATCATATTATAAGACCCCCACCAAATCAGACATTCGACGGCGGTCTCGGGGACTACGCCCAGTGGGTGCACTCAGCGTGCCCCCACTGGATCCGTTTTCACTCAACTCAGCCTGACTAGTCCGAGTGAAAAAAACTACGAGCAAATAAGTACTAGCGTCATAAGTCAAAAACACCCAGTGGCTGTACAGAGTTAAGATGGACAGAAAATAGCCCAATCAGAAATCAACTTACAATCGTACTTACTCGGACATTCCCTGAAGAGCAGTACTGGCATCGTAAGCCAACTTGCTAGCCTCATACGCCTCCTTCAGATGTTGCATCATCAGAGTGGATTGGATCATGGCCTCTTTGCTAGCTCTAGTTTGGTCCTCCGGGACATGATGCAGAGTGAATATGTGGGACGAAGGAGTTGGCGATGCAGCAGGAGGAATAAGCCCTTGAGACTAATCGGTCGGCCCTAAAGCCGAAGGAACCAACACTTGAGGTTGACCAGTCACCCCCAAAGCTAGAGGAGTTTCGCTCCAAGGGTAGCGCAGTCGACAGAGGGATTGCAGGGATAGCAGCAGTTCGAGATGAGCCGCCTTGATCCTGAGATACGACTGCAGGCGGTGCACATGGCGTTTGGCTCGGCGGCAGTCTCCGAGTGAAGCTGCGGAAGATGGTCGAGGTCATACCCTCTCCTCCTGTGGTCTTCGGAGGCTCATCTTCGTTGTCATCTGCAAGCTAGATGATGTCTGGTGGTCCTGCAGTCACTCAGCAACAACAATTCAATTGACCGATTCAATCAGCCAGTGAGGCAGAGCAGAGTTAAAACTGGTCATACCTTGCCGGGAAGTAGCCGCGTCTGCAGTTTCTATCTCCACATGATCCTTGTCAATCTGCATGGGCGATGTTGCAGAAGTAGCAGCTCTGGCAAACAAACCTCACTCGGTCAGCAAGAACACGGAGATCTAGAGCAGTAAGAAAGAAAGTAAGAACACTCACGTCGAAGTGATAGGCACGGTGACCTTTATTCTGGGCAGAGCCTTCCGAGGATTTGGTGGGGAGACCTTAAGCTGCTTTGCGGTCTTCTCAGTCGGATCTGGCTTCGCCGTCCGAGTGCGTTTTGGGTTCCTGACACTCGATGCCACGGCCTTGCCTTGACCGGCGGTCGGATCCTGGTTCGTCTTGGATCGATGTTCAGGGCGTGCTCCAGCTGACGGGAAGACTCGGCCTCCTCACTCTCTTCTGAGTAGTCATCGCCTCTCTTGCTGTCTTCAGCATAACTGGCCTCGGCGCTCCCGCCCTCACTCTCAGCACCCTCAATGAGTTGTACACCATTCGGCACGGGCGAAAGCATTTTCGGGAATGGCTACAAGGTATAACACATCAAAGTTAGTCGACTTATCAATCAAGTCAGATGTTGGAAACAGAAGGGAAACACTCTACAAAATACGCCTTACCTCTCCTGGTGGGTGCTTGGTATCGAAGGGCAAGATCCGCCTGGATCCACCAGGATTGTCGCGAGCCCCGGTGATGCTGCTAAGCCATTGCATCACGGTCTCGTCTTTGACCCTCTCTAGATGAGTTCGAGTGGAGTCATCTTGGCCCATGTATTGCCACATGGGATGACTTCACAGCTGCAGGGGCTGGATCCGTCGACTAAGGAACACCTTTAACAGATCCAAGCCTATCACTCCGCCTTGGATCAGCTCAACTACGGCCTCTATCAAGACTCCCACTTCAGCTTTCTCTTCCTTAGCCACGGTCAGCGAGCGAGGAGCACTAATCCTTGCCGATGTGAAAGCGGGAAGACTAGTCAACAAACCTGAAGATGGAACGTCGTTGTAGTAAAACCAGTTCGACTGCCAACCTCTAACGGACTCAGGAAAAGTCATAGCGGGGAATGCACTCCTGCCTCTCATCCGTATTCCTAGACCGCCACACAATTGGGTCACGTGGGTCCTATCGTCACTCGGGTCTGCTTTCTTGATCGACTGGGACTGACACATGAAGATGTGCTTGAACAACCCCCAGTGAGGATGACAGCCCAAGAAGTTTCCGCACATGGAAATGAAAGCAACAAGGTACGATATGGCATTCGGGGGAAGATGATCAAGCTGGGCACCGAAGAAATTAAGAAACCCATGAAAAACGGATGGGGGCAGAGAGAAACCTCTCTCCACATGGGTGAGAAGAAGGACTCGTGATACATCTCCAATGTATGTACTTTTCCAAAAACTTTTGCCCTTGTTTTGGACTCTAACTTGCATGATTTGAATGGAACTAACTCGGACTGACGCTGTTTTTAGCAGAATTGCCATGGTGTTAGTTTTGTGCGGAAATAAAAGTTCTCGGAATGACCTGAAACTCCACAGAGTCACGTTTTGGAATAAATAAAAAATATTGGTGAAAGAATCAACAGAGGGGGACCCACACCCTATCCACGAGGGTGCAGGGCGCGCCCACCCCCTGGGGTGCGCCCCCTGCCTCGCGGGTCCCCTAGACCTCCACCGGCGTCAACTCCAACTCTATATATTCACGTTCGGGGAGAAAAATCAGAGAGAAGGATTCATCGCGTTTTACAATATGGAGCCGCCGCCAAGGCCTATTCTTCCTCGGGAGGGCCGATCTGGAGTCCGTTAGGGGCTCTGGAGAGGGGAATCTGTCGCCATTGTCATCATCAACCATCCTCCATCACCAATTTCATGATGCTCACCGCCGTGCATGAGTAATCCCATCGTAGGCTTGCTGGACGATGATGGGTTGGATGAGATTTACCATATAATCGAGTTAATTTGTTACAGTTTGATCCCTAGTATCCATTATGTTCTAAGATTGATGTTGCTATGACTTTGCCATACTTAATGCTTGTTACTAGGGACCGAGTGCCGTGATTTTAGATCTGAACCTATTATGTTTTCATGAATATATATGTGAGTTCTTGATCCTATCTTGCAAGTCAATAGTCACCTCCTACGTGTTAAGATCCGGCAAACCCTGGAGTGACAATAGCCAGGACACTTCCCGGTGATGACCGTAGTTTGAG
This sequence comes from Triticum timopheevii, assembly GCA_963921465.1. Classification (NCBI taxonomy): domain Eukaryota; kingdom Viridiplantae; phylum Streptophyta; class Magnoliopsida; order Poales; family Poaceae; genus Triticum; species Triticum timopheevii. The sequence continues at coordinate 176,980,771 of OY997266.1, forward strand.
GATTTCATGTATTCACTAAGTGCTAATGCTTTGGTCTGGTACTCTATTAAAAGGAGGCCTTAATATCCCTTAGTTTACAATAGGACCCCGCTGCCACGGGAGGGTAGGACAAAAGATGTCATGCAAGTTCTTTTCCATAAGCATGTATGACTATATTCGGAATACATGCCTACATTACATTGATGAACTGGAGCTAGTTCTATGTCACCCTATGTTATAACTGTTGCATGATGAATTGCATCCGACATAATTATCCATCATTGATCCATTGCCTACGAGCTCTTTTCATATTGATCTTTGCTAACTTACTTCTCCGTTGCCACTGTTACAATTGCTACAAAACCGCTACTATTACTTTTTCCACCGTTACCGTTACTTCCATACTACTTTTCTACTAAATACTTTGTTGCGGATATTAAGTCTTTCAGGTGTGGTTGAATTGACAACTCAGCTGCTAATGCTTGAGAATATTCTTTGGCTCCCCTTGTGTTGAATCAATAAATTTGGGTTGAATACTCTACCCTCGAAAACTTTTGCAGTCCCCTATACTTGTGGGTTATCAAGACCTTTTTCTGGCGCCGTTGACGGGGAGCATAGCTGTATTCTCCGAGTCACTTGGGATTTATATCCGTTGATCCCTATGAGGAACTTGAAAGATGAAAGAACCAAGATTTTTCCCTCAACTACGAGGGGAGGTAAGGAACTGCCATCTAGCTCTGCACTTGATTCACCTTCTGTTTTGAGTAAACTTGCGACACCTACACGTGCTATTGATTCTGATATGTCGCATGTTATTGATGATTCTACTTCTGTTATGCATGATGCTTATGATGAAACTACTTCTCTGCTTGATAATAACGTGCCATTAGGTGAATTTCTGGATGAACAACTTGCTAGGGTTAGAGAGAATGAAATTAGTGAAACTGATGATATTAATGAAAGTGATGATGAAGATTCTCCCCCTAGATATGAATTGCCTGTTGTACCTGAGGGTTATGTTATGGAAGAAGAAACTGCTAGAGACCTTTCTGCTTGCAATGATAGATATGATCTTAAGAAACTGTTAGCTAAGCTGAAAGAAAAGTCTTTGAATGCTAGAATGAAATATGGCCCTTCTTTTGCTACTTCACCCATCTGTGTTACTGATAAGGATTATGAATTCTCCGTCGATCCCGAGTTAAGTACTTTGGTTGAATCCGATCCTTTCTATGGCTATGAATCTGAAACTGTTGTGGCACATCTTACTAAATTGAATGATATAGCCACCCTATTTACTCACAAAGAAAAAATTTGCTATTATTATATTCTAAAATTGTTTTCTTTCTCATTAAAGGGTGATGCTAAGATATGGTTTAATTCTCTTGCTCCTGGTTGTGTGCGTAGTCCCAAGGATATATGATTTATTACTTCTCTGCAAAATATTTCCCTGCTCATAAGAAACAAGCTGCCTTGCAGGAAATATTTAACTTTGTGCAAATTGAAGAAGAGTCTCTCCCACAAGCTTGGGGGAGGCTTCTCCGATTACTTAATGCTTTGCCTGATCATCCTCTCAAGAAAAATGAAATACTTGATATCTTTTATAATGAAATAACCGATGCTTCCAGAGACCACCTGGATAGTTGTGTTTTTAGAGAACTGTTGAGCAAGCTGAATTTCTATTGAATAATATATTGAGTAATGATAATGATTGGACACTTCCTGAACCAACCCCTAAGCCAACTCCGAAGAAAAGGGATATTCTATTTCTCAGTCCCGAAGGTATGCAAGAGGCAAAGAAATCTATGAAAGAAAAAGGTATTAAAGCTGAAGATGTTAATAATTTACCACCTATTGAAGAAATACATGGTCTTGATAACCCGACACAGGTAGTAAAGGTAAATTCTCTATATAGATTTGATAAGTATGAAATCCCATCTACTAAGTTTGCTAGCCAATGCTTGGATGAGTTTGAGGATTTTATTGTTAAACAAGAAAACTTCAATGCTTATGTTGGTAGACAATTAAAACATAATGCTTATATGGTTGAACACTTGAGTGATTATATATCTAGAGTTAAAGGTGATATTAAGCTTATTAGTAAACATGCTTCCATGGTTACCACTCAAGTATAACAAGTGTTGAAGGCACAAGATGATTTGCTCAATGAATTAAATAATAAAAACAATGATAATGTTGTTAGAGTTATGACTAGAGGTGGTAAAATGACCCAGGAACCTTTGTATCCTGAGGGCCATCCTAAGAGAGTCGAGCAAGATTATCAGAGAACTAATGTTGACGCACCTAGTCCCTCTAAGAAAAATAAAAGGAAAAATGATAGGACTTTGCATGCTTCTAGTGAACCTGTTATAGACACACCTGAGAATCCCAATGATATTTGTAGTGACTAGACCTGAAACAGTGTAGTCTTTGTGCATCAGTGTCATCCCTGGATTGGTAATGCTGACACGCATAGTACTCGAAGATTTATAACAGAGTTTCAATCACACACTTATTACATCGAATGTCTTGAAAAGAGAACTTAATACAATAATATGGCTTAAGGCCATCTAAAAACAATAACAACGGAGGCTTGGAAGATAAAGCGAGGCCATCAACTCCAACGACATAGCTGAGTGAAAGACAATGACCTATGGCACCTTACTCGTCGTCTGAAAAGATGAAATGTTGCAGCCCAAAACGGGTCAGCACATGGAATATGTTGGCAATGTAACACATAGAGTAATGAACAGAATAAATGCTATCACTACATGCATATATGGCTGGTGGAAAGCTCTATGGTTACAATTTTGCATAAAGCCAATTTTTCCCTACAACAAAGGAACAAATTTCATTTAATTATCATGGTGGTTGTTAAACATTGAGAAGGTTCCTCCAACTCAATCCCAATTAAGCATCATCATTAAACCCAATCAATTTAATTTAGAGTGATGAGATCAACATGATAATCCAAGAACCAGATTCTCAAGATGTCCATAACCAGGGACATGGCTAACCATGATTAGTTTGTACACTCTGCAGAGGTTTGCGCACTTTTCCCCACAAGACTCGAACACATCCATGGTCGGAGATTCGAGACACAGTCTTTCTGAAACATTAGCTCTCTACTCTGGGTAGACAGTACCACCTACAACCCACTACATCTGCTAGTCTACCTCTTCAAGAGCTTCACACAACTTACTCAACTATGCCAGAGCCCATATTGGCTTGTGGCTGCACATGCAAGTTTCTAGCATGAATAATCTTATGATCCCTTTGAGCCTGGGTGGCGAACCGTAGGATGATCACACGGGTACTCCAGGATATCCTAGGACAACACTGGATTCTCCAGGTGCCCTGACAATCACTGGGTACTCCAGGGTGCCTCAAGAAATCCACCCAGATGTGTATTTAAGTAGCCACCTTAAGTTAACCATTAATTAACAATACTCACATCTGTCATGGATACACTCACCCAAACCACGTCTACAAGCATAGCATAGCAATATAAGCATAACATAGAAGTAACTCCCAAAGGTTTGGTAATAAAGAGGGAAATAGGTTCTACCTCATCATTTACTTCCCAAAACCCACATGTTAATCAGATCCTAACCATGCAATGTTTGAGGGTTGATCTAATGCAATAAAACTGGGTAATAAAGAGGTATGATCAAAGTGTTACTTGCCTTGCTGATGATCCACAAAACCTAGAGACTCGTAGTAGCACGCTTCACACTCCGGGTACTCTATCGTAAACAAACAATAACATATATAAACACTCAAAATAGAAGCACGGGTTAAACTCAAATAAGAGATCTAACCAAAAAGTTCAACTGAAGAACTCCGGTTTGCAAAAAAAATCAAATCAAACGGAACAACGAAACTCAAACTGCGAAAGAAACAAGATCCGTTTACTAATCTGGACTAAAGTCAAATTTTATAGTACCAAAATCTTGCTCAAGTTGGTTAAACAGAAAGAGGGCTTTGAGACGAAGATCTAGGCGCTTGAATCGCCCGATACCGATAAACGAGCGAAAATATAATCTAAAACGAAGATCAGGGCAGAAATCGCAATCGAAAATAATCACGGAAAAACCCTGGAAAAAGAAAAACTGATGAACAGGCTAATGAACGAACGTTCGCCGTCTGCGGCTAACGGATGAACTTCGTTCGTTAAAACGAACGTACGGACGAACGTCCGCTATTTAACTAAACTAAAGAAAACCGAACAGATATATATAAATAAATAGAAACGAATCTAGGGTTTTTCGAAATAAAACCGATCTTTTTTTTAAAACGGTGGCTACCTCGGTGTACGTGTCGACGGCGGCGGCGGCTAGCTTCGGCGGCGGCGTGCGGCTCTGGCTCCGGCGGTGGCAAGCGGCTCTGGCGGTGGCGGCGAGCAGCGGCGGCGGCGGCGCATGGCGGCGGCGGTGGGGTCGGGCTAGGGTTTCGGTGGGGCGGCGGCTCGGCTCGGGCCTTCAGCCTTTAAAGGGCCGGCCGGGTTGGTGTCCCAGGCGGACACGACCCGGTAGGTCGGTTACTTTTTTTTAAAATATTTCGACGCGCAGAAAAACAAATAAAAGAAATACTAAATGGACTTCAAAAATCATGAAATAAATTTTTCCCCGTCCTCTAAAAATATAACGGACAAGGTGAACATTTATTTGGGCCTCTAATGCAATTTTGAAAAGCACATTTTTTCCTAATTCAAATAAAATATCAATAAAACTCCGTAAAAAAATTCTTATTTGATTTTAGTATTTAACCTCCAATAATTCTTCATTTTGGGGAAGTCATTTTATCCCCTCTCTTTTATTTTTATATAAGAAATATTCGAAGAGAAAAATAATTAAAACCAAATGATCCTCTTTTCAAAATTTGAGAAAACTCAAAATATGAAAATAACGAAATCCTCAACTCTCTCCGCGGGTCCTTGAGTTGCGTAGAATTTCTAGGATCAACCCAAAAATGCAATAAAACATGATATGCAATGATGATCTAATGTATAACATTCCAAATTGGAAATTTGGGATGTTACAATATTTCTATTTCTGATGCTGAAACGCAATCTGGTAATGAACATGAACCTAGTGAAAATGCTAATGATGATGTTCGTGTTGATACTCAACCTAGTAATAACAATGATGTAGAGATTGAACCTGCTATTGAGCTTGATAACCCACAATCAAAGAATCAACATTATGATAAGAGAGACTTTGTTGCTAGGAAGCACGGTAAAGAATGAGAACCATGGATTTAGAAACCCATTCCTTTTCCTCCAAAGCCATCCAAGAAAAAGGATGATGAGGATTTTGAGCGCTTTGCTGAAATGATTAGACCTATCTTTTTGCGTATGCATTTGACTGATATGCTTAAAATGAATCCCTATGCCAGGTATATGAAAGATATTGTTACAAATAAAATAAAGATACCGGAAGCTGAAATTTCCACCATGCTTGCTAATTATACTTTTTAGGGTGGAATAGCAAAGAAACTTGGAGACCCAGGAGTATCAACTATACCATACTCCATTAAAAGAAACTATGTTAAAACTGCTTTATGTGATCTTGGAGCCGGTGTTAGTGTTATGCCTTTCTCTTTGTATCATAGACTTGATTTGAATAAGTTGACACCTACTGAAATCTTTTTGCAAATGTCCGATAAATCAACTGCTATACCCATTGGTATTTGTGAGGATGTGCCTATTGTGGTTGCAAATGTTACTATTTTAATGGACTTTGTTATACTTGATATTCCCGAGGACGACAGTATGTCGATCATCCTTGGTAGACCCTTTTTGAATACTGCAGGGGCTGTTATTAATTGCAACAAAGGCAATTTTACTTTTCATGTTAATGGTAATGAGCATACGATACACTTTTCGAAGAAACAACCTCAAGTTCACAGTATCAATTCTATTGGAAAATTTCAACGATTACTATTGGAGGTTTTGAATTCCCTCTTCCTACTGTCAAAAAGAAATATGATATTCTTATTGTTGGGGACATGCATACCCCCATTGAGGTAACCTAGTGTTATTCGAAATTTCTCCGGTTTCATGTTATTCGAAGAAGTTTGTTAACAAGACTTGATCAACCTTGTTAGTGGATTCCTTTTGATGAGCATGAGATGGATGAAGTTAGAAGACACAACCTTCTCTACCCTCCTTTTACTTTCTGTTATTTAGATTAAATAAAGCAAAATAGTATTTTCTATCTATTTTCTGAATTATCTGTGCAATAAAAAAATACCCCAAAAATAAAAGTTCTCCAAATGCCCTGAAAATTGAGTATGATTTTTTGTAGAATATTTGAGAATTTCTAGAACTTAGAACACACCAGGGGGACCCACCATTTGGTCTCGAGGGTGGAGGGCACACCCTACCCCCTAGACGCGCCCCCTGCCTCATGGGCCCCACATGGACCCCCTCCACTTATTCCAGCACCCACACACTTCGTCTTCCTCCAGAAAAAATCATCCCGTAGCTCAAACCCGTGTTCTAGCTCGTTTTACTGCCATTTTCGATCTCCTTGCTCAAAGCTCCATTCACAAAACTGCTTTGGGGGATTCTTCTTCGGTATGTGACTCCTCCAATGGTCCAATTAGTTTTTGTTCTAGTGCTTTATTTATTGCAAATTTTGCTGCTGAGGTGACCCTGTTCTTGGGCTTGCATGTAAAATTTATATGGTCCAAAGTAGTTTTAATGCATGATATAGCCTCTAGGCACTTGTGGGAGTAGTTGCTATCAATCTTGTTGAGTTTGGTTCACTTTTATTTCGAGCCTCTAAAAATTTCAGAAATTTTTCAGAGGAATAAAATGATAAAGAGATTGTTGGGAGGCTCCTCGAGCCGAAGCTCGAAGGAAAAGCAGAATGAAGAGAATAAAAACCCCAAGTACAATCTTCCTCGCACTGCGGAGGTCCGGTCGTGTGAATGGCCTTGTGATGCGTTCTTGAGAGCCGCCAGAATTCACGACAAATTTTATTATTTGGCTGAGAATGCAGGCCTTACCGACTTCCTCCATGACCAGTATGAATAGTATCTCCTACTCACTAATATTTTTGTACAAAGCTTTTATTTCCATGCTAGAAGATCACCACCTTCAGTGGAGTTTTATTTATATGATGAGTTTAAGGAGATGTCACTCTATGATTTTTGTGTGGTTTGCAAGTTGCCCTTTGAGGGAAGCGTCGAGGAACCACACCCTAGAGATGTGGAAGAATTTATTGATAGAATTGTTGTAGGGGAAACGAGAAAAGTTTTAGATGCCAGGACTACTAGTGTACATTTTCCTGTTCTACACTAATTTGCAATATTTGCTAGTAGATGCTTAATTGTTTGCGGGAACGGTGGGAGCCTTAGTGCTCCAGACCTTGCTATTTTGCGCCATTCTTTATTTCGTGATACAACTTTCAGTTTAGGCGCTATTGTTGCTAAACGGTTAAGTCTGAACCGTACAAAGGGCCCCACCTTCGAAGGTACCTTTGCTTCACGCCTTGCTAAACACTTTGAGATACCTGTTAGGCATTATGAGAAAGACGAAAAGTTGCTGCCCACTATTTTGCTAGACTATAAGAGTATGGTAGCACATGACTTCATTGTTAAAAATAAGAAGAAGATACTTAAGTATAACTTGATATTTGCTAAAACTAAGTGTGAGACTATTATCTTGCCTACACCCTCTCTGTTTAATATACATTCAGGCACATACCTCATCATGCCCGAGGACATTTATGCATACTGGGAGCTGACACGAGTCCCAGAGCCTAAGCCAGAGCCACCACTTGATCCATATCGAGAGTCTGTTTATCAGTGGGATCCGGAGGAGCTCGCTAACCAGTGGCACCCCGAGGACCCTCCTCAGTACACCGGAGGGGATCGCTTCAATCCATGGGCATAGACCAACTTAGGCCAAAAGCTTAAGCTTGGGGGAGTACATATTTCTCACCAACATTACATTCATGTTCACACACTCATTCTAGTTGTCGGTGTCCATACTTTTTCATTGTACTATCCATGCTAGTTTCTTTTCTTTTCTTGCTTTCTTCTTGTGTGTTTGAAAAACTTAGAGAAAAACCAAAAAAAAAATTGTAGATTTTAGCTAGTTTACTTTCCATGCTTGTAGTAGAAATATTAAAAGAAAACCCAAAAAGATTTCCCGTTCTTCTTTTGCTTGTTGGGAGATTTCCCGTGTAAATAGTTTTGTTTTTCATTGAATTTCTTTTTCTTTTCTTTGGGGGTCGAGAGGAAAAGACCACGATGAAAATGATGAGTGGCTCTCATATGCATTATTGTTGATCTAACCAAGAGCCCATATTACCTTGTCTTCTCCTTTAAATTAAATGTTTGCAGATTCCAGCTTAGTCCAATGCACGTGCAAATGAAAGGCAATAATGACGATATATGATGGAATGATTGAGATAAGAGAAGCTGGTATGAACTCGACCTATCTTGTTTTTGTAAATATGATTAGTTCATCATTCCTGATTCAGCCTATTATGAATGAAACATGTTTGCAATGACAATTAGAGATTATAGTTATTCATGCCATGCTTAATTAGCTAGGAGTTAATAATGTTTTACCTTGCATTCCAACATTCTATTAAAATGGTTGTGATGTGGTATGATAAGGTGGTATCCTCCTTTGAATGATTCGAGTGGCTTGACTTGGCACATGTTCACGCATGTAGTTGAAACAAAATCAACATAGCCTTCACCGTATTTATGTTCATGGTGATTTATATCCTACTCATGCTTGCACTCATTGTTGGTTAATCTTAATGCATGTTCATGACTGTTGTCGCTCTCTCGTTGGTCGCTTCCCAGTCTCTCTCTAGCCTTCACTTGTACTAAGCGGGAATACTGCTTGTGCATCCACTTCCATAAACCCCAAAGTTATTCCAACGTATCTACTTTTCCAAACACTTTTGCCCATGTTTTGGACTCTAACTTGCATGATTTGAATGGAACTAACCCGGACTGACGCTGTTTTCAGCAGAATTGCCACAGTGTTATTTTTGTGCAGAAATAAAAGTTCTCGGAATGACCTGAAACTCCACGGAGTCACGTTTTGGAATTAATAAAAAATATTGGCGAAAGAATCAACAGAGGGGGACCCACACCCTGTCCACGAGGGTGCAGGGCGCGCCCACCCCCTGGGGCGCGCCCCCTGCCTCGTGGGTCCCCTGGACCTCCACCGACCTCAACTCCAACTCTATATATTCATGTTCGGGGAGAAAGAAATCAGAGAGAAGGATTCATCATGTTTTACAATACGAAGCCGCCACCAAGCCCTATTCTTCCTCGGGAGGCCTGATCTGGAGTCTGTTCGGGGCTTCGGAGAAGGGAATCCGTCGCCATCGTCATCATCAACTATCCTCCATCACCAATTTCATGATGCTCACCTCCGTGCGTGAGTAATCCCATCGTAGGCTTGCTGGACGGTGATGGGTTGGATGAGATTTACCATGTAATCGAGTTAGTTTTGTTAGGGTTTGATCCCTAGTATCCATTATGTTCTAAGATTGATGTTGCTATGACTTTGCCATGCTTAATGCTTGTCACTAGGGCCCGAGTGCCATGTTTTCAGATCTGAACCTATCATGATTTCATGAATATATGCGAGTTCTTGATCCTATCTTGCAAGTCAATAATCACCTGCTATGTGTTATGATCCGGCAAAACCCAGAGTGACAATAGTCGGGACACTTCCTGGTGATGACCGTAGTTTGAGGAGTTCATGTAGTCACTAAGTGCTAATGCTTTGGTCCGGTACTCTATTAAAAGGAGGCCTTAATATCCCTTAGTTTCCAATAGGACCCCGCTGCCATGGGAGGGTAGGACAAAAGATGTCATGCAAGTTCTTCTCCATAAGCACGTATGACTATATTTGGAATACGTGCCTACATTAATTGAGGAACTGGAGCTAGTTCTGTGTCACCCTATGTTATAACTATTGCACGATGAATTGCATCCGACATAATTATCCATCATTGATCCATTGCCTACGAGCTCTTTTCATATTGATCTTTGCTAAGTTACTTCTCCGTTGCCACTGTTACAATTGCTACAAAACCGCTACTGTTACTTTTGCCACCGTTACTGTTACTTCCATACTACTTTGCTACTAAATACTTTGCTGCAGATATTAAGTCTTTCAGGTGTGTTTGATTGACAACTCAGCTGCTAGTACTTGAGAATATTCTTTGGCTCCCCTTGTGTTGAATCAATAAATTTGCGTTGAATACTCTACCCTCGAAAACTGTTGCGATCCCCTATACTTGTGGGTTATCAACTCGCTCTCCGGGGCGCAGCGCAGGCTCGACCTCCCCCCTCCTCCGGTAGCCTCCAAGACCCTGGGACCAGCAGGCCATCGGCTGCGAGCCAATCAAGGTCCTGTTCCCTGACCGTCGACGACAGCAAGTCACCCTGGATCCAGCCCGACGGCGGCGCGGCTCGAGAGCTTGATGCCTTGTTCCCATTGGCCACCTTCTTGGTGCGCTCTAACGTCGCTGTCTTGTCCTTCGCCATCTCCACGGTGGTTATCAGAGTCGATTGGAGCTGCGCAGCATGGAGGCGGAAGAGGTGGAGAGACGGCCAGAAGGGTGAAGAAAGGAGAGGGACACTGTTCCACCGCTCGATCGTGTCGCCTCTTATAGCAGTGCACCCGAGTAACCGACACCTGGGACTGCGAGATCCCAGCGCATCCTACTGATCAGAGACTGCACAGTACGTGGCGGTAAAGGTGGAGCAAAAATCAAGGAGTCCCGCCCCACTTTCCCCACTTACCGCGCCATTACCGATCTGCGCGCTTCTCCAAAATTTCAAATCCCGTGAGATCCAGGACCTGGCAGAATGATCGATCACGTCAGAAGGTTTCCTTGTTCATTCAGGTCCAACCCGATGCTCAAGATCACTCGGTCACATATCGATCCAGAATCGATCGAGGCGATTGACAAGGGGTTAAGTAGTGCGGGCATATGCAGATCTCTAAAACGCCTCCGAGGCATTGAGTCTCATCGAAACCCGCTCCAATCCTTTTTCACTCGAACCCCGATCCATTCGGGGGCTAATGACGAGGACATGTACCTAGGGTATGGTCCTAGGCCTGACCAACATGCCCTACCCAAGGACACCACATGCAAGAATCCAAGGCCCACAAGGTTATGAAGGAGTCACTGACTGGGGTACCTGCAATTTACAAGTCACTCGAACGAGGGATTCACTCGGTGAAATCACGTACACTCGACTATCTCTGTTCACTCGGAGTACCAGGTGCCGCTCGACCACAGAAGCCCTAGGGTCATCTTGAGACAGCAACGGTCGGGCGATTAGTTTGTCGCCTTGAAGAGCATCTAATGCTGGTGTTACATGTAACGCTCGCACCCCTTAACTCACCCATTGAACCCTTGGGTAACGGGGGCCTTGATGAGGGGCCAGCGGACTCTATATAAGGCGCCCCTCCACCCCTGCACAAGGGTACGCATCATTTGTAACTCAACACTCCAAATAATCAAGCTCCCGTAGCACCGAGATGTAGGGTCTTTACCTCTTCCGACAGGGGCCTGGACTCGTAAATCCGAGTGTGCAACCACACCGTAGCTAGGCTCTTCCCTCTCATACGTACCCCTATCCTCTACTGTCGGAATTGTTCCCATGACACAAAGTTCGCTAGGCAGCTACGGGACATTTGGTCCCAGCTCACTTGGTCAATTTGGGCCGTGCATGAGAGATCCAATGATCCGCGTGTAATTTTTTCTATTTGTGCTCCTAGAGGGCGATTGCATTCTAGTCCCCCACACATTTTATGGATCCCTTATAAATACCCAAATGATATGTGTTACAATTCAGATGTGTAGCACTTTGGCCCTTATGTTTTTTGATGAAAATTCTAGTCATGAAAGGATAGAAAATTATTGGATGAAAAGAAAAACTATTATCCACAGGAGGGAAGGAAATCTTACTCAAATCAATTGTACAAGATATGGAGAGATATCCCGAGTTATGCCATGTCCGTCTTTAAAATTCCTAAAAATGCAACGGAATCATTGACGCGATGTCGCAATTTTGGTGGGGTGACGATGACAATAATAAGGGAATTCATTGGATGGTGTGGTTGAAGATGTGTGTGTAAAAATACCAAGGAGGAATGGCGGTGTAGGGTGGAACCCTAATGGTCGATCTTTTCATACTTGGGGGGGGGGGGGGAAGAGAGACAAATCAAAAGAAACACAAGATGAACACTCAAAGAGATAAGATCCAATCACACATATGTTAAATCCACATACACATAAGGAGATACAAAGATCCAAAATCAACACAATAGGATACAAAGTGTCGTGGAAATATCACGTTAGATGTCCTAGCAGAAGGACTTAGTCGTGGAGCCATCGCAACGAGATTAGCCTGAAGGGGTTAAACCGGACAAGGGACACGAGAGTTTTATACTAGTTTGGCCCCTTACGATGAAGGTAAAGCCTACGTCTAGTTGTGATGGGATTATTGGGGTTTTGATGACCAGGGAGAAAATACGCTTTGCCTGGGTCTCGAGTTGTTGTTTCTTGTCCTTGAACCGCCACCGGGTCGTCCCTTTATATACACAGGTTGATACCCGGCCGGTTTATAGAGTCCCGAGGCCGGCTCATACAAGTGTCCGGCTCGGTCTCTCCCTTTTCCTAACTTACAATACAAGTTACACAACTATGGCGGTTTACCACTATGGGCCCTGATCCGCCTCTGGGCTCTGGGCCTCTAAGCCTTATCAGTAAAGCGCCATCTTCTTTGTCTTCATGGGCTTCAGTATAGTTGAGCATGAACCGGCCCCTCCTGGGCGATTTACACTCAGTAGTTATATCCTCAACATTAGGCCCCAGATTGATTTGAACCTGTTCATGTCAATGTTCAATACTTAGAAACTTTTAATGATTCTCGTAAACCGCCATGTTGTCTTCTCCCTATAAACCTTGGTAAACTGCCATGACGTCATCTTCTGAACGCTGCAGTAAATCATCATGACGTCATCTCTGTATAAAAATATAATAAAGATTCTCTTCATTTAATTAATTCCCGAAGATCGAGGCGACAGTTGCGCCCCCTTTTGCCGCTTCAGGCTCATCGATTCTCGTGCCTGCCGCTTATACCCTTTCCTTTATAAATAAGACCGGGGTCCTTCCATTTTCCCCCTTGCCTCTTCGCATTGTCTTCTTCCTTGCGACCCCGAAACACTCAAGCATCGTCACCGCCGTCGACCCTTCACCCTGCACCGACTAGGCCGCTGCATCAACCTGTTTGTACCAGAGATCTGCGACACTCCTCCGCCGCTACGTGGCCCTGGTAAATATTCCCTTCCTTCACTTATTAAATCTGCATTAGGGTTTCAAAATTTCTTCAGTGTTCATCAGCGTTTATCTGCTTTTCCTTTAGCATCTTACTGAATCTAGCTAGGCCTGACAGTCTCCTTTTTTGGCTGGATCCGTAGTTTTAATCTGCCGTACTACAGCATCTTGCTGCTCCTGGATAGATCCTTATCTGAACCTTCTTTGTTCCACTTGAGGCCATTGTAGGGCTCAGAAAAATTTCTTTACTGAACCACGGTAGATCCAAAATTATATCACCATCTTGTGAAACTTGTTTCTGCAACACTTAGTAGATTTCAGATCTGCTTCTTCCGTTAAAGGCGGTTTAATCTTTAGTAGTTGTTAATCCACCAGATACCATTAGCCCTCACTTAAAACGCCATCTTGACTTGAGTAGTAGTTTCCGGTTTACCTTACATATATGCCCTGATTAAATTCCCCGGTTTAACACCGGTTAGTGCACATCAACCTTGAATCGTAAACCGACCTTCATATTTCTTTTACAGTTTGTTTTCCAAAATGACCAAGCAATTCGCCGCTTGCAACTGGGTTCCTTCCCGGATCAAAGAAACACAACTCAATGGATATGTTCTGAGTGGCGCTTTGGCCAAGAAAATGTCCTTCATTGGCGACTCCCTGGCCCTGAATGCCCTCCTGAGCCTCAAGATGGAGAAGTGATTGTGTTCATGCAGCATCTAGACCGGGGATTTAGCCCTCTCGGATCGAAGTTTTTCCGGGATGTACTCGCTAGCTTCCAACTCCATCCACAAGATATTGGACCGAATTCTGTGTCCAACATATGTAATTTCCAAGTATTCTGTGAAGTTTACCTTCAAGAAGAACCATCTGTTAAGCTCTTCCGGGAATTTTTCCATCTAAACTGCCGAACTGAATTCTCTGACGGACCCAACACTGAACTTGGTGGAGTGTCGATCCAGAAGAGGAAAGAAGTTGATTTCCCTCATGCCAAACATCACAGCCACCCGAAAGACTGGAACCAAACATGGTTTTATTGTCAGAACACTGCTCCTGCTGAAGAAAACCCTTTGCCGGGTTACCGTGCTCACCGGCTCAGCAATGGCCATCCACTGCCTCAATGGCTCACTACCAAAGAACGACAGGCTTACGCACCTCAACTTGCCAAGCTCTGGGCCTTCCTAGCAAATGGCTTAACCGGCATTGACCTTGTTCATTGCTAGGTTTCATGGGGTATCCTACCTTTAAGCCGCCGCTCCGGGTTGATGCATGAGTATACCGGCAACATCAAAGATCCTCAACGGTATCATGAAATAGAAATGACTGATGATGAAGTCACTGAATCTGTGAAGAAGATGCTGGATGAACCGATCGCTGAATGCAGCAGAACTGGGCTGCGCCCTTTTTATGCTTCCAACAAACTGCCAGCGGCAATTTTTTTAACCTTGTGCTTTTTGATCCGTCTCCGTTTTAACACTGCTATAATAATCCATTGTTTAATTTTACAGGCCAAAGATACCTTCTGGAAGAGGAAAGCTCAAGATAAACCAGCGAGGGCTCCTCGTGCCAAAAGCAAAGTCACAAAGAAACCAGCCAAGAAGAAAACTGCCGAGTCCTCTGATCCGCCCGAAGATATCGAGGAATTGGAACAAGAGGTAGAACTTGACTCCCTTGGCTTATTTTTTGTACACCTTATTGACAACAATTTTTACCAGGATGATGCAGAAGCCAGTCGTGCCGACCATGTAGAGGTAATCTCCCTTTCCTCCGATTCAGATCATGTGCCGGTTCAAAAACTTTGCCGTGCAGTTCGGAAAGTAAAATACTCTCACCCTCTTGCTCATTTGGATCTGCAATTTTCTTTGAAGACACAGCAACATGAAGGTTGTCGCACAACTCGGCACAGTGGCCAACAAGTCACTTCCTCCATTTTACCAGACACTCCAAACAGGAAACATCGTCCAGAGGTCCCTTCCTCTTTTAATAAACCTTATCCCTTGGCAGGTTGCTTCCGATACCCACTTAATCTGTCTGATTCGAATTATCAGGTGACTTCTAAATCTTCATCTAGCGACTCATCAACCACTCAATTGCCTCCCCTCAAGACCGTCGCTGGGTAAGTATGCTGCCCTTCAGCTTTTTCCTTCATGCGTCGGTTTACCATACTAACCTTTGTTTGATATTGTAGTGCCAAAGCCCGACTGAGCAAGAAAGCAAAAACCAGTACCCCCACTGATGAGGTTGAACCGGAGAGGACCCCAGAAGGTGCTAGTAGAGACACTGATATTGTCATGGATGATTCTGCCCCACAAGGTCCAAACACTGATGTCGATCCGCCAGAAGCTGACCCGGCTACTCATGTTGATCCATCAAGCCCGCATGCTACTCCTCCAAGTCCAGCTGTTGACCTGCCGAGCCCAGCTGTTGATCCGCCGAGCCCAGCCAGGGATATTGTCAATCCGGCGAGCCCGTCAAAAGGTGGCGATGATGATGTTATTATCACTGGTACTGGTCACACCGACCCAGGCAATCCGGTTGCCTTATCAAAGCATACTGCCAAGGAAGAATTTGTTGCTATGGGCAAGGGGAAAGAGAAGACAGATTTATCAATTGTTAATCTTACCGCCCAAGAGCTCCATTCCGGATTCCTAAACCGCCTATACACAAGCCGAGATTATGAGGCCGGTTTGGTGAATATGATGAAGGAGCGCTATGAGGTAATCTTCCAAACACTTTAATCTTTCTTGTTCTGTATATCCACTTCATTGTAGCCCCCAAGGGCCGGTTTGTCTCTTGAAGATAAACCGAGACTTTTAGGATAAAGAACACTTCAACTGAGTATCCCCCAAGGGCCGGTTTGTCTCTTGAAGATAAACCGGGACTTTATGATCCATACTGTATTTTGTCAATTCCCTTGCCTGTGTATTTTCTGATCAAATACACATTAGCCCCCAAGTGCCAAGATTAATACTTGTATTGAGCCTTGGGACTTTAAATAATCAGCAGGGAAGAAGAAATCCGCATTAGCCCCCAAGTGCCAAGTGTATAACTGGTTATATGCTTGGGACTTTGAGAAAAATATTAACATATTCATCATCTGACTGTTGTAGGCTGATATAAACAACAAAGATTCCCAAATTTCCGATCTTCAAGAGAATATCAAGTCCCAGCAAGCAGAGACCTCCAAGGCCAAAGATGAACTAAAAGGCGCTTTGATAGCCATGGAGCAACTGAAAGACGGTTTCAAGACTGAACGTGCCAACTGGGAAATTGAAAAGGCTGCTTTGTTGAAGCGGGCTGAAGACGCTGAGGCAGCTCTTAAATCGGTGGCAGAAGAGCTAACCGGGTTAAAACATCAAGTAAATGCTATGACGTCTGCGATATTTGGTGAGTACCTTGTGAAAAAAGCTTGATTATCCATCCCTAAAATATCTGGTTTAACAGCGAATTCTTAAACCGTTACAGGTAGCCGTGTTGCTCATCTGGGCTCTAACATGCGGATGAAACTGAAGGCAGCATATACGTTGATAGAGCAACTGTATACCGATGCCCAACGAGTTATCTGCACAGTCTCATACAACAAACCGGCCCCAATGTTGATCAAGGATACACTAGCCAAATTGTCAATGACGCCGGCGCAGATAGAAGAAATGAAACGATCTGCTGCCAGGGCTAGCGCTTTGTTAGCACTAATTCGGGCCAAAGCATGGATAGCTGACCTGGATCCAGTTGATATTGCCAAGGGTTATCCGGGTGAACAATAAAACGGGTCAGCATTTGATAATGAAGCCCTCAAAGCCTTGACAAAGGAGATGCGTCCGCTGTCAAGTCAATTGACGAAAGAGGCTAACTTGTCTGTTCATCGGTCCTTCTATGATGAAAACAACCAACGGATTGACACTGCTGTGAAAGAAGTGCAAAATCTTATCCCGCCAATCCGTAAGCACACTTATGCCCCTGACGTTGAACCGTCCAATCTTATAAGTGAAGAGGCTGTCTTTCAAGCTTTAACCCGGATTGACTGGACCACTGTTGACTTCCAGCCACTGGGTGGGGAGGAGATTGAAACGACGCCAGAAGACCCATCAACCTCAGGTCAACCCGGCGATGAGTCTTAATCCGGCAACCGGGTTGATTTTCACAGGTTGTGTTCTGTGTAAAGAACAATCACTTATTTTGGGCCTTAAAGCGCCTTGTAATAGGCTAGTTGGCATACTTTGATCTGCTGCCATCGTGCACTGATATATGACTTTGTTTGATCCTCATGATATTTGTGGCGCTGGCTTATATATCTTGAGAATATTATGCAATCCTTGTGTCTGCATAAATAAATAAAAAAAATCTGTGATATGAAATTATGCTGTTGGTTTACCAACTTGATTGCAGTAAGGGTGAACACCCAACTCTTTTAGTGTTCATAACTCCCACCATGCAGTGCTGGTGTGTACCAAGTCACACTGGGTTGCGATGAACATCAGATGATTATACTAGCGACATGTAGTCAAAGCCAGACCGGGTTATGAAATACCGGTTCACCATTGATTATATGCTTAACAGCTGATAACTGTAAGCCACACCGGGTTAAGAAACGCCAGGTTGAGATGAAGACATATAGTCTGGCCAGGTCGAGCGACGCCGGTTTACTTTAAAAGTTGATCAATAAAGATAAAACTTGTAAAAACAAAAGCAAATAAAACTTGTAGTCGAGGCTTTTCCAGGGCTGCCAGGCCCAAATCCGAGGCTTTTTGTGGGCTGCCAGGCCGCTGAGTTAAACCATTTGACATAGCCTTTTAAGATGGGCCTCCAACTAACCAATCGTCGTTTTAACTTTGACAAGTTCAGGGTCTCAATGAGAGTAACTTGTCAAACGTTCGGCTGGTCGTGCCAGGATTACCTGGATAGGAGTGGCTTACTTGATGAAGGCAGGTTAACCCTGGGTTTTAGGTGAATACACCGGGCTTCCAAGCCGTGGGTCGATACCCAATTACAAGGGTCCTTTCAAACTCTTTGTTACTTTACACAAAGAGCCCCCAAGTTGCTTTGTGAGCCGTGCTCAATGGGTGCCTATGTTTGAGTCATGCTTTTAGCAACATAACTCTCTTTGGCCCCTTGGGTGTGAAGCTCCCAAGCTGTATGATGGCATGATAGCCGGTTTAATGGACAAAATGGGTCATCGCTTTGTAAGCAGAAGCCCCCTTGTAACCAAGAAATATTGGAAGAATGGCAGAAGCCCTACTTGTAGCAAGGATGCCGGTTAATTATATTGAGCATAATATATACATTGTCAAAATATGTACATAGTGAGAGCCTATGGCTCAGGTGTAGTAAGGCCGTAGAAGAGCGATATTCCACGGCCGACGGGTCTCCTCCTCCGATTTGCTTGAGTCTTTGTGCTTGCGAATGTCGAGGAGGTAGTATGATCCGTTGTGCAGATTTTTGCTGACCACAAAGGGTCCTTCCCAAGGTGGGGATAACTTGTGCATATCGGTCTGATCCTGGATAAGCCGGAGCACTAAATCACCTTCTTGAAAGGTTCTTGTCCTAACCCAGCGGCTGTGATAACGCTGCAGGTCTTGCTAATAAACCGCCGAACGAGCCAATGCCATGTCCCGTTTTTCATCTAACAGCTCTAGTGCTTCTTGACGTGCTTGCTCGTTGTCCGCTTCAACATAATTGGCAACCCGAGGCAAGTCATGACGAATATTACTGGGGAGTACCGCCTCTGCTCCGTAAACCATGAAGAAAGGCGTATAACCTGTAGATCGGTTTGGGGGTGGTGTTTATGCTCCATAACATAGATGGTAGTTCTTCCACCCAACAACCCGGTGCCCGCTTCAAAGGGACCATAAGCCGGGGCTTTATACCCTTTAAAATTTCCTGATTAGCTCGCTCAGCTTGACCATTAGATTGGGGGTTAGCCACAGACGCCACATCAAGCAGGATGTGCTCTCGTTGACAAAAGTCCTCCATTTTGCCTTTAGAGAGGTTTGTGCCATTATCTGTGATAATGCTGTGTGGAAAACCGAAATGGAAGATCACTTTTTTGATGAACTGAACCGCCGTGGCTGCGTCACACTTGCTTACTGGCTCCGCTTCAACCCACTTAGTAAACTTGTCAACCGCCACCAACAGGTGGGTCTTCTTATCTTTGGATCACTTAAAAGGCCCTACCATGTCAAGCCCCCAGGTAGCAAACGGCCAGGTGATAGGAATCATCCGTAGATCCTCAGCCGGAACATAAGCTCGTCGTGAGAATTTCTGATAGCTGTCGCACCGCCGTACCAAGTCCTCAGCATCAGCGTGAGCAGTCAGCCAATAGAAACCATGACGAAATGCTTTAGCCACCAAAGATTTTGAACCGGCGTGATGACCACAGTCTCCTTCATGGATCTCACGTAAAATCTCACGGCCTTCTTCAGGAGAAACACAACGCTGAAACGCCCCTGAAACACTGCAATGATGTAACTCGCCATTGACAATTGTCATGGACTTGGACCGCCGGACTATCGGCCTGGCCAAAATTTCATCTTCTGGTAACTCGCCCCGGTTCAAATATGCCAAGTATGGAACCGTCCAATCCGGAATGTTATGTAAAGCAGCCACCAACTGTGCCTCCGGATCAAGAATGGCGAGGCCCTCCTCTGTAGGCAGTTGAACCGACGGGTTGTGCAAGACATCCAAAAAGGTATTGGGTGGCACCGGTTTACGTTGAGATCCTAGCCGGCTTAAAGCGTTAGCTACCTCATTTTTGCGCCGATCAATGTGCTCCACTTGATATCCCTTAAAGTGACCAGCAACAATATCCACCTCTCGTCGGTAAGCCGCCATGAGTGGATCCTTGGAATCCCAAGTACCTGAAACTTGCTGGGCTACCA
Source organism: Triticum timopheevii (assembly GCA_963921465.1). Classification (NCBI taxonomy): domain Eukaryota; kingdom Viridiplantae; phylum Streptophyta; class Magnoliopsida; order Poales; family Poaceae; genus Triticum; species Triticum timopheevii. Next base: position 177,000,956 of record OY997266.1, read on the forward strand.
GGTCTGAGTTTCCAAAGCATCGTACGTGGCTTAAGTTCATCTCCTTAGCCACTAGAAGACCATGGAGTAAAGCTTCATACTCAGCTGCATTTTTAGTACAAGGGAACATTAAGCGGAGAACATAATGAATTTTATCACCTCGAGGGGAAGTAAGGACAACTCCAGCCCCCGAGCCCTCCAATTGCCTGGACCGTCAAAGTGAATAGTCCAGTATGTACTGTCCGGTTTGTCCTCCGGTATCTTCAATTCTATCCAATCATTGATGAAATCCACAAGGGCCTGGGATTTGATTGTTGTTCGAGGCATATACTTCAAACCGTGTGGTCCAAGCTCAATAGCCCACTTAGCAACCTGGCCAGTTGCTTCCCTGTTCTGGATTATATCCCCCAGAGGAGCAGAACTGACCACTATGATGGGATGACCTTGAAAGTACTTTTAAGCTTTCGACTTGCCATAAAAACCCCATACACCAGCTTCTGCCAATGCGGATATCTTTGCTTTGACTCAATGAGCACTTCACTAATATAATAAACCGACCTTTGAACCGGGTATTCCTTCCCAGCGTCCTTGCGCTCTACCACAATGGCGACACTGACAACCCGGCATTAGCAGCCACTTATAACAGAAGTGGTTCCTTATCAACTGGAGCGGCAAGAACTGGTGGTTCAGCCAACTGCTTCTTCAAGTCTTTAAACGCCGCATCAGCAGCATCGCTCCAGACAAAACTGTCTGTCTTCAACATATGGTACAGAGGGATCGCCTTTTCTCCCAACCTGCTGATAAACCGGCTCAAAGCCGCAATACGACCCGCCAAACGTTGAACATCATTGTACATGCCGGTTTAGCCAGAGATGTGATAGCCTTGATCTTTTCTGGATTAGCCTCAATGCCCCAATTGGACACCAAAAAACCCAAGAGCTTGCCAGCCGGTACACCAAAGACACACTTAGCCGGATTGAGCATCATTTTATAAACTCTTAGATTGTCAAAGGTTTCTTGCAAATCAGATATGAGTGTCTCCGCCTTCCTAGTCTTGATCACAATATCATCCACATAGGCATGAACATTGTGCCCAATCTGAGTATGAAGACAGTTCTGCACACATCGTTGATAAGTTGTCTGGGCACTCTTGAGCCCAAAAGGCATAGATACATAATAGAAGGCTCCAAAGGGAGTAATGAAAGCTGTCTTCTCCTGGTCCTTAACTGCCATCTTGATTTGATGATAACCAGAATAAGCATCCAAGAAACTCAAACGCTCACAACCCACCGCAGCATCAATGATTTGATCAATACGAGGGAGGGCAAAGGGATCAACTGGGCAAGCCTTGTTCAGATCTGTGTAATCCACACACATATGCCAAGTGCCATCTTTCTTAAGTACCAGCACCGGATTAGCCAACCACTCTGGGTGAAACACTTCCACGATAAACCCTGCTGCCAGTAGCCGGGCTACCTCTTCCCCAATGGCCTTACGCCGCTCCTCATTAAAGCGGCAAAGAAACTGTTTGACCGGTTTGAACTTCTGATCAATATTAAGAGTGTGCTCAGCGAGTTCCCTCGGTACACCTGGCATGTCAGAAGGTTTCCATGCAAAGATGTCCCGGTTCTCACGGATGAACTCGATGAGCATGCTTTCCTATTTGGGATCCAAGTTGACGCTGATGCTGAACTGCTTGGATGAATCGCCAGGAACAAAATCCACCAATTTAGTCTCATCAGCCGATTTAAACTTCAAAGTCGGATCATGCCCTATAGTGGGCTTCTTTAGAGAGGTCATGTCTGCCGGATCAACATTGTCCTTATAAAACTTCAACTCTTCCGTTGCACAAACCGATTCAGCATAGGCCGCATCACCTTCCTCACACTCCAGAGCAATCTTACGGTTACCATGAACCATGATGGTTCCTTTGTGACCCGGCATCTTGAGCTGCAGATAAACATAACATGGCCTTGCCATGAATTTAGCATAAACCGGCCGTCCAAATAAAGCATGGTACAGACTTCTGATCTTGACCACTTCAAAGGTCAGTGTCTCGGACCTTGAATCATGATCATCTCCAAAAACCACCTCCAGAGGTATCTTACCAACTGGGTAAGCCGATTTACCAGGCACCACTCCATGAAAACGGTGTTTGACGGTCTAAGATTCTTATCTGTCAACCCCATACGCCGGAAGGTTTCATAGTACAAGATATTGATACTTCTCCCTCCGTCCATGAGTACCTTGGTGAACTTATAACCTTCCACCTGCGGTGCAACCACCAAAGCTAGGTGACCCGGAGTGTCAACCCGGGGTGGATGATCCTCCCTACTCCAGACAATAGGATGCTCAGACCAGCATAGATAATGGGGCATTGCCGGTTCAACGGAGTTTACTGCCCTTTTATGGAGTTTCTGATCGCGCTTGCACAAGCTAGTAGTGAAGACATGATACTGTCCACCATTTAACTGCTTTGGGTTGCTCTGATAACCCGACTGCTGTGGATTCCCCTGATTACCCTGTTGATGGTTACCACCTTGGTTATTCTGATTGCCCTGATTATTTTGAAATCCTGAGTTTGAAACGCCACCACCGTAACCTGGCCCATGAAATCCTGGACTGGAACCACCAGATGGACCCTGATCATACCGGAAAAGATCAGAGTTCTTGAATTCCCTCATGATGTGGCAATCCTTCCAAAGGTGCATGGCCGGAACCTCATTTGTCCTGTGCTTTGGGCAAGGCTGGTTTAACAGGCGTTCCAGATTCATTCCTCCACCGCGCTGGGGCGGTTTACCCTTACGGCGCTACATCTTACCCTGCATACTGGTGTTAGCCACAAAATCGGAATTGTCCGCTTTACGCTTACCATTGTTTCCGTGGCCCGCCTGGTTATGCTGTCCCTTTGAACCGGCATTCTTCTTTCCCTTCTCCTGTTTCTCTTCATCAGAATCAGGGTCCTTGGTATTATCAGAATTAGCATACTTAACCAGAGCCACCATGAGTGTTCCCATATCATTGCAGTGACGCTTGAGCCGTCCCAACTTCATTTTTAGTGACTTAAACCGGCAATTGCCCTCCAACGTCACAATTGCTGTATCCGGATTGATGCAGCCTGATGAATGCAAAATTTCTGAAACCCGGCGTGCCCAATGGGTTATTGATTCATTCTCTCCTTGGACACAAGCTGCCAGATCTACAATGGATATAGGTTGCTTGCATGTATCTTTGAAGTTTGCTATGAACTTGTCCTTCAACTCATCCCATGAATTGATCGAGTTACCAGGCAGGCTCTTCAGCCAGGTGCGAGCCATTCCTTCTAGCATCATGGTGAAGTATTTTGCACACGCCTCTTCATCCACATCTAGCATCTCCATTGCCATCTCATAACTCTCAACCCACGCCTCGAGGGGCTGATCAGCGGTATAGTTAGGCACCTTGCGTGGACCTTTGAATCTTTGGGCAACCACACATTACGGAGAGCCGGGATGAGACACGGCACTCCCCAGGAGCTGAAGGAAAGCCCGGTCCCTCGTTCTACTGACGCCGCTGGCTGAACCGGGGCGGGTTGATGAAGACCCGCGTGTTGCGCTGCTAATGCGGCCTCCCTTCATGCTCTGCCATTATCCACCACATCCTGAGCATTCAAACCGCCGTTCGCCGGATTAGGCCCTCGAGGGGCATCATGATGCCGCGCACTGCTTGACACGTCCGGTTCGTCTATGTGCCTGCTATAACTTTTGCTTGGACGAGGGGTTGAATGTATTCTGTCTCGGCTGTAGGAATAAGCCTGTTGCTGTACAACGGCGGTTTGAAGAAGATCCCTGGCTCGTCGAGTTTCAATCGCTGCTAATGAATAACCCTCCATCGGAATAGTCGCCAAACATGATGCCGCCGCGATCATATTATCCAAAGGGCTAGAAAAGTGACCCGATGGTGTTGCTACATATTGCGGCGGGTTGTCAGTCCGTCGAGGCTGGTCCATCGCCCGTGGCTGATCCGGCACTGCCCCAGGTGCCTCAGTACGGTTTACTCCTGCCGGATTGCTAGGCCCAGCTCCTGGTGTACCAAAGAGATTCAGACCCTCATAAATTTGCGGCAGTCAAGACCGGTACTTCCTTCTGATAACTTTGTTTGACGCGTTCTGATCCAACATAAGCCGGTAATTGTGCGCCTGGATTTGTTGTGATTGGGCATCTAAAGCGGCCCGCTCTTCATCCATCCTGGCCTCCTCAGCTGCCAAGTCCGCCTTGGCCTGAGCTATCTGATCCTTTAGCTTCATAACATCCGCATTATGCTGAACTTGAGTCTCCGGAGTCACCGTCGTAGTCAACAATGCCGTCAAGGCGTCCAGTAAACCGGCAAGAACTTGAGCCGGCCGGCGCGTCGGGCCTCCTGCCGCGGCTGCCGATCCAGAGATCATTGCTACTGTAGATGAAGATTGCACGGTGGGTTGCATACCGGCCATGAAGATCGCAACCCAGTTTGGCAGTTCAAGGGGACCCGAAATACTGTCGCCATCAGAATATCCCCCAATCCGTCCATCTTGCAGTTGGTATAGCGACTCGGTTTTGCCAATGGACGATTCACCATCTGAGTAGATGGCTGTCTCACCGTCGGACACCGGTTCAGATTCCGTACCATGGATGAATCCCACGAACGCATGCTTCATGGCAGGCTGAACCCGGGCAGGACTTGCACGCTGAGCCGTCTCGACGAGGTTGGTGGAGATGTCTGGCTAAGGGCCCGGTTCGCCGATCTTGCCAATGAAATCATGAATTCTGCCAAAGGGGACCTGGTACCCGTACTCGATTGAGTCGGCCTCGGGGCCCCAGCCTGCATCGTCGATGTAGAGCTTGCTGCGACGACTTTTGGTCATCCGGCCAACCGCGTACCCTTGGAGTCCTTCAAAGTTGCCCTTTAGGAACTCGAAACCATCGTGCGATAGCCCCGCGGTGGGCGCCAACTATCGTGGAAATATCACGTTAGATGTCCTAGCAGAAGGACTTAGTCGTGGAGCCATCGCAACGAGATTAGCCTGAAGGGGTTAAACCGGACAAGGGACACAAGAGTTTTATACTAGTTCGGCCCCTTACGATGAAGGTAAAGACTACGTCTAGTTGTGATGGGATTATTGGGGTTTCGATGACCAGGGAGCAAATACGCTTTGCCTGGGTCTCGAGTTGTTGTTTCTTGTCCTTGAACCACCGCCGGGTCGTCCCTTTATATACACAGGTTGACGCCCGACCGGTTTACAGAGTCCCGAGGCCGGCTCATACAAGTGTCCGGCTCGGTCTCTCCCTTTCCCTAACTTACAATACAAGTTACACAACTATGGCGGTTTACCACTATGGGACCTGATCCGCCTCTGGGCTCTGGGCCTCTAAGCCTTATCAGTAAAGCGCCATCTTCTTTGTCTTCATGGGCTTCAGTATAGTTGAGCATGAACCGGCCCCTCCTGGGCAGTTTACACTCAGTAGTTATATCCTCAACACAAAGGGTAGCTAGTTCATGCCAATCCTTGAAGGAGAGAGGTCTTGAATCCTAGCAGGATCTTCCCGTGAAGGGGTCTTGAATCCACTTGGGGGATCTTCTCACATGGAGGTCTTGAACTCCATGGGAGTAGGGATAAGTGGACGAGCAAATCTCTATCTCAAATGTGCTCTAATCTTTGCTAACCCTAGAAGGATGAGGGAGAGGTCTATATATAGTGCTAGTACAAGTTGGGACGAGTTGGAGGGGAACATGGGCCTTTAGGTCGTTCACTATGTGCAAACTAGGGCCGGATGTCCGGGCTAGGGGCCCGATGTCCGGCGGCTCACGAAGAGCTAGATGTCCAGGGTCTTGGCCAGATGTCAGGGCCTGGAGGGGCAGAGGCCCTATTTCTCTCGGGTGTGTCAAGCCTCAAATCCGGGGCCGGATTGGATGTCTGGGCTGGTCGGGCCGGATGTCCGGGTCCTGTAGCTTCAGAGTTGTGGCCTTGTTGCTGTAGATGGAGTCATCAGGGGCCAAATATCAGGGCCAAGGTCCGGATGTCTGGGTCATGTACCCCTTCTACGGTTCCTCTTGTCGTGCTCCTTCGTCCATGTACTTGAGGACTTTTCCATCACCACGAGCATGTCCAAGGGTGTCTTCTTGCTACATAAGCACACATAGCATTCCAGATTGAGGTGGTAGTCATGTATCATGTGGGTCATATGGAATGTCACTAAGGAGAGATGTCACCCTGGTCTCAAGAGCTCTTGCATGTGCTCGTGCGATCGGTCTACTTGGTGCCTGGGGAGATGGAAGTAGGTCCATGTGAATGACTATGGGATGCTCCACATCTACCCTCCCCTGGGAAAGATCCGACCTCGGATCAAAAACCTCATCACCATGGAAGGGAGATAGATCCTGACATTGAAAATCTCGCTCATGTTGTACTTGTCGCTTGGGATGTTGATCTTGTATGCATTGTTGTTGTAGCGTGCTAATAGCTTGAAGGGTCCATCGGCTCGAGTTAGTAGCTTGGACTTGAGCTCATTGGGGAAGCATTCCTTGCAAAGGTGTAACCACACAAGATCTCCGGTGTCGAATACCATGGGCTTCTTGTTCATATTGGTCTTGGTCGTGAGTCATTGTACTTGGTGCTCAATGGTGTGTCGTGTATATTCATGCACCTTCTTGAGATAGCTCGCTCGTGCGCTTGCATCCATGTTGATGCACTCTTGTATCGGTAGCGGTGGATTGTCCAATGGGGACAATGGGTTGAATATGTAGACGACCTCGAAGGGGGACTTTCTGGTAGTAGAGTGTCTTGCTCGATTGTAGGCGTACTCGTCAATGGGTAAGTGATACGTCTCCATCGTATCTACTTTTCCAAACTCTTTTGCCCTTGTTTTGGACTCTAATTTGCATGATTTGAATGGAACTAACCCAGACTGACACTGTTTTTAGCAGAATTGCCTTGGTGTTATTTTTGTGTAGAAATAAAAGTTCTCGGAATGACCTGAAGCTTCACGGGGAATATTTTTGGAATTAATAAAAAATATTGGCAAAAGAATCAACCAGAGGGGACCGTACCCCCGGCGTGCCCCCTGGCTTGTAGGTCCCGTGAAGCTCCATTGAACTCAACTCCAACTCCATATATTCACGTTCAGGGAGAAAATCAAAGAGAAGGATCCATCGCGTTTTACAATACGGAGCCGTCGCCGCCTCCTGTTCTTCATTGGGAGGCCAGATCTGGAGTCCGTTTGGGGCTCCGGAGAGGTTAAATCGATGCCATCTTCATCATCAACCATCCTCCATCACCAATTTTGTGATGCTCACCGTCGTGCGTGAGTAATTCCATCGTAGGCTTGCTGGATGGTGATGGATTGGATGAGATTTATCATATAATTGAGTTAGTTTTGTTAGGGTTTGATCCCAAGTATCCACTATGTTCTGAGATTGATATTGCGATGACTTTGCTATGCTTAGTGCTTGTCACTAGGGCCCGAGTGCCATGAATTCAGATCTGAACCCTTTATGTTTTCATGAATACATTTGTGTTGTTGATCCGATCTTGCAAGTTATAGCCACCTACTACGTGTTATGATTCGGCAACCCCGGAGTGACAATAGTCGGGACACTTCCCGGTGATGACCGTAGTTTGAGGAGTTCATGTATTCACTAAGTGCTAATGCTTTGTTCTGGTTCTCTATTAAAAGGAGGCCTCAATATCACTTAGTTTCCATTAGGACCTCACTGCCACGGGAGGGTAGGACAAATGATGCCATGCAAGTTCTTCTCCATAAGCACGTATGACTATATTCGGAATACATGCCTACATTATATTGATGAATTGGAGCTAGTTCCATGTCACCCTAGGTTATAACTATTGCATGATGAATGCCATCCGACATAATTATCCATGATTGATCCATTGCCTACGAGCTTTTCACATATTCATCTATGAAAGGAAAGGGTATTAAAGCCGAAGATGTTAAGAATTTACCGCCTATTGAATGAAATACATGGTCTTGATAACCCGACATAGGTAGTAGAGGTAAATTCTCTCTATAGATTTGATGAAGGTGATATTAGTCATAATAAGTCTGCTAGTCAATGCTTGGATGAGTTTGATAATTTTATTGTTAAACAAGAAAATTTCAATGCTTATGCTAGTAGACAATTGAAACGTAATGCTCACATGCTTGACTGCTTGGGTGATTATATGAGTAGAACTATTAATGATCTTAAGCTTATTACTAAACATGCTTCCATGGTTAGAACTCAAGTAGAACAAGTACTTAAGGCACAGGATGATTTGCTCAATGAGTTAAATAGTAAGAACAATGATAATGTTGTTAGGGTTATGACTAGAGGTGGTAAAATGACCCAGGAACCTTTGTATCCTGAGGGCCATCCTAAGAGGGTTGAGCAGGATTCTCAGAGAATTAATACTAATGCACCTAGTCCTAGTAACAAAAAGAAAAAGAAAACTGATAGGACTTTGCATGCTGCTAGTGAACCTACTATAGACACACCTGAGAATCCCAATGATATTTCTATTTCTGATGCTGAGACACAATCTGGTGATGAACATGAACCTAGTGATAATGTTAATGATGATGTTCATGTTGATGATCAACCTAGTAACGATAATGATGTAGAGATTGAACCTGTTGTTGATCTTGATAATCCACAATCAAAGAATCAATGTTATGATAAGAGAGACTTCGTTGCTAGGAAACATGGTAGAGAAAGAGAACCATGGGTTCAGAAACCTATGTCCTTTCCTCCTAAGCCATCCGAGAAAAAGGATGATGAGGATTTTGAGCACTTTGCTGAAATGATTAGACCTATCTTTTTGCGTATGCTTTTGACTGATATGCTGAAAATGTCTCCTTATGCTAAGTGTATGAAAGATAATGTTACAAATAAAAGAAAGATACGGGAAGCTGAAATTTTCACCATGCTTGCTAATTATACTTTTAAGGGTGGAATACCAAAGAAACTAGGAGATCCAGGAATACCAACTATACCATGCTCCATTAAAAGAAACTATGTTAAAACTGCTTTATGTGATCTTGGAGCCGATGTTAGTGTTATGCCTTACTCTTTATATCGTAGACTTGAATTGAATAAGTTGACACCTACCGAAATCTCTTTGCAAATGGCTGATAAATCAACTACTATACCCATCAATATTTGTGAGGATGTGCCTGTTGTGGTTGCAAATGTTACTATCTTAACGGACTTTGTTATTCTTTATATTCCCGAGGACGACAATATGTCGATCATCCTTGGTAGACCCTTTTTGAATACTGCACGGGTTGTTATTGGTTGCAACAAGGGAAATGTCACTTTTAATGTTAATGGTAATGAGCATGCACTACAAAAAAAATACACTTCCATGATGATACATGTTTGTCACAGTAGGTCGCGTTTTTTGTCATGCATGTACATCCATGACAAATTTATGACAGAATCAAGATAGTCATACCTGTGCTGTCATAGAAGTGTTCCATGACATTACCAAAATTATCATCACGGAAGTGTCCACTTCCATGACGATAAATCGCGCGTCACAGAAGTGCTTTCGTCAAGGGTGACCGACACGTGGCATCCACCGTAACGGAATGCCGTTAAGCTATCGGGTCGGGTTTTGGATCCGATAACCCGTTAACAGCCCCGACCAATGGGGATTTTCCACATGTAAAATCATCATTGGCTGGAGGAAACACGTGTCGGCTCACCGTTGGGACAGATGTCATCCACTCATTGGATAGAAGGTGCCTATGATACGTCGACACGTGGCACGGCCCAACAGAGGCCCATTCCTGTGAAAAGGCCGGCCCGTTTGACTTGGTCAAAAGGTGGCGGGCCGGCCCATGGAAAGCCTGTTAACGGCCTGTTGGCATATAGCCCATTTACAGCCCGCTATCCCAAGGCACGTTACGCCCTATCTGAATTAGGCCCAGTAGTGTCATCTGGGCCATCCAATATGATTCCAGCCTGTTTTCACTTCTGGCCCATGTACGGCCCATGACGTCTTTCGGCCCATATGAGGCCCTATGTAACTCTTGGCCTATTAACGGCCCGTGGTGAAACTGGCCCGCAATGAACATTGTATCTTTTTACACCCACTAACGACCCGTGGTGAAACTGGCCCGTAATGAATAGTATATCACTTTATACCCATTAAGGGCCCGTTATTCAGTTGGGCCGTTTCCAGCAAATGTTATCTTTCGGCCTTCTCAGAGCCCATTTATTCTTGGGCTCATTTCCAGCATTCGTTTACTTACGGCCCGTTACTGTCATTTTCTGCTTGTGGGCCAAATTCAGCCCGTGGTTACATCGGCCCGTTTGTGGTCCGTTAATACGTTGGGCCGTTTTCATAGCGTCATCAAATACGGCCTATTAACGATGGCCCGTTATGGTCATACGACCCGTATAAGGCCCATTGATGATACGGCCCGTAGAAGGCTCATTGTTTCTATAGCCCGTAGAAGGCCCATTGTTTCTACGGCCCGTAGAATGCCCATTGTTTCTACGGCCCGTAGAAGGCCTACTGTTTCTACGGTCCGTAGAAGGCCCACTGTTTCTACGGCCCGTAGGAGGCCCAGTGTCACTACAGTAAATATTAGCCCATGGTTATTGTGGCCTAGTTTTAAAAAGAACTGCACTGACTACAAGCAAACAAATAAACAAGACAACAAGGAAATAAATAAGCAAGCAACTTATGCTAGGCTATCACGGCTGTTACACATATTACATCCACTGGGCATCAAAGTTCGCCACCAGTGCAAATATAGGGAACAAAGCAGCATATCATATACACTGGTTGTCAAAGTTGGCGACCAGCGCAAATAAACACCGCAGCAAAACAAATCCAGAACTGAAACCACTTCAGAAGATCTCGAGAAACAATATCCTAGGTACCCATAATGCTGGCAAGATGCTTAGCAAGCTTATTAACCTTCTCTTGTTTGGCTCTTAAATCCTCCAGCGCTTGCTGTTGCACCAGAAAATATGCATCTGAATTATGCAGGGACTTCCTCAGTCCTTCAGCTTCCTGTCGCAGCACATCTGATCGATGTCGTTCAACTTGAAGTTGAGACTCAAGAAGATGAACTGATTCAGGCAGCGAGTTCGAAGAGCTTGTGCCAGCAGTAGTGGCCAGTAACTCGAACACTACATCAAGACAGGACTTTTGGGTTCCCTCACTATCGTCAAGATAGTTTTTATCAGCTTTCTTGGAGACCACTAGGGATGTCTCACTATCTTGAACCTTATCTGCATTACTTCCTTTAACATTGGATAACGCGGTACTGTTCTCCAATATTTTGTCCGCATTCTAAAAGAGAAATAAGCAGACACATCACATGTTTACCATGTTGTATATGAAACTCATTTTGGTAAATGAGTTCAGTAGTAAAGTGGACAGGATAACAGCATGAAACAAACATATATCTATGTGCCATGGTCACTTTATGGTCTATATCATTCTAGTTTTTGTTGCCAAATCAAGATAAAGACACAGTTCAAATAATATTGGTTCAAGACAAAGCAGAATAGACAGAATATAAGTGTGGGTAACTATAGAGCAATAACAACACTTGTAATGTGCATGACATGAGAACATAACTGTTTATTCAATTGAAACTGAAATCAACATAAAGCAGGTTACAACAACAAACCAGTTAAAGAAACAGGTTTAAAACATACCTGTTGCGCCATTGGAGTTTCAATTCCATCCTTCAAATATGAAAATAGTTGGTATGAGTAAATACAGTAATGCAAGAGCAAAGGAGTATGAACCATAGCTACAGAACCTGACCTGAGAACAAATCTTCTTCTCCTTTAAGCGTTGAGTTGGGATTCGAAGTAGTGGTCCTCGTGCTTTGGGCACTGCAGTTCCCTTACTAACCGCTCGTGTTTGGGTGCTCTGTGATCGAGACGGTGCTGTGTCAACTGGAACTGGGTTACTATCTGCCGGGGTTGGGGTTAGAAGGGGTGTAGCTGGTTCTCTGTCCAACTAGGTAGGGGTACAATCTGCGAGAGTCTGGGTTATGTGTGGTGGATTTGGTCCTTGGGCAAGTACAACCGTGGTTCTATCTGCATCAACTGGTAGCACTATCTTTTCTGAAGACCATGTTATTACTCCCTTAGATACTGCCATCACACTCTCCAATTCAAATGGCTGATAAACAAGAAAAGTAATTGAAAGTATAGACATTGTATGATAGACAGGTGCAATGGATAGTGGGGAATAAAAGAGGGCATGAAATAATTCATATTTATGTTGTCTAACCAAACAAGATAGCATGACACAATTTCACATATATGATGGTTAACTAAACAGGATAGCATGACACAATTTCTCATTGTGATGGCTAACTAAAAAAGATGGAAAGACATAGTTTAAAATATGAGACTATGTAAACATGATGACATGACATAACTATATAATGTGTTTATTAAATAGGTTGGCATGCCATAATTCACATACATTCATGGATAGAATGCCATAATTCTAAATATGATGACTGTAAACACTAAATAGGATGAGATGATATAACTATATGATGTCTTTATTAAATGGGTTGCCATGCCATAACTCAGATAAATGATGTGTATGTACTATGTAAACATGATGGCATGATATAATTCAAATATATGATTTATATAGTAAGCAAGTAAGCAGATGGCAATCTATATATGATGTAAAAACTAAGCAATGCAAGACAACATGCATGACATGGGTAATATAACCCTGTCAAGTTTGAGCATAGACCTCAGGGGGAAATAGGACTGGTCATCAGTCTTTGAATCCTCCTCTGAGGAGCTCTCTGTAGCCAGCAAGATGTCTGCTTCAGCAGGTAGCATTGTGTGCTCTGAATACCTTGTTTTCACTCCAGATACTTCCATCACCGCTTCAAATGGCTGATGCACAGGAAGAGTAGTTGAATATACAAACGTTGTCGACAAATGGAACACGTAATACAAAAAAATGATAGCATGATATAATTCAGATACATGATGCTTGGCTAAATAGCATGGCATTGCATAATTCACATATATAATGCCTTTGCAACAAGATAGCATTGTATAATTCACATATATAATGTCTTGCAACAAGATGGCAATGCATAATTCACATATATGGTAATTAGATACTGAACAGGTGGCATTCACACAAAGCATGTCTAAACTAATCAAATGGCATAGCAATGCGAGACACCATACGCACGATATGAGCAACATAACCCTGCCAACTTAGAGCACACACCTCGGGGGGGGGGGGTGGGAATAGGACTGGTCATCTATCTCTGAATCCTCCTCTGAGGAGCTATCCGTAACCAGCGAGATATGCACTTCGTCAGATAGCATAGTCTGCTCAGAAGACCTTGTTTTCACTCCAGAATTTGCCATCTCCGTGTCAAATGCTGATGCACACGAAGAGCTGTTGAATGTACTAACATTGTTGACGAATGTAATATGTAACGAAAAAAAAGGATGGCCTGATATAATTTACATATAAGATGACTAGCTAAGCAAGATGGCATTGCAAAATTCACATATATCATGCCTGGCTAAACAAGGTGGCCTTGCATAATTCACATAAACGATGAATAAACTAAACAGATGGCATTCGCACAAAGGATGTCTAAACTAAGCATATGACATATTTGATGTATAAAGTAAGCAATGCAGGACACCATATGCATGATATAACCAACATCAGCATGCCAAGTTAGAGCGAAGACCTCAGGGGGTAAATAGGAGTTATCTTCTCCTTCTGAATCCCCCTCAGAACAGATATCTTCCTCTCTATGACAATCCGAAATGCATGGAGGGGGGGGGGCTGCCTTTCGCCTACCATGGAGCGACGTCTGCATGAAATTATATTGCCACGCAAGGCTCGTCTCTTTTGCTCTACATGTTCAGTTCCATTGTTTACAATAATTGTCATGCATAGGAATAAAACATAGTGAAATTATGTAAGGAGTGCATGCAGAAATCCAGAGTGATGGTAGCAACCTATGGATAGACCCAAAACCAATAATAGCAGGCAGATAATGGCTTCAGTTAATAAATATAGATAATGGCTTCTTTACTGTTTGTTTCCCACCCAACATGAAACTCATAGTAGACACCGGAGATTAACCAGATAGTAGATAGATACTATTGATAGCGGCCCCGATATGTACCCCACAACCATTTAAAAACTCAAGTTTGACCATTAGTTTGGAGCTGACTCAGAGTGTAATCGGTGAACAGGACGATAAAGTAGCATGTAATATTAAGCGATGCATAACGTAAGCAGACAGAAAGAGTGCGACCTCTCTTGCGGACCCGTGTAGTCCTCGAGGTCATCTGCTCGGTTGATGATGGTAATGCAGTTTTCATGGCTGCCAGTGGCGGGGAAGAAGATCTGAGGCGGCGGAAGACAGTCTGGAGGCCGGATCCCTGCTGTGCTGGACCCTTCTGTCGTTGGAGCAGCTGAGCTAGGGTGGACGACGGCGCAGCAGGAGCGGGACAAACCACACAAGGTTTTCTTTGACAACTATTTGTAAGAGAAGTAATTCTGTAAGGGCTCGTTTGAATTGGAGGATTCCAACAATGCAGGGATAGGAAATAGACAGGAATAGGATAGGAATGCTTGTGCAAAACAGAGAATTTAAAAACACAAGATTTCTGCCAATCTGGGTGTTTGATTCACAAAAATTGGAAGATCACAGGATGCAAAGAAGCATGGTGAGATTAAGTCAAACTACAAGAAAATGTACGGTTATAATGCTATTATGCTACTATCTCTTAGTCTTGTGCTTCATGAATAGGAATTTGAAAAGGAGGACAAGTGAAAATTAAAATTCCTACGTTTTTTCTTTCAAGGAGACACTAAAGGAACAAATCCGTGTGCTCAGTGGACAATATATATAACATGTAGAGTAAAAAAGAGATGCAACAAGTGTACAACCTCTTTGGCGAAGCCATGTCGATCTCAGCGTGATTGGGTTGGCCGGTGAGGATGCTCCAGCTGACTTTGCTGTCGGAGGAGGGGAAGAAGATCTTAGGTGTCTGGAGATGGAGCCCGAGGTACTGCTCCACTGTGATGGAGGGTTTCGTCGTTGGAGCAGCTCCGGTGAGTTGTACGACGCCGAGGCTGAAGCAGGACAAGAGAGACAACGACAATGTTAACTTGAGTGGAATTCTAATAGCATCTCCAATACATGACGTAAAATACATAACCACAAAGTGCTATATGTAAAATACATCAGCCGCTCATCTCTGAACTTAACTATCGAAACTGAACTTAACTGTCGAAACTAAACTTAACTGTCGAAACTGAACCTAACTGTCGAAACTGAATTTTGCTGTCGAAACTGAACGCACTTGCAAGGTGAGGCTACACGTTGGTCGACTAACTTTTTCATCTCTAGTCAGTCAATTTTGCAGCCGTTGGATACAAAATCAAGGGCCTGCGGTTCATCTTCAACCTCCACCCCCCTGAGCCGCCAGCCACCACCGGCCAAACAGCAGCCCCCCGTCGCCCGCGGCCGGCGGTGCGCTGCCCCGCCCGCCCCGAAAACACTCCCCATCACCGGTCCACCGCCGCCCCGGCTATCCCTCTAGCCCCCCCCCCTCCCCCGTGCCGAGCTTTTTCTCCGGCGATCCCCACGCCACCGCCCCGCCACCGCCGGCGACCACCGCCCCCATCCTGAACCCTAAGATAGATAGTGGGGTACCTCTCCGGCGAGCCCCCCTCCCCGCTGCGGCTGGTTCTTCCTTCACCCCGGCCAGCCCACCCCTTGAAAATCGACTGACCGAAAAGTCGATTCAGTCGACTGAAGTGTAGCCAAATCGGAGCAGCATCGCAAGCAAGAGCAACAGCGCGAGCAAGAGCAATAGCAATAGCAGACCAGGCAGGGGACCGAGAGCAAGAGCAGAGCAGGAGTGCAAGTGAGAGCTAAAGAAGCAGCAGCTCCTACAGATGTGGACGTCGCCGCCGAGGGAGCGACGCCGTGGAGGAAGTGGCCGGCGACGCCGCCGTGGATGGAGCCGCGCCGTGTCGGCTCGGGACCGAGCGTCGGCAGCACCATGAGATCGAATCAAAAAGAAAATGTAGCAATTATTGTACAACCTCTTTGGTGGCGCCGATTAGGCCACAACTTCATCCGAGGAAACGGTGATGATGATGCTCTTCCGGTGCTGCAGGTGAAGACGGTGGTGTGGGAATGGAGGTGGCGCGAAAGACGAGGGGAACATCGGGGTAGCTCCTTGGAGGTGGAGGATGGGGTGGCTGAACCGGCGGGATGATGAGATCGACGATGGATCCTCATCCGGTACGGTGGATGAGGGACGTCAAGGTGTTGCTATGGACGACGTCGTCGGGGAAGAGGCTCCTGCTGGGTGGCGGACGGAGCAGGGTGTGGGGTTTCGTCGCGGGTTTTCGCGGCCTCGGTGTACGAATGGGTGTGCGGATGGGATGGCAGTGGGGAACCATGGCTTAGAGACGCGCTTGTCCGAAATGTGGGGTAAGTTACGAAAGTACCCCCCACCGATTTGAGGCGGTTCTTTCGGTTCAGGGGTACCACGGGCATTTCGCGTGTCGGGATTTCACTGGAGGTGGGAGTTTTCGCGCGCGTTGTAATTTCGGAATAGCAAGGCGCGGGTTGAGATGGAGGGAGTTGTCGGAGCACAACGAGACAAAGATATATCTTAAATATTTCGGGCTAACAAGGCGTGGGTTGAAATTTCCGGACAAGCCTAACGTGTACTATACCAAATCAATGCACACTACAAATGTCATTCAAAACTTTGAATTCATGTTATGTTCAATTAAAATATTTCGCTACGTGTATAATGCATGCAACCTACTACTCAAATGAACGTTTTAGTGCATTCCAAACGTATATACTACCGCTTCAATATGGACTAAATTTGATAAGATCTACAGTAATGATTGTTGTGAAGTCAAAGCATTTGAATTCGTTTCTCTATTTTAATAAGATCTACAATCATCATTATTTTCAAGTTAAACCATCGTTTGTGTATTATCTTCACAGCACACCACATGATCAGTCTCGAGTTACATATGAACTATATGTACTATATGAACTCGAACTAGATTTTTTGAATCCACTTTATTTTGATTTCAAATCACTTTACATTTCTAGCTCTAGCTAGATCTTCATAATCTAAACCATGTCTCATATGTATAATGTGTTTATCACATTATGTATGGTGCCCCGCCCCCTACGCCTACAAGTATTTAGATGTGAGTTGCAAACACCACACATTACCACAAATTCAAATAAAATGTGAGAATGTTCGATATATAGTATTGTTTAGATCGCTCGATATTTAGTTGTAAGCTGCAAACGCCGCACATTATCACAAATTCAAATAAAATGTGAGATTGTTTGATGTATAGTATGGTTTAGATTGTTCGTCATTTAGCTGTGAGTTGCAAACGCCATGCATTATCACATTATGGTATAACATGTGCACAGCATGTGTATCACTGCTATATTCATGCAAGCAATGTCTAAAACACTATGATCTCCTATTTAAATATATGAATCCGCTTTCATATTAAATTATGATCCTTGTCAGTCTCTTACACCCACACAATCCTCTAACCTTTGTATCTACCACTAACTTTCTCTCGTGCATGCACACGCCCTCCTCGCCCTCCCCCTCCCTCGGCATTCTATCCACCGGGCACATTCATTTTTTTCTTTAGGTCGTTCTCCTAGAGTCTCCACAACTCCTTTCTGACGCACACCGATCGATAAACCTCTCCAGCGATGCCTGCATACAGCATACACACAGCTTCAATCTCCTCCTTTATGTGTCCTTGCCTTGTGTCTCTCATATGGTCAGACACACGTGTAAACTCTCACCCCTCTTTTCATCGATCTCACAACCGCACACTCCTCCCCCTATCTAGCTAGTAGTTGGGCCTCTCGCACCACCTCCTAGCTCCATTCTCTCTGTCTATCCGTCTCGCTGGGCCTTATTTGCCTCTAACAAATGGACATACACCGACCGATCTCTTGCTATACATATAGCCAGCTAGGTCCATATAACTCGTTTTTACCCACACATCGATCGATCTACCTCATTAGTTGTGTCTCTCCCTTCCTCCGACAAACAACAATTGATCTACCGATCTAGTTAGGTTTGCTTACCAAACACATGGTTCCCCTTCATCATCCATGGATGCGTCCCGACAGATCTATCACGCACAGGCACACACAGAAACACTTCCCCACTCTTATTGATAACATTGCAGTTCCACCCTCAGTTTGTCTAGTAGGCCTCTCCCAACATCTCCGAGAAACAACTCCATCACCCATCCAGCACTCTACCCCTCTCCCTCCCTCTCCCTCCCTCTCTCTCTCCTCTCTCTCTGTCCCATCATATTTCCCGTCCTTCAGTTATGTATGGATGTCGACCGATCTCCCTCAAGACATAGCTGGGTCTCTCCTTCTCAACACATATACGAGTCGTTCTACCTCTATAGTTAGGCCTCTGCCAACCCCTCCCCCCGCGCCCTCCCCCCCCACACACAGATACATCAAGCGCTCCAGTCATGTCTCCCTGCCACACACAAACTTGACATGTGCCCTCTAACATTCCGGTAGGCCAGTCGCCCTATATATTTGACTTGCACACACACACACACACACACAATTTCGATGGCTCTCTTCATTGATCTCGCACCCACCCACTTGATCCTCTCTTCGACTCTATCAATAGCTATGACCCCTCCCTCTCTTCTCGTGGATTGCCCGACCCTCTATATATGATATGGATAGGCCTCCATTTCACACACATTCCATGCAAAATTTTGTTTGAGATGTCATCGACACATATTCCCACAAATAATTCACGAAATCAACCCCCACCCCACCCCCACCTCCCACCACAAAACAAAAAACACTCACGAACGCGGTTTGTATCTCTCACACACACCCACGTAGGTGGGGGACGTGCACGAAGAGAAGAGGTGCATGCACGGTGCACGTACTCCCGTCTCTTTCCCGACCACACCCGCGCGGGTACACAGTGGAGCTCATTTCTGTACGAAAAAGGCAGCCCACGTGGTAATTTGGCACGTGTACCCACTTGGTGGAGGGAGGATCGTCTACCACGGGTGAACAAACAAATTGCGACTTGACACGTTATGTTAAATTAAAGAAAGAGGCAAACCATGTGGGGCCTACCTTAGAGGCAAGGCTCTATACACTGGAGTACTTTTGATGTGTCCCGTCAACTCGCAGAACGAGGAGAAGCTTGCTTAGTATGCCGTCTCCCCCGCCCACGGGCGCGGTGGCTCGCAGGATGAGGTGAAGCTTGCTCCTCCCTCGCCCATGCGCGTGGTGGCTCGCAGGACGAGGAGAAATATTTACTACTCCCTCCGTTTACTCCTCGTTCCTACTACCTTGGTTATAGAGATTATATCATATTGTTTGGAATATATATGTCCTTTAGTAGATTTCAATATGAACTACTAGTACATACTCCACACACTGATGTATTTAGACGTATTTTAGAGTGTACATTCACTCATCTTGCTCCGTATGTAGTAGCACTCTCCCTCGCCCCTCGACCCTCGCCCACGTGGTGGACGTGCAGCAATTCATTCGGTCTCATATAGCCAGTATGATATATACTGCACTACTGTTATTGCTCGACTTCCCGAAGAGGCGAAGAGCCAATCACAAGGTTAATATTTTGGAGATGCGAAGCGCAAGGTTAGAGGAGAACGAGTAGTAGGTGCCGCGTCATTTATAAATATTTTTTTCTTCAGTGGCACGTACGCAATATGATAGGTTCATATGGAGAGAAAAGGAAACCGCTCCACTATATACATAGTCAGGACGGGCCAGCCTACACGGTTGCTTGCTGGGGTTGCTCTCTTGACACTCTCTCGCACAAAACGACTGTGGCCACATCTCTAACATCCCGGTGGATCACGTCCGCTTGGGGAAGGGGTGGATGCTTAGTGAAGATGCGGTGGCCGTCGCCGACGGAGAAAACCCACTGTCGGCACGTCCCGATCAGGGGTCCCCACCGTTCTCTCTCAAAGCCGGTGAGGTTGCCTTCGTCCCTTGCTCACTGCCGCGACATGGGCAGTTGCCGCCTCCCGCCGCCCTCCTCAAGGTTGAGCTACGTCCCTCAGGTACAACTCCCTTTATAGCCGGCTTGCACCACTGCTCCAGCTGCCCACATCACTCCCTGTGGATATTTCTCTACTTCTTTGCCCCGCACATACCTGATACCTCTATTGGATTCTATGTACTATATTTGTGATGAGTTTATGTCTCATCAACTAGTCCTAGTAATCTTATTCTAATCACGCTTCTTCAATTTCTTTGCCACAGGGATGCTCATCTCGATTTTGGTGAAACTGCACAAAATGATCCCATGGTCAAAAGGTTGCAAACTTCATTTATTAGGAAGCTCGAATGTTGCCAGAAAATTGAAGCCTGGTCAGGGTTCGTGGTTCAAGGGCTAGGGACTGCATGGATTGTTTTTTCTTTAGCTGCCTCTGTTCCAAAATAAGTGTCAACTTTAGTAGTAGTACAACTTTGTACTAAAGTTTGCACAAAGTTGAGACACTTATTTTGGAATGGAGGGAGTACATATTTTCTATGATCTATCAATCATTGAGATGGAATAGCATGCATGTTAGTCTCCTTTGTATTTGATGAAATGTTGCAACGGGCAACCTTGGACGCAAGATACATGTAACAGGAGCTGGAAGCTTCATAGCATTGTACAAATTTATCTCGCTGATAAATTACAATACGTACTAGTACTATACTAGTACTTCCTCCGTTCCTAAATATAAGTCTTTGTAGAGATTTCACCATTAACCACATGCGGATGTATATAGATGCATTTTAAGTGTAGATTCATTCATTTTGTTCCGTATGTAGTTCACCTAGTGGAATCTCTACAAAGACTTATCTACTAGTAATAGCTAGCCCCCACTACTAGGAATTCTCTATCCTCTCCTTGAGCCACATCATCAAAATTGACGTAGCCGTTAGATGAAGTAAATCAGTCATAATAGCCGTCTAATCTAGACGTTGAGAGGCTCCACACTAAGCCACATGCAAGCATGCAGAAATACCGTGGCACATGCATGTGAGTAGGTTTTAAATCACATCAACATGTCTTCATGCAAGCATGCACCGGTAGCATGCATGTAAGTGAGGTTTTAAGTCCCATTAACATGTCAAAAAGAAAAATATAATCCCATTATGCAGTAGGAGTTGGCTGATCTTTTTTCCTTACGTGGGATGATCTAAATGATGATGGGAGTTTATTTAGTTTGGCTACCACATTTGTCATGCGGTTATAGATTTTTTTTAGTTCTATGAAATCGATAATTTTGCGCAGAGAGATATACCGCTGTTCCGCGGCAACAAGCGGGGACTCATCTAGTAATATTTAGGAATGGAGGGAGTACTATGTAAAGAGTTAGGTGTTGCACGGTGATAGTGTGAGGTGGGCCATGTAATCACTGAGCCTGCGTGTTTTCACTGCTCTTGCACTCCTTCGCTGTAAGAATGGAGAAAATTGTAATCTACTACCTCCTTTCACTGAAAGCGTGGGACATCCAGCAGTCCTACCACCTTAGTAATAAAGACCAATGAGCTGTCAAATCACATAGACCCAGTAGTAAGTTGGACGGACGAAGCAACCATCACTCTTGCGCCAGTGAGAGGTCGCGTCCGCTCTGCCCGGGCATGAATGCGGCACCGATTCTTTGGAGCGGCGCTGAACGTTTTGGGCGGGA
This sequence comes from Triticum timopheevii, assembly GCA_963921465.1. NCBI lineage: Eukaryota > Viridiplantae > Streptophyta > Magnoliopsida > Poales > Poaceae > Triticum > Triticum timopheevii. The sequence goes on from OY997266.1 coordinate 177,022,725, forward strand.
AGCGCGTGCGGCGATGGAGGGGCTTTGGGTGGGCCAGGCTGGTCAGAGCGGGCGTGGCAGCTGTCTGCATGTCCCTACCGGACACGCCCGGAAACGAGAGGATGCATCGACTCTCGCGGCTAAAATCATACACTACACACCATATCTCTGTAGGAGTAGGTCGATCTGTCGCACTCTCTAACACACACATGTTGTTAAACACACACATGCGCACGCACGCACCTTGGTCCCATTGCACCTTCTAATGTGACTTATTACACCTAGACGGAGGGAGTAGTAAGTATACGAGATATAGTGGCACACTGACTTAAGTCGAATACAAGTGCCCAAAATTTGTGTGCATGTTATAATAAGGATTCACTTAAAATAGTACGTGAGCGAACAGAGGGATCAATTGGACAGTGTTCCCGAGCAATAGCGAGATGTGTGAGGTAGTAAGATACACCGCTGGCGCTTTTAATTTTTCCTATTAATTTGTTTGTTTCACCCTCTGACTGGTGGGACCCAACATACTATGTGGAGAGAGGTAAGGTGACTAATGCTGCATTATTTCTGCACCACTGTGGAGAGTCTTACCCCCAAAGCCACATGACACGATTATGATTGAAATCCTAATGACTCCCACACACACAAAAAGAAACACGGCATGCTTATCACACGAATGCAGGAATGTATAAAAGGATATTTTCCTCTCGTTGAACATAACGGGAGGGTTGTGTAGCTGGTTAGCCTATTTGCTCATCAAACTTGAGGTCTCGGGTTCGATAACTACACTTGAGCATAATTTTTGCTAGGAGGATTCTTTGACTGGTCAAAATGTTTTCTAGGGTTTGCACGCTTCACACACTCTCTCCAGTATATGTATACACACTGGAGCCTTAGCGCTCGTAGTTGCTCTCTTCACACTCTCTCGCCCTCTCCCACTGGAGCCTCAGCGCTTGTAGTTGCTCTCTTCACACTCTCTCGCCCTCTCCAGATGTAAACAAGACTTCGTTGGCCTCTCTCTCCCCTCACTGCTGCTCAAAGAGCCGGCAGGATCCGTCCGCCGGGAAGGGAAGGAGGCTTAATGCTGTCGCCGTCGGCGAGGGAGGGAATCCACTACCGGCGCTGCTGTTCATTTTCCACCCAGCGGCGGCGCGGGAGGGCCTCCAACCCCTTCTTCTTCGCCGCCGTCCCGTCACCCACCGAACCACGCCCCAAGAACCTTAAGGTATATTTTACTTACTCCACATGCATTGCTCTAGCTGCATGTATACCATGAATCTAGGACGTGGTTCAAAGAGGAAAATAGTGGGGGAAAGTAGTGGGAAAAGTTGTATATAGCATGAATCTATGACGTGGTTCAAAGAGGAAATGAAGGGGGAAGTTGTATAATATGAATCTAGGACGTGGTTCAAAGAGGAAAGGAATGGGGGAAAGTAGTGGGGAAAGTTGTATCGCATAAATCTAGGACGTGGTTCAAAGAGGAAAGGAAGGGGCAAAAGTACTAGTTCAAAAAGGAAAGGAAGGGACAAGGCTGTAGAGTTTGAGCAGGACTAGATTTGCTGCGCTCACATAGGGAAAGATGTCTAAAGATAACAAAACTAGGACCAACACAAATATGCTCCTTGGTTGTTTGTTCTTTGTTGCAACAGACTGTGCATGACCACAGTACATCGGTAGATGCACATGGTGCTGGTGCGTCCACTGTCCCGTGCAACTCATTAGCTGTTGTTAATCTATGGCCCTGTTTGGTTAAAAACTCCCTAGTCCCTACCTGCTTGGTTCCAGGGACTAAACATGGACTAGAGATTATTAAATGACATGATAAAAGACCATGTTACCCCTAGTAATGAACTAATAGAAACAAGGTGCGATGCGTGGCAGGGGCAACTGTTGGAAAAAGTCCCAAAAAAACTCCCTCGGGGTCTTCTTTCTTTAGTCCCAAATGCCCACTTTTAGTCCCGAAAAGTCCCTCCTGTTTGGTTTAGATGTGACTGACACGGAGTTTTTTTAGTCCCTACACCAAAATGTCCCTGTAAACAAACACCCTCTAATAATGCCGCTGGAAAATTGATGCAATGCCACAGTTAAAATCAAATTACATGTTTAATGAATTTTATTGTTAATATAATCTCTATGTTAATATTAATCAATGCCACCATTTGAGAAATGCTACTGTCTTGCTTTCTTTCCCATTTAGATATGGTAGATGCTTCTTTTTGTTGGCTTCTGTGTCATCCACCGTTATTGACCACTAATTGTTTCATTTGCACCTCTGTGTAAACAGGGTTATCTACTTCACCTCGTTGCCATTGTGACCTTTTGTTGCACTGCACAAAACACTTTTGTTTTAAGAGTGTTTTGTGCAGTTCAACCAAAATGTCACACCGACAACGTTGCATGATTGCTTTATCTTAGTGGAACTGCACAAGAGGAGATCTTACTTCCTATCCGTTAAGGCGAATTTGGTTCAGATCTTCTTCTTGTGAGTTGTTTGAGTTCCGCCTCATGAGAGGTCAGTACTAGCCTTCTTTCACATGATTCTGCAGTGTGCTTTCATATGTTGTGCTACTTGTACAATAATGTTGCTTGATTTTAGTGAACTGCACAAATGGAGACAAGACTTCCAATCTGTATGTGCACCGTAATATCCCATTGAGGTAACATAAGGATATTTCACAACTACTGGCCTGTATTTTGCCACTTTCATCAGAAAATTTAGTTTAGTACTATACTTGTGCTCCCTAAATGACATGCCAAATCTTACATTGAAGGGGAAGCTTGTCTGTTATTGAACCAAGTGATGAAGGGGAAGAACAAGCGTAAGAAAACAAAAATCAACTCCCGGTGCTGTAATGAAGCACTAGAACTGTGATGACACAAGTAATGATATAGTTTTGCATCTTAATTTATTGCTATGGCTGGAATGAGCAATTGTTTTGCCACTGATTTGATGCCATACGTAATTATCTCTACTTGTGCAAACAGGGATCTTCTTTGAAGATACCATATATTTTAGTGGAACTGCACAAGAAGATGTTGGAAACATTAAACTAATCAAGGAGTATATAGTAAGCATGGCCACCCCCATAGATAGCAATAGATGGTTCCCGAGAAGTGCTTCATCTGTATGCTCTACACAATCAGCCTCCTGACAAATGTTGGTACTCACCCACTGATTTCATCCATATGATTGAGCTTTGTCATCTCTATTGGTGTTGTGCTACTGTTTAGATACTGTCATGAAAAAGTGGTATTGTCCTTGAGAAGTGCTTTATCTGTGCTGTTTTAAATATTTCCTTTCCTTTTTTTGAGCAAACAGGGATCATCTTCATCTGAAGAAGAATATGGAGTACGTGAAGTGACTAGTTCCGATTATGCCAGGATGAAGAAGCCTTGTCTATCTTCTCATCAGAAGGAGCAGTTGAAGGATGGTTACATTACTCCCCACAAGACCAAACTAACTTCAGCTCAGAAGGACTGACAAATCTCCATTTTTTTTGCTGTGATGCGCGAGTACAATGTTGTTCTATGATTCTTTCTGGTGAGTTCCATTTTTCTGGAGGATCGATGGCTCGCTCCCGCTCTCGGTCCACTCCCCTCCTGCCTAGCTCCGCATAGACTAGCAGCAACCCAGCCGCCGTCGATTCCCCGTCGGTAGCCCACCTCCCCCCTCCAGCCCCTCTGCCGCCGCTCCCCGCCGGTGGCCCTCCTTTTCCTCACCAGCCCTCCTCCGCCCCGCATGGCATCTTCCAGCGCTGACCTCGCTGGCCGTGGTGCTACCCTTTCCGACGAGCGCGTGTCCTTTGGCGACCGCTGGCTCGACTCGGCGAGCGAGTCCTCCGCGCGCTCCTATTGCGAGGTGGCACGCCGTCCCGCGGCTCCTCCCGCATCCCCGGCGCCGGCGCCAGCGCCTCCTACCAATGGTGCTGCGTCAGCGGCTACCAGGCTGCCTGCAAAGTGCCGCCTCGGCCCCCGTTCGGAGGTGCACCGCGTTCCCAACGCCAACACCACCAACGCCAGCACGGTCGACGCGGACGGGTTCCAACAACCGCGGCGCAGGCACCGCCGCTGCCGCCCACGCCAAGGGGCCGCTCCCAGCCCTCCCCCGCACTGCCCGTGCAGCCCCTCCCCTGAAGAGGTGGCTGGCCTCTGCTTCCGGTGCTTGGACCCTGGTCACCGCGTGCGGGACTGCACCAACGACATCAGGTGCCGCCGCTGCCTGACATCCGGCCACGACTCCCGCTCCTGTGATGCCCACAGCCAAGACGAGGGAAGCCGCCCTCGTGCCCCCTCGGGCCAGCCCAGGCCGGCGGCCGTGGCTCCTCCCTGTCCCCTGCCCCCCTCCTCCTGACGCCCGCCCAGTCCGCGCCGGCCGCGCCGTCGCCTGAAGCCCGCCCACTTGAGCCGGAGCGCGTCATTGTGGCGCACACTGTGGAAATGGAGGAGGCGGAGCAGGTCCTGGCTCGCGCTTTGGTGGTCTCCGTCACCGGCAACCGCCCGCTCGTCTCTGCCGATGAGGTCGCCGCGGCGCTCTACGACTCCTTCGGGCTGGTCGACGGAGAATTCACCGTGCACGCGCATCACCCGGAGGATTTCCTGATTCTCTTCGGCTCACAGACCGCCATGGATCGTCTCCCCGGAGAGCACTTCATCCGCTTCCCCCGCTTCTCCCTCTCGATGCGGTCGTGGAGCAAGCTCGCGCATGCTAGCTCTGGAGAGTTCGAATACCGCGTCGAGCTTGAACTCCGCGGTATTCCTGCCCAGGCCTGGCATCTCTCCACCGCCGAGCATATTCTCCGTCGAAGCTGCTGGATCGAGCGTCTCCACCCCCAGACTCGCTCCCGTGATGATCTCGCCTCGTTCCGCCTCTCCGGGTGCACGCATGACCCCGCGGGCATCCGGCGAGCCGCCATTCTCGAGATTGTCAAGCAGATTCTGGCTCGCTCCAGCTCGGAAGCACCGACGATCAGAATCCTCACCTTTCCCATCTCCATATCCATTGTCCACGCCGAGATGATCCGCGCTGCCCTTCCTAGCGCGCCGGCAGGACAAGGCCCGGACCGCGACAGGGGCACTGGCAATGGCCACGACAACGGCAACGGGCATGGCCATGGCCCTTGACGCGCGCGCCGCCGTGGCCGCATGCGGAGATGCTCGGAGCCGCAGCTCTCCGGCCGCGCTGATGGCATGGCGGTCGACTGCCTCGGTTGGCGCACCGGAGGCCTCACCTCCCGCACGGAAGGTGTTGCCACGGCGGGCTGGCCAGCCGCGACCGGTGCGGCGACGCGTACGGCCACCCGAAAAGGCATGCTGCCGTGGCCCGGTCAGCATGGGGCCCGCCGCCGTCGTCATCAAGCCAGAAAAGGAAAGGGTAAAAGGAAAGATAAGCCTACTTTGCCTACGAGCCAGGCTCTCAGCGGTGACGGCGCCCCTGCAGACGCGTAGTCTGGCTCATCTGGGCCAGCTGGCGACACGCCTGTGGCCTCGGCAGCTTTGGTCACGACCGCTGTTTGAATCCGGTGCCTCCCCCAGAGCCCGAGGGCGATCCCGCGGGGCCACCTGCTGCCTCGGGGCCACCTACTGCCTCTCCTGCGCCTTCTGCCTGTCGGGACTGGGCCGTGCTCAGCGAGGTCCCCGACTCGCAACAGGCCACGCAAGTGACGCCGCCCATCCTGTCGGGCCAAAGTGGCACCCCTCCCGAATTAGATCCTGTGGAGGAGACAGATGCTGACCTGGTCGTGACCCCAGTCGAGCACGTTGGATTGGCCAGTGCCGTGCCCGAGCCCCAGGCTGCTTCCCCTGCCCGCGCATTGGTGACCCCACGCAGGGACAGATCCACGTCACCCACCCCTACCCAGCGGGACCCGGAAACGCACGCGCAGCCCTGTGCGGCCCCAGCCACTCCTGGGCCCGCTGTGACATCTGCCAACGCCGGACTAGCTCGGACGGGCATGCATGGATCCGGACCCGGTCGTTTTGCCTCCTCGCCGATAATCATGCGCTGATCGCGCGGATCAGCTGCCACCGCACGTCTCTGGACCAAGGAGCTAAACGCCACCTTGTCGGCGCCCGGGAAGAGGCCTCGCCGGCCTCTTGACTTTGCTCCTCGCCGTGGCCGATCTGCATCCACCACGACCACGCCCGCTGCACCCCCCACGGCCGCTCGACGCGCGCAAGTCCAGGTCCTCCGCACGCTCGGAATCGTCGGGACTAACCAGAAAATCTCGGCCGCGGAGATGAAGGCATACGACGATCTATTTGTAGCACCAATCCCGCTGTCCGTGTTGTCTGCCATCGCCGCGCTGGTCGATCGTGAGATCCCAGCCTGCCTGACGAGTCAGACCGCTGCTGCGGCGCACGTCGACCCGGTGTGTGCAACTTAGATTCTCCTTGGCACCTCTACCCATCGATCCACTCTTTATGGATCACGGCCTTGAGATCGTTGTATGGAATGTGCGCAGCCTCAATGCATGAGCGCGGCACCATGCCATCCGCTTGCTGCTTGACACCACCGGCGCCTCTATTGTATGCTTGCAAGAAACAAAGATTGAGTTGCTCTGCTCGTCCATTGTTCTTAACATGCTTGGCTCGGAGTTCGAAGGCTACACCTACCTCCTGGCGCTGGGGACACACAGCGGCATTCTCCTAGCCTGTTAAAGAAGGGTTGTGTCCATCTCTGATCCCCTGTTCACCAACAACGCGATCTCGGCCCGCGTCGCCACGCCCGGCGGCACGCCGTGGTGGATCACCGTTGTTTATGGGCCGCAGGATGACGTGGCCAAGGTTGCCTTCCTGGAGGAGTTACGCGAGATTAGAGCGGACTGCCACGGCCCGTGGATGCTTTGCGGGGACTTTAACCTCATCCTCCGCTCCGAGGACAAGAACACGGATAACCTCAACAGGCGCATGATGGGCAAGTTCCACCACCTCGTCAACGACCTCGCGCTCAAGGAGGTATATCTCAACGGGCGACGCTATATGTGGTAGAACGAACAATCCCCCTGACCCTGGTACACCTCGACAGAGTGCTGTGAACGTCGGACTGGGAGGACGGCCATGGCGAATGCCATCTGACATGTCTGGCGTCTGTCGTGTCGGACCACTCTCCCTTGCTGCTGTACTGCGCCCCCGCACCCGTGCTGCACCGCAGGTTCCTTTTTGAGGATCACTGGGTGTGCCTGGATGGTTTCCAGGAGACGGTGGCCGCGGCATGGGGTTCTGTTCACGAGCCCGACCCCTTCTGTCGACTTATGTTGCGTCTCCAGGCCACGGTGCGATACCTGACGAGCTGGAGTGCCAAAGCGGTTGGCCACATGAAGACCAAGCTAGCCATTGCGAGAGAGCTTATCACACGCTTTGACAAGGCCCAGGAAGACCGAATTCTCACACCTCCGGAGGATTGGCTACGCAAACAACTGAAGATCTCGTACCTGGGACTTGCATCCTTGGAACGGACTATTGCAAGACAGCGCGCCCGCGTCGCCTTGCTCAAAGATGGTGACGCCAGCACTACCTTCTTCCACCGACAGTGCTCGTTTCAACGACAGAAGAACCGCATCTTCCGCCTCTCCGCGAACGGCCTGCTGCTCACCGACCACAATGCGATGGCCGAGGCTGCTTTCCGGCACTTTGATGCCCTGCTTGGCATGGCGGTCGAGCACAACCACAAGCTGGATCTGTCGCAGCTCATCGACGGAAGTGACCTTTCTAATCTTTATGCGGTCTTCTGCCCGGAGGAGATCTGGGAGGCAGTAAAACGCCTGCCCACGCACAAGGCACTCGGTCCTAACGGCTTCAACGCCGAATTCCTTCGCGCGTGTTGGAGCATCGTCAAGCAGGACTTCATGGACATGTTCCAATTGCTCTTTGAGATGCGTGGCCGCGACTTCGGCAATCTCAACTAGGCACTTCTAACTCTGTTGCCGAAGCGCACCGACGCCCTAGAGTTGCGAGACTACCGCCCGATATGCCTCATTCACATTGTGCCCAAGGTCTTCGCCAAGGCCCTCTCGCTCCGGCTAGCTCCAAAACTTGACCACCTTGTCAGCCGCAACCAAAACGCGTTCATCCTCGGACGGAGCCTCCACGACAACTTCATGCTCGTTCGGCAATCGCTCAAGCTATTGAGCCAACTTGGAGCCCCCCGGGTCATGCTCAAGCTTGACCTCACGCGTGCATTCGACTCCATATCATGGCCATTCCTCTTTGAGGTCCTGCGCCAATATGGGTTCGGTCATCGCTTTCTTGAGTGGATTGCCATCCTGCTGACCTCGGCGAGCACTCGGGTCCTATGAATGGCGTGCCAGGACCTCCGATTTGGCATAGAGAAGGGCTGCGGCAGGGCGACTCTCTTTCCCCGCAGCTATTCGTACTCGCGGTTGACACCCCCGGCCGGCTGATTCAACGCGCCCACGACGCGGGCATCCTCCTGTAGTTGCACCCGCAGAGGCCTATTCCGGCGATATCACTATACGCCGATGACGTCATGCTATTCTGCCATGCCATGGAGAACGACATAACTGCGGTCAAGGAAATCCTTGGCCTGTTTGGCGGAGCATCCGGCCTCAAAGTAAATTACGCGAAGAGCTCAGCCACGGTCTTGCATGGGGAGCAGGCTGCCACTGAGATCATCACCGGACTGGGTTGTTCGACCGCTGAGCTCCCAGTCACCTACCTCGGCATACCCTTGATGACGCGCCGCTCGTCCGCCGATCAGTTGCAGCCCTTGGTCGACAGGGTCGCCGGGCGCTTGCCCACCTGGAAAGCATGGCTTATGAACAGAGCCGGCAGGCTTGCCCTCGTCAAGTCGGTCCTCTGCGTGATCCCGGTGCACCAGCTGCTTGCTTTTGCCCCCACGAAGAAAACTCTGCGACAGCTCGAGAAGATTCAACGGGGATTCTTATGGGCTGGGCGAGCCGTCGCCAACGGTGGTCACTGCCATGTGAACTGGCGCCTCATCTCCCGCCCCCTCGAGCTTGGGGGCCTCGGGGTTCGCGACCTCGAGCGCACCGGTGGCTTTGGCTCTCGCGAACTAATGACGGACGCGCCTGACAAGGGCTGGATCTTCAATTCTCCTGCCATGAGCGCTCCCTGTTCTTTGCTTCCACCGTCATGGCCTTTGGGAATGGCATGAAAGCCTTGTTCTGGAGGATCGATGGCTCAACGGGCGCTTCGTCGGCGAGCTCATGCCCCTTCTCTACAACTGCGTCCCCAAACGACGGCGCAAGGTTAGAACGGTGGCCGAAGGCCGCAACGGCAATGCTTGGGCCCGTGACATCCAGGGCGTTCTCGGCCTCCACGAGATCGGTCAGTACCTGCAGCTCTGGCACCTCGCGCAGCAGGCCACACTCTGCGATGCCCCCGATCAACTGATCTCGAAGTGGACCACGAGCGGCATCTATTCTGCGCAGACTTGCTACCTGGCCACCTTCCAAGGATCCACGCACTCCTACTCCTGGAAGCTGATCTGGAAGGCATGGGCTCCCCTGAGGGTCAAGTTTTCCATTGGCTTGCTAACCTGGATCGCTGCTGGACCGCCGACCGTCTAGCCCGCCATGGCCTACAGCATCATACGCGCTGTCTTCTGTGCGATCAGGCACCTGAAACGATGTGGCACCTCTTGCTTGACTGCCCCTTCTGAAGGCAGGTCTGGCACGAGACCCTGGCGTGGCTGCACATCCCAGTGCCGATCCCTAATCAGGAGCCCACCCTCATGGACTGGTGGCAACACACCAAGCATGACACGCCACAAGCACAACGCAAGGCCCTGCAATCTGTAGCGCTCCTAGTACCGTGGCTCATCTGGAAGCATAGGAACAGCTACGTTTTCGATAACGCGACGCCTTCCCTCGGCACGCTCGTCGACCGAATCAAGGAGGAAGCCGGCTCTTGGGCCAAGGCCGGAGTGGCAGGCCTTAGAGTAGTCCTCCCCCCTACATGGGATGTGCACTGAGCCTTGTATCCTATCCTCACTTTATTCGTCCTAGGACGATTGTAACTGACTCCCTACCTGTTCAATGAAAAGAAACGCAAGGTCTTTTGCATTTTCTCGAAAAAAAAGTTCCATTTTTCTAAAAGTGTGCTCTACATGGACCATGTATGTGCCTGTTGAAACTGTCAATTCATAGTACAGTTTGCTTTATACTAATCACTTTTTTGTATTTGTGCAAACAGGGGTGCTCAGCTTGATTTCAACGGGAACTGCACAAAATGTTCATGAATACATCGAATCATTCATTTCCACCACAAGAAAGGAGGTGCCCATAATTTCAAGGCGTTGCAACATATAAGGGTGAAATCATACAAGCTACGCGCGAATTTGGTTGATTTTGGTGGAACTGCACAAAAAGAACAGCTGGTTTATTTAGCACGAGGTGCCATGTCAATGTTCAAACTGATGGCAAACCCTGCCCATTCCACAATCGTAGGCATTTGATATTTTGGAATGGGACAACCTTGTCAAATTTTGCTGATTGATTTTAGCAAGATATGCGTTTGATATTTTCGAATGGGACGCCCTTTACTGTCAGCAGCGGCGATCAATTTTTTCTTTATTCTTTAGTTGTGAAGTAAATATTGCCTCTGACATGTGAGTCGCTGAGATGCATAATCATCGATTGTTTTGAATTTCTCTATGAATTGCCAGGCCTGTGTGTTTGATTGCAATGTACAGAAACGCTAAAAAGCTGCTCAAACTCTTTGTACTCCTTCTGTTCCTTTTTACTTCGCACATTGTTAAAGTGCATACTTTTTTGTATAAGATTGGTCAAAGTAGAGATACTTTGACTGCAGACAAAACTTGTATGCAGACTAGAAAGGACCGGAGGGAGTACATGTGAAACTGCTGCAAACGTGGTGATCACCCTGGGAATAATGCTAGTACGTACTCCCTCCGTCCGGGAAAAGTTGTCCAGGGCGTAGTTCATTTACAATTTTGCAAAAAAGTCCTTAGGATTTTAAATCTCGTGCTAATCAGCCCCCTCTTCTTCTTCCTCCTTCCGCCATCGTCTGCGCGCACCGTGGTCGCCCCAGCCACCGTCGACACCCGCAGGGACCAGCGCGCGACGACGGCCAACCTGCGCCACCCCTGCCCACCTGTACCGCCCGCACGGAGACGAGTTGCGCCACCCGCCAGCCACCTACTCCTCCGCGGCGACCACCTCGATGGGCGGCGGTGACCACCTTGATGGGCGGCGGCTCCATGGCTGAAGGGCACTGCACCGCCGCTATCCCCTCCCGCGGTGACCCCTCTCGCCAGCCCAGGGCTGCGCCGCCACTATCCCCTCCCGCCGCCCAGGGCCTGCGCCGCTGCTATCCCTTCCCGCCGTCCAGGACCTGCGCGCGCCTGCGTCTCGAGCGCCTGGAGCTGGAGCTCCCGGCGGGCCTTGACCTGAAGCTCGTCCTCAAGCTCCCAGCGGGCCTGCTCCTTTGCAAGTTGCTGCTCCTCCGCCCGTAGCTCCCCTGCTCGTGTTGCTGCTGGTGAGAAGAAGCACCCCTCTGTAAATCTGCTCCTCTGCCTGCTTGCTCGTGGTGCTCCAATTTCTGCACATTGCAATTTCAAACACTATTCATCATGTCCACTGAAGAAAATTGATCTGCTTTTAAGAAAATTGTTCATGTTCTCTGAAGAAAATTGATCTGCTATTAAGAAAACGGAACATGTTCTCTGGACTGATAGCATCAATTTAACTGAATGCATCAAGAGCAACTGGTCCAGATTTTGGCAAAATTACAAGTTAACTAAATGCATCATCAAGAGCAACTGGACCAGATTGTTGCTGTTATGGTCTAAAATGGGAGAAGGAAAAAATGTTATGCCTGTCAATTGTTGAATTATTCAGAGTATTTGAATTATACAGAGATCCATGTTCTGTATCCAGGATAATGCACAATTGCAGTGTCCATGGATCACAAGATAATCAATTGCAATGTTAAATTCAGTCAGTGTGTACTCCAAGTAGTGATTTTAAATTCAGTCATCAAAATACTGTCAATTTTTCTACACAATCTGCAGATGAGTGTAAATTTAATCAATAACTTGCACTAAGGAAGTTGTTCTCCAGGTAGAGATGAGTGTAAAAATTGTCCAATAATAGTAGTGTCATGGTGAGCTAAAGATTATGCAGATGAGTTTAAAAATTAAGTTCCCAGGCAGATAATGGTCCAATAATAGTAGGGTCATCCTGTTTTTGCTAATTTATCATTGCGAAGCACTTGGTACAAAGCTGGCATCCTGCCATGGAAGACAATGAACTATTTTGTGTTTTATTAGCAGAGAAGATAATGCAAACTATCAGTATAGTAGTTTACACGGGATGATCCACTCCTTATGGTTGGAACAACAGCAGCATGAAGATACATATCAACTACAGTAGTTTACCACAACAACACTAGAGTTACAGTAGTTTACTTGTTTGTTAGGACAAAAACATCTAAATTGAGCATCTACAAATTCAAGTTGGGGAGGTTGATGCCCTTGGTCTCCTCCACAGATCAGACAAGCAGAATGAACCACTATCCTAGTAACTAACAGAAGATGATTTCAATATTCAGAATGTGTACCTGCACTAGTTGTCAACAAGAAATACAATAACTGTAGTATTCTGCTGTTAACAATCAGAATTGACACTATATTATTCAGTCAAGCTGATGTTTAGATCCTGTCATTTTGTTCCAAAACCTGTCAATTTCTGTCAGGTTTTGATCTGTCAAGTTGATGTCAAACTTGACACATAAATAAAATTTGACATCAATGAAATTTAGACAGTGAATACAGTTTGGACAGTACTCCACTATCATATTTTCAGTGAGTAAAATTCAGTTTTCACAAATTGAAGCCTACTTTATTCTACAGAAAATGTTGTAGAGGATGTTATTAACTTTTCTGATGTTGTAGAGGGAGTAATAGATATTCATAGTTCTATAACTACTGCCATGGTCTACTAACAGAAGATAATTTCAATATTCAGAATGTGTACCTACACTAGTTGTCAACAAGAAATACAGTAAAAGTTGAGATGTACTCCTGGCCCTGCTTTTGTTTGCTTTTTAATTCCTGGCCCTGGTCCCTGCAAAAAAAAGAGAGAGATGTAGTAGGACCTGTAGTTGCTTATGAACAAGGAGTACTTTTAATATCTACTTTCCCTTTCTTGGTTTCTTTGCTTTTTGTCTAGGATTCTTCATGGTTTTTTTGTTATGATTATATGCTCACCATTCATCTTTTGTATACTCTTGTTATGAGATCAGACAGGAGCACACAACTATGGATTTGAATTTGATGCCGGAAGAGGAGGACGAAGCTCAAGAAGAAGAACAAGCTCAGCAGGGTGATGCTATGGATTTGAATTTGATGCCAGAAGATGAGGACAAAGCTCAAAAAGAAGAACAAGCTCAGCAGGGTGACGCTATGGATTTGAATTTGATGCCGGAAGATGAGGACGAAGCTCAAGAAGAAGAACAAGCTCAGCAGGGTGATGCTATTGATTTGAACTTGATGCCGGAAGATGAGGACGAAGCTCAAGATGAAGAACAATCTCAACAGGGTGACGCTATTGATTTGAACTTGATGCCGGAAGATGAGGATGAAGACATTGAATTGAATTGGTTTCCTGAAGAGGAAGAAGCTTAATATGCACAAGAAGATGCAGAAGTGCAAGAAGCTCAAGATGCACAAGAAGATGCAGAAGTGCAAGAAGCTGATGCACATGGCAATCCAAGAGGACAGGACTTGACAGACAAGGACAGACATGGTGTTTACTTTGCTCTGCGAGTAATCGAGCTTAGAGATGGACAGGTTCACGTGTATGACAAGGTGCTCATCGCGACTATGCTGAATGTTCACCTGCGAACAGTTACAAGAATATGGAATCTAGCCAAACGACAACTTGAAGCAGGCCAAGAAGTTGATGTTTCAACCAAGAAGAACAAAAGTGGTAGGAAGAGAAAAGAACTAGATCTGTCGAGAACAGCCACAATCCCTTTGAACAAAAGAAGAACAATCCGTTCTCTAGCAAGGTGTTTAGGTGTGCCCCGATCAACCCTACATGATAGATTCCAATTGCAAGAGCTGAAATGCATCACAAGCACCATCAAACCCACCCTCAAGCCACATAACAAGATAGCGAGACTAAAGTTCTGCCTATCCATGATGGATGAAAGATGGATATCAAGTCCTTGGCCCAGTTTCAAGCCAATGACAAATATGGTCCACATCGATGAGAAATGGTATGACATGACCCGAGTGAAGAGTAGCTACTATGTACTGCCTGGAGAGGAAGAACCAAATCAAACTGTGCACAATACTCATAGCACTGGGAAGGTAATGTTTCTAACAGCTATGGCCAAACCTCGCTACAATGAAGATGGGGAGATGACATTTGATGGAAAACTTGGCATTTGGCCGTTCGTTGTAGAGACCGAAGCACAACGAACAAGCCAGAACAGAGATAGGGGGACAATAGAGTTGAAGCCAGTCAAAGTTACTAGACCTGTGTGCAGAGATTACCTGATCAATAAAGTAATCCCTGCCATTCAAGACAAATGGCCTGACGGTGACGAGGACACAACGATCTTTATTCAACAAGATAATGCAACACCGCATGTCCTCCCTAATGATGCTGGTTTTCTAGAAGCTGTGGCACAGACAGATCTGGATATTCGATTATTGCATCAACCACCAAACAGCCCTGAGCTCAATGTTCTAGATCTTTGTTTCCACTGCTCCCTCCAATCCCAAACTGACTGCAGAGCGCCTATGAATATACAGGAACTGGTACAGGGTGTAGAGGAGGAGTTTGAGAACTACGATCCCCATAAGCTGTTCAAAAGCTTTATGACGTTGCAAGCAGTCATGGTGGAAGTGATGAAAGATCAAGGAGGAAACAACTACCAGATACCGCATTTGCATAAGGAACGTCTACAGAATGCTGGAGAGGAAGTAACCGGTGTATACTGCAGTCCGGAGCTAATTACTAACACCAAGGCCATTATAGAACAAGGAAATGAGTAGATAGAGAAAGGAAAAAAGAAAGGGAAAGGGAAAAGGAAAAGAAAGGATAGGAGTATGTGATGCCTCATGTGTCATGTGTATGTCTTGTGCATGTGTATGGCTTGTGCCATGTGTATGGCTTTGTGTCATGTGTATGTATTGTGTCATGTGTTCAATGAGAAAGGATAGGAAAAGAAAGGATAGAGTATTTGGATTTATTTGAATCATTTGAATTTATTTGATTTATTTGGATTTATACACCATTTGTCCAATTGCACAGGTAGGGCCTCATATTCAGGTGTAAGTATTCTGTATGCATTAGAAACTGAATAAGGATACTGAAAATAGAATATTACAGAGAACATTTACACTAAAAATAGAACATTTACACTGAACAAGACTATATCTACATACTGCTAAATTCTACTCCCTCATAAATCAATGTTGACTAAATTTTTTAAGTGCTCTCCCTAAAATTCACTTGAGTAGGAAATCTTCAATATTGTATTTTGACTACTTTCAGACCAAAATTATTCCAAGGCACCATCATGGTGTGTAACTCTTTTGGTGCATTTTCTGCAGAACCTATGTGTAACTCTTTTGGTGCATTTTCAGACCAACATTATTCCAAGGCACCATCATAGGTTCTGCAGAAAATACACCAGCATTTAATCTCCACTTCTTTTCTTTTGGTAGCGAAATTCAATCTGAATTTTGTAAGCACAGAAGCAATGTGACTATACTCCAAGTTAAATTGTGCTCCGAATAGTAAACTAAATTGTGCTAAATTGTTTCAAAAGCAGTAAACTAAATTGTGCTCCGAATAGTGCACAATTATGCAACAAACTGCAGTAAACTACAGTAGTTTATTCCTCTTAGAGTGAAAATTCAGTTAGCTGCGTGTGTGATGACTTGACATATCATCAGATACATACAGTTTCAGTAGGCACAATGCAGCAAAGATACACTAGAGTACTCCATACACTTTCATTACCCACAATTGCCTCCTGATTGTAGCTAAAAATTGAAGTTTGCACGGAGAATTGACAGTACTCCGACAACATTAGCCACAGTTTCAGTAGCCAGAATTGACAGTACCAAGAACATTACCGTCAGCGAGAAGAGAGGAGAGAGCTGAGGAACTAACCGACGGCGAGGGCGAGGCGGCGTACGGCGGTGAGGGCGAGGAGGTGTGGGCGAGGTGGCGTCCGGCATGGACGAGTCGACCTCAAGAACTAGGGACGGGGCGGAGTCGGCCAGTGGTCAGAAGCTCGGCGCGACCAGTGGTGAGAAGCTGAGGACGGCGCCGCCGACACGCCGTGGCTGCTCGCGATTCGCCTCGCTCGGCTAGGGTTGGTCGCCCGGAACCATGACCACCGTCTTCCGCCGCGCCGTCGCGGCCGCGCCCCACGCTACGGGGGTCGGAGCGGCGTTGCCGGGGGAAGGCGGGGGCGGGAAGGCCACGTCGCCGGCCACCAGGCCAAGGGCTGGACGCTCCTTCCATCAACGCTAGGAGGGTGGGGGTGGGCGCGAGCAAGAGACACAGCGGGAGGAAGAAGAAGCAATTTTTTGGGTGAAAGAGGTGAGATTCGGGAGGGAGGCAAAGGAGGCAGGGGGACTGCGCGAGGCAAAAGGGAGCGGCGGAGGAGGCAGCTGCGGCGGCGGCGGAGGACGCGCGGGAGAGCAAGGGAGCAGCGCGGCGCAGGGGAGCTCCGGCGTCCATGCGCCTGTGTCCGAGCGGCGGAGCATCGAGTGGAGAAGACGAGGAGCGTTGGTTGTGTCGGGAGTTTGGGGAGGGGTTTTCTGTAAAATCGCCATGGAGACAACTTTTTCCGGACGGAGGGAGTATTGTTTTGCATGTTCATCCAATGCCAGTGATACAGGAATTCGAACTAATCGAAATAAATTCATTCATACATGGTCGGATTTCATATAAACATGCCGGATTTCATTACATTTCGTACATTCTTCAACTAAAAAGGGGTGTTTGTGGCTGCATGCATCCTCCAGATGCAGAGGCCGGGGGTCATCCTCCTTTTCGAAAAAAACTAAAAAGGGGTGCGCTGGAGGTATAATTAATTAACCGAAGCTACCCACCTGTGTCCCGCTGAGACGAACAGAAGCTTCAGTGACTTAACTGTAGGTGCAGTTGCGTAACTGACATGTGGCCTATTGGGCCCACGTGTCAGTCAGCCAACTGCACCAGCAGTTAAGTAGAAGCAGCATTCTTCTCCAGCGCAGCTCTCTGACTCCACGTCGCTGCCAAGAAGCTAACCGGCCGTCAATGGTCAACCCGCCTAGCTTGGCTTCAACCGGAGGGTAGCAGCGGTGGCCTTACTTGGACCCGAGCGGCAACGACCTACCGTGTTCTACTCGTCCTCGTTTTCTGTGTGGCGCAGCCTCGTTGGCAGTAGGGCGGGGCCTCGGCAGGGCCGGCGATGTCCTCTGTCTCGTTGTCGGCGGGCGGCGCTTTAGCGGAGCGGTGGAAATCCTCCCCCACGTTGCCGGCACGGTGGGGCCTCAGCTGAGCCGGCGATGTCCTCTGCCTCGTTGTTGGCGGGGCGAGGCCTCGGCGGAGCCGGCGGTGTCCTCTACCTCGTTGTTGGCGCCGCGGGGCCTTGGCGGAGCAGGGCATCATCGACGCCAGCGGAGCGGGGACTCGTCGGAGCCGGCATTGTCCTCTGCCTCGTCCTCGGTCTCGCCAAACAGCGCCTCGCCCGCTTCATCACCCTCTTTGCTAGCCTCTTTGTAGGCGGCCGCAGCCTCCGCCACCCGCATGCGGTACTGCCAGCGCTCGAGGCGGCCTTGCGGGTGGAGCGGTACGAGTTGAGCAGCGCCTCCTGCTCCGCCCACTCTGCGGCGATCTGCTCCTCCGCCTGCAGGTGCTCCTAGAGGAGATGGTGGTTGTAGGCGGCATCGGCCTGTGCCTCCCGGAACTGCTCCTCACGCATCTGTCTCACCCTGTCCATATATTGGGCACGGGCCTCGCCGATGGTCATGGTGCAATGCACCAGCGAGGATGGCCCGAAGGAGGGGGTTGGCGCCGGATCATCGACTACCATGTTCTCCATTGGGACGTCGTCGTCCTCCAGCTGCCTGCCGGCCAGCCGGTCGGCATCAATGGCTGCCATCTCCTTGTGGTCCGTCGTCCGCCCGTCCCGAAGAGCGCTGGAGCGCGAGGAAGCCATGGTGGGCAGTAGTGGTGTGGACAGGAGAAAGGGAACGGATTCGGATGACTGCGGCTATGGCTCGCGCAACAGTTTATATAGAAATGGTGGGCGGGCGGAGGGACGGACGTGTGTCACCGGAGTAGCCGCCTCGGCAACCGCATATCATTAATGTGTGCCGCAGATGGACGGACGGACGACACTTGTGTCGTTTGAAGGCGGAGTAATCGCCTGGTGCGACTGGCGCTGACTGTTTCAGGCGGAAAGCGCGCGCGGGCGAGGAGATGAATTTACTTGGATAGGATGACAATAGGGACCCACCAGGTCCATAGCCTCACGTACGAAAGTGCCTCCTTATTATATATATATATATATATATATATATATATATATATATATATATAAAACTATAATTTATTTTGCTTCCTCCTGGTTTCCTGACATCACGGTCCCACACCATTGTCAACCTATGTACTCCCTCCTTTCCGGTTTATAGGGCTTATCTCAAAATTTTAGTTTTTCCATTTTATAAGGCTCAATTTGGTTGTTTTCCATCACACGTTCAGATTCCAAGGTGCATTAAATCATTGCATGCAAGTATTAAGAGAAAATTGACCAATGCATGTACTTTATGCATGCATGCATTGCAATTAATGCATTGATAAACATAATTTTTTGAGGATAACAAGAGCATTAATTAGGTGCTTTTGCAAAACTACAAAAAGTATTCCACCACTCGCCATCTACCTTGATTGGTGAGATTTTTGAATTCAGCGTTATAAACCGGAAAGGAGGGAGTAGTCAATAAACGAGAGAATTGCACAAGAAGCGGCCGACAGCTGGGACTAAGCAGCTCGAGCAGTATTTGTGTTTTTGAGGTGTGAGCACTGCAGAGTTTTTCGATGTTTACCCCAGATATTAATTTTTCTCCTCTGAACAACAACGAAAACATCGCTGCAGGTATTAACTGGGCGGGCTGTGGCCCGTCTAGTCCAGGCCAGATATCCAGCCCAGATATTAATTTTTTTCAAGCTGAAAATGGCTAGCCCAGCTATACTTTTTTTTAGGAATACCCAGGCAAGGTCAAGTTGTTATTCTCCGCCCCGCTGGGCTGCAAATCTTTCCTAGGAGGCATGCATTAGGCTTAACAAGAAATGGGCTTTAGGAAATAATAAATGGGATGTAATTATAAAAACTGGGTTAACTATAAAAAATGCACCAAACAGTGATTACTTTATAAAATATTATTTTTGGAATATTGAAAATTTTAATTTCATTAATTGTTGCAAGTGCAATGTTTAGTTGGATTTTTACGCAATATAAATTTATATTGAAATTGTATTTAATCTGACTAAAAATTTCGGGATAAAAATATTCGGATCCCATCAAAATGTGGGAAATTTTATTGAATTTTGTTTTGAACGGTTGGATGAAATGGGCTGTACTGTTAACAAACTGTAAATGGGCTGTAGTAAATTCCATTAGAATTCAAATATGGGCTACACATTCTTACAAATCTCAAATGGGCTATAAGTTCTCTGCCACACACTTCTGCCCTTACTAAGTTGCGTCCCCTAAAAAACAGAGTTGACGCGTATGCAAGGCTTTGTCAACTTCTTGTCAACACACAGTTCCAGCAGCAGTGGCCGTTGGATGTCCATCCAACGGATGCCGTGCTTCTTCTTCAATCTCGGATATTCTAGCTTCACCCGCCCAAAAAATGATTCCTCCCACTGACATCTGGCACACACCGTTTCGGAAGCTGACCTGTGGGCCTACTAAGTTGACGTACCAAGGGCTTTGTCAACTTAGTCAATATAAACGATTCTAGCTGCAGTGACTGTATGATGTCCATCCAACAGCCATCGTGCTTCTTCAACCTTTGGTCTTCTTGCTCCAGCCGCCCAAAGCAGCGCCGGTCGTGCCGCCTGCTCCTGCCTCCCGTGGCTGGCTGTGCTGCCGCGGAGGCCTCACCGCCCCTACTACTCCCACCGCTGGCCAGGCCATCCCTCCACTCACCCACACCCCCTGTTATTCTACAGAAACGGCAGCGCAGCCGAACCAGTGAACCCTCGTACTCCTCTCCGCGTGTGCATCCACTACCGCGTCTTCCCCGGCTCCGCGTCGTCCCCTTCCTAGGCCTCGCCGTCGTCCACCGCCATGGTGCTCTCGGCGCGGCGTGGTCAACGTGGTCAAGGAATGACTTCCATCGGACATGGACTGTACGTGGAGAGGCTGACAGCTGGGTCCACGGCAGCCGCAAGGACGTGCCTCCTTATTACGCGCAAAATAATTATTCGTCCACCCTACAGCGGGGACCCACCGGACGGGCCACCATATTTCGCAAAAAAATGATTCGCCCCTGACTGCTGGGACCCACGAGCTACATCTTTGCATGCAAGGAAGTGCGTCCAAAAAAAATTGATTCGCCCCCCTGACTGCTGGGACCCACCAGCTACATCTTTGCACGCAAGGAAGTGCGTCCAAAAAAACAATTCGCCCCCGACTGTTGGGACCCACCAGCTACACCTTCGCACGCAAGGAAGTGCTTCCGGGCAAAAAAAAAAACGATTCGCCCCCCTGACTGCTGGGACCCAGCAGCTACACCTTCGCACGCAAGGAAGTGCGCCCGGGCAAAAAAAAACGATTCGCCCCCCTGACTGCTGGGACCCACCAGCTACATCTTCGCACGCAAAGTAAGTACGTCCGGGCAAAAAAAAAACGATTCGCCCCTCTGACTGCTGGGACCCTCCAGCTACATTTTCGCACGCAAGGAACTGCTTGACAGTCAGGACCCACCTGGTCGAAGCGTACGTAGCATTGTCATTCTGGTCGCGAATGTGTACGTACATATATACTGGTCGATGTAGAGGCGCGCACGTGTCGTAGTAGAGGCGCGTACGTGTCGTAGTAGAGGCGCGCACATAGCATGTACACGTACGTACAGTGGCCAGGGTGCAAGAAAGAAAATACGGCCACATACGTACATACGGGCGGGGTCTCGAACGCCTACTCATGCATACGTACATGGCTTGGTCGGAACGGAGAAATAGAGTCGCCGTCGTGTTCATGGGGAGGCAACGGAATGCATCGTGTTCATGGGGAGGCAACGGAATGCGTCGTGTTCATGGGGAGGCAACAGAATGCGTCGTGTTCATGGGGAGGCAACGGAATGCGTCGTGTTCATCGGGAGGCAATGGAACGCGTGGGAGCCAACCGGCTGGGTCAGAACGTAATGCATGGTCGTGTTCATCGGGAGGGCTTGGACGAAATAGGTGATGGAAACGAGGCCTGGTGTACCGCACAACGGAGGAAACGGACCTCCTATGTTCGGAACGGGGTCCTGTTGATCAGGAGGGGTGTGGCGTACCGCAAAACAGAGGAAACGGACCTCCTACGGTCGAAACGGGGGTCCTGTTGATCGGGAGGGGTGTGGCGTACCGCAAAACGGACAAAACGGACCTCCTACGGTCGAAACGGGGGTCCTATTGATCAGGAGGGGTGTGGCGTACCACAAAACGGACGAAACGGACTTGTGTTGGAGCACTACGGTCGAAACGGGGGTCCTGTTCATCGGGAGGGGTGTGGCATACCGCAAAACGGGACTCCACGGGATACTGTTCATCTCCACCGTCGACCTCCTCCAGCCTCCACGGGCTACCATCGACCTCCTCCAGCCTCCACGGGCTCCTGTTCATCCAGCCTCCACCACGTGCTACTCCACCGGCTACTGTTCAGCCACCCTCCATGGGCCCCCCTCCACCGTCTACTGTTCATCCAGCCCTCCACACCACGGGGTCCTGTTCAACCACCCCTCCACGGCCACCCCTCCACCGTCTACTGTTCATCTAGCCCTCCACACCACGGGTTCCTGTTCATCCAGAGGCAACGCCACCGCTCACTGTTCATCCACCCCCCCCCCCGCAACGCTCACTGTTCATCCAATCGATCGGCTTCGGTTAGCAGCAGTAGTGAAGGAATCTGTAACACCCCGGATGTAACTTTCCATATTTGTAACTCCAACTCTTGCCATTTTCGGCTATGTGTTTTGATATTCCCTCCGTGGTTGGGTTTTTGTCTTTCGTTTGGCATTTTGTTCATGTCATGCATTTCATATCATATCATCATGTGCATCTCATTTGCATACGTGTTCGTCTCATGCATCCGAGCATTTTCCCCGTTGTCCGTTTTGCAATCCGGCACTCCCACATGTACCGGCGCACCCCCTCTTGTCTCTTTTCGTGAGCGGGTGTTAAACATTCTCAGAATGGCCCGAGGTTTGCCAAGCGGCCTTGGTATAGCACTGGTAGACCGCCTGTCAAGTTTCATGCCATTTGGAGGTCGTTTGATACTCCAATGGTTAACCGGGTATCCGTAGAGGCTTCTTTTGGGTTGCAGCCCAACACCCCACCAAAACAGCCCAATAACCCATCTAAGTCATTTCCATGCTCTCTGTCGTTGGATCACGATCGTGTGGGCGAAAACTACACCCCATTTGGAGTCTCCTAGCTCCCTCTACCTATAAATAGGTGCTCCCCTCCGAAAATCCCGCAGATCAAACCCTAGCCCCGCTCCCTCCGCGCCCCAGCCACTCCGGGCGTGCCATGTGTCGCCTCTGCCGCCGCCCACCGCACCGGCCCGCCGAGCCCACGCGGGGCCCCGCGGCCCGCCTCCACCGCGGCCGCCCCGCGGCCCGAGCGCCCGCGGCTCGCCCGCCTCCGCCGGTCGTCGTCCCGTCCGCCGCCCGCTCCGGCGCCGCCTCCGCCATTCGTCGTCCCGCCGGCCGCCGCCGCCGCCACGCGCCCCGGCCGCCGTCGCCTCGTCGCCTCCGCCGCCCGGCATTGGATCCGGCCAAATCCGGCCGGCCCATCTCCTCTCCGTCCATCTTCGGCCTCCTCCCGCACCAACTCCGGCGAGCAACTCCGACCGTCCTCAGGAACCGCGCCCCAGATCTGGATCTAAGAAGCCCTAGATTGACCCCGAAATATCTCTAAGTCTTTTTTATACATTCTGAAGCTCTGTTCATCACATCATAACTATGCATCTGTAGCTCTGTTTCATGCGCATGATATATCAAAATGTTCACCAGGTTGTGCTCTTCATTCCATTCCATTGGGCCATTTTCATTTGAGGTCATCTCGATGCCAAAATCTCTGATGCAAAGGTGCTATACAATGTTAGGTTCTGATTCTTAACAGATTATGGGCATTTGTCATTTTCGCTACATTGAATGTGTGCATCTTATGGGCATGAGCTCTACATGTGTTTTGGACTATGCCATGTATTCTTTACAGAGGTGCTTGCCATGTATTTTTGTGTTTTATGTGGTGACTAGAACAAGCATGCAAACTAGGCTTCGTGATGTTGCTGATTTCAGTCCCTGCTCTGCTGTTATTTTTATGCCATGTAAACTTGATGCTACAGAGAGATCCATGCATATTTTGAGATACTTCAGTAAGGATGTTTTGAACATATGGTTATGATCTATCCATCCATGCCCCTTTTTGCAATTATGGAGTATTCTAGCATGTCATTTTCTTGCTCTACTTTTGCTATAAAATGTTTCCTAGCAGATTGTTTAGATGATATTCAATTTTGCCAAGGTTGTTGTAGTTGATCCTTGCATGCTATAAACTTTCTCTTGCCATGTTTAGTTTCATAAACATGTATTCTTGCTGGTGCTATGATTATCTTGTCATGCAATGACTTATGGTGAGTGAATCAAGCTCGCAAAGATGCCTTCATAATGCTGTTAATGCCATGCTCTGTTTTCTGAATCTGTTAACGAAACTTGCTATGTTTACATGGGTGCCATCATATCTTCTGTTCCTTTTGGGCTCATGTTCAGTAAGGGACTTTTGTTCTATGAATTTAGTAGTGTAGTATCATGCGATGCCTTAAATTTCTATGATATGTTCCTATAGCATGATATTTACTTGCTCTAAACATTGCTTCCTGATGCTGTTTCTGCCATGTTAGTATTTTTCACTAAGTCTGTGCTGCTGTTATCTTTTGCACTTTTTCCATGGTTGTTTGAACCTGTTAATGTGTGAATTAGCCGTAGCTCAGTGTTCATATTTTCTCAAGCATCTTCTTGTAGATCACTGCAGTGTGCTTTGTTGATATGTTGGGGTGCCGTAGCATAGTTTCTTGATGTATTCTAAGTGCTATCATGCTGTTAATCGCAGAATTGTGTCATTCTTGTTTTGCTTGCCATTTGCAAACCGTGTATCCGATTCCGGTGATCTTTATATCGATTTCAACCGAAATCATCTCATATTTCTAGCAGCATACTTGGTTTGTCAAGTTGATGCCTTTTTCATCATTTTCCTTCCGGGGCACGCATATGCATTGCATATCACATCTCACATATCATGCCATGTATTGCATCATGTTGCTTGTGCATTGCACCGTGATTTATTGTGGTTCCATTGCTTGTGTTCTTGCTTTGGGTAGATCCGGGAGACGAGTACGTGAACGAGGAACCTGTTGAGTACGCTAAAGAGGATCAAGCTTTCGATAACTCTGAGAACCTTGCAGGCAAGATGACCATACCCTCGATATCACTTCTATCTTTGCTTTGCTAGTTGCTCGCTCTATCGCTATGTTAGCTCTACCTACCACTTGTTTATCATGCCTCCCCTATTGCCATGTCAAGCCTCTAACCATCCTGTCCTAGCAAACCGTTGTTTGGCTATGTCACCACTTTTGCTCAGCCCCTCTTATAGCGTTGCTAGTTGCAGGTGAAGATGAAGTTTGTTCCTGGTTGAATTTCGGGATATCAGAATATATCTTATTTAATTAGTGCATCTATATGCTTGGTAAAGGGTGGAAGGCTCGGCCTTATGCCTGGTGTCTTGTTCCACTCTTGCCGCCCTAGTTTCCGTCATACCGGTGTTATGTTCCTTGATTTTGCATTCCTTACGCGGTTGGGTGATTTATGGGAACCCCTTGATAGTTCGCCTTGAATAAAACTCCTCCAGCAAGGCCCAACCTTGGTTTTACCATTTTCCACCTAAGCCTTTTTCCCTTGGGTTTTCGCGAGCCCGAGGGTCATCTTTATTTTAACCCCCGGGCCAGTGCTCCTTCGAGTGCTGGCCCAACCTGGGCGATGTCCGGCGCCCCCTGGGCAACCAGGGTCTATGCCAACCCGACGTCTTGCCCATCCGGTGTGCCCTGAGAACGAGATATGTGCAGCTCCTATCGAGATTTGTTGGCACATTTGGGCGGCTTTGCTGGTCTTGTTTTACCATTGTCGAAATGTCTTGTAAACCGGGATTCCGAGACTGATCGGGTCTTCCCGGGAGAAGGTATATCCTTCATTGACCGTGAGAGCTTGTGATGGGCTAAGTTGGGACACCCCTGCAGGGTATTATCTTTCGAAAGACGTGCCCGCGGTTATGAGGCAGATGGGAATTTGTTAATGTCCGGTTGTAGAGAACTTGGCACTTGACTTCATTAAAATGCATCAACCGCGTGTGTAGCCGTGATGGTCTTTTCTCGGCGGAGTCCGGGAAGTGAACACGGTTTGAGTTATGTATGAACGTAAGTAGTTTCAGGATCACTTCTTGATCACTTGTAGCTTCTCGACCGATGCGTTGCTTCTCTTCTCGCTCTCACTTGCATATGTTAGCCACCATATATGCTTAGTGCTTGCTGCAGCTCCACTATATTACCCCTTTCCTACCTACAAGCTTAAATAGTCTTGATCTCGTGGGCGTGAGATTGCTGAGTCCCCGTGACTCATAGATTCTACCAAAACAGATGCAGGTGCCGAGGATACCAGTGCAAGTGGCGCAATCGAGCTCAAGTGGGAGTTTGACGAGGAACTTGGTCGTTACTACGTTTCATTTCCTGATGATCAGTAGAGGAGCCCAGTTGGGACGATCGGGGATCTAGCATTTGGGGTTATCTTCTTTTCATTTGAATTTGACTGTAGCTGGTCTATGAGTGTATCTTGATTGATGTATGGATTAATTTATGTATTGTGTGAGGTGGTGATTGTAAGCCAACTCTCTTTCTCCCATTCTTGTTCATTACATGGGATTGTGTGAAGATGACCCTTCTTGCGACAAAACCTACAATGCGGTTATGCCTCTAAGTCGTGCCTCGACACGTGAGAGATATAGCCGCATTGTGGGCGTTACAGAATCACTCCATCGGGTTCAGTTAACAGCCATCGATCGATCGCTCGGGTTCAGTAACGCGTAGCCTGCAGTGCAATCGCTCGGGTTCAGTTAGAGCCCAACGCCTCGCTCGGGTTCTGTTAGAGCCAACACCTGGCACACACGCGCGTACGTGTACGAGAGAAACGCGCATCGCTCGGCCCCCGACCTCCCACCGTAAACCGGCAACTCCCCAAAATTTTCCTCCCCCTCGCTTCTACCACGGTTTTTTCCGTCATGGACGGCCCAAATAATGTCATGCAGCTACGTCTCCGGCCCGCCCAGGACAAAAATTCCATTTTCTGTCATGATTTTTTGTCATAGAAGTAGGAGCCCACCACATCTATGATGATACCGGGTTTTCTCACAATTATCGTCATAGAAGTGTCATATGTATGACAGAAAAAATTCGTTCGGCCCAAAATGTCACGGATGTGTCTTTTTTTGTAGTGATGCGGTACACTTTCCGAAGAAACAACCTCAAACTCATAGTATCAATTCTATTGGAAAATTTTCAACTATTACTATTGGAGGTTTTGAATCCCCTCTCCCTACTATCAAAAATAAATATGATATTCTTATTGTTGGGGACATGCATATCCCCGTTGAGAGGGAGAAAAATTATGAGGAGATTGTTGAGAGGTTCCTGGAGCCGGGGTTCGAAGGAAAAAGAAAATGAGGAGAAGAAGAAGCCCAAGTACAATCTTCCTCGCACCGTGGAGGTTCGGCCGTGTGAATGGCCATGTGATGCATTCTTGGAGGTGGCCAGAATTTATGAGGATTTTTATTATTTGGCGGAGAATGCAGGCATCACCGACTTCCTCAATGATAAGTGTGATCGTACCTCCTACTCACTAATACTTTCGTGCAAATTTTCACTTTCATGCTAGGAGATCACCACCCATTGTAGAATTTTACTTATATTATGAGTATAAGGAGATGACGCTTTATGATTTTTGTGAGGTTTGCAAATTACCTTTTGAGGGCAGTGTCGAGGAACCATGTCCTAGAGATGTGGAAGATTTTATTGATAAAGTTACGTAGGGGAAAGGAGAAAGGTGTCGGAAGCGAGAGTGGCTAGTTTGCATTTTCTTGTTTTACGCTACTACTCATTATTTGTTGGGAGATGTTTAATTAGTTGCGGAGAGAGTGGAGGCCTTAGTGCTCCTGACCTTGCTATTTTGCGCCATGCTTTACTTCGTGATAGAACTTTTAGTTTGGGCGCTATGGTTGCTCGACGATTGAGTTTAAACCGTTCGAGGGGTCATATCTTTGGGGTATGCCTCATGCCTTGCTAAACACTTTGAGATACCTATTAGACACGACGAGGAAGAAGAGATGATGTTACCCACTATTTACCTAGACTATAATAGTATGGTTTTATATGATTTCATTAGGGAATATGATGACAAGAGGCTCATCTATAACCTGGTATTTAGCGAGAAGACTTGTCAGATTATTAGCTTGCCAGCACCATCTTTGTTTGATATTCATTCAGGCGAGTACCTCATCATGCCCGAGGACATTTATGCAAACTGGGAGCAGACACGATCCCCAGTTCCTGAGCCAGAGCCATCACCTGATCCATACCAGGAGTCTATTTATCAGTGGGAGCCGCAGGAGCTCGCTAACCAGTGGGACTCCCAGGATCCTCCTTAGTACACCAAAGATGGCTACTTTGATCCATGGTAGTAGACCAACTTAGGCCAAAAGCCTAAGCTTGGGGGAGTACATATTTCTCGCCGACATTACATTCATGTTCACACACTCATTCGAGTTGTCAGTGTTCATACTTTTTCATTGTATTATCCATGCTAGTTTATTTCCTTTTCCCGCTTTCTTCTTGTGTGTTTGAAAAACTTTGAGAAAAACAAAAAAATAGTTGTAGCTTCTATTTAGTTTCCTTTCCACGTTGATGTAGTAGTACTATTAAAGAAAAACCCAAAAAGATTTCTCCTTCTTCTTTTGCTTGTTGGGAGCTTTCTCGTGTAAATAGTTTTCTCGTTCTTGTTTTACTTTCTTCAGAGAAACAAAAACTCCAAAAACATTTCAGTGTGTTTCCTTGAAATTCTTTTTCTTTTCTTTGGGGGTCGAGAGGAGAAGACCACGATGAAAAATGATGAGTGGCTCTCATATGCATTATTGTTGATCTAACAAAGATCCCATATTACCTTGTCTTCTCATTTGAATAAATGTTTGCAGATTCCAGCTTAGTCCAATGCATGTGCACTATTATCATTATTCACACCATTCGGTCGTGCAAGTTAAAGGCAATAATGACGATATACGATGAAATGATTGAGATGAGGAAAAGCCGGTATGAACTCGACCTATCTTGTTTTTGTAAATATGATTACTTCATCATTCTTGATTCAACATATTATGAATGAAACATGTTTGCAATGATAATTAGAGATTATAGTTAATCATGCCATGCTTAATTAGCTAGGAGTTTATAATGGTTTACCTTGCGAACCAACATGCTTTTAAAATGGTTGTGATGTAGTATGATAGGCTGGTATCCTCCTTTGAATGATTCGAGTGGCTTGACTTGGCACATGTTCACGCATGTAGTTGAAACAAAATCAAGATAGCCTCCACGATATTTATGTTCATGGTGATTTATATCCTACTCATGCTTGCACTCAATGTTGGTTATTTTCAATGCATGTTTATGACTGTTGTCGCTCTCTAGCTGGTCGCTTCCCAGTCTTTTTCTAGCCTTCACTTGTACTAAGCGGGAGTACTGCTTGTGCATCCACTTCCATAAACCCAAAGTTGTTCCATATGAGTCCACCATACCTACCTATATGCGGTATTTACCTGCCGTTCCAAGTAAGTTTACATGTGCCAAAGTCTAAACCTTCAAATTATAAACTGTTTTGCATGTCAGAATCGCTCATATAGCGACTGGGGGCTGTCAGTATCTTCCATGCTAGTTAGGTTATTCTCACGATGAGTGGACTTCGCTCATCATTCACGAGAAAATGGCTGGTAATCTGGATTCCCAGTCCCATGTGAGGGAGTCCGGGATTAGGGGGTCCTCGGATAGCCGGATTATATACTTTGGCCGGACTGCTGGATTATGAAGATACAACATTGAAGACTTCGTCCCGTGTCCAGGTGGGACTCTCCTTTGCGTGGAAGGAAAGCTTGGCAATTCGGGTATGTAGATCTCCTTCTCTGTAACCGACTCTGTGTAACCCTAGCCCCCTCCGGTGTCTATATAAACCGGAGGGTTTAGTCCATAGGACAATAACAATCATAATCATAGGCTAGCTTCTAGGGTTTAGCCTCTACGATCTCGTGGTAGATCAACTCTTGTAATACTCATATCATCAAGATCAATCAAGCAGGAAGTAGGGTATTACCTCCATCGAGAGGGACCGAACCAGGGTAAACATCATGTCCCCCGCCTCCTGTTACCATTAGCCTTAGACGCACAGTTCGGGACCCCCTACCCGAGATCCGCCGGTTTTGACACCGACATTGGTGCTTTCATTGAGAGTTCCACTATGCCGTCACGATAAGGCTTGATGGCTCCTTCAATAATCTTCAACGATGCGGTCCAGGGTGATGTTTTCCTCCCCGGACAGATCTTCGTATTTGGCGGCTTCGTACTGCTGGCCAAGTCGCTTGGCCATCTGGAGCAGATCGATAGCTACGCCCTTGGCCATCAGGTCAGGTTTGGAAGCTTGAACTATACTGCTGACATCCGCGGAGACTTGATCTTCGACGGATTCGAGCCCATGACAGGTGCGCCGAACAGTCACAACGAGCATGACTTAGATCTGCCATCAGAGAGTGTTCGGGAGATCATGCCTACGGCTGCCCTAGCCCTCACTCCAGAGCAGATCGTGCCACCCGAGGACGAGCGGATGGACCCCACCACGGAGGCCGCACACTCAGCGGCGATAGAGCCGAACACTGACTTCACCTCTTATGAGGCCGGTGTCATCGGACCCTCGGACTCGTCTCCGGCCACAGGCTCCGAACCGCGTGCATCTGTGCCTATCGAATCTGATTGGGCACCGATGATGGAGTTTACCTCCGCGGATATCTTTCAGCACTCGCCCTTGGGCGAGGTGCTAAATTCATTGAGGTCTCTCTCCTTGTCAGGAGACTCTTGGCCGAACTATGTCCGGCTGGAGTGGGAAGCAGACGACAAAGAAATTCGTTCCCCATCCACCACCCACTTAATAGCCACTGTCGGTGTCAAAACCGGCGGATCTCGGGTAGGGGGTCCCGAACTGTGCGTCTAGGCGGATGGTAATAGGAGACAAGGGACACGATGTTTTTACCCAGGTTCGGGCCCTCTCGATGGAGGTAAAACCCTACTCCTGCTTGATTAATATTGATGATATGGGTAGTACAAGAGTGGATCTACCATGAGATCAAGGAGGCTAAACCCTAGAAGCTAGCCTATGGTATGATTGTTGTAATGGTTGTTCGTCCTACGGACTAAAACCCTCCGGTTTATATAGACACCGGAGAGGGCTAGGGTTACACAGAGTCGGTTACAATGGTAGGAGATCTACATATCCGTATTGCCAAGCTTGCCTTCCACGCCAAGGAAAGTCCCATCCGGACATGGGACGAAGTCTTCAATCTAGTATCTTCATAGTCTTGGAGTCCGGCCGATGATAATAGTCCGGCTATCCGGACACCCCCTAGTCCAGGACTCCCTCAGTAGCCCCTGAACCAGGCTTCAATGACGACGAGTCCGGCACGCATATTGTCTTCGGCATTGCAAGGCGGGTTCCTCTCCCGAATAATTCATAGAAGATTGCGAACACCAGGATAGTGTCCGGCTCTATAAAATAAATTCCACATACCACCGTAGAGAGAATAATATGTACACAAGTTCAATCTACTGACGTATTTTGTGGCGTGACGTCACACCACTACCAAGCCTTTACTTGAATCGTTTTTATTATACCACCTCAGCGCGTTTAGCGAAGCGGTTTCCTTGGCACGTCTTGTCGAAGCAGAGATCATGTTCCCCTTATTCCGGGATTCCCATCAATACGGACGTGGGTAAACCAACCGTGCCCGTTGCCACGCCTCCTCTATCGAAGGTGAGTCCCAAACGGTCACGGGGACGGCTCTTGGTATTCTCCCTCTTTATAATGAGACCATGGCTCGTTTCTTTTCTTCAATCTTCAATCGAATCTGCCCCTCGCCCCGAGTTCCAACACCCAAAAGCCTAGATTTGAGCGCCTCGGACCTTCAACAATGTCCGGCCCCGACCTACAGGGCCGGTGGATGCCCTCCTCCGTCACGGAGGAGGACGTGCAAAAGCTGAGAGAAGCCAGGTACCTGACCTACGAGATTTCGCATAGGTTGCTCGCCAAAGGGCAAGTCATTCCTACTCCCGAGCCCGGCGAGAGCGTCGTGTTTGTGTCTCACCTCCGTCGGGGTTTAGGCTTCCCGATGGATCCTTTTGTGAGAGGGCTCATGTTTTACTATGGGTTGGAATTCCACGACTTGGCTCCGGAGTCCATCCTCCACATCTCATCATTCATTGTCGTCTGCGAAGCCTTCCTCCGCACTACCCCTCACTTTGGTTTGTGGCTCAAAACCTTCAACGTGGAGCCGAAGATGATCGAGGGGCGTCAAGCAGAGTGCGGCGGGGCGGTTGTAAGCAAGAGGGCCAATGCTCCATGGCCCGAGGGCTCTTTCCAGGAGGAGCTCGGCTTGTGGCAACAGGAGTGGTTCTATATTACCGCTCCAGGGGCAGCAAGCAGAAGCCGCCGCCCATCTTTCGCTCGGGCCCTCCACAACGGCTGATGTCATGGGTCAACCAAGGGCTCAACTGGGGGCCGTCAAAGGACGTACCGCTATTGCAGGGCCGGATTCGAGACCTCCAAGTGAGGGAGATCAATCTGGCCGTAGTGATGCAGGTTATGCTGATTCGGCGTCTTCTGCCCTGCAAACGTCGCCCCCTCCGCCTATGGGAATTCAATCCAGAGGGGCCACGAGCTCTCCAACACTTCATGGGTGCGATGCCCATGGAAATGTACAAATTGTTCTTCGGATCACAAGAAGTGTGTCCGGAATTGACCGAGGATGCCGGCCTAAGCTGCAATCGTCCGGATGCTCAAGTAAGTAGCCCTGTGTCCGGACATACCGTTTGTTTGCATATTCTTGGATTTGCCTTTTAACCAACCGTCCTTTGAACAGGAGTGGTTAGCGCAAGACAAACTGATACGGTGTCCGGCCCCCTCCCAGAGACCACGCCGGATCCGGTGTTGGTCAAGATGCTGGAGGTTGCGCCTCTAGAGGAAGGCGAAGGGGAAAACAGAGAAACTACCGCCTCTACTAAGGAGGCTTTGGAGAAAGGGGGGATCGAGAATCCCTCCCTTCATGGGGAGAAGAGGACCGCTTCCGAAGACCCGGAGGCTAAGGCCTCAAAGCGGGGGAAGAAATCTTCACCAGAGGGTCCTACGCCGGGGGAGGCCCCGGCCGCACTATCTCCCCTAAGGAATTAGCCCTCCAGCGAGCCGTAAGTAGAAAAAAGGGAGTATTGTAACAAGGGACGTCCCTATTTTTGCTTTTGAGGATAACCAAAGTTTTTACCTTGTAGTTCGGATCTCCGTCCTTCTCAGCTGAGCTCGTCTTCGGGGGACCTTCGTCCGGAGATGATGGAGAGCGAGACGCCTCCATCTGCCGCGCCATCAGGCAGGGCGGATGACCCTGAGGTGTCGTCGCGAAGGGTATCCCCGAGTCCGGCGGGGCCGGAGAATCCGGCACCAACTGGTGTACGGCCGGGGGAGCTAAAGGGTCTGCTCGAGAGGGCGTCTATCTCAGAAGGTCACCATACATTGATGAGTATGGTGATTGAAAGAATTTCATCCGCCGAGGGCGGGTTGCATGATGCCGTCAGAAGTTTGCTGGCGGGGTTTGAGGTACGTAAAAATGACATACCTTTTGACAGTTTTGCACATAAAGCGCACCCTGTATAGATAGTAGCCCCTGAGACTCCGTATGTTGTCAAAGCGACAACGTGCCGAGGATCATAATCTCAGGTATTAATTCTCACCTTTCCTACACAGGTGGCGGATAGTCCGGTGGCCAGCCGGACTAACAGAGTTGACGAACTAAAGCGGCAACTCGACGTTGCGGATGCGGACATCGCGCTGGTCAATAAACGTCTTGACGAGTCACAAGGTAGGTTGTTTCTCCGTGGTCACCTAGTTAGGGAGCTGATGCTCACTCCTTACAACATGTATGCTTAATGCAGATGGTGCCGCTGCTGTGGAGGACCTTCGAGCAGAGCTTGCTCGAGCCAAGGAGCAGGCCAGAAGGAATGATGCGGCTGCCTCGAAGGCGGCCGAAGAGCTAGAAGCCGAAAGGGCTGCTCACTGCCAAAGCAGGGAGGAGATGGCCGGAATGGCCGTGAAGCTGAGGGATGCTACCGACCGCTATGAGGTTCTTGAAAAAGAACGCCGAGTGGAGCAAGAAGACCTGAAGAAGGCCACCGCCGAAGCCTAGGATGCCCATTCTGCAATGA
Organism: Triticum timopheevii; assembly: GCA_963921465.1. Classification (NCBI taxonomy): domain Eukaryota; kingdom Viridiplantae; phylum Streptophyta; class Magnoliopsida; order Poales; family Poaceae; genus Triticum; species Triticum timopheevii. The sequence goes on from OY997266.1 coordinate 177,056,541, forward strand.
GGGCTATAAAGGAGGAGCTGCGTCAGGCTGGAGACATTGCGGCTGGCAAGCCCTTTCTGCTGCGCAGGAGGTTCACAGATCCGAAGTATGCTCAGCTTGGCCAGCTGTGGGGTCCGGAGGATCCTTATATGGATTTAGCGGCGAGTGCGACAGATGCTATTGTGCACTTCCGAAGTCAAAAGGATCACGAGACGGAAGAGCTTTTTTGGTCTCAATTCCACAGTCCGGAGTGTTCACTTCCGTTGACCGATCGGTTGGCTGAGTGGGCTGAGCTGAATAGATTGTCCGGACTTGCCATGACGGATGTAGTGGCTCATATCTGGCCGGATAGGCCCAAGCCGAAGAGTTATTTTAGCTTATTGCGGCAATTCCTTGGGGCGGTGCCGCATATCAAGGCGATGAAGCGGTCGGCCTGCATAGAGGGTGCACGGATGGCCCTCGCCCGTGTGAAGACATACTGGACGGAGATGGATGCCATCAATGTTGCAACCCGGGGTTCAGACGAGAGCCGGTTACCTGCCGAGCACTATTTTTTGGAAGTTCTGCGGGGTGCTCGTGCAATAGAGTCGTAGTGCTCAAAAAATGTCATGTTCAAATGATCTTTATGATTTGTAAAACGATATTCATAATATAAGTGCTTTTTATACTTGTGCGTTCAAGTATTGAAATATCTCCTATGCAGCCGTTAATGTATACTTGTGTATAACCTGAAAGATGGCAGTCTTCGGCTTCAGCCCCCACGCACATGGTGCGGGGGTGTTTGCAAAATAGCGCATTTTCACACTTAATCCAATGTCTTGGTCCTATGAAGGAGGTGGTAGCGTAGCAAACGAGGCAACCAGACTATAATGCTTTATCACTTTCACTTAGCCATAGGAGTTCGATGGTGGGGCTACGATATAGCCCCTAGGGGCACCGCGCTCTCCGAATTCGGGGCGCGTATGTGCCTGACCGAGAAACGGTCCTTCGTCAAAGCGGAGGAATTCTAGACATTCCGGTAGTCGATAGAGTGGTTGACCAGTCTCTCGCTGTATCATGACAGTCAGTTTTCGGCTTTCTCTACTGAGGTGCTCGCCCGGCCGAACCGGGGCACAATCGCAGTAATTCTCCTAGTGCCGCGTTAGCTGGTGATACGGAATGTAAGACAGCAAAACACAGGAGCCGGGCAAACCCAACATTTGACCAAAGACATGATTCGGAGCCGATGCATATAAGGCCTAACTCGAGACGCCGAACACTCCCTAAGGTATTCGGTCTTTATGATAACGGGCAGAACAATGCCCTAAGCCCCTAGTGTCCAGGTATGGGCAAAAATTTCTGACGCGGCCGATGCCAAAACGCCAGCCTCCTCATCGGTTATGGTGGAAAACCGGGGGATGTGAATCAACAAGAGACAGTAAGAAAGGTTTACGCAGGGTCTTAATCTGAAAAGAATCCTCGCGACGGGTCCCTGCTGCACATCTGCGCTTGTGTCTCCATTGTGCTGTATCCTGGACAGGTGTAGCACGCTGTTCATCTGTAAAAGAGAGGAACTTAGTTTGAAAAGAAATCATGCAAAAAATTTAGTGAAAGCAAAGTATGACTGAATGAATAAAGTGGAGCTTTTATTGGCTCTTTATTGTTCATACGCACAGCCCCTTGTGAAGGGGTATGCGGCTAGGGAGCCCCTAGTTTATTCATGCCGGACTCGCCTAGCCGTGTCCGGGGTCTTGAACGACCTTTTAATGAGATGATGCCGCGTGGACCGGGCATTTTAAGTGTAAGAGATGCGTAGTGCGGTATTGCGTTAAAGCGGGCGAAAGCTTCACGTCCCAATAGTGCTTGATGGCTACTTTTGAATGGGGTGACATGGAAGATTAGCTTTTCGCGACAGAAGTTGTCGGGTGATCCGAACACAACTTCTAGTAGTAAGGAGCCCGTGCACTTAGCGTAAGGGCCTGGCGTCACTCCTTTGAAGGAAGTGCGGCTATGGCAAATTTTGGTAGGGTCTATCCCCAAATTGCGGATTGTGTCCGGATATAGCAGGTTTAAATCGCTGCCGCCATCCATTAGGACTTGTGTAAATTGTAGTCCGTCGATTATAGGATCCAATATCAGAGCAGTCCATCCTGCATTTCGAATACTTCTGGAATAATCCAGGTGGTCGAAAGTAATTGGTTTCGACATCCAATCTCGGGATTCCGCTGGGGTGGACCGTGCGATGCGTACTTTAGCGGGTGCCGCACCATTGTTCCTTGTTGTCACATGGAGTGAGTTTACTGTTTTGACTTCTTGCGGGAAAGTCTTTTGTCTTCCGGTGCTCTTCTGGTGGGGTTCGTCATCGTCCTTGCTTGGCGTGTCGAGCCCCTTGTGTTCGGCGTTGAGTCGGCCGGACTGCTTGAAGACCCAACAATTTCGATGGGTGTGGTTTGCAGGCTTCCCGGGGGTACTGTGGATTTGATATATCCGATCCAAAATTTTGTTGAGGTTGGATAGCTCATCACTGCTATCCTTAAGAGGCAGTGTTTTGTTGTTCGGCCGCGAGTTTTTGAATCCAGCGTTGACCGCCGTGTTCTTTGGGCCATTTTCTTTATTTCGGCGCTGATCCTTTCTGCGCCGTGATTTTCCATTTCCATCTCTGATCTCGGTTGTACTCGGGTCACTGGTGCTGCATCTTGCCAGCCAGCTATCTTCCCCCGTGCAAAAGCGGGTCATGAGGCTCGTTAGCGCGGCCATTGTCTTTGGCTTTTCCTGGCCGAGGTGTCTGGCGAGCCATTCGTCTCGGACGTTATGTTTAAAAGCTGCTAAAGCTTCAGCGTCCGGACAGTCGACAATTTGGTTCTTTTTGATGAGGAACCTGTTCCAGAATTTGCGCGCTGACTCTCCGGGCTGTTGAGTTATGTGACTTAAATCGTCTGCATCCAAAGGGCGGACATAAGTCCCCTAAAAATTTGCTCTAAACGCGTCCTCGAGCTCTTCCCAACTTCCAATGGTATTTTCTGGGAGGCTTTTGAGCCAATGCCGAGCTGGCCCTTTGAGCTTGAGGGGTAGATATTTTATGGCGTGGAGATCGTTTCCTCTAGCCATGTGTATGTGTAGGATTTAATCCTCAATCCAGACTCCGGGGTCTGTTGTTCCGTCGTATGCCTCTATGTACGGGCTTGAATACCGCTGGAAATTCATGATCCAGCACCTCATCTGTGAGACATAGTGGGTGTGCGGCGCCCCTGTATTTAGGTGTGCCATTATCTTCGAACACTCGGCATGTTGTGTTGCTTCCTGGGGCCCTCTTCTTTGGCCCATAAGTGGACCTGACCGGGCCATCCTTTTTGCGAGGATCTTTATGTGTGTCATGTGCTGGCTTGTGTGTGGTGCCGCTTGCCGCTCTTGGCCTGTCATCTTGTCGTCTATCCGGCCAGGCAGCCTCTTTGCTTTTTGATTGTGGGGGCTCTACGGCCTCCTCATCAAATTCGGGCAGCAGCTTGCGCTTCGGGTAGCTCTTTGCTTGGTGGCTATTGCCGTATTTGTCCGCGGTCTTGAGTACTTTGCTCCACCTCATTCTGAGTATGTCTTCCACTGTTTTGAGCTTCCATTTATGCTTCTACAAACTTCTTGCAGTGGCGACAAGCCTTTTGTGAAGGTTCTTATGCTCTGGTGATGTGTCTAGACTGTTGTTTTCGCCGAGGATGGGTTGGTTGTCCGATTCATCCTGTTCGGATGGTTGTTTTGTTGCATGTTTGTCGTCCACTGGCTTGCCCTGCTCTACGGCTGGGTCGTTATGGGTGTTGTTGTTGCTGAGGCGGGACTTCAGGCGGCGCTTGTGTTGCCGTTTTGGTTGTTTTTTGGGGGATTTATCCTCCGCCGCATCCCGTTGTTCCTCGTTATCGCTTCCTTTTGGTGTGTCCACCATGTATATGTCATGAGTTGAGGTGGTCTTCCAGTGCCCCGTAGGCGCTGGTTCTTGGTCGTCTCCGGCATCGTCGTCCATATCGTCGATGTCTTCAGAGTCGTAATCTAGCATGTCGGTTAGATCGTTGACAGTGGCTACAAAGTGGGTGGTGGGTGGGTTTTGAATTTCTTCGTCGTCCGCATCCCAACCGTCCTGACCGCAGTCCGGCCAGGGCTCTCCTGATAACGAGAGATACTTTAGCGAATTCAGAATGTCGCCAAAGGGTGAGTGCTGAAAGATGTCCGTGGTGGTGAACTCCATGATCGGCGCCCAATCGGATTTGATTGGTAGGGGCGCAGGAGGTTCGGAGTCTGGCGAGGAGTCCGGCACCTCGGAGTCACGAGCTTTACAAGGGACAAGGTTAGTATTCGGCTCCATCGCCGTAGAGATTGCAGCCCCCGAGGTGGTGTCTAGCCACTCGTCCTCGATCTGCGCGGTCGGCTCCGAACTAAGGGTCGGAGCGGACTCATGTGCGGCCTCCAGGGCACTGTCCGGCAGTAGAGCTAATTCATGCCCATCGTGACAGTGCGGCGCGCTCGGCTGTGGCTCGAAGCCGTTGAAGATCAAGTCTCCGCGGATGTCAGCCGTGAAGTTTAGGCTTCCAAATCTGACCTGATGGCCAGTGGCGTAGCTTTCGATCTGCTCTAGATGGCCAAGCGAGTTGGCCCGCACTGCAAAGCCGCCGAACACGAAGATCTGTCCGGGGAGAAAAGTCTCACCCTGGACTTCGTTGTTGTTGATGATTGAAGGAGCCATCAAGCCTATCGGTGACGACACAGAGGAACTCTCAATGAAAGCACCAATGTCGGTGTCAAAACCGGCGGATCTCAGGTAGGGGGTCCCGAACTGTGCGTCTAGGCGGATGGTAACAGGAGACAAGGGACACGATGTTTTTACCCAGGTTCGGGCCCTCTCGATGGAGGTAAAACCCTACTCCTGCTTGATTAATATTGATGATATGGGTAGTACAAGAGTGGATCTACCACGAGATCAAGGAGGCTAAACCCTAGAAGCTAGCCTATGGTATGATTGTTGTAATGGTTGTTCGTCCTACGGACGAAAACCCTCCAGTTTATATAGACATCGGAGAGGGCTAGGGTTACACAGAGTCGGTTACAATGGTAGGAGATCTACATATCCGTATTGCCAAGCTTGCCTTCCACGCCAAGGAAAGTCCCATCCGGACACGGGACGAAGTCTTCAATCTTGTATCTTCATAGTCTTGGAGTCCGGCCGATGATAATAGTCCGGCTATCCGGACACCCCCTAGTCCAGGACTCCCTCAGCCACTGTCGATGACTTAACCGACGTGGTTGACTTCAACTCCAAAGACATCGCCGGTATGGACGACGATGCAGGGGAAGAATAGGAGCCATCGCCCCTCAGGGCGCTGGACAGCCACCTCATCATATGATATATACATGGTGGATACCCCCAAAGAAAGCAATGGTGATGAGGCAACGAAGGATAATCCCCTTGAGAAGCAATCTATGCACCGGCGTCATAGGCGCCGCTCTAAGCCCCGCCATAATAAAAATACCGATACCGGCACAAGAGATGATAACAATCCGGATGGTGCCAAAGATGAAAACAATCCCGCCCAGCCAGGCTTCGAGCAGGCCGAGCGGAAGGATGGGCAAGCTACCCCAAGGAACAGGCAACAGATGGAGAATCAGAGGATGACAATTACATGCCCCTCTCCGAAGACGAAATGAGCCTTGGCGACGAAGAATTCATCGTGCCTGAGGATCCCATCGAACAGGAGCGCTTCAAGCGCCGGCTTATAACCACTGCAAAAAGCCTGAAGAAGAAGCAGCAGCCGCTTCAAGCTGATCAAGATCTGCTAACTGATAGATGGACCGAGGTCCTGGCAGCCGAGGAATACAGACTCGAGCGCCCTACCAAAATTTACCCAAAGCGCAGGTTGCTACCTCAACTCGGGGAGGAGGCATTAAAGCCTACACTACCAGCGCATGATGCGGCTGACCGGCCACCTCGTGGCCGAGACAAAGCGGCGTTTCAGCCCGAACTCCAGCCCGCACCCCGTCGCCAATAAAACAACAACACTATGGCCCGGGGCTACACGAAGGACCTGCGAGACGTATTGGAAAACAAAGCAGGACAGTCAAGATTGATCTATGGATCATGGGGGCACGCCACAACGTGTGATGAGGACCATCACGCCGGATATACTAAAAACAAGTCCATCAGGGCCGAATACAACAGACCAAATTCATTTGAACTACGTTGTGATGTAGCCCAGCATAGAGGCGCTGCACACCCCCTATGCTTCACTGATGAAGTAATGGATCATGAATTCCCAGAAGGGTTTAAACCCGTAAACATTGAATCATATGATAGCACGACAGAGCCAGCGGTATGGATTGAAGATTTCCTTCTCCACATTCACATGGCCCGCGGTGATGATCTACATACATCAAGTACCTCCCACTAAAACTCAAAGGACCGGCTCGGCATTGGCTAAATAGCCTGTCGGCAAACTCCATTGGCAATTGGGAGAACTTGGAAGACGCATTCCTTGACAACTTCCAGGGCACTTATGTGCGAACACCGGATGCTATGACCTAAGTCACATAACCCAACAGCCTGGAGAGTCAGCCAGGAAATTCTGGACTCGGTTCTTAACTAAAAAGAACCAAATCATCGACTGTCCGGATGCTGAAGCCTTAGCGGCCTTTAAGCATAACATCCGCGATGAGTGGCTCGCCCGACACCTCAGCCAAGAGAAGCCAAAATCCATGGCAGTCCTCACGACACTCATGACCCACTTTTGTGCGGGCGAGGACAGCTTGTTGGCTCGTAGCAACAGCACACCAAGAAATCCTGGCACTTCCGATGCCAGAGATAGCAACGGCAAGCCACGACACAACAGACACAAACATCGCAACAATGGCGACAACACTGAAGACACGGCAGTCAATGGCGGATTCAGTGGCTCTAAGTCCGGTCAGCGGAAAAAGCCTTTCAAAAGAAAGAATCCGGGCCCGTCCAGTCTGGACCGCATACTCGATCGCTCGTGTCAAATTCACGGCACCCCCGATAAACCAGCCAACCACACCAATAGAGAATGATGGGTGTTTAAACAGGCCGACAAGTTGAATGCCGAAAACAAGGAAAAGGGCTGCATAGCGATGAGGACGAGGAGCCCTGGCCGTCGAACATAGGAGGACAGAAGAAATTTCCTCCCCAAGTGAAAACGGTGAATATGATATACGCAACCCATATCCCCAAGCGGGAACAGAAGCGTGCACTAAGGGACGTCTATGCGATGGAGCCAGTCACCCCAAAGTTCAACCCATGGTCCTCTTGTTCGATCACTTTCGATCGCAAGGACCATCCTACCAGTATCCGTCATGGCGGTTAGGCTGCATTGGTCCTCAACCCCATCATTGACGGATTCCACCTCACACGAGTCCTTATGGACGGTGGCAACAGCCTGAACCTCCTCTATCAGGATACAGTGCACAAAAGGGCATCGACCAAACCCACAAAAAACCACCTTTAAAGGTGTCATACCAGGTGTAGAGGCCTGTTGCACGGGCTCAGTCACACTGGAAGTGGTCTTCGGATCTTCGGATAACTTCCGAAGCAAGGAGTTAATCTTCGATATCGTCCCCTTCCGCAGTGGCTATCACGCACTGCTCGAACGAACTGCATTTGCCAGATTCAATGCAGTACCACATTACGCATACCTCAAGCTCAAAATGCTAGGACCTCGCGGGGTTATAACAGTTAATGGAAACACAGAGCGCTCGCTCCGTACGGAGGAGCACACTGCGGCCCTCACAACAGAAGTATAAAGCAGCCTTCTTAGGCAGACTGCCAATTCGGTGATAAAAAACCCAGACACCGTCAAGCGAGTCCGGAGTACCCTGCAACAGGATCGTCCGGCACATCCAGAGCTCACCTAGCAATCCCGCCTCCGTCCTAGTCGCAGTCAAGCAGCGAAATTTGTGTCGCGCGTACATAATTACGCACTCAAAATACCATGGCATAGGCGGAGGCATGGCTATGACACGGTCCGCAATGCGGCTCAACCGCCCCAGGATTAGTGTACCTTTACACCTTTTTTCTTTTCAGGTCCCTACCTCCGAGAGAGCTTGACTATCGGACCCATAGCGGAACGGACACACCAAGTAGACAAGAAGATTTGGTGTACAAAGGAATCCCCAGGTGGTCTCTGATAATGATCGTAATACCTGTTTTACATACCCACATGTAGCTTACCCTTGGCCAGTACATGTCAAACAGTCCTATTTTTCTTATTGCACTACTTGTATACATACGCTTTGACGTATTATTTAAATAACAAGGGAAAATAATGTATAGCGTCAGCTTACTATTACATTTCTTTATCCTTTTCCTTTACTACTTATTTATTACAAATTGCACCCGTACATTTTGGTACGTCCGGCTCGCCAGGGGATTTAGTGTACCCCATAACACGGCAAGAAAAGTCCGAACACTTTCGATAGTGCGGCACCCCGAACTTATAGCATTATATGCATCAACTCCGAATCATGTCTTGGGTCAATAGTTGGGTTTGCCCGGCTCCCATGTTTTGGTACCTTATGTTCCGCTATATCAGCTAAGGTAGCACAGGGAGAACTACTGCGATTGTGTCCTGGTTCTTCCGGACGAGCACCTCGGTAGAGAAAGACGAAAACTGACTGTCATGATGAGGCGAGAGCTGGTCGCTGTTCGGGAGGTCTCAAATCCTTAAAGATTTTTTCCACTTCGGGCGAGGAATCGGCCTTGTTCGATTTAGGCGTGCATAGCGCCCCAAGTTCGGTCTTCCGAATACTAGGGGCTTCGCCAAAATTTAAAATTGTAGACTTCTATGGCTAAGTGAGAGTGATAAAGCTGTATAGTCCGATTGCCTTGTTCGTTGCGCTAAACACCTCCTTAAAAGGACCAAAAATTTGGATAAAGAGTGTTTATATTTATCCCAAACACCCCAGTACTAGTTACATGGGGGTAGAAGCTGACGACTGGCCAACTCTCAAGATTTTATAAATGGCCGCACAGAAGGTAATATTTTAAATCAACAAGCGCTATATAGTGCACATGAACTCGTTTTCATATTACAGGATGACATGAATACATTCATTCAAATATTACATCCTTAGCACATTCATCCGCCACAAGGCGGGCACCCTTCAGGACATTGTCATAGTACTGTTCGGGGTGGCGATGCTCCTTGCCCTTCGGCGGCCCCTCCATCACCAGCTTCTCGGCATCCATCTTCGTCCAGTGCACTTTCGCACGGGCCAAGGCCCTGCGCGCACCTTCAATGCAGACAGACCGCTTAATGACTTCAAGCCGCGTACAAGCATTTACCATCCGCTTTACAAGGCCGAAGTAGCTGCCGGGCAGGGGCTCGCCGGGCCATAGCCGGACTATGAGGTCCTTCATGGCCAGTACTGCCGCCTTGTGAAGCTCGACCAGTTGCTTCAACTGGTCGCTCAAGGGCATCGAATGTTCGGCCCCAATATACTGGGACCAGAACAACTTATCCGTCGAGCTCCCTTCCTCAGCTCGGTGGAACTCTGCGGCATCGGAGATGCTGTGCGGCAGATCTACGAATGCTCCTGGAGAGCTCCAAATTCGGGTAAGTAAAAAATAAATTCTCCTTCACATGCTTGCTTTGCATATTGAATGCCTTACCCGCCGCAATCTTCTTACCCGCTTGAACCTCTTGGAGGGCCTTTTGGGCTTCAGCTCTGGCATCTTGTGCACTCTGGCGGGCCTTCGTAAGCTCGGACTCTTGCGTCTTAGAGTCACGCTCCAAGGACTCGTATTTTTTGACAAAGTCCTGGAGCTCTTGCTGGACCTCACCAACCCGAGCCTCCTGTTTCTCACGCTCGGTGCGCTCCTTGGCCGCTTTGTCCTCAGCCTCGGACAACGCCTTCTTAAGGGCTGCCACTTTGGTCGTGGCCCCTATTAAAATTCATGATGCTTCTGTTAGCATCAACGATTTTTCCTTTATATGACACACGGACGGGGTATCGCTTACCTTTGTTCTCCTCGAGCTGCCTCTTCACAAGGCCAAGCTCTTCCTCGGTCTGCCCCAGGTCCCGCTTCAGTTCGGAGACCTCCGCAGTACGGGCGGCAGCGGCCAGCAGCGACGCCTGCTTATTCACATAGACATGATATGATTAGACTCCTGTGGATGTTATTTGATCCTCTGTTCGGCTTTTCTTTCCGAACACCAAACAGACCATTAGGGGCTACTATCTATGTTGGAATATTCCCTCATAATTTAATTACTTACCTCAAAGCCTGTTAGGAGGCTGGCGCAGGCTTCGGCTTCGGGGAATGAACTGCGATAGCAAGCCCCAACACATGAGCTGGTTCTGCTACACACATGTGAACATGCTGTCCCGGACAAGCATGACCACACAGGAGTCTTATAATAAAATACTACCGAGTTCAAGTTGGGAACCATCATCGAGGATAATGAAGTCCTAACATAAGTCATGATTCTTAAGAAGGAGCTTCTTCTCCTTGAACAAATCAATCAGTGGCTTGGCGTGCTACGGAATACATGTGGAGTGGAGGTAATTAATCTACCAAACCATAGTATACCTTGCACATGCATGACTGACTTGGGACGATTCCAAACGAAGCAAAAATAATCTTTCTCGGATCCATGGTGGCAACTTACACCAAGTGCACGTGAATTAGAGGAAGTCACTTCTTTCATCTGAACACATGCTTCATGCACGGAACGTGAAGGTAATGCTTATATAAGTTTCCAACACTAACTGGATGTTCGACACAAATCATGGAAAAGATAAGAATGTTGCTGATGGGTTCAACAAAAATTCATCCAGGTTTCCATATAAATGGAATTCCATAATTATGTGAACAAGTGATAGCATTGGTCAGACCAAAAGATGTAATGGTGTATGCTCGAGGAATCAACCACGAGTAAGACAACATTATGAATATTGTTGGCTCTAACTTGATTTGACGACGGCCCACACTCAAATCAAGGTTTGGGCAGGACGATAGGTTCAACAACTGATTACGAGGACCAATCGATGAAGAAATCATCGTTCTACAACAAACACACAAACACAATATATCCCTTTGGAAATAAACTAAGTTAGGCAAGCTTTTATCTTCCAACTCTCCAAGTTGCTGTTCATCTTAACCAACTAGCTTAGGGGTATCCAACACAGATTCTTGGAGAAGGGGTGGTTTATAAGAAAACCAACTTGATCACGAGCTCAACATAACAGTCAGGGGATAACCTGGTAACACTTCTGAGAAGATATTCGGAAAATCACGAAGCACTGGTATGTTACTAAGCTCGAGATCAATCTTGCTTTTCAGGGCAAGACGAAGTGATCAAGAGAGTGATGGATTGACACAATCCTATCTCATTGATCGAGGAGTGCACCAGGGAAAATGGACTAGGTAGCATGATCAATCTTAGAATGATAATTCAATACCGACACGCTAAGAATGAGATTATTGTCCATTAACTACCAAGCAACGGGGTTGCTAGCAGTATTGATTTCACACATCACGATTCACTTGTCAGCATTCTGGTTACAATAACACGGGAATCGAGGAATTAACAATGATGGCAAGAAGTATTACTGCATTAAGAATTCATAAGAGGTGGTGCAATTCTCATGACACTCTTGACATAAAGATGGTAACACTCCAAGGAAGCTGGATTAGAATTTTGATCTGCGGAATACAATTGCTTTGACCCAATCCTAGATATGGATGAGGTTCTGGAGTTTGTTTCTCCTATTCATTCTGAAATAGAACAGCTTGTCGGACCACAAGGATGGTACGCATCAAAGAACATGAATGGATGACATAAACTTGACTATCAACTGATAGACAAGGATCGGAATACAACTACAGAGGGACAACTCAAAGGAACATATATCTTCCTGGGTTGTGGATGCATAGGTTAGTATGTCAAACAAGTTCAACATATTTCTTCCGGATAACCCATGCTGAAGAGGAAGGACTGGCAGATTCACAACTATGAATGGAGGACTCATCAGGAGCGCTCTGGTTGTGATCTTTTGGTTCAAAGAACTTCCACCATAAGCAGTTCATGGTATTTGGAAGAAGGATACACCATGAAACCCGAGGACTATCACAAAGGTTACTAATAACCTAAAGGAACTAGCAAACACTATCAACATGAAATAAGTAGGGTGAATCTTGGGTTCAAAAAACCTAGGAGTAGAATACCTACTACTAAGTGGCATCACGGGATGCTTTTGAGAATGGTGGACAGAATGATCACACTGGGAACACAAAGCATGGCTAGATTACTAGGTGATTCTCTAAGATACCTAGGGTCATAATACTAGCTCCAACATATTTACCGAGGCAATGAAGTACCTCAACACACTAGTTAGTGTGGTTAACCTGGCCAAAGGAACATCGGAACGGTAAGAAGGGATTTGCAAATGCATCAGACTGTTTAGAAACCTAGGATGACTCAGACAACATAACGGCTGTAAATGCTCAAAAGAATTTGTGACATGCTACAAAAATGGTGGCATAACCACTCAGAAGCACAATATCAAGGTTTTGAGATCAACAGTTAACATACAGAGGTAGAAACTGAACTGAGGCTTAAATCCAACAATCTTATGAGTCTACTAATTAGTAACACGTGATCCTGATAGAAAGAAGAGAAATCCTAGTTCCTTAACCCCGTAGGAAAGATATGATGACTCAGATCAGAAGGTCATAAGGTAAAGGAGTAAAAATAGCCTTACGTTCCATCCCACAATCAATTCCCCTACATATAACTAAAGCATTTCTAGACTCAACTTCAACCAGTTTGGCTTGGTAATCCTACAGGCAGTCAGGCTCTGATACCAAAGCTGTCAGGACCCTGACTCAAAGCCACACCGATCTAGCATGTAACACCTCATATCACTTTGCGGCCTCACGCACGGTATTCCCACGGGTGTCGCCTTACCTTGCCCGGGACCGTTTGCGCCTTTTGGCACACGTATATGATAGTGTCACTAGCATCCATATGACAAGGAGCCCGGGCAGACATGGCTAGTCGTGAACCCAAAGTGGCACTAACTTACAGGGACATGCATACATGACCCAGCAATGAACGTGTCGGTCATCAGCGAGTGAATCTAGGCTGTAGCAGCTGGGCAAGCAGGACTCCGGTAAACTGGGCTGTAGCAGGCTAATAGGACTCCGGTAGACACTGCATGACATTTCCCCAAAGGGACAGACACAGGAACGAAGAAGGACACATGCCGGCCAGCCTAAGTGTTCCAGAGCAGTAGCAAGCTACTAGGGCTCAGTGGAAGCACTAGGAGACATTTCCCGATAAGAGAGGCTACCAAGGATAAACAACTAGATATTCAGATCCCACACATACCAAGCATTTCAATAACATACACACAATATGCCCGATATGTGCAAATACAACATGGCCTCACAACATGACTCTACAACTCAAGTATTTTATTCAATAGGCTCCGAGGAGCGAGATATTACAAACATGGGTCTCATGACCCACATTCAGAGCATACAAGTCAGAGCACATGTGGAAGCTTAACATGTCTGAGTACAGACATCTAGAAATGAAAAAGGCTGAGAAGCCTGACTAACTACTAGATCCCGCCGAGGGCTCAAGATCGTAGCTGAGGTAACAAGCTAAACGTCGAAGTTCACGCGGAACTACTAGTGAGACTCTCTGCAAAACATAAAGTAGGCAAACGTGAGTAGAAATGTACCCAGCAAGACTTACATCAGCACTAACTACATATGCATCATTATCAACAAAGGGGATGGTGGGGTTTAACTGCAGCAAGCCAGCTGTCGGTGTCAAAACCGGCGGATCTTGGGTAGGGGGTCCCGAATTGTGCGTCTAGGCGGATGGTAACAAGAGACGAGGGACACGATGTTTTTACCTAGGTTCGGGCCCTCTCGATGGAGGTAAAACCCTACGTCCTGCTTGATTAATATTGATGATATGGGTAGTACAAGAGTGGATCTACCACGAGATCAAGGAGGCTAAACCCTAGAAGCTAGCCTATGGTATGATTGTTGTTATGTATGTTGTCCTATGGACTAAAGCCCTCCGGTTTATATAGACACCGGAGAGGGCTAGGGTTACACAGAGTCGGTTACAATGGTAGGAGATCTACATATCCGTATCGCCAAGCTTGCCTTCCATGCCAAGGAAAGTCCCATCCGGACACGGGACGGAGTCTTCAATCTTGTATCTTCGTAGTCTTGGAGTCCGGCGGATAATGATAGTCCGGCTGTCCGGACACCCCCTAGTCCAGGACTCCCTCAGTAGCCCCCGAACCAGGCTTCAATGACGATAAGTCCAGCGCGTTTATAGTTTTCGGCGTTGCAAGGCGGGTTCTCCCTTCAAATTCCATGTATCTGCCGAACAATGTCCGGCTTCATCTTGAATACTGTGTCCCTCGGCTTCTACACCAAATAATGGCCCTCTTCCACGCGTCGCAGGAATGCGAAAAGCCAGGGTGCCTTTTATGTTTCAACCCCTAGTTGTGCGAGTCGTCCGCCTATAAAAGAGGCAAGAATCCAGATCCAAACCACACCGTCTTCCTCCCGCGAATACTTCGTCGAAGCGCCTTTGACCTAAAAATCCATTCCATCATGGACCGTTGACGCGGCTCTTCTTCTCGCGCTCCCAGCCCACCGCCGGGAATTGGAGGAGGTGCTCTGTTTCGCACGACGAGCTAGTGAAGCTCCAAACGGGGGGATTTCTCCCTCCGGCCTTCATGGTCCCAGTCCGGGCCGGACTGGCACTTATCAAGGTGGGAGGCAAGCGGAGGCTACCCCAAGCCCCAATAAGGGGGAGCGAGTATGCTTCGTCCCCTATCTGGTAAGGGGACTCGGATTCCCAATACATCCGTTCCTCCGCGGGCTCCTGGAGTTCTATGGACTCCAGCTCCACCACCTCACGCCCGCCTCTGTCCTGCATATCGTGGGCTACGTAGCTCTTTGTGAGCTAATCCTGGGCATTGAGCCCCATTTTGCATTGTGGAAGAGGCTGTTTTGCCTCGTACCCCGTTCTCACGAGGGGTCCATATATCAAGTGGGCGGCGCCGAAATATGGCGCATCGCCGGGACCGGATACCCATCCGGTACTCCCAAGAAGGCATCTGAAGACTGGCCCTCAGAGTGGTTTTATATAGGAGACGCCCCGCTGCCGGACCCAGTCCGGATCGGCCTCCCGGAGTTTAGTGCTGCTCCCTTGAAAAAGCGCCTCAGCTGGCGCCCACGGAGCCCCCGATTGGAGGAAGACAAGAGCGTCCATTACTTGATGGGCCGGATAAGATTAATGGCCCATTCTGGCTTGACCATGATCGGAGTCATGGCGACATGCATCAAGCGGGGGGTACAGCCATTGCAATACAGAGGTCACCCCATGTGGGATTTCAACGGGGAAGACGATGCCACCCGTCATGGCCGCAAAGGGCCGGATTCGACCGAGGATCTGGTGGAGAGCCTGTCCAGCCTGTACAAGGGGGAGAAGGAGGACTTCCTTCGAACGAACCCTTTGAATGGGTTTTCCATGATCAACCCTAGAGGATGGGTAAGTGAACACCTTTAAGGGCTCAACCCATGCTTTCGAAGTTTAAGCTTCTTACATTATATCTTCGGTGCAGGATCTACGCCGGACTGTGGAGGACATGGTGAGTCCTGCTCCGCAACCCGAGGATCCAGAAAGATCCTTGGATCCGGCCTCCGAAGAGGACCCGGACATCAAGGTGGAGCTGATCGACGGGGTGTTTCACCAGCTCAGCATAGACAATGCTTTGGTTGCCATTACGGTGGATTACCCCGGACTGTGTCCGGCTTCCCAGGTGACCGCGACCGAAGTCCGGACACCATTATCTCTCCCCTACCCATTTCTAACCTTCGCGAACGATGGTATTTTGCAGGAAGCGCCTTTACGGCAGGAAGCCGAGCCTGCGGCGGCTGACCAACAGAGGCCAGCCCGGACCAGCAGGCGGAAAAGGAGCGCGGTGCGGGCGGAAACGTCACCGCAAAGGTATAGCTCGTATTTGAATTTTCAGAGCAACGTTCCGAGGAAACGCCTGAGTGCTCATGATCTTTGTAGGAGAAAAAGCGCTCGCCGGACTGCGGGCGCAGAAGTTGCCGATCCAATCCACACCGGCCAGGCTCCAGCGCCCGGCCTGGAGGGGGAGGCAAGCGCAAGACGCGGGCCGGATCCTTCTCCAACGGAGGACACCGACAGACTGTCCACCACCAAGTCTGAGGTGGAGAGCGCCATGAACCATAGGCACCGTCGGACAGTATTTCGTGAAGCGTGCTTTTCCCCTGAGGCATTGGATGCCTTTAACGCAGGGGACGCGCATCTCCGTGCCGCTCAAGATGGTTTTACCAGAGCCACGGAGCAGTATGTGAAAGACATACGGGTAAGGGAATTTTAATGGTTGTATATACCAGTAGCCCCCGAGACTTAAAGTAGTTATGCTAACTGATTTAAGGATCATTTGAAAATGCAAGCTCTTACCGAGAAGAATGCCCAGCTGTCTCGGGATCTGCAAGATTGCAAGGCCCAACTTGAGGCCGCACTTGCTGCCGCAGGAGGAGACGCAGAGACCCCTCCTGGTAACACATTTTTATTAATAAATATAAGCGCTATGCGGCGTGCGCGCGAGTCTAATAATGACATTGCAGGTGCCGCCGGACAAGATCCGGACAGGCAAGCTTGCTACGCCAGCTAAAGGCCGGCGAGAGTGTGCTGAATAGGGTTCAGCAGGAAAGGAACAAACTCCAGGATGCCAACGCCAAGCTCGGAGAAGAGCTGAAAGGCGCTCGGGCTGAGCTGTCCGGCTTCGTTAAGGAGAATTAGCGGCTTCGTCGCGGCATTTATAGTAAGTGCTTGAGCGGACTCTTTTGAAAAGAAGAGTTCGGCGAGGAAGTATATTGACATGATATGTCATGTAGGTATACTCACAGGTCGTCCTGCAGAGGAGATGCCCATATCAACGGGTGATCAACTTCCCGAACTGTTGCAGCTACTCGAACGAGTTCGGCAGGCAATGAGCGGCGTCGTTCAGGCTTTATGGCCAGCCCTCACCCTACCCGAGGGCCTCGGGGAGCTTGCGGAGAAGCTGCAGGGAGTGCGGCAGCACTTCCGTTTGTGGAAGATTTCTGCTTGCCGTCAAGGTGCCAGGGAGGCTTGGGCCATGGTGAAGACGCGGTACAAGAAGGCGGATCCCAACCACATGGCCGAAGTTGGACCGGTGGGGCCTGATGGGAAGGAGATCCCTGTGAGTTTAGTATACAGCCAAGTAGAGTTGGCTGCTAAATTTTCCCAACAGGACTGTAAATTAGACAGCCTGTTAGACGGGGTTGAGGAGGAATACAATTAGTAAATTTGACAATGTATGTTATCCTTTAAAGTGACATGTGAAATGCCTTCTAGCCGGATTGTAGATCGTTTGTCTTTGCCGACCTTTTCGCTTCAACCTCGGGACCCTAGAGTCCGGAGTGTGTCCGAATACCTTTTTGGTTAAGAAACAACCGTGGTATGCATGGAGACCTGGCGTAGGGTTCATTAGTGCTTTATTAGACAAGTGCCCAACTAGTTATGTTATATTACATGGTTAGTAAGAAACATCTTCCAGGGAGAATAGTTCCGTTAAGGGTTCCTTTCCCTGGGATGCATGCCCTAAAGTGCATGTCCGGACTGCAAAGAAAGCAGTAAAACATCTGGGGGCAGATAGATAAATAGGTAAAAAGTCATCTTTTAAGTCACCGACCGAATATTCCCTTAAGAACGCTAGCTTTCGGCTTCACCCAGTCTTAGGTACACATCTGGCTGACCCGGCAGTAACAATCGCAGAGGTGCTCCCTTTACCTCCTAGCCGAACAATCGGGAACGTAGGGGTAAGCACAGGAGCCAGGCAACCCAGCTTGGCCAAAACTTAAGTCATATCGATGCATATAATGGAGAGTAAAAGGTACATGTGGAAGCGTGACACATGTGCTGGGTATGAAACCCGTTTTTTTGAGCTTCTGTAAAAGAAGCCCCCAGGAATAATGAGTGCGGATGGCACATCATGCGTATGCATATAATGCGAAAATAGGCCCGTAAGGGCTTTTAAATAAAAAGGCATAAAAAGAGAAACGAAAGACAGCCGAAGTGTAAAAATTTGGACGGGAGAAGGGGACGAACTCTTAGTCCGGCGCTAGGCATAGAATCGTCGGAGGCGGGCCGCGTTCCATGGGTTCGGCTCGAGTCGGTTATCCGACGCATTTCGTAGACGGTATGCTCCGCCGGTCAGGACTTGATCGATAATGAAGGGGCCCTCCCATTTGGGCTTGAGCTTGTCCTTTTTCTTGTCCGGCAGGCGTAGAACTAGTTCACCAACGTTGTAAGTCTTGGCCCGTACTTCTCTGCTCTGATATCTTCGGGCCTGCTGCTGATAAAATGCAGAACGAGCCTTCGCGACGTCACGTTCTTCCTCCAATGTGTCCAAGCTGTCCTGCCGATCAAGCTCAGCCTCTCTTTCCTCATACATGCGCACTCGAGGTGAGTCATGAATAATGTCACAGGGCAAGACTGCCTCTGCGCCGTATACCATAAAAAATGGTGTGAATCCGGTAGTACGGTTAGGTGTTGTCCACAGCCCGCAGAGTACGGAGTCGAGCTCCTCGACCCATTGTGTGTCGGATTTAGTAAGTGACCTCACTAGTCTGGGTTTAATGCCGCTCATAATTAGACCATTTGCTCATTCCACTTGACCGTTGGTTTGAGGGTGATAAACTGAAGCGTAGTCGAGCTTGATGCCCATGTTTTTGCACCATGTCTTAACCTCCTCGGCTGTGAAGTTCGTGCCGTTGTCGGTGATGATGCTGTGAGGGACTCCGTAACGGTGTACTACCCCGGATATAAAGTCTATCACTGGTCCGGACTCTGCCGTTTTGACCGGCTTGGCCTCTATGCATTTGGTGAATTTATCCACCATGACCAATAGGTACCTTTGCTTGTGGGTTCCCCCTTTAAGGGGTCCAACCATATCAAGCCCCCAGACCGCGAACGACCAGGTAATGGGTATGGTTTTGAGGGCGGTGGGTGGCATATGGCTCTGATTAGCAAAGAGCTGACAACCAACGCATCGCTGGACTAAGTCCTGCGCGTCTGCCCGGGCCGTCGGCCAATATAATCCTGTACAGAATGCCTTTCCTACAAGGGCCCGGGCTGCTGCGTGGTGTCCGCCTAGTCCGGCATGAATTTCAGCCAGGAGGGTTCGCCCTTCCTCTTCGGAGATACACCTCTGAAGGACTCCGGTTGTACTTTCCTTATAAAGTTCTCCCTCATGGACCTTGTAGGCTTTCGATCGCCGGACTATGCAGCGGGCCTCGTTTTGGTCTTCGGGAAGTTCCTGCCTAAGTAAGTAGGCTAGGAAAGGTTCTGTCCACGCGGCGATTACTGCCATTATGACGTGGGTTGAAGGTGTTTGTCATCTGCTGAATCACCGATTGGTGCGGTTTTTTCCGGTTTGACACTACCGGACTCCTCTTCCCATAGTACGGATGGCTTGAAGAGCCGTTCCAGGAAGATATTTGGAGGGACAGCATCACGTTTTGCACCGATGCGTGCCAGTACGTCGGCCGCTTGGTTATTATCTCAGGCTATGTGATGGAATTCAAGTCCTTCAAACCGAGCTGACATTTTTAGGACAGCGTTGCGATATGCTGCCATTTTCGGATCCTTGGCGTCAAAGTCTCCGTTTATCTGGGATATTGCAAGGTTTGAATCCCCGCGCACCTCTAGGCGTTGAATGCCCATGGAGACGGCCATCCGGAGACCATGTAACAGGGCCTCGTATTCGGCTGCATTGTTGGAGTCCGTGTACATTATTTGAAGTACATACTGGACTGTATCTCCGGTTGGGGATGTCAATACGACGCCAGCCCCCAGTCTGGCCAACATTTTGGAGCCGTCGAAATGCATAGTCCAGTTGGAGTATGCGCCGTACTCTTTAGGGAGTTCGGCTTCGGTCCATTCGGTGACGAAGTCAGCCGAAACTTGTGACTTTATAGCTCGCTGAGGTTTGTAAGTTATATCGAATGGTAAGAGCTCAATGGCCCATTTTGCAATACTGCCCGTTGCGTCGCGGTTAGTTATAATGTCATTGAGTGGTACTTCAGAGGCCACTGTTATCGAGCACTCTTGAAAGTAGTGTCGGAGCTTCCGGGACGCCATGAACACCGTGTATGCTATCTTCTGATAGTGCGGGTAACGGGATTTGCAGGGGGTTAATACAGTGGATACATAATACACTGGTTTTTGAAGAGGGAATTTATGCCCTTCTGTCTCTCGTTCGACGACGAGTACCGCGCTTACAACTTGATGTGTTGCCGCGATGTATAACAACATTGGTTCGCCCAGAGTGGGCGCAGCCAGGACCGGATTTGTTACCAATATGGCCTTTATTTCTTCGAGTACGGCAGTGGCAGCATCCGTCCACACAAAGTGTTCGGTGCGCCTGAGTAGGCGATAGAGAGGCAACGCCTTTTCTCCTAGACGGGATATAAAGCGGCTTAAGGCTGCCATGCATCCTGTTAGTTTTTGTATTGTTTGAGGTCTTTTGGAATATCCAACTGTGACAGAGCTCGGATCTTAGCCGGGTTTGCTTCAATTCCTCTACCGGATACAATGAAGCCCAGCAGCTTTCCGGCTGGTACGCCGAAAACGCATTTTTCCGGATTCAGCTTGATGTCATATGCTCTGAGGCTGTCGAATGTGAGCCTCAAATCGTCTACTAGAGTTTCGACGTGTTTTGTTTTGACGACTACCTCGTCTACGTATGCCTCGACTGTTTTGCCGATCTGGGTGGCCAGACATGTTTGAATCATGCGCTGATATGTTGCGCCGGCATTCTTAAGTCCGAAGGGCATCGTGTTGAAGAAGAATGGTCCATATGGAGTGATGAATGCCGTTGCGGCTTGGTCTGCTTCCGCCATCTTGATTTGATGATAGCCAGAGTATGCGTCCAGGAAGCACAACGAATCGTGCCCTGTGGTAGCATCGATAATTTGGTCGATGCGGGGGAGAGGGAAGGGATCATTTGGGCAAGCTCTATTGAGGTCTTTAAAATTGACACAGAGGCGCCAGGATTTATCCTTCTTTGGTACCATCACCAGATTTGCTAGCCAGTCCGGATGTTTGATATCTCTAATGAATCCGGCTTCCAATAGTTTGGCTAGCTCTTCTCCCATTGCCTGTCTTTTGGGTTCGGAAAATCGTCGAAGAGCCTGTTTGACTGGCTTAAATCCTTTTAGGATGTTTAGGCTGTGTTCTGCCAACCTGCGTGGGATTCCGGGCATATCCGAAGGATGCCAGGCGAAGATGTCCCAATTTTCCCGAAGGAATTCACGCAGTGCGGCGTCTACTTCGGGGTTCAATTGTGCCCCGATGGAGGCTGTCTTTGTTGGGTCCGTTGGATGGACCTGGAATTTTATTATTTCATCTGCTGGTTTGAAGGAGGTGGACTTGGATCTTTTATCGAGTATCACATCGTCCCTGTTCACCGTAGAGCGCAGCGCGGTGAGTTCCTCTGCTGCTAAGGCTTCGGATAGTGCCTCCAGGGCTAGTGCAGCTGTCTTATTTTCGGCGCGGAGTGCTATGTCCGGATCACTAGCGAGGGTGATTATTCCGCCGGGCCCAGGCATTTTGAGCTTCATGTACCCGTAATGAGGTACTGCTTGAAAAATTGTGAACGCCTCCCGTCCTAATATAGCGTGATAACCGCTGTTGAACGGGGCCACTTGGAACGTGACTTCTTCGGATCTGTAATTGTCCGGCGAGCCGAACACCACATCGAGTGTGATTTGTCCGGTGCAGCGTGCCTCCCGGCTAGGGATTATTCCTCTAAAGGTTGTGCTGCTTCGCTCAATACGGCTCCAATCGATTTCCATTTTTCACAGAGTTTCCTCGTAAATGAGGTTTAGTCCGCTGCCGCCATCCATGAGGACTTTTGTCAGTTGAAAGCCGTCCACTATGGGACTAAGTACCAGTGCAGCTGGCGCTCTGGCTGTTCGGAATTTAGGCTCGTCGCTGGCATTGAAGGTAATAGCTGTGTTGCTCCATGGATTTGCTGTTGCTACTTGGTAGACTTCGGCGAGTCCGCGGATTGTTCGCTTTCGCATATTGTTTGATGTGAAGGTCTCGAAGACTGTTGATACCGTACTGGTATTGTTGGAGTGGTTTCCCGGAGCTAGAAGCTCCTCGCCACTTTTGGCCACCTGCCGTAATATCCAACATGCTCGAAGGCTATGTGTTGGGACGGCTCCCTCTGTACTATGAAGCTTACAGGGTCCATTGAGCCATCCCTCCAGTACGGTTCCGTTTCCCTTATTGGGTTTTTGTTTTTTCATTTTTGCATCTGGGGCCTGAGTGTAAGGTGCCCTTTTGCTGCGGACTGGGTTTGGGGCCGGATTATCCCAAAATTGATTTTCGGTTTTCCGGAAACTCTCCATTGCACAGTACTTTCGTACTATGGATGCCAGATCAGTGAAGCGCGTAATTCTGCGACGATCAATGGTGTTTAGTATTCCCTTGTCCATGCAGTTATTGCAGAAGATTGAGATTGCGTTTTCCTCTCGGCAGTCCTTTATCCTGTCCATAACCAGGAGGAATCTGGCCCAGTAGTGATGTACTGTTTCAGCGGGCTCTTGCCGTATTAGAGATAGATCGCATATGTCTGGGCGGGTGGGTGGACTAAAATCTGGATCCCTGCCCGTCTTGGGGCTCAAAGGCCGAGGGGTTTCTGAATTTGGAAGCTTGGTTTGCTGGACACAATCCAGCGAGTCCGGAGTGATGCATGATTTTAAGTTCAATGCTCGATCGAAGTCCGTCCCTCCGCGGGAATCCGGCATGGAGGGTTCGGGAATCCGGACATGAATAGTTTTCAATACAGGCAAAGAGTTGCCGTATTGCTCTTCTACCACTGCGACGTGGTGGGTGGCCTGGGGAGAGTTAATCTCTCTCAGATCGGTTTTAAGCCCAATCTGGTTGTAGTCCGTAGCGACTCCCAGGGCAGCGATGCGATCCAAGAGCTCGTTAACAGACGAGAGCTCTATTGGATCCAACTGTTCGGCAGCTTTAGGGCTGACACGAAGATTGCTTTCGACGACTTGAGAAGTCATCGTCGAAGCGGCGGCCGGACAGGCGGTCATAAGAAAACCACTAAGCCGGATAGTTTGGCCGGCGGCCAAGGCCCCTTCGGCGAAAACACCGTCTTTGAAGACGGGTGGAGGCATCCGCTCTATTGGTGACGACACAAAGGAACTCTGAATGAAAGCACCAATGTCGGTGTCAAAACCGGCGGATCTCGGGTAGAGGGTCCTGAACTGTGCGTCTAGGCGGATGGTCACAAGAGAAGAGGGACACGATGTTTTTACCTAGGTTCGGGCTCTCTCGATGGAGGTAAAACCCTACGTCCTGCTTGATTAATATTGATGATATGGGTAGTACAAGAGTGGATCTACCACGAGATCAAGGAGGCTAAACCCTAGAAGCTAGCCTATGGTATGATTGTTGTTATGTATGTTGTCCTACGGACTAAAGCCCTCCGGTTTATATAGACACGGGAGAGGGCTAGGGTTACACAGAGTCGGTTACAATGGTAGGAGATCTACATATCCGTATCGCCAAGCTTGCCTTCCACGCCATGGAAAGTCCCATCCGGACAC
Source organism: Triticum timopheevii (assembly GCA_963921465.1). Taxonomy (NCBI): domain Eukaryota; kingdom Viridiplantae; phylum Streptophyta; class Magnoliopsida; order Poales; family Poaceae; genus Triticum; species Triticum timopheevii. The sequence goes on from OY997266.1 coordinate 177,080,218, forward strand.
GGGACGGAGTCTTCAATCTTGTATCTTCGTAGTCTTGGAGTCCGGCGGATAATGATAGTCCGGCTGTCCGGACACCCCCTAGTCCAGGACTCCCTCACCAGCTTTGACTCGGTGGCTATCCTGAACTACGACTGCAAGTAACTCTTTTGAGGTGGCGCACACGAGTCCACATATTCACCATATCAATACACCACTATGGATCTGCTCCCGTCTCCCTACGAGAACGCCATCCATAGCACTCATGCTTATCTTGCACATTTTAGAGTATCCACTTTCACTTGTCTATGAACTATATAGGCAACCCAGAAGTCCTTTATCGCGGACACGACTATTCGAATAGATGATGTTAACCCTGCAGGGGTGTACTTCTTCACACACGCTCTCGCCACTTATCGCGATGTACATGTCATGTATCTCGGCAACCTTCAAGCGGAAGCCTGGCGAGGGTGTCGGCCACAGCCTACCTAAACACTCAAGTCTCTAGTCCAGGTTTATCGCCTATTCGGGTTCCATCCGCAAGGAGATCCGGCCGGGGTGTCGCTCACGACCCAAAATGATGTGAGCTAGGTTCCCAAGCCCACCATCCGGGTGCCACTTGGTACACTGTGCCACTGCACCTAGTCTGTCCCAAGCCCACCTGTACCGGGTGCCACTTGGTAGACTAATAGCACTACCTACAAACACCAGAAACTAGTTGCAACTCCTGGACAGAGAACAAGGGTGATTAAGAAGCCGAGAGGGTCAATTAAGGATCCCAATGAGTGGTAGTAGTTGTTCATGGATCACAAACACAGAACTCAGTTCCTGAGGACAGCTTCAATGAGACAACCCACCATGTACTCCTACATGGCCTCTAACCGCTACCTTTACCAAATCGTGTTCATACACTTAGCTCACACACAGTAGGACATGTTCACCACTCTCCAATTCATCCCTGATGAATCATACCTGACACAACTCTAAGCAATAGCAGGCATGACAACCAAGCATGAATGAGTAGGCACATCAGGGCTCAAACAACTCCTACTCATGCTAGTGGGCTTCATCTATTTACTGTGGCAATGACAGTCATGCAGAGGAAAGGGGTTCAACTACCGCAGCATGTAACAGATGAATCGTTGTTGTCCTAATGCAGTAAAAGAAAGCAGGAGCGAGAGAGTGGGATTGTATCGGAATGAACAAGGGGGTTTTGCTTGCCTGGCACTTCTGAAGATAGTATAGCTCTTCATCGGTGTCATCGAACTCATCGTCGAAACCACGTCTACTGACAGGGGACAAACACCAGCAAACGAGAGGGAACACAATCAATGTAATGCAACAATATGATGCATGATCATGACATGTCAAGAATGTTATGATTTACATTAATGCATTTAGCAACAGTTTAAATGAAGTCCATATGAACTAAGGGTTCATATGCAAACTCCACATTTAGCATTTAAAATTCCATTATCATGTTTTCACCTATACAGCAGGTATAACTTAGTTTGACATGCATGAAAATGATATAGATGGATAGATTGCATTTTTACGATAATTTTTCATATATAAATTATTTCATTTGGAATTATGGTTGAATTTCTATGATTTTTAGAAGTTTATACTATTTTCTGGAATTTCCTGAATTATTTTTAATCCAGAAAATAGTTAACTACGTCAGCACTACGTCACTGTGACGTCAGCATTGACCAAAGTCAAATCTGACTAGTTGGCTCCACCTGTTATTGACTCAGTGGGTTAATAAGGGTTATTTAACTTTAGTTGTGTCACTAACAGTGTGGGTCCCATATGTCACCAACTAGGGGTTGATTAACTGCGTGATTAGCACCTAATCTAATCTGCCACATCAGCGTCGCCGGACTATGCGCCGCGACCACATCTCGCGGCGGAGGCTCGCCGGAGTGGCGCGAGGGGCAGCGGCTAGGTGCGCTGAGGGCACCAGGAGGAAGCCCATGCTCCCGCGCATCCAGCGGAGGCGGTAGCAGGTCGCGAGGCGGGCTGTAGTGGCGGCAGCGATGAGTTGGGCGACCGGAGTTCAGCAGGGAGGGGAGAAGGGGCTATGGTGCACGGTAGGGGCCGGGGTTGGTCGTGTTCGGCTCCTGGGAGCTCGGTGAGCACGGCAGCACGCTCAAAAACGGGCGGGGGCGGCTGTGGCCACAGCAATGACATGGCACGGCGGCGGCAAGCTCGGCCACGGTCGAAGGACGGAGCTAGGGGACGGGAACGGAGGGGGAAAGAAAGGGAGAAGTAGCAGGAGCTCACTGCGGGTACAACCGAGGCGGATACGAGGCCGGGGGCGCGTCGGAGGCAGCGCTGGGTCGCTGGAGATCTGGGCGGCCGGAGGTAGAAGACGACGATGGCGGCGACGTTGTAGGGCGCCCGAGGATGCGTGGCTCATTTGGGATGATGCAGACAACGAGGCGGAGCCAATGAGCACGACGGGTGCTCGAGGGACGGCCGGTGAGCGTGGTGGCAGTGTGCGGCGGCGATGGACGTGCTCGGGTGAGCTCGGAGAAGGGACTAGGGGCGAGGGAGAGAGCAGAGAGTGAGGGAGAGGAGCGAGGGGCCACGGGGCGTCTCCATGGCGTCGCTAGAAGGCCCAGGGAGGAAGCAGGAGGTGGCCAGGGGCGAGCGGGCGCGCGACAGTGAGCTGCTCCTACTGGCAGGAGGAAGACGAAGCGGTGGGGTGGTGGGCTGGGCCTCAGCCACAGTGTTGGGCCGGGTGGGGCGCTAGGTGGGCTGCAGGATTAACCAGGTAAACCTTTTCCTTCTTTCTGTTTTTGTTTTACCTGCTGTCTGTTTTTGATTTAGTAGGAATACTAAACCAATTTATTTACTTCTATAAATTATTGTATATGGACTGGTGGTATTATTCCAGAGCCCCACAATAATTTCCAAAATTATTGGACATGTATTTCTTTTATAACAGAAATAAAGCCAATTCAAATACATTATGATTTAACTCAAAGGCTCAAAATAAATATTTTTAAGCCTCCAAAAATATTGGTTTGAATTTTACTCTTGCCAATATTTTTCAAGGTTTAACAGTAACATTTTCTTGGGCTTCTTTGATGAGATTTTAATGTTGATTATTTCTGAACTTGTTTCTGAGGGTTTCAACTAACCTCAATTCAACTTTCAGAAAATAGACATGATGCAAGATGCTCACTCATGTAACTGATTACAACCAACATTCTAGGGATGTGACAGTTTTCATGAATATATTTGTGTTCTTGATCAAATCTTGCAAGTTATAGTCACCTACTACGTGTTATGATCCGGCAACCCCGGAGTGACAATAGTCGGGACACTTCCTGGTGATGACTGTAGTTTGAGGAGTTCATGTATTCACTAAGTGCTAATGATTTGTTCCAGTTCTCTATTAAAAGGAGGCCGTAATTTCCCTTAATTTCCATTAGGACCCCGCTGCCACGGGAGGGTAGGACAAAAGATGCCATGCAAGTTCTTTTCCATATGCATGTATGACAATATTCGGAATACATGCCTACATTATATTGATGAATTGGAGCTAGTTCTATGTCACCCTAGGTTATAACTGTTGCATGATGAATGCCATCCGACATAATTATCCACCAGTGATCCATTGCCTACGAGCTTTTCACATATTGATCTTTGCTATGTTACTTTTTCGTTGCCACTTTTACGATTCCTACGAAACTGCTACTGTTACTTTTGCCACCGTAACCGTTACCTCCATACTACTTTGCTACTAAATACTTTGTTGCAGATATTAAGTCTTTCAGGTGTGGTTGAATTAACAACTCAGCTGCTAATACTTGAGAATATTCTTTGGCTCCCCTTGTGTCGAATCAATAAATTTGGGTTGAATATGCTACCGTCGAAAATTGTTCCGATCCCTTATGCTTGTGGGTTATCAGTAAGCATTCCTCCCACTCCTTGATGTTCTTCTTGATCAAAACATAGAGGAGAGCAGAGAGCGTCTAGTTGGTACCTTCATTTGGCCATCGGTTTGCGGTTGGTATGCCGATGAGAAGAGGTGCTTGATTCCGAGCTTGGCGCATAATGTCTTCCAAAAGTAGCTTAGGAACTTGATGTCACGGTCCGACATGATAGTCTTGGGCACTCGATGCAATCTCAAGATTTCTCTACAAAAGAGATTGGCAACATGTGAAGCATAGTCTATCTTGTTGCAAGGAATGAAATGTCCCATCTTAGAGAAATGGTCCACAACAACAAATACCGAATCTTTTCCATTTTGAATTTGTGGCAAACCAAGCACAAAATCCATACTAATGCCTTCCCATGGGTGATATGGAATAGGAAGTGGCATATAGAGACCATGGGATTGAGCAATAGACTTAGCTTTGCGACATGTAGAACATCGGTTAGTGTAGCGTGAGACGTCGTGAAACATCTTGGGCCAAAAGCAGTTCTTGGAGAGTGTAGCGAATGTCTTGTCGCATCCAAAATGTCCCGTAAGTCCTCCGCCATGAGCCTCTTGCAAAAGCAACAAACGAAGAGAAGACTAGGGATACAAAGCTTGTTAGCTCGCATTAGATAATCATCCTTGATATAATATCACTCCCAAGTTTTATGTGTTAGACATTTTGCATAAGGAATGGCAAATGAAATATCATGCACATACAAGTATTTGATGTTCTCAAATCCTATGACATTCAATTCAAGTTGAGTTACTAGCATGCATTTGCGGGAAAGAGAGTCCACCACAACATTTTCCTTACCCTTGATGTACTTGATCACATAAGGAAATGAGAACTCACTCCATTTGGCATGTTGCTTATTCAACTTTGTTTGAACCTTAAGGTATTTAAGAGTCTCATGATCTGAATGGATAAAAAATTCACGAGGGCAAAGATAATGTTCCCACACATGCAAGACTCAATAAAGCATATAACTCCTTGTCATAAATGGGGTAATTAAGTTGTGCTCTAGAAAGTTTCTCGCAAAAGTATGCAATGGGACGCTTTTCTTGCATTAACACACCACCTATGCCATTACCACTAGCGTCGCAATGCACTTCAAAAGTTTTATCAAAGTTGGGTAATGCAAGTAATGAGGCATGCGTAAGCAAGTTTTTAAGCTCATGGAATGCGGTGTCTTGGGAAGGTTCCCAAACAAACGGTGCATTCGTCTTACTCAATGCATGCAATGGTGATGCAATAGTGCTAAAGTCCTTTATGCATTGACGGTAGAAGCTGGCTAGGCCAAGGAAACTACACACTTGTTGCAAATTGGTTGGTTGTGGCCAAGTTTTAATAGCTTCAGTTTTAGACTCATCAACTTGAACACCCTTAGAGGAAACAACAGATCCCAAGAAAAAAAACTTGTCAACACCGAAAGTGATTTTTTCCATGTTAGCATAAAGTCGCTCGTTTCTAAGAACTTGCAGTACGTCCCTAAGATGTATGACATGATCTTCAAGAGATTCACAAAACACAAGTATATCATCAAAGTATACCACAACACATATACCAATATATTTGCAGAGAACATAATGCATCACATGCATAAAAGTGCTAGGTGCTTCGGATAAGCCCATAGGCATGACTAACCATTAATACAAGCCAAATTTGGTTTTGAAAGTCATTTCCCATTCATCACCCTCTTGAATGTGAATCTGATAGTAACCACTTTTAAGGTCAAATTTTTGAGAAAATGGCGGCTCCACTAAGTTCATCTAGCATATTGTCAAGGCGTGGAATGGGATGATGGTATCTAACGGTGATAGCATTGATGGGATGGCAATCAGAACACATGCGATAACTACCATCTTTCTTAGGCACAAGAATAGCCGGAACGACAAGTGGACTTAAGCTCTCATGTACATACCCATTCTCCATGAGATGTTGGACTTGGCGTCAGATCTCTTTTGTCTCGGCAGGGTTGATGCGGTATGGTTCTTCATTCGGTAAAGGTGCGCCGGGAATGAGGTCGAAGCGGTGTCCGATTCTGCAAAGTGGAGGAAGTCCGAGAGTTAGCTCATCGGGAAATACATCCTTGAATTCCTGCAATAAACAAGACAACACCAAAGGTGGATGCCATCAAGTATTAGTCCACATCATTTCATATTTGCACACAAGTACAAAGTGAAGAACACTCGATGGGCCCTCACTCACATCCCTTGTGTCTCTTTTGGTGGCTAAAAGCACTAAGTTTTTATTGTCGCTCACCGTGGAGTCGCTCAATTTTGGCTTGTGGTGCTCACTCTCTTTTTGGTGGTTCACTCACTCACTATTCTCTCCATGATTGGTACATGCATTCTTGTCAGCAATCACTTGACTTGGCGACATGGGTCAAAGCACGTACTTATTGCCCTTCATCTTGAAGCTATAGTGATTGGTCTGTCCATTGTGGGTGATGCCAAGGTCATCCAAGGAGGATATGACATACAGACATGGGAACCACATCACACTCCAATGTGTCTTCGTAGGCGCTAATCTTGAAGGAGACTTGAATGGTGTGCTCCACTTGAATTGTGCCAAAGTCGCTTAACCATTGGACCTTGTATGGGAAAGGGTGCTTCTCTTGAGCAATTGTAGCTTGGTACATAGCTCGTCGCTTGCCAAGTTATGGCAACTTTCGCCATAGATGATGACCTTGACGGAACGCCCATTGATGCCTGCTTTGGTGTGGAAAATGTGGCAATTTTGGTCCTCTTCTTGTTGGCGTTTGAGTGTCAATACCTTGGAGACAACTAGAGCGGGGCTCACATCATTGTCACAAAAGACTTGAGAGTCTTCATCTTCATTCACTTGACGGTGCATGGCCACGTGCTCAAGTGCTTCCATTTCTTCTTCGCTCATAGAGTCGTAGGTGCAGGCGTCATTGGACATCATGGTGCGCCGAGTTGGGTACTCAAATGTCTTGTGGCCTCGGCCTTGGCATGTGAAGCACTTGATGGAACTTGTCTTGATGGTCTTGTTGTTGGGAGTAGGTGATGATGAAGCTCTTGGCTTGTAGTTGCTTGTAGTAGAAGGATGTCTTGAAGGTGTTGAAGATGACAAAGGTTTCTTGTAGCTTGACTTGTCACCGTTGTTTGGAGAAGCTTTAGTCGAGGTAGAAGGCGTCGTAGTCGTTGAAGCTTGAGTGTATGAACCATAGGTATTGGAAGAGTACTTGGCTTACTTGATATCATCTTGTACCTGTCGCTCCGCCTTGGTAGCTTGGTGCACTAGCTCGAGGAGGTTGTTGTAAGGTTGGAAGTTCATGATTTTCTTGATGGGATGGTTAAGTCCATTCAAGAAGCGTGCCATAGTTTGCTCCTCATCTTTCATGACATTGGCTCATATCATTGCAATCTTCATTTCTTTGAAGTACTTTTCAACGGACTTGGTGCCTTGCTTGTGAGGTTGTAGTTTCTTGAAGGGATCTCAGCTATAGTATGTAGGCACATAATGCGCTCTCATGACCTCCTTCATTTGATTCCATGTTGCGATGGGTGGTTCACCTTTAGCTTGGCGCCGCTCAATGACTTGTTCCCACTAAATGAGGATGTAGTCTTGGAACTCAAGTGAGGCCATGGATATCTTCTTGTCCTCTTCATAATTATGAAGACGGAATATCTAGTTGACCTTCCATGCCCATGAGAGGTAGTCTTCGAGATCATTGCTTTCGTAGAACTTAGGCATGTTGAACTTGAGCTTCCCGTAGCATTGCTCTTCACTGTGTTGGGGGCGATGGTGATGACGCTCTTGCCGTGGTTGAGGGTCTTCAACTGCTTGCTCCTCGTGCGCCGCTTGATTAGCTTGACGTTGAGGTGATGGAATTCTTTCATGGTTCCTCATTTATTGGCGCTCCTCAAGGCGTGCGGCTTCTTCTTATCGCTCTCGTTGGAGGGCCTCTTCTTGTTCACGCCCATGGCGGTTGCACTCGCTGGCGGCGTGATTTGCTTCACATAGAGCACATTGGTTTCAAGGGCTTGTTCCTCATGGCGCAGTTGCTCTTGTCGAAGGGTGTCGCCATCTTGGTTTTCTTCTTGTTGTTGGCGTCATGGAGCTTACTCTTGTTCCATGGGATCATTTTCTTGGTGACGGTGTCGTTCACATTCCTGAAGGCGGTCTTGTAAACCATTGCCATGAAATGGGTTTTGTGGAGCTTGATGATCTTCATAGTCTTGGCGACGATGCAGATGAGCTCGGGGAAGACTTGCATCCGAACAAGTGTCCCAAGAATGTCGGCTTGGGTGGCCCCGTCGTGATGATGACGATTTTATAGAAGATCGGTTGACCATAAAGGAATGGAACTCTTCCATTTGGGATGATATCTTATCGTCAAGGTAGTCCCTTGTGCATTGTTCAGATTGTTGCAAGTCGGTGGCGAGTTGGTCGATCCGGTCGCCCAATGCTTCATTATCCTGATACAAATCTCTATGTGCGCTGAATAGTTGATTCTTGGTGAAGTAGTTGTTTGGATCCTGTTCTTGCTCGTCGAAGAGTGGGTTGGTAGAAGTGCTTGGCCTATCCATCATCTCAAGCAAATATGTGACTGGAAGGAAGGAAAGAACTAGACCAAATGTACCTTATTCAATGTTGAAGATGGATCAGTGATCACTCAATATGGTATTGTGGAAGTTGCACAATTGGTACCGGATCTTGTCAATCTCACACCTACATAAGTAAAGATTTTGGAGTAGCTTGGTGAGGATGGTGGCACAAAATTTATGCAATTATTAGAAAGATTCAATCATGTTGAAAGAGATTCACAAATTTGCAAGTGAAACAAGTAGACCAATAGCAATATGTGGCACATAGAAACACACGCACGGATATATAAATGGGGTCGTGCAACCAAGAAATGATCTCAAAATGTGGATACCACAGGAAATGCTCCTGTTGCACAACTCTAGAGAGGCGCTAGCACGATTGCTCAATAGGCGAGATACGACACTTGTGCGCAACCTATGAGAGACAAAACGTAACGACTTCCACCCCGAGTATGCTATGTATGTATGATTCCCGGTGATTCTCTCATTATGATCCAAGATGATCCAATGTGACAATTTGATATGCAATGTGGCGATGCTATGACTATTGCTTACGAGCTCTTTCTTTTCTCTTTGCTTAAAAGCTTTCCTTTCTCTTTTTTTTTGCTATGGCCACTATGCAAAATGCTCAACCCAAGATAGCAATGATGCATATGCGGGAACAAATTATGACATAAGAGATGATACAAGGGCATATGCACGCTAAGATAGCTATGTAGAACAAGTATCACTAATGTGCACAAGTAACATTGCCCGGCAACACTCAAATGGCTAGTCTCGATAGAAAAGGGACGCATAATGGGCTCGGCATTAACAATGCAATGGCAAGTGAGAATGTACAATGATATCGTCGAGGTTACTGTAGGATCGAAAGTATGTCTAGAGGGGGGGGTGTAATTAGACTACTTGACCAAATAAAAATCTAGCCTTTTCCCAATTTTAGTTCTTGGTAGATTTTAGCAACTTAGCACAAGTCAAGCAGTCAACCTACACATGCAATTCTAAGAGTATAGCAGCGGAATGTAAAACAATTGCATATGAAGGTAAAGGGAGGAGTTTGAGGGAGCAAACACAATGTTGACACAGAGATTTTTTAGTCGTGGTTCCGATAGGTGGTGCTATCGTACATCCACGTTGATGGAGACTTCAACCCACGAAGGGTAACGGTTGCGCGAGTCCACGGAGGGCTCCACCCACGAAGGGTCCACGAAGAAGCAACCTTGTCCCACCATGGCCGTCGCCCATGAAGGACTTGCCTCACTAGGGTAGATCTTCATGAAGTAGGCGATCTCCTTGCCCTTACAAACTCCTTGGTTCAACTCCACAATCTTGACGGAGGCTCCCAAGTGACACCTAGCCAATCTAGGAGATACCACTCTCCAAGAAGTAACAAATGGTGTGTTGATGATGAACTCCTTGCTCTTGTGCTTCAAATCATAGTCTCCCCAACACTCAACTCTCTCTCACAGGATTTGGATTTGGTGGAAAGAAGATTTGAGTGGAAAGCAACTTGGGTAAGGCTAGAGATCAAGATTTATGTGGAAGGAATGGAATATCTTGACCTAAACACAAGTGTAGGTGGTTCTCTCTCAGAAAATGTATGTTGGAAGTGTAGGCATGTTCTAATGGCTCTCTCCACAAATGAAGAGTAGGTGGAGGGGTATGTATAGCCTCCACACAAAATCTAACCATTACACACAACTTACCAAACTCGGTGGGACCGAATCCTGAAACTCGGTCAGACCGATTTAGTAAATAATGTTACCGTTAGGATTTTCAGTGGGGCCGACATGTCAACTCGGTGGGACCGATATGGTTAGGGCATAACGTAATCTCGGTGAGACCGATTACACAAACTCGGTGAGACCGATTTTGGTAATAGACACACAGAGGGTTGGTCAGGCAAACTCGATGGGACCGATTCGCTCATCTCGGTTAGACCGAAATGTTATGAAAGGGAAACAGTGAGTTTGCATTGCAATCTCGATGGGACCGATCACTCATCTCGGTTTGACCAAAACGTTATGAAGGGAAATGGAGAGATTACAATCCCATCTCGGTGAGACTGAGATCCCTATCTGTGAGACCGAAAAGACTAGGCCTTGTGGCTGTGACTATGTCAACAGAACTCTGTGGCGCCGGATAGATGGTTTCGGTGGGGCCGAGTTTGACTTTTGGTTTGGGACATATGTGGATGTGAGAAAGTAGTTGAGGGTTTGGAGCATATCACTAAGCACTTTTGAGCAAGAAACTCATTAAGCAACACCTCATCCCTCCTTGATAGTATTGGCTTTTCCTATAGACTCAATGTGATCTTGGATCACTAAAATGGAAAAAGTAGAGTCTTGTGCTTTGAGCTTGAGCCAATCCTTTTGTCCTTAGCATTTTGTGGGATCCACTTTTCTCATCCATGCCATGCCAATCATTGGGCTTTCCTGAAATATTTATCTTGAAATAGCATTAGCTTAATTAGCTATATGTTGTTAGGAATTACCAAAACCACCCAGGGATAATTGCACTTTCAATCTCCCCCTTTTTGGTAATTGATGACAACATATAGATCAAAGCTTCGACAAATGATAATAAGATTGATAAACATCATCGCTTTGAGAAGTATGTGATAAGCAAGAGCTCCCCCTAAATTTGTGCATTATTTAAAATTTGCTTTGGACTACAAATGCACAATTTGTTAGGACCATGGGTTACTCTTTCATGTCACATACATCTTGGTGGAGCGCTCAGAATGATAATGATTGAACACATGCACTCATCACCAAGAAAAGTGAATGATCATATAAGGATATAAAAGATAATATCATCCAACAAACATTAAGGTAATATATGATCAAACACATGATCATCCAAGAATCTCACAAAAGGCATAGAGTATCAAGCAAACACACAATAAAGAAGCAAGAGAGATCAAAAGCAACACTCTCTCTCGAAGCCTATGATCTATACATTTTTCTCCCCCTTTGGCAACAAGTTACCAAAAAGTTCAAAAATGCTTAGTGCTAAACGACTCTTAGGCTTGGTCTTCATGAGGTGGTGTAGAGATGACTCCAAGGATGAAAGCATCAGTTGATGTAGCTGGAGCTAGTGGAGTGACTGCTGGAGTTGGTGGCACTGAAGCTGTGGCAGGTGGTGTAGATGATGTAGCTCTGGTGTCTGGAATAGGCACTCCAGCAGATCTCTGTCCTCTAGGCACTCTAGCAAATGCATATGTAGTAGACTTGCCCTTCTTCTCCTCCACATCCTCCTGAAGTTGCTCAACTGCAGTTTGGATCTCAGTGACCTTCACATCAAGTGCATATAACGTCTGCTCTATGATTCTCTCCAAACTCTCCTGGTTTTGAGTCAGGGTGGCCAAGCCCTTCTCAATCCTCAAGGTGGAGGCAATCAAATAGCCGTACTCTAGCAACTTTACGTAAGGCAGAGTTGGGTTTTTTGGGGTTGATAGTGGAAAAGTCGACAGATAAGTCAAGCTGATCTTGCTTGCTCTTCAGGAACACTTGAGATGCCTCTTCAGCAGTTGGCATTTTTGCAGCTTTCTCTGCCCTTGCTTTCTCTCTCTTCTCATGTGCTTGCACAGATGATGGTTCCTCCTCATTCATCTCAACTGTGTTTCTTCAAACTCAGGATATAAGGGTAGATGCTCCTTATCCAAAAGATATGTGCTTGTGCCCATCTTTGACTTGATGAGCTCCTGAATGTGTGGAGCATACCCACAACTTCTCTTCTGATCAGCTGTTGTTCTCTTGATTGTTTCCACAATTAGGCTCATGACTTTGAATTTTTGAGGTATATAAAACAAATGCAGCAAGTTGATAGCATATCCTCTGATCATCTTTTGATCTCCTGACTTGGGAAGCAATGTGTGCCTATGGATCCAGTTGATTGTAGGCAGACCAGACAACAAGTAGTGTACAGATCCAAGCTTGTGTGTTTCCAAATCTTTATCTGGGATCTCTCTATACATGTGTGCCATAGAGTTGTGGTCTTTCTTCTTCTCAGCATATACATCCAAGTCATCTTCAGATTCTTTTGGAGCATTGATCAACTGAGCCCATTCTTCAACAGTGGATTGGTACCTAGTACCTTCAGACATCGAGACAATCTTCCCATCTGGGTAGAAGTGAGCTGTGGAGTAAAACTGCATGATGAGCTCATCATTCCACTTGGTGAGCTTCTGGGCAACAAAGTCATCAACTCCACAAGATTTGAAGCTGTCATATACTCCTGGATAGTGAGCTTTATTCTTCTTGATGTAGTCCCAGTTCATCCATCTCATGTCACATACAATGGGATTCTTGTCAAGCAAAATTGTCTCATAAAAATCCTATTGCTCCTTTGTGTGAAATCTGTAGTCAACTGCTGTCCTTCTCCTCACAGCATATGGATCTGACTGTCTCCACAATCTCAGTCTAGCATCCTTTCTGATGTGCATGTCTTCAGCTACTAGATGAGCATCATTGTGGTCAGGAATCTTGGGCTTCAACTTTCTCAAAACAAGAGAATCATCATCTTCTTCAGCAGTTTCAGGCACTGGGGCCTTGTTCTTCTCTGATGCAGGTATACTTTTGGTGTTCCTCTTGGGTTTAGGCTTTGGAGCTGGAGCAGCAACCTTGGGAGCATCTTTGGGCTTAGATGGAGCAGCCCCTGACTTGATTGCATCTCCCATGAGCTTCTGAGCTTTGGGTGCTGGTGCAGCATCCTCTTCCTCTTCTTCTTCCTCATCAGAATCTCTCCTCATAGAGGGCTTGCCAAGAACTTTGGCAGTAGTGGTTTTCACCCTCTTCTTCTTCTTATCTTGGCCAGCAGCTTCTTCTTCAGACTCAATGGTGAACTTCATGGTTTCACCAGTGGAAACCTTCCTAGGTTTGGATGTGCGCACTCTCTTGGTAGGTGCCTTCTTGTTCATGCCTGGCTTTGTGGTAGTAGTTGTGCCATACTCCTTTTTCAGCACTTTCTTCTTTGAAGTGGCCCCATCCTCAACAGCAATATAGTCCTCATCTTCAGAATCTGAGGTTTTCTTCTTCCTTGTCCTGGTGGCTGCCTTTGGCAAGTTGCTGGGAGTGCTCCTGCTACCCTCATCATAACTGCTTGAGGGACTAGTGCCCTCACTCATCTGAGCTTGCTCCTCTGACTTGTTCTGGCTATCACTTTGATCAGACATTTTGCAAACTCACTGACAGCAGACCCTGTGAATAGATGTAGATGAGGTAGCGTAGATGAGAATCACAAAGCACAGAGGTTTTTGCAGAACAATTGAGTCAAAAACTTAGTTTTAGTTTTCCACAGAAAGCATTTCGGAGCTACCGATTTGTAAAATCGGTGATACCGAAGCAGCTTTTGGAATGTAAACTAGTGAACTCGGTCAGACCGAGTCACAGTTTGGTGGCACCGAGACTGCTAGGGTTTCACAAAGAATCTATCTCGGTCAGACCGAAAATCACATGTGCAATGGCCTAAGCCAAATCGGTCAGACCGATTTCTACAACTCGGTCAGTCCGAGATGAGTTCGGTGGAAACCTAACCCTAAATTTTCAAATCAAATCTAATCTACAGCTTTCACTTGATAGGATGATTTCAAACGTGGCAAGAATTATGGCATAGCAATGTGCTAGGAATCGGAGTTAAAGAATAGCACAAAGTTTCAAGTTCATATCCTAGTGCGGCGGTGAACTTGCTACGGCGGAAACGGCAGGGCAGAATGCCGTTGACGGTGGCAGAGACCAACAGCGGGGGGTCGCTGGCAATGAGGAGGACGATCCAGAGACCCGAAGAGGCAGAGCAGGCTATGTGCGGGCGAAGGGTTTCGAATTTTTTTCCAAAATTTGACCCGTGAGTATATATAGCATGTCCCTTTCGGTGTGACCGAGTGGAATGACTCGGTGGCACCGAGATGCAAAAATGCAAGTAGTTACTACAACTCATGGGACCGAAGAGTTCTAGTCGGTTGCACCGAGGTTGAAAACCTAGATCAACTTAGTGATCTCGGTATGACCGAAAATGGTGAATCGGTCAGACCGAAATGCACAAAGAGGTTTTGGAAGTTTAAGTCTATGACGAATCGGGGACTCCGAGTGCTCCTCACACAGAGTGGTTCGAATCTGACTTGATCAAACTTTGTGATGTAGCATGAATAGAGTTTGAGACAAGAAAAGCATATATAGCTAGAGAAGGTTCTTAGGCATTCTTGTCCATCCACTTGGCAAAAAGAAAGAAACCAAACAATCAAAACAACAATTGGATGTCCTTGAATGTGTAAAATATGCAATCAACATGCTCACAGAATAAAATGGCAAATGAGATATGTGGCAAAGCATGCACAACCAATTCTAGCATCTATCAAACAATTGGTGATGACTAGGTCATCTATCTATGAGTATATTGACTTAGGAGTCAAATGAGAACATTTGATCATAGGTCATACTCATTGTTTAAGCACAAGTGGGGTTACCACTTTTACATAAAGCATTGTTGTGTTCTCACCATTAGAGTTGCTTTAGCTCAATTCTTAGAGTAAAGCTCCCCCTAGATGTGAGATCCCCCCTAAGAGGGATGAACTAACCTTGGGTTTTGTCGATGATGACTTCGTATAGGTGTTGAAGATGTGGATGCTCAATGTTGATGTAGATCATTTGGAGCAATCCATTGGAGCGAGTTGAACTTTCAATACCTACATGGGTTAGTCCCACAAGGAACAAACAAGGATATCCATAGACATAGAGTGATGCACACACAAGATGATGTCCATGAAAGCATTAGGTTACTGAGGGAGTCCTGGATTAAGGGGTCCTCGGACAGCCAAACTATATACTTTGGCTGCAATGTTGGACTATGAAGATACAAGATTGAAGACTTCGTCCCGTGCCCGGATGGGACTCTCCTTTGCGTGGAAGGAAAGCTTGGCAATTCGGATATATAGATCTCCTTATCTGTAACCGACTCGGTGTAACCCTAGCCCCCTCCGGTGTCTATATAAACCGGAGGGTTTAGTCCGTAGGACAAGAACAATCAGAATCATAGGCTAGCTTCTAGGGTTTAGCCTCTACGATCTCGTGGTAGATCAACTCTTGTAATACTCATATCATCAAGATCAATCAAGCAGGAAGTAGGGTATTACCTCCATCGAGAGGGCCTGAACCTAGGTAAAACATCGTGTCCCCTGCCTCCTGTTACCATTAGCCTTAGATGCACAGTTAGGGACCCCCTACCCGAGATCCGCCGGTTTTGACACCGACATTGGTGCTTTCATTGAGAGTTCCAATGTGACGTCGCGGTAAGGCTTGATGGCTCCTTCAATCATCTTCAATGATGCGGTCCAGGGGGAGGTTTTCCTTCCTGGACAGGTCTTCGTATTCGGCAGCTTCGTGCTGCGGGCCAACTCGCTTGGCCGCTTGGAGCAGATCGATCGCTACGCCCCTGGCCACCAGGTCGGGTTCGGAAGCTTGAACTATACTGCTGATATTCGTGGAGACTTGATCTTCGACGGATTCGAGCCCATGTGAGGTGCGCCGAATAGTCACGACGAGCATGACCTAGATCTGCCATCAGACAGTGTTCGGGAGATCGTACCTACGGCGGCCCTAGGAATCAAACCGAAGCAGATCGCATCCTCCAAGGACGGGTGGATAGACCCCGCCACAGAGGCTGAACACTCATAGGTGTTGGAGCCGAACACTAAAGCCACCTCCGGTGAGGATGGTATCCTCGGACCCTCGGACTCGTCTCCGGCTACAGGATCCGAACCGCGTGCGTCCGTGCCTATCGAATCTGATTGGGCACTGGTCATGGAGTTCACCACCGCGGATATTTTTCAACACTCGCCCTTAGGGGACGTGCTGAACTCATTAAAGTCTCTTTCCTTATTGAGAGATTCTTAGTCAAACTATGTCCGGTTCGAGTGGGAAGCGGACTATGAAGAAATTCAATCCCCACCCACCACCCACTTAATAGCCACAATCGATGACTTAACCAACGTGCTTGACTTCAACTCCGAAAACTTCGATGGTATGGACGACGATGTAGGAGAAGAACAAGAACCACCGCCTATAGGGCGCTGGACAGCCACCTCATCATACGATATATATATGGTGGACACCCCCAAAGAAAGCAATGGCAATGAGGCAACGGACGATAACCCCTTGGAGAAGCAATCTAAGCACCGGCGTCACAGGCGCCGCTCCAAGCCCCGCCATAGCAGAAATAGCAATACCGGCACAAGAGATAACAATGCGGATGGTGCCAAAGACGAAAAAAATCTTGCCTAGCCAGGCTTCGCACAGGCCAAGCAAGAGGATGGGCAAGTTAGCCCTAAAGAAAGGCAACAGATGGAGAATTAGAGGATGATAATCACATGCCTCTCTCCGAAGACGAAGTGAGCCTTGGCGACGAAGAATTCATCGTGCCTGAGGATCCCGTCGAGCAGGAGCGCTTCAAACGCCGGCTTATAGCCACTGCAAAAAGCCTGAAGAAAAAGCAACAACAACTTCAAGATGATCAAGATCTGCTAACTGACAGATGGACCGAGGCCCTGGCTGCCGAGGAATATGGACTCGAGTGCCCTAGCAAAAGCTACCCAAAGCGCAGGCTGTCCTCAACTCGAGGAGGAGGCTTTAAAGCCCATGCTACCAGCGCATGATGCGGCTGACCGGCCACCCCGTGGCCGCGACAAAGCGGCGTACCAGCCCGAAGTCCAGACCGCACCCCGTCGCCAATCAAACGATAATACTAAGGCCCGGGGCTACATAAAGGACCTGCAAGATCGATCTACGGATCACGGGGGCGCGCCGCAACGCGTGACAAGGATCGTCACGCCGGATACACTAACAAATCCGGCCGGGACGAATACAATGAAGCCCGACACAGAGGCGCCGCACATCCCCTATGCTTCACTGATGAAGTAAAGAATCATGAATTCCCAGAAGGATTTAAACCCGTGAACATTGAATCATACGATGGTACCACAGACCCTGCGGTATGGATAGAAGATTTTTTCCTCCACATTCACATGGACCGCGGAGATGATCTACACGCCATCAAGTACCTCCCACTAAAACTAAAGGGACCGGCTCGGCATTGGCTGAATAGCTTGCCGGCAAACTCCATCGAGAGTTGGGAGAACCTGGCAGACGCATTCCTTGACAACTTCCAGGGCGCTTATGTGCGACCACCGGATGCTGATGATCTAAGTCACATAACACAGCAGCCTAGAGAGTCAGCCAGGAAATTTTGGACCTGGTTCCTAACCAAAAAGAACCAAATTGTTGACTGTCCGGATGCTGAAGCCCTAGCGGCCTTTAAGCATAACATCTGTGACGAGTGGCTTGCCCGACATCTCGGCCAGGAAAAGCCAAAGTCAATGGTAGCCCTCACAACACTCATGACCCGCTTTTACGCGGGCGAGGATCGCTGGTTGGCTCGTAGCAACAATACAACAAGCAACCCTGGCACATTGAAAGCCAAGGATAGCAAAGACAAACCACGGCGCAACAAACACAAGCGCCACAAAAATGGTGATAGTACCAAAGACACTTCAGTCAATGCCGAATTCAGCGGCCACAAGTCCGGTCAGCGGAAGAAGCCATCCAACAAAAACAATTCAGGCCCGTCCAGTTTGGATAGCATACTCGACCGTCCATGCCAAATTCATGGCACCCCAGGAACACCAGCCAACCACACTAATAGAGAATGTTGGGTCTTCGGACAAGCCGGCTGGTCAGATGCCAAAAACAAGGGAAAGGGGTCTCAAAGCGACGATGACAACGAAGAGCCCCGATCATCGAATATAGGAGGACAGAAGAAATTCCCTCCCCATGTGAAAATGGTGAATATGATATGCGCAAGCCACATTCCCAAGTGGAAGCGTGCACTAAGGGAGGTCCATACAATCGACCCAAAGTTTAACCCCATGGCCCTCTTGTACGATCATCTTCAATCACAGGGACCATCCTACCAGTATCCGTCATAGCAGTTCGGCCGCACTGGTCCTCGACCCTATCATTGACGGATTCCACCTCACACGAGTCCTTATGGACGGAGGTAGCAGCCTGAACCTGCTATACCAGGATACAGTGTGCAAAATGGGCATCAACCCCTCAAGGATCAAGCCCACAAAAACCACCTTCAAAGGTGTCATACCAGGTGTAGAGGCTTGTTGCACGGGCTTAATCACACTGAAAGTGGTCTTTGGATCTCTGGACAATCACCGTACCAAAGATTTAGTCTTCGACATCGTCCCCTTTCGCAGTGACCATCAGGCACTGCTCGGACAAATCGTGTTCGCTCGGTTCAACGCGGTGCCACATTATGCCTACCGTAAATTAAAGATGCCCGGTCCACGCGGCGTCATCACGGTTAATGGCAGGTCCAAACTCCCCCTCACTGCCAAAGAGTCTATCACCGCTATAACATCAAGAACAACGGATGGCACCTTCCAGTCGAACCTCAAGTCGACGAACAAGTTCCCGGACACCGTCAAAGGAGT
This sequence comes from Triticum timopheevii, assembly GCA_963921465.1. Lineage (NCBI taxonomy): Eukaryota > Viridiplantae > Streptophyta > Magnoliopsida > Poales > Poaceae > Triticum > Triticum timopheevii. Next base: position 177,099,195 of record OY997266.1, read on the forward strand.
CCGAACTACTACGCGGCAGGATAGCCCGGTTCGCCCGGAGCTTAACTAAAAACACTCCGGAAAAAGGTAATACAAGCCACATACTACGGCTCAACCGCCCTGCGGCGCAAAACAATTTCTTGCATTTTCTTTGCAGGTTCACTTGTACATAGGCCAGGATGGATGGCGTGGAAACAGTTTGAGCACGTAAGGGAATCTCTAGATATTCCCCTCTATGATCATCCGACTACACCCCGGGTCCGAGCACAATTTCCTCACACTCGGTATCAGCAGGTTCTGCAATTTATCACATCATCTGTACTCATACGCATTGAAGTATTGTTCAAATACAACATGTGGATTTATGTGATGCTCATCTGCTGCCATTTCTTATTTAAAACTCTTCTGTTAAAAGGCAGCTGCTTATCGTGATATGCCTTAATATGCCAGGGGCTTCATCATGCCCATACTTATAGCATTATATGCATCAGCTCCGAATCATGTCTTGGGTCAATAGTTGGGTTTGCCTGGCTCCTATGTTTTGATACCTTACGTTCCGCTATATCGGCTAAGGTAGCACTGGGAGAACTACTGCGATTGTGTCCCGGTTCTTCCGGACGAGCACCTTAGTAGAGAAAGCTGAAAACTGACTGTCATGATGTAGCGAGAGCTGGTCAGCTGTTCGAGAGGTTCTAAAATCTTTAAGGATTTCTTCCGCATAATGCCATAACCAATGCAGCGTGCGATGGATCGGCCTTTTCCGATCAGGTGCTTATAGAGCCCCTCGTGCGGTCTTCCGAACACCAGGGGCTGCGCCTACCTTCCTCGAAAAAACTCCCATGGCTAAGTGAGAGCGATAAAGCCATATAGTCCAATTTCCTGGTTCGCTATGCTGAACACCTCCTTTAGGGACCCAAAACTGGGATAAAGAGTGCTCAGGTTTATCCCGAACACCCCCGTACTCACTACGTGGGGGCGGAAGCCGACGACTAGCCAACTCTCAGGATTATTATATAAAACGGCCGCACAAGAGGAAAAACTTTCATACGACAAGCAATAAATAATGACCTCATTCAAATATTACAAAGGAAAACATGACCGTATTCACGGAAATATGATGTCCTGGGTGCATTGCTCCGCTGTAAGGCGGGCCCCTTTCAAGACACCTTCATAATACAGTTCAGGCTTGCGGTGCTCTTTCCCCTCTGGCGGTCCCTCAGTCATTAGCTTTTCTGCATCCATCCTCCCCCAATGCACCTTTGCATGGGCGAAGGCCATTCGCGCACCTTCTATGCAGACCGACCGCTTGATAACTTCGAGTTGAGGGCAGGCACTTGCAATCCGCTTCACGAGCCTGAAGTAACTGCTTGGAATCGGCTCGGCAGGCCACAGCCGGATAATCAAATCCTTCATGGCTAGCTCAGCCGCCTTATGCAGTTCGACTAGTTGTTTCAGCTGATCAGAAAATGGCACCGAATAATTCGGCGCCAGATACTGCATCTGTCGGTGTACAAAAGTAGGGGCTCTGCTTTTGACCCCCTTTACTTGTGCACGGGCAGTCAGAGCCTCCTGCCACGGCCACGCATAACAGGGCAGGAAAGGGAAGCCGGAGAGAAGCCAAAGGCACAAGACAAACAAAGCAACAACAAGGACCAAGGCCACAAAGATCGGATGGACGAAGCAGGATTCCCCGGCAAGGACCCTTGCCGGGGCAGCCTCAGTGGCCCCAGCAAGGCCCTTGCTGGGGCAGCTCGCCCACACCAGCTGAGTGAGCCACCTTTGAGCCCACCAACGCTAGAAAGATGCATTGGGACAAGGCTCGGGAGGCACCTCCGTGGTGGCATGCAGATTTTTGTGAAGACAAAGAATAGTCAATATCAAATGAGGATAGGAAGGCAACAATCCTCGACAGGGTTCTTACCGAGGAAGCCCACGAGACCCCCGGGAAGGTCCTTGCCGGGGATGACGGCGTGCCGCGGAAAGACCCTTGCCGGGCCACCCGGCAAGGGCCTCGTCAAGCGCGCCAGCAGGGCCACTGCCAGGCCCACGCCAGCCAAGTCTCCGCCGCCGTTCTCATGCAGCTGCCGACCCAACCAGCTGGGCAGGTACCTGCGTGGCAACATGCAGCCCTTCGTGGAGGCTCCACCACCACGCCACCTCAGCTGCCTGCCTACCTACATGGCACCGCATGCATCGCTGGCCAGGACGCGTGTCAAAGCAAGGAGAAGTGGTGACGGACGGGACGGGCCCCGCTCCCATCCCCGATAAAGTGAAGGGACACCTAAGCTTCGCATTAAATGCACTTTGTCCTGTAATACCAGCGATAAGCTCACAGCGCTGTAGCACTTTCCACCTCCTGTGTGCCACTGTGGCAGCCCCTTTCGCCTATAAATGGAGGCCCATGGCCCACTAGAGAGGGATTCGGCTCTTTCAAACCTAGCAGCACCCAGAGCTAGTTCAAGAGCTCAAGAACACTAAATACATCCACCAAAGCAGGATCGTAGGGTTTTACGCATCTTTGCGGCCCGAACCTGGGTAAATCCCCTTTGTGCTGTCTACTAGTCCCGCTCTTCTCACGATCCCCGCACCTCGCAACCGTAGTAGGGATTCCAGTGATCCCATAGGTGTCGCCCCCACTGACATCTTTGGCGCGCCAGGTAGGGGATGCGCAATTGTGAGAATCTTGTCTAGCAGTTGACCTAGCTATTCTTCATCGCCATGGCTCCTAAGAAGAAGACGACCACGACGATCGGCTCGTCCGGGACCAGGTTGCCAGTACCGGCGCGGACCAGTAGCAGGCCAGTCGCGGAGAGAACCCGTGGCACGGCCCGTGAACATCCACATCACCCTGGCGGTTCAGGCCTGGCGAGGGCGTCGTTCGCGCGCCAGGCGACGGACCATCAGCAGCGGGCTCCAGAGATGGAGTCGGGCCCCCCGCAGGCGGCGCGGGGCCCTCCAGAGGCGCCGCCATCCCGCCAGGCGGCGGCACGGCGGCCTCCAAGAGGCCAACACCGGCGCCCACGGCGCGCTCTCCCTATGTTGTGCGTGATGAGCAGCGTCACCCCGCCCGTGACCCTGCGCGCCGCCCTGGGAAGAGTCTCGTGCGCCCATCACATGATGAGGAGGGCCAGCATGCGCGCCGAGGTGCTGATGGAGGTGGCGAACGGTTGCGGGGCCGTGACGCAGCTCCTTCTAACGTGGTTAGAAGTCGAGGCGCATCGCGGTCCACCCAGCTTTCGCCGCCATCCACGCCAGCGGAAGCCCTATCACGCGCGCAGCTCCTCCTCGATTTTCCTCCACCGTGGAGAAGCTCAACGAATGGAGGGCTCCCGTCCGAAGCCTCGTCGGCATCGCCAACAACGATGAGTTGCGGCCGGTGGGAGCCGTAGGCCATCGCTCCGCCGGGCCACCGCATGCCAGCGGAGGCCGTACCAGAGGCGATGCGACCACGGTGTACTCCCCACCTCCGTCCCGGCCACCCTGGGCGTCGGTCCGTCAGACGACGCTCGTGATGATATCTCCATCGCGTCCCGCAAACTAACCGCGATCAGTGTCAAGTCCTTCGGGAGCGGGCTCATGAGGACGCTCGAACTACGATCGAGCGCCAACGTGACGCGCGCCACCAGTCGGACAGGCGGGCAGGGCCCGCTATGGACCACCCAGCGCCGGGAAGCTATGGTGGCCTACCCTACGAGGTGGGTTGTCCGGCATTCACTCGTGAGCTGCGGCAGTTCTAGTGGCCCTCCCACCGTACATTCAAGCCCGACGTGGCAAGAAGTACAATGGCAAGACTCACCCGTCAGACTTCCTCAGCATCTACACCATCGCGATGCAAGCTGCTAGGGCCCGTGATGATAAGGTGCTTGCCAACTACTTCCCGTTGGCACTCAAGCCTAATATTATGTCATGGTTGATGCACTTGCCGGTGGATTCCATCTCTTCTTGGGCGGATCTGTGCCATGAGTTTGTTGGCGCCTTTACCGGGGGTCACCAAGCTCATGGCCAGGCGAGTGATTTACACATCATCCCCCAGAAGGAAGGAGAAAACTTGCGCAAGTACATCCAAAGGTTCAGCCGGGTGCAGTGCAACATCCCCGATGTTCATCCCACCGCCATGATCAGTGCATTCCATCAGAATGTGCGCAACCGCAAGATGCGTGAAGAGCTGGCGATGAACAAGGTCAAGGATGTGGCCGAGCTTTATGTCCTGGCCGATCAATGCACTCGCGCTGAAGAGGGAAGGAAGTACCCCGGCGAAGATGCCGGTGTGGAAACCAACTCCACTAGCGACACCGCCACCCCAGCAAAGAAGGGCCGGCGCCGTAATAGGAAGCGCAAGGGCAAGGCCGTGCTTGCCGTCGAGGGATCCGACGACACCGGCGCCACCAAGAAGACCAAGGCGAGCGACCCCGGCAAGGAGGTTGCCGGGTGTGTCGCTTGCCGGGCCTTGGCGGCTGCCGACAAGCCAGGAGGCTCCGACAAGCAGTACTACAAGATCCACCGCACCAAGGGCCATGACCTCCAAAACTGCTGGCAGGTAGAGTTGCTCACCGAGAAGCAAAAGGCTGAGTATGAGTGGCGGGACAAGGAGAAAGGCCCAGATAGTGCAGAGGGATTCGGCAAGAAACATGGCGGCCAAGGAGGCCGCCGCGGCAAGGATAATCAGCAGGAGAGGCCCGCTCGAGGCCGCGACAAGAAGCAGGAAGACGATGATCATGACGAGGACGATGAGTCCAGCGACCACGAGTTTGAGAGAGCCACAGAGGCCATGTGCGTCGATGGTGGCGCCTCGCTGCATACGTCCCACCGCCAACTCAAGCAGTGGGCGCGTGAGATCATAGTGGTAGAACCATCGTTCGACGCACGAAAGCCGTTGAAATGGTCCAGCACGCCCATCATCTTCGACACCGAGGACCACCCTGACCGCACTACTGCGGTCGGGCGCTTGCAATTGCTGGTTTCACCAACAATCCGCAACCTCAAGGTGACAAAGATGTTGGTTGATGGCGGGGCCGGCCTGAACTTGATCTCGCCTGTTGTGGTCAAAAGGATGCAGATCCCCGATGGAGACCTCGAGGAGACGGGCATGTTCCAAGGGGTTATCCCGGGGAGGAGCCAGCCAAAGGGAAAGGTCACGCTGCCCGTGACATTCGGAGGCGAGCTAAACCACAGGAGGGAAAGGATTGTTTTTGATGTAGCCGAGATCCCCTTGCCTTACAACAGGTTCCTTGGCCACCCGGCACTAGCCAAGTTCATGGTGGCTTCACACTACACCTACAACATGCTGAAGATGCCCGGGCCGATGAACATCATCACCGTCCCCTCCGACAAGAAAGATGCGTTGATCTGCACCGACCAACTCTACCGGGAAGCAGTTGCAGCAGCTGCCGCTAAGGCACCTGCTCCTGCCGACGGAGCCCCGGGGGGGAAGAAGACCGGCGAGACCCCTCGCACCCACTCCGGCAAGCGCACCTCTTCGGGGTGTTGCGCTTCCGTTGAGAACGTGCCAGAGAGCTCCGCCGGCAAGAGCAAGAAGTCCAGAGCCACACCACCAGAGACCAAGAAGGTGCCCGTCGAGGAGAATGGCATAGGGGGAGCTTTTACCATAAGATCCACCCTCGACGACAAATAGGAAAGCGAGCTCGTCACCTTCCTGTGGGCGAATGTCGATGTGTTTGCATGGCAAGCCTCCGACATCCCCAGCGTTCCAGGGAGGTGATTGAGCACCACCTTGCTGTTTGTCCTCATGCACGTCCCGTCAAGCAGAAGGTCAGGAAGCAAGCTCTGGAGAGGCAGGAGTTCATCACGGAGGACATTAGAAAGCTAGAGGCGGCAGGCTTGGTGAGAGGAGTACTCCACCCGATGTGGTTGGCCAATCCGGTAGTAGTGCGCAAGGCAAATGGGAGTGGAGGCTGTGTATTGATTACACAGACATTAATAAGGCTTGTCCAAAGGATCCCTTCCTGTTACCGCGCATTGACCAGATTGTTGACTCCACGGCCGGGTGTGACCTTTTATCATTCCTCGACGCCTACTCGGGATACCACCAGCTCTTTATGACGAAAGAGGACGAGCAGAAGACATCATTCATCACCCCATGTGGTACGTATTGCTTTTTATGTATGCCTTTCGGGTTGAAGAGTGCTGGCTCAACCTTTGCAAGAGCGGTCCGAATTGGTTTTGAGCCCCAGCTGCATAGAAATAAGGAAGCTTATATGGATGACATAGTGGTCAAAACCAAGGACAAAGCAACCCTTGTACAACATCTGGAGGAAACATTTGCAAACCTGCGCAAGATCAACCTCAAATTGAACCCTGAGAAGTGTGTCTTCTACGTCCCGTCTGGCAAGCTTCTCAGATTCTTTGTGTCCCAGCGCGGGATTGAAGCAAACCCAGATAAGATCAAGGCCATTGAGCAGATTGAGGCACCCAAATGGATCAAGGACGTGCGTCGGCTCACTGGCTGCGTTGCCGCCATGAGCCGGTTCATCTCCAAGTCCGCGGAGCGTGCCCTTCCTTTTTTCAAGATGTTGAAGAAGGCAGGGCCAGTGGAGTGGACCCCAGGGGCCAAGGCAGCGCTGCAAGATTTGAAGAAATACCTCTCCTCTACCCCAGTGCTGGTTGCGCCCAAACCACAAGAACCGTTGTTGCTTTATCTAGCGGCAACGAATCAGGTGGTTAGCACCGCACTAGTGGCGCGGAGAGAGGTCGACGAGGAGACGACAGCAGTGGTAGAGTCAACGATTGGTGGGCCAGAACCCTCCCCGGCAGGTCTCGGTCCTGGCAAGACTGAGTCCCCGGCAGGGCTCGGTCCTGGCAAGACTGGCGCTAGTACGACAGGACCCGCATGGCCAGGTGAAGTGGTGCAAAGGAAGAAGATGGTGCAGCACCCGATTTACTTCGTCAGCTCCCTCTTGCAGGGAGCTAGGTCAAGGTATTTAGGTGTGCAAAAATTGCTCTTCGGCCTCCTTATGGCCTCAAGGAAGCTGCGCCACTACTTCCAAGCGCACGAGATCACCGTGGTTACCCGCCTTCCTTTGCAAAGGATACTGCATAACCCTGATGCAACAGGAAGGATCATGGAATGGCCCTTGGAGCTGTCAAGTTTCGGTCTAAAGTTTGAAAGTACCTCGACGATTGAGAGCAGAGTCTTGGCGGAGTTTGTTGCAGAATGGACCTCGACGCCTGACGAAGAGGTACAGGAGATTACTCTCCCCAGCGAGGAAACAAGCGGCAACTGGATCATGTACTTTGATCGGGCCTTTTCGCTGCAAGGCGCCGATGCCGGTGTGCTGCTTGTCGCACCCACCGGGGAGCACCTCAAGTACATCATCTAAATGTACTTTCCCCGGGAGATGTCAACCAACAACACCGCCGAGTACGAGGGTTTGCTTGCCGGTCTCAGGATCGCGGCGGACCTCGGAGTTAAAAAGCTCATCGTCAGGGGCGACTCACAACTCGTCGTCAGGCAGGTCAACAAAGATTATCAAAGCCCGTTGATGGAAGCTTACATAGATGAGGAGGAAACTAGAGGAGCGCTTTGACGGTATACAAGCGGAGCATGTCCCTCGGACAGAGAACGACATTGCCGACTACCTGTCAAAGCGCGCTGCACTCAAGCTACCTGTGGAACCAGGTACTTTTGTGCTTTAGTTAACTCAACCATCCATTGAGCCGTCGACCGGGCAGAACAAGCGGAGGAAGCTAGGCTCCGGCAAGTACTTCCCCACCGAGCTCCCCGGAGCCACCGGCGAAGATGTTGCCGTGGATGCCGATCCTGCCGCGGGACAACTGACTCCGGTAGAGCCTCAGGTCATGGCCGTGGAGGCGGCCGCTCCCGTGGCAGAAGAGATGCCTTTGGTCCTTGTCGTCGAGCCACAAGCTCCGGCATGGGCGCAGCACACCGTCCGATTCCTTCAAAAAGGAGAGCTTCCTGAGGAGCAGGAAGAGGCAGAAAGAGTAGCCCGTCGGTCTGCTCTGTACCAATTCGTTGATAACGTATTGTATAGAAAAAGACCGAATGGGGTGAAATTGAAGTGCATCTCCCGGGAGGAAGGACTAAAGCTGTTGGCAAAGATACATGGAGGCATATGTGGCTCCCACATAGGGTCGAGGGCCCTTGCCGGCAAGGCTTCCCGGCAAGGTTTCTTCTGGCCCACCGCCCTCCAGGATGCGAAGGCACTAGTAACCAAGTGTGAAGCGTGCCAGTTCCATTCGAAGAAGCTCCATCAACCAGCTCAAGCCCTTCAAACTATCCCTCTCTCCTGGCCCTTCTCGGTCTAGGGGCTCGACATATTGGGCCCTTTCCCCCGTGTTGTCGGGGGCTTTGAGTACTTGTACGTCGCAATCGACAAGTTCACAAAGTGGCCAGAGGTGGAAGCAGTGAGGAAGGTGACATCACAGTCAGCCATCAAGTTCTTCAAGGGACTAGTGTGCCGTTTTGGGGTGCCCAACAGGATCATCACCGACAACGGCACACAGTTCACAAGCCATGCCTTCATGCAATACATGCCTTCACAAGCCATGCCTTCATGCCTTCATCGCAGTCTGTTTTGCTTCCGTGGCACATCCACGGAGCAACGGCCAAGCGGAGAGAGCAAATGCTGAAGTCCCGCGAGGCTTAAGAACGAAGACTTTTGACAGGCTGCGCCAAGAGTGGAAGGTGCTGGATTGATGAGTTGCCGGCGGTTCTTTGGTCGATCAGAATGACGCCAAATCGAGCCACCGGCCAGACGCCCTTTGCCCTGGTTTACGGGGCAGAAGCAGTTCTCCCCATAGAACTCATATATGTGTCACCTCGAGTGCTCGCTTATGATGAGCTTGAGCAAGAGCGATTGCGGCAAGATGACGCGACGCTCCTTGAGGAAGATCGTCTCCGGGCGGCTATGAGAGCAGCATGCTACAAGCAAGCCTTGTGTCGCTACCATAGCCGCAAGGTTCGTGCCCGGAGCTTTGAGGAAGGCGACCTTGTTCTTTGGCATGTTCAGTCGGCCAAGAATTCCAACAAGTTGACACCAAAGTGGGAAGGCCCTTATTGGGTAACACGAGTCACCAGGCCCGGCGCAGTCCGGCTGGAGACCGAAGATGCCATTCCAGTGAGCAACTCCTGGAACATCGAGCATCTCCGCAAGTTTTACCCATAAGGCGCGGCTGCCGGGCCTCCCGGCAAGCCACCCTTTTGTACAAGCCTTGCCGGCAAGGCATGTAACCCTTTGTACAAAGCCAGGTGCAGACCCTGAGCATAAATAAATGAAGCGTTGGCGCCCTAAGTTATAGCATGCATGCTAGGTTGAGTCTCTTCCTTGGTTAGGGTTGATAGCTCTTAGCGGTGGCTAACCCCTAGCTTAGAGGTCGAGTACATGTCTCTCTGTTCTTCTCTGTCTTCTTTGGTTTGCAAGGCACATAAATATCCTTGCCGAGCTATTTTAGAAGAAAGGGGACGGACCAGCGTCCGAGCTTCGGCAAGCCAAAGTTGTCGGGGGCTACAAGAGCAAGGATCCATCCGCGGCAAGCCAAGGTTGCCGGGGGCTGCAGATCCAGATAAGTCTTCTATCCCCTATCATGCGTTTCGTTATGGACTAAGGTATGTGAAACCTCGTTTTATCCTTAGGCTACAGGGCTCCCCTCATTCCGTACCCTAGGACTCATTTCCTAGGGCCGAGTTTGGTCGTAGTCGCGGCAGCAAGGAAATGAAACAAGGAGCCTAAGCCCACCTAATCCCTGCCTCCGCCAAGGGCGTGAGAAAGGTCGAGTGAAGTGGGGGGACGGCAAGGCTTGTTGCCGGGTGAAAAAAACGTTTATCTTAAAGGTAACGAGGTCTCCTTGTCGTGGGTTCCACCTGCGAACGAAAAACCCGGCAAACATCCCTTTTTCATTAAAAAACATCCCGTACAGGTACAGTTCATACGAAATGAAAAACATGAGTAAGGGGATTACAAGTTCTAAATCTAACAAAGGCCCGAAGGCTTACAAGACTAAAAAGAGATAAGGTGCCCGTAATCCCTTTCTTGTCCCTCTCCTCAGGAAATGGAACAAGAAAGCAGAAGGGCAAAAGGGGCGCCTAGGCGAGCTACGAGTGGCAGAACACACCAAGGGAACATCTTGGTGGCCATCAAGGGCTGGATGGTGATGGCGGCGCCGGAGGAAGAGCTCGAAGACGAGGCGGCGGAACGTCAATACGCGACGAAGGCGTCGGTGCCCACGTACTCCAACTTGACGGCCTTGCCGCCCGCCCTCTTCCTCTTCTGCATCCTCCCAACGCCAGCCTTCCAAGGAGACGACCCCGAGAAGTTCAACGAGCCGGCAACACGGATGATGGGGTCGCCGGTGCCGCTCGGAGCGGCGCCCGACGCCTAGTCGGACCCGTCATCCTGCCGCCCACTAGCCTCGTTGTCGCTGCCGTTGTCTTCCTCGCCACTCTCGCTCGAGGAGGAATCTTCATCATCAGAAGAGCTCTCCACGCAGCACCTTAAGCGAGTCCCAAAGTGCCCGAAGATCTTGACGGAGAGGAGGCCACTCTCCATTAGTTTGAAATGGAGAGTGAGCCCCTCCATCAAGCTGTGGAGGCGAGCGAAGGTCTTCCACCCTCGGTGGAGATACATGGCGTGAGGGGCGGGGAACTCGACGTCGGCCCATGTGCCACTGTTCCCACAACCCCTCATATGCAGCCGCAACGCCTGCGGCGGATCCAGCTCCATCTCCCGCGCAAATGGAGTCGGGAGGCAAAGGCGACGGCGCGGTGGCTGGCGCAGCCTGACGAAGAATTTGCAAGGGTTGTCCCAGCGTGACCCTCCATCGGAGGAGGGGCTGCTGGCGGAGGCGAGGCTGATCTACCGCCCCGTCCCCCTCTCCCTCGAGCACCACGACGGCCTCGACCTCGCCCCCTCCCCACTACTAGGGAAAAGGCTAGCAGCAGCACGGGTTTTAGGTGTATCAGTAGCGCGGGGAGAGGCGCTACTAATAAGGCGCTACAGCTAACACATAGTAGTAGCGCGTGCTCACCGGCACTACTGCTATACAAGTGTAGCAGCAGCGCGGTTAGTGGAAGCTCGCTACTGCTAGTAGCTCTAGCGCGCTTTGCCTGGACGCGCTACTGCACTATGGCGGCGCTGCTGCTAACTTTTATACACTCGCTACTGCTAATTTAAGTAGTTTTTTGTTTTTTTCGGCATATTTGTTTTGTATTTGAACAGGCTTTATAGAAGAGTCTTTAGCACATAGAAATATCATCATGATACACATACAAATGCCTGCGAGACCACAAATGTAATCATAGCATATACATACAAATAGTCTCATCATAATCATCATCCAACACAAAGTGGTATCTTGTCATCATCTCGAAAATAGCGATACATGCAAGTCTCGAATACTTGCAACTACAACAACGTCATCCATCTAAACAAAGGTATACGCAAGAAGAGCTATCACTATGAGTGAGAGCGGAACTATGCAGTACATGAGGTGGCGGTCACGAGTCCTCTCTCGCGCTAGCGTGAACCTCAAGTAACTAGCTTCTCCCTCTTGTCTGCTTTTGAAGCCTTTATGGCTGGCGCCCGTGAACCCATTCACTTGCGCCTGACACTCATGCCACTCGTTGTACACCCCCGGAACCTTCCCTTCGTACACGACATAGCAATTCCATCTCGCCATCAAGAAACTAGGTACCTATTAGAGATGCATGTTCATGAAGAGGATGTACAATCATATATATGCAACAAAATATACTAGAGCAACACCGAAAAAGAAAGGCTTAGCAACTAGATGCAACATACAATACGCAAATTAATTCACTAGAGGTACGCAGGACATCGTACGCAAACTAACAAAGTAGCGTTACGCAAGTTCGGCAGGGACCATGGACATCACAAAGTTTCATCGCTACAAAAAGTATACAAGTTCAACCAACACATATCATCATCATCAGCATCATAAATCACTAGAAGTTCCATCCTTCCATATCATCGAGGATGAACCCTAGCTTCTTCAACGGCGTGAGGTCTAGACGTTGCATGCCTATGCGAGTTCGGACGTCAGCTCACGATATAGGGCCGTGGTGGAACATCCCCTTCTCATCGACGACTTCTTTCATGATGATCGTCGCAATGTCACTTTGGATGCGAAAGAAGTCATCTCTAAGTTTATAATCCGCTTCTCCATGAGATTCTAGCCACTTGTGGATATGATCATCATTTCTGCTTCTCATGCGAAGCTTTTGGTGATCCGTGTTGAACTGAATCATGAGATGGACGATGTAGAATCCATCCTTCTTGCTTGGTTTTGGGACATGGATGCAGGAGAAGTTAGTTTTATGCGCGAAACCCATCTTCTGGTTCCTTTGTTTCCTGATCTACATGTGGCCACCTCTAAAGCTGAAGCCTTGGAGAGCATCATCTAGAATATTCATTATGTGGGTGTAGTCTTTTTTCTCGTAGTCTCTGGAAGGGTCAAAATACACTGCGTGGGATACTTGCGGGTAAAGAACGATAAGGACGGCGCGCCCGTTGCTGTGGGGAAAAGACACCTCAAATTATTCCCCATATGAGAGAGAAGGAATGATTGAAATGTATGAAAGGGTTGTCCAGAACTGACTTACATTGGATGATAAGGCACGAGGACAATTTCCCGGTCCTTATTCTATACCATGAAGTTTTGGAGGTACTCCCTAGCAGTTTCACGCTCAAAGTCGCCGAGACTCAAGAAAGACTCGTGCATGTAGTACGGATCCGCCACACAGATTTGCGAGACTTCTTCACTCTTCTTGACGGAGCTCATATGTAGCGCAAAAAGGCGGACGATTGTAAAATCGAGCCGCCTTGCTAGAAACATCTCAAAGATATGGTCAAACCGCAGGAAGAACACCTCCGCGGGCCGTGTGTCGACGTACCACTTCTCCTCAGGCACACGAGCTGCGTATGTCGGATATCCTGGATCCTTTGAGGCTAGTAGGCTTTTCTCAGTCGACAACACATGGTCGTGCAGTCTCCTGAGATCCCTTGATAGTGCCTCCAGCGGTTTCGGCGATAGCATGGGCTCGCCCGTGAGATGGAACATGACTGCACCTTTCACGGGTACACGCTCTTCAGAATGCATCGTCTGGCTGCTATGTGCTCTTGCTTGTTTGGAGGCAGTTATCTTCCCCGATCTCTTTCTCTCCTTTTTCTTGGCACACCTTCCAGACCCTTCCTTAACCCCTGCCCCAGTGTTCCTGGGCTAAGTACTGTACGACCCTCGCGCCCGGCTAGTTGAGCATGTGTTGAGGCGGCACCTTCAGGCGTGTCCTATGAGGATTTCATGAAGAGAGACTTTTTGCAATCCCTGCTACGACCCTGCCCGGGCATATCATCCATATCCTCATTAGCAAGCTGATAGCCCGATTCGTCATATGGTTGACTCATCATATCTATGTCACAGTCATACGCGTTTGTATTGAGGAAATCCATAGGGTCGACCTCCGTCTCATCATCCATTCTCTGTTCTACAGGAGAAATTACATCAGCCAGTACTATTGCACCCCCTTCATCATGTTGTCCGCCGCTCTCACCCGGCACTACAGGAGCTGGTAATTGCGTAGGCGGGGTAGTGGTCTCCGCACATGCTTGTTGATGTGCGGTTATTGGTGTGCTCTCGGCCGGCTCCAGACGAATAAGATTCTTTGGCCATAGCAGCACCCAACCCTTGCAGCTTCCAATCCGCAGCGGGGTCTCGTCGTCCGCTCCCACATGTTGTACTGGAGGAGGCAAATCCTTGTGCCCCGATTTCACACTGGTCAAGCTAACCCTGAAGTGCCCAGCGGGGATCGGCTGGTTGTGGAACGTGGGATGCGAGGGGTGCATTATCATCCCCTTTCCCACGTCCACCTTCTGGCCTTTGATCAAGTAGAGTATGGTGCACGGGGTTTCTTTCGCCTGCAAATACATATGTCTGTGGCGTAAAACAACTGAAAGGTAACAAAAATGGAATATTATATACATATATATATATATATATATATATATATATGTTGGTGCGACATGTAATTACCGTGACGGTGTCGAGCTCAGCCAAAGACGAAGGCCCACCTAGCACGCCTGAGACTAAGGACGGGCTGCTATGAGTGGAAGCGGCTGGGAGAGGAGGCCCGGTTGCGTGAGCAAGTGATGGTGCGATGGTGTTGTTGTTCATGGAGTTGCTCCCGACGAAACTGGGCAACGGGAAATCATGTACCGTCTTGTCTGGATTTTCCTTCGTCCAGTTGATGATAACTGGAACCAAGTTAGTAGCAAAATCATTTCTGCATGCAGTTACAGCTGCATTGACTGCCTGCTGTAGCAACTCATATTTGTCCTCATCTGCTTTTTTCGCGTCCTCGGCTGCTTTTTTCTCGACTGCAAGCTTCACCTTCGCGTCGATGTTTGCCTGACTAAACTTCTTTTTCTGCTTCTTGGCCTCCGGGCCCTCATTGTAAAACACCTTCCACGTGGCGCCGTCTCCAGCGCCGTGCACACGACCATATTGCGGCCGCTGGCCCAAAGGGAGTCCCTTAAGTTCATTCAAGGCCCGGTTGAGTGGGGTGTCCCACTTGGGCCTCGTCGGAGAAGTAGGGCTTTTGGCTCCAAGCTGGTGTTGCTTCTCCAGTAGTCTAATCAATTTCCTCGTGATCTTGTCCGTGTAAAAAACCTTTTTCTCCTTGTCCCACTTGTAGCGGGCCCTGATGAAGTCACGCTCCAAGGGGTTGGTGAACTTTGCGAAGGGGTCTTGGAGACCCGCGGCTTCACGTTCCACGTCCTCCTTATCCCATATGGGCCTTTTACCGAGGTAGCCACGGCTTCCGAGGCGATGCTTCCCCGTGTTACTTTGCTGAAGGCTCTTGAATTTCGCAGCCTTAGCCATGGCTGCCTCGGTAGCGCAAGTGTCCTTGAACTTTTCGAGCTCCTCTTCCGTAAGTGTCAGATTTTCCTCTAGAATCTTGGACAGGGGTTCATCAGCCTCAATAGCTCGTTTCACCCTCCCTTTCCAGGAGGCCAAATCATTGCTGAACATGCCCATGGTGTGATTGTTAATATTTTTCATCTTCGGATCATCCCACGGTTGTTCTATGTTATCATCCCGGTCGGGGAACTTGAATCTCTTGTGCAACTTCGTTAGGAGCAACTGCGTCAAATGTTCTTTACTCCTTAAGTCATCGTCGTTGATGCTCGCGCATGCCCGTAGGATGCATCCTACTTGGTTCCCATAGCACTTGCGAGGTTCTTCCGGCTCTAACGGCTCAAACTTGCCAGGTGCCATCTTTGTGATCACAAGTCGTCCAATCCCTAGTTTGTTAGGTTTTCATATCCTCTGCTTCTTATGCTTCCTCTTTTCGGTAGCGGCATCGGGGCCGGTACCATCCCCGCCAGTATCTTCCCCGCCGGTACCTTCCCCATCGGTCTCGGCGCCGCCATCGGTGCTGGCACCGTCGGTGTCGATGTCAGCGTCAGTACCATCATCGAGGCCGACCTACAAACCTTGCTTAGCAGTCAAATAGTCGAGGTACTCTTGTTCACCCTCATAATCCATCTCGTCTGCATCTTGGTCAGAAGGCCCAGTTTCTTCGTTGTTCGACATGTTTCCTATGATTAAGTGTCCTCATTTATTTCTAAAAGTATGAATGAATGAGAAATGACATAAAAAGAAATCTATGTGCCAGCACTCGATATGCCAACTATGTAGCACAAATCATGCCTCTATTCACGGGAAATTTCGGCATGACCTTTG
The DNA here is from genome assembly GCA_963921465.1 of Triticum timopheevii. Lineage (NCBI taxonomy): Eukaryota > Viridiplantae > Streptophyta > Magnoliopsida > Poales > Poaceae > Triticum > Triticum timopheevii. Next base: position 177,114,909 of record OY997266.1, read on the forward strand.
CTAAAAAATGGACATATCGAGCGCCTAAAATTCACCGGAACGGAAATGAATCAACATTCCGGTGTAACATAGGCCACTCGGATCATTTTCCAAACATGACATGTCCAAAACATGACATATCCACATATCACATGTCCAGTTCAAATTTGCATATAAATTCAGCTAATTTTGAAACCTAGCTAAATTCATAACTAAATAGATAACCTAATTAACAGACTGCCCTAACTAAAACCTAAGTAAATTAACCAAAGAACCCTAGCAGAGAGAGGGGGGTTTACAGAGGGTGCAGGGGCGAGGAGGCAGGCCCGACGACGGCCGAGGTTGGGAGGGGAGGAAGCAGAGGAGGGAGGCGAGAGCCGACAGGTCGGGGGCGAGCGCCTGGGTCGGGGGCGAGCGCCGGCGCCGGGGTCGGGGGCGAGGGCCGGGTCGGGGGCGAGCACCGAGGTCGGGGTCGGGGGCGAGGGCCGGGTCGGGGGTGAGCGCCGGGGTCGGGGGCGAGCGCCGGCGCCGGGGTCGGGGGCGAGCGACGGGGGAAGAGAGAGTGGGGATTTGGGGGGAAAGGCGGGATGAAGCAGGGATAGTGAGAATTTTGGGTTAAGTGGACGTAGCAGCAGCGTGTTTGGACAAAACGCGCTGCTACTACCTTCAGTAGCTGTAGCGGTTTATATGAAATGCGCTACTACCACCTTCAGTAGCTGTAGCGGTTTATACGAAATGCGCTACTACTACTGCCAGTTTTCCTTTTTCTTTTCCTTTATTTTCTCCCACTTTTATTTCACGAGAGTAGTGAACGAAGGGAGGGCGATATATATTGCATCATTTGATGGTTAAATATGTATGCAAAATAGGAACATATATATTACATCATTGGACCCATGCATAATATGGCTAAGTGTGTATACAAAATAGGAACATATATATTACATCATTTGACCGATAACATACGGTTCCTCAGCGCCGACGTTTTCGTTTTTGAGTCAGCATCTTTCCCTTCTTGTTCGTCGAAGAATAATTGAGGCCCTCATTGTGACTTTGCCTTTTCCATGGAGTACGATTTTTCTTAGGTAATGTAGTATTGATTCTTCTTTTGACGTATACTTCATCGTCATCGTTGTCTTCCCTCATTGGGTTGCCATACTGATCATAGTCTTCCTCGTTGGCGACTCCGTCCATTCCAATGATGTTCCTTTTGCCTCTCCTCACGACAACATGACTGGGATTGCATGGGTCGGTTATGAAGAAGCATTGTGTCACGTGCTTAGCATGTACCCATGGCTTGTTTTTTGCGATAGCGTTCACGGTAGCGCTCTTGGCATCGGGTATACTCATGGTAGTGAAAATACGGTTTTCTCTTTCGACATTCTTTGCCCATCTGACACAGAACATCGTCGTGTTATGCAGTCTAGAGTAGTCAAGCTGCCAGATCTCCTCGACCCTTCCATAAAATCGTTCAGTTGCGCCATTGTCGCTGCCGATCATGCATTCCATCGTCACCCCTGAGTTCTGATCATCACTGTCCATATCTTTGGCCTCCGTGTAGAACGTGTATCCGTTGATATCATATGCCTGATAGGTTACGAGGTTGGGCGAGGGGCCATGTGCTAACGCATATATGAGCAATCCGTCCTTAGAGCCCTCCTCCGGGGGATTAGCAATAATATGCTCTTTGAACCAATGCAGGAAAGTGGAGTTGTGCTCTCTAGTAACTTCGGCGGTCGTCCTGCATACCCCCCGGTCACGATACTTCTTTGCGATAATTTCTTTGTGTAGTGCCACGAAAGTATCTACCTCGTCTAGGTGTTGTAGCACTACCAAGTTTGCTCTGTCAAAGTCGTTGTGTCGATCTGAGTATGCCACGTGCAGTTCCCTGTGACCGTTGCAGTGACCATCTCCTTTGAGCCTCCCATCGTGCTTGTTGACGGGAAAACCAACACTAACACCAGGCGGCTGGTCTGCGCCATATAGAAAATTCTCACAGAAAGAGATGCACTCTTGTGCCAAATAGCCCTGGACGATGCTTCCATCCGGACGGGACATGTTACAAACGAATCCTTTTATGATCCCATTCATCCTCTCAAACGGCATCATGTTGTGCAGGAATGACGGCCCCAGGTCTATTATGTCATCCACAATATGGACACACAGATGCACCATCACGTCAAAGAACGTGGGCGGGAAGTACATCTCAAGCTCATTCAGTATCACAACGATCTCTTCCTGTAGCCTTCAGAGCTGCTTCACACTGATCGACTTTCGAGAGATGACGTCGAAAAAGTTGCAGAGACCAATAAGCGTGTCATGGACGTGCTTGTCCATTATCCCTCTAAGGGCAACAGGTAGTATCTGCGTCATCATCACATGACAGTCATGAGACTTCATCCCGCTGAACCTTTTCTTGTCCATGTCTTGATATCTGCTTATCTTGCCATAGTAACCGGAACTAACTTTGACTCCGGTAAGGCACTTAAAGAATTGATTGATCTCAGCCTGACTTAAGGGGAAGCAAGAAGGGGGGCAATAATCCTCTTTCTTTATTTTCTTGCCCTTCTTCTCCCGTGCCTCTGTCTCTGTCTCTGTCTCGTCTGACATTTTACGGGGCGGCATGTGCAGATCTTCCCTGATTTTCAAATCTTGCAAGTCTTTTCTTGCCTTCGGCCCATCCTTGGTCTTATCCGGCATGTTCATCAGTGTTGTGAGCAAGCTCTCAAGGGCATTCTTACAGATATGCATTTGATCAAGGCAATGAGGTGTATCGAGTTTGTGCCAGTACTCCAAGTCCCAGAACACAGACCTCGTCTTCCATACCTTCAGCAGCGGCTCCGGCACCTTTCTCATCATCTTTCCCGGCGCGGGGCACTCCTTCCAGTTTTTCAACAGCTCATCGATTTCGGCATTGCTCCGCTTACGTGGAGGTCCTTGATGCTTAGCGTGACCATTGAATAGATCTCCACGGTCCACGGGTCGTCCTGTTCAAGCCATCTTTGATGCCCCGTGTACACGATTTTCCCAGACCCGCCATCTTTCCTTGACGTTAGCTGCTGAGGCGTCGTATCATCCATGCACCGCGTGCATCCGCAATATCCATGGCACACCTGGCCTGCCACATATCCTTAACCGAGATAGTCCTACACTGTCGTGATCAGTGCGGCTCTCATGTTGAAATACTCGCCTTTGCTGGCGTCCCATGTCTTGGCCGGTGTTTTCCATAACGTGTCTAACTCCTCTTGAAGTAGCCCCAGATACAAATTAATATTATTTCCTGGTTGTTTCGGCCCTTGAATAAGCCTGCTCATGTGAATGTACTTCGATTTCATGCACAACCAGGGGGAGGTTGTACATCCATACAAACACGGGCCATGTGCTATGGTTGGTGTTCTGGTTGCCAAACAGATTCATGCCATCGGTACACACGCCGAGCACGATGTTCCTTGCATCACATTCAAAATACCGATAGAAGCTGTTCAACGCTCTCCACTGGCTTCCATCCTTCACGTGTCTCAGCTTCGGATCATCTCCATCGTCGGCATCTTCCTCTCCGTGTGCCAGCGCATTAGCTTTGCTTCCTTGGGATCTACAAAATACCTCTGGAGACGGGGAGTGATCGGTAAATACCATACAACTTTCTGGGGACATTTCTTCCTGGCCTTCTTGTATCAAGAAGCATTGCACACCGGACAGCTTGTTTTTTCCGCGTGCTCCTTCCGATAAATTATGCAATCGTTGATGCATGCATGGTATCTAACGTGTGGCAGATCAAGAGGGCACACGATCTTCTTGGCCTCATCAACACTAGTAGGACATAGATTACCCACGGGAAGAACATCCTTTAGGTACTTGAGATGCTCATCGAGGCTAGTGTCGGTCCATTTATTTTTAGCCTTCGTCTTCAGGAGTTGGAGCGTGAAACTCAAGCGGGTCACCTCAGGATTGCAACCATCATACAATGGAGTGTTCGATTCTACCACCAGTTGCTCCAGCTTAGCCTCCTCTCTAGAAGCACCTCTCTCAGTACTCGTCTCCTTGCGAAGCAATGCTTGAACATGAGGGTCCCGCACGATTGAACTTAGTACTGACGAACTCTGCTGCGTGGAGTCCATGTCGTTCTCTCCGCCGCCATGTCCGGCCCCTTCTCCTCCACCATGTCCGGCCCCTTCTCCGCCGCCAAGTCCGGCCTCTTCCCCGCCGCCATTATCGATCATCTCTTCGTCTTGCCCCGTGTCATCATTGCCTGCCCCATCGGCATCCTCAACATCATCATCCTCATCTTCAATTATCCACCGAGTATAGCCATCCATGAAACCAGTCATGAGCAGGTGCGCTTCGACACGACCATAGTCATGGGGGTCGAGCCAAACTATTCCTTTGCATTTTCGACATGGACATAAAACCTCTATCCGGTTATTTTCTTTCATGTCCTGCACCGCCGACTGCAACCACCTGTCCACCATCGTTCCATTGACCATCGTCAGCTCTGCACGGTAATAATAAACAAATTAATTATAAAAATGCGTGCATGCATCAAAGTCATACAAAAATTCGGCATGACCTTCCCTAAAAATAGGACATATATGGATCTAGAGTTTGCCCGGAATTCGCCGAAACGGAAATAAATCGACATTTTGGCAAAGCATAGGCAACTCAAAAGCACAATTTGGCGTCAACTCATGCCACACACACAATTTCCACAAACATATCACACACACATAAACATATTTCCATTTTGCAAAAGCATGAAATTTTCATCACCTCTATCTCGAGATCGAGCACGCGATGGAGATGATGTTGTAGGGAGATCAAAAGTGCATAAAGCTCTTTTTGACAAAGATAGATCTAGTTAGGGGGAAAATAGGTCACTTAGCTAAATCCTACATCTACCTAGCTACCTAATTTGGGAGGAGACAACTTCAGCTAGTGGAGGGGAAAGGAAAAAGAGAAAGGAGATGCATTAATGGAGGTGGTGTAGTTAGGTAGGAGTAATGAAGAGAAAGAAAGGTAGATAGAAGAGAGAGAGCAATGGGGGATAAGTATTGAGGAAGAAGAAGAGTGAGAGTGGGAGCATGTGGGAGGTAGGGGAAAGGGAAGAGAGGAGGGGGAGGGGGAGGGACGGGTGGGGAAAAGGTGATGGGTTGGTGCGGATTAGCAGTAGCGCGGGAGTTAAAACGCGCTGCTGCTAAGGAAGTAGCAGCAGCGTGCTTTGGGCAACGGAGCTACTGCTAACCGGGACAAAAAAGTGTGCCAATTTGAAATTTAGCAGCAGCGACCTTAGAAAAAGCGTGCTACTACTACATCCATAGCAGTAGCGCAGCTTGCGGCACCGTGCTACTGATAAATGGAGTTTGGTGGACACCGTCGGTCGATATTTGTAGCAGCGCGGTTTACACCGAGCGCGCTACTGCTAAAAACTTATCAGTAGCGAGTTTCCCGCACACGCGCTACTACTAATTAGCAGCAGCGCTCCTTTTTGAGCCGCGCTGCTGCTAAGATTCTGTGTATAGGCTTTTCCCTAGTAGTGCCCCCTTCCTCTAGCGGCCGGCTCCGCTGCTACGAGCTCTTGGGGAGGAGCGATGCGCTGTCTGGCCGAAAACCTCACCGCCACCGATGAAGCATCGCCACGCCCCCTCACATGGCAGAAGAAAGGAGGAAGCAAGAATGGGGAGAGGCAGATGGCGAAGGGCTGAGAGGCACCGTTCCTCCCGCTCCCCTCTTTATAAAGGGGCGGGGGTGAGGCTCGGCCGCCCCCTCTCGGCCAATCTGGCCCATTGAAGTGACATCAAGCGGGGCCGTCTACCGCCCTCCCCGCTCCATTGAAGGCGCGTGGGAATTGACCCACGCACGCGCACAACTTCTCACATCCCGCGCGCCTGTCATTCACCCTGTGTCGTGCATGCAGCAAACATGGTGCGAGGAATAGGCGCAGTGGAACGCATGGAGCGACGGTTCCCAAGCGAGGGCAGTAAATGAGCGGCGGCCATGCGGTCTCAAAGAGACACGCAAGCCACCTCTTTACTGTCCAACACGGGATGAAGCCAAAACGCTTCCGTCATGCGCGCGCACGACCCCATGTCGCGCGTTCAACGCGGGTCGTGGGGAGCGCAGTGGACGGAACAGTTACCGCCGTAAAAATCTGCCCCAACTACCCGCGCACCGTTCTGGGCCTGGCCCAACAACATGATGCGCTTATGTATGGCCCAGGCCCTGGGGGCTCCTATCGGTGTACAAAAGTAGGGGCTCTGCTTTTGACCCCTTTACTTGTGCACGGGCAGTCAGAGCCTCCTGCCACGGCCACGCATAACAGGGCAGGAAAGGGAAGCCGGAGAGAAGCCAAAGGCACAAGACAAACAAAGCAACAACAAGGACCAAGGCCACAAAGATCGGATGAATGAAGCAGGATTCCCCGGCAAGGACCCTTGTCAGGGCAGCCTCAGCGGCCCCAGCAAGACCCTTGCCGGGGCAGCTCGCCCACACCAGCTGAGCGAGCCACCTTTGAGCCTACCAACGCTAGACAGACGCATTGGGACAGGGCTCGGGAGGCACTTCCGTGGTGGCATGCAGATCTTTGTGAAGACAAAGAATAGTCAATATCAAATGAGGATAGGAAGGCAACAATCCTTGGCAGGGTTCTTGCCGAGGAAGCCCACGAGACCCCCGACAAGGTCCTTGCCGGGGATGACGGTGTGCCGCGGCAAGACCCTTGCCGGGCCACCCGGCAAGGGCCTCGCCAAGCGTGCCAGTAGGGCCACAGCTAGGCCCATGCCAGCCAAGTCTCCGCCGTCGTTTGCATGCAGTTGCCGAACCAACCAGCTGGGTAGGCACCTGCGTGGCAACATGCAGCCCTTCGTGGAGGCTCCACCACCGCGCCACCTCAGCTGCCTGCCTGCCTACATGGCACTGCATGCATTGCTGGCCAGGACGTGTGTCAAAGCAAGGAGAAGCGGTGACGGACGGGACGGGCCCCGCTCCCGTCCCCAATAAAGTGAAGGGACACCTAAGCTTCGCATTAAATGCACTTTGTCCTGTAATACCAGCGATAAGCTCACAGCGCTGTAGCGCTTTCCACCTCCTGTGTGCCACTGTGGCAGCCCCTTTCGCCTATAAAAGGAGGCCCATGGCGCACTGGAGAGGGGTTCGGCTCTTTCAAACCTAGCAGCACCCAAAGCTAGTTCAAGAGCTCAAGAACACTAAATACATCCACCAAAGCAGGATCGTAGGGTTTTACGCATCTTTGCGGCCCGAACCTGGGTAAATCCCCTTTTGTGTTGTCTACTAGTCCTGCTCTTCTCACGATCCCCGCGCCCCGCAACCGTAGTAGGGATACCAGTGATCCCATAGGTGTCATTTCCCACCGACAGCATCCAGAAGAGTTTATCCGCAGTATTCCTCTCTTCGGCTCAGTAGAAGTGGGGGCATCAGATATGCTGCGTGGCAGCTCCGCAAACACCCCTGGAAAAAATCAAAATTTAAACTCTCAACTCGATTTTCTCCTTTCAAATACTCGCTTGTACAGAAAAAGCCTTACCAGCTGCAATCTTCCTCGCCTCATGGATTTCCCTCAGGGCACCTTGGGCCTCCCCCAGGGCATCACTTGCGGCATGGCGAGCCTGGGAGAGTTCGGATTCTTTCCCTTCTAAACTCTGCTCCAAGGTCTCGCATTTCTGCACGGCCTCTTGAAGCTCTCGCTCAGCCTCAATAACTCTAGCCTCGTGTTTCTCACGAAGAGCCTGCTTTGCAGCTGCCTTCTTCTCGGCTTCGGCCACAGCCTTCCTGAGAGCCTCAATTTCGGCCGTCGCTCCTAGAGCACATTATAAAAATATTTTCATCATGCACACTTATTCATTTGTGCTACATACATAAGGTTTCTAAATACCTTGATTATCCTCCAGTTGTCTCTTCACTTGGCCAAGTTCTCCTTCGGCCTGCTCCAGACTATGCCTCAGTCCGGATACTTCCGCAGCATAAGAGGCGGCAATCATTATAGATGCCTGCTGGTTAAAAAGAGTGATAAATGTCATCAAGTGAGTCTCCTACGAGCATGAATTTGATCCTCTGTTTGGTTCTGTCTTTCATCGAACAGTGTATCAGGGGCTACTATCTATACCATGACACTCTCCCAAAAACTCATAAAACATACCTCAAAGCCTCTTATGAGGCTGATACAGGATTCATTCAGTCCACTCTCAGTGGACTGAATCTTCTCAATCACCGCACCCATGAGGGCACGGTGTTCATCAACGATGGAGGCACCCTTCAGCGCCGCCAATAAAGTATCCGGCGCCTCTGGTTGGACAGAGGTGGCCGGTGGAGCAGGCATACCTCCTCCAGTTGGTGGAGGTCGTCTGTCTAACTCGGGAACCTTATGGGTCTCTAGAATCGTGTCCGGCTGGGGTCCGGTTCAAGATGACCCCCGCCATCGACACCCACGGGAGCTTTCTCTCCCGTGTGTCCGGCCCCTGCAGTATGGCCTCCTGGCGCCGCCTTCGCGACCTTCCCCTCCTCCGTGGCCTGGGTCCTTCTGGGACAAAACCTCAGTTTCATTCCTATGTTTGGAGGAGGAGGCCTTCGGGCGTGTTCCGCTCTCCATATCGTCCGAACCCAGCAGATCTTCTGACGCAGACTGTTCGACGCAGGGCTTCGCCGGACTGAAAAAGCATGGCTCGGATTAGAATGTGATGCCATGACAAATCCGGACGCATGAGTGTGTTCAGATTTTATACTCACAAGTTCACCAGGGGCTCGGCCCTGGGATCCCACTCCGGGCTGCTATCGGTGGCACCGGTGGATTCTTCTTGTAGAGGAGTTTTTCCCCTCTTAGGTGGCTCGGCCTCCAAGGATGTGGAGACCGTCCTTTTCTTTCTTCCCCCCGTGAGGGATTTGTCTCCTTCCTCCTCCTCATCCTCTTCATAGGAAGAATGGGCATTGGAATCTTTGGATCTTGCATCCGAAGCACCACGACGACGGAGGCCACCCCTGGTCTTCTTGGCCTCCTTTCCGGCCTTCTTCTTCGGCGCCTTGTAAGGCGCCGGGATTAGCATCTTCGTCAGCAGTGGGTCGGCCGGTTCTTCTGGTAGCGGGGCCGGATAGTAGATCCGCCCCGCCTTCTTTGCCCAGCCCTAGGAAATTTGGGGGAAATACTTCAGGCATTTTCTTAAAGAATATGTGAATGAAACACACAAACTGTCAACAAGTGATCGTTTACCGAACTTGCCGGGCGGGACAGTTGGTACCCGCGGTCCTCGGCGGAGTCCGACCATGATTTGCCGGACTTGAAAAGCACCTTCCAGATGTCCTTATGCAAAGATCCAAAGAACTCTGACAAGGTCTGGTGCTTGGTATTGACAAGGAAGAATCCGGCGAACTAACATCACCTGGACTACATTGACGAGCTTGATGTCCTTTTCTTCCATGTCTTGGGCGCGTGTCTGGAGCTCCGATAGCTCGTCGGACGAAGCCCACTTCAGGCTCTTCTTGGGCCAGGACATAAGCCGCAGGGGGACGCCAGATCTGAACTCTGGGGCGATGGCCCATTCCTTGCCACGTGGCTCGGTGATGTAGAACCACTGTTGCTGCCACTCCTTGACGGAATCATTGAAAGCACCTGTTGGCCATGTGAGGTTGCGCATCTTGCTCACCATGGCACCTCCGCATTCGGCATGCTCGCCGCTCACCACCTTGGGCTTCACATTAAAAACCTTCAGCCATAAACCAAAGTGCGGCTGGACGTGGAGAAAGGCCTCGCACACCACGATGAATGTCGAGATGTTGAGGAAAGAATTGGGAGATAGATCATGAAAATCAATCCCATAAATAGTACATGATGCCGCGAATAAATGGGTGGAGGGGAAACCCTAGCCCGTGGACAAAATGAGGGAGGAATACCACCCTCTCGTGGGGTTCCGGGGTGGGGACGATTTGTCCCGCCGTCGGAAGACGGTGGCTGATTCTCTTGGCCAAATACCCGGCCCCCCAAAGATTTTTTATATCCTTCTCCCGGACGGTAGTGGCCATCCACTTGCCTCCTGCTCCGGATCCGAACATTTTTGGGAAACCTTTTTGATGGAGAAGGTGGACGCTTGAGCGCTAGGGCTTGAGCAAGAAGGGACGAATGCGCAGTGGAAGAAGGTGTGGGTGAAAGAGGGAGTTCTTATCCCCTTATAAAGGAAGCAGGGATCCTGCGCCTCCACACTTGCCCGTTAAAATTGCTTATTTCCCGAGTGCCATGTTTGATGGCACGGTTAGGTTACCCACGTCCGTATTGATGACGATCCCGTGATAAGGGGAGGCAATCTCTACTTTGACAAGACGTGCCGATAAAACCGCCCCACGATATGTGCGGTGGCTGGTTGTGAAAAACGGTTCAAATAAAGACCGGGCCGTGGTATGACGTCACGCTATGAAAAGCTGTTAGCAGATTAGATTTGTGGGATATTGTGGTCTCTACGGTGGTATGTGGAATTTGTTTTGCAGAGCCGGACACGATCCTTGTGTTCTAAATCTTCTATGGAGTATTCGGAGAAGGAACCCGCCTTGCAATGCCGAAGACAATCTGCGCGCCGGACTCATTGTCATTGAAGCCTGGTTCAGGGGCTACTGAGGGAGTCCTGGATTAAGGGGTCCTCGGATAGCCGGACTATATACTTTGGCCGGACTGTTGGACTATGAAGATACAAGATTGAAGAATTCGTCCTGTTTCCGTATGGGACTCTATTTTGCGTGGAAGGCAAGCTTGGCAATTCAGATATATAGATCTCCTTCTCTGTAACCAACTCAGTGTAACCCTAGCCCCCTCCGGTGTCTATATAAACCAGAGGGTTTAGTCCATAGGACAAGAACAATCAGAATCATAGGCTAGCTTCTAGGGTTTAGCCTCTACGATCTCGTGGTAGATCAACTCTTGTAATACTCACATCATCAAGATCAATCAAGCAGGAAGTAGGGTATTACCTCCATCGAGAGGGCCCGAACTTGGGTAAAACATCGTGTCCCCTGCCTCATGTTACCATTAGCCTTAGATGCACAGTTCGGGACCCCCTACCTGAGATCCGCCGGTTTTGACACCGACAGTTACCTTGTCCCTTGTCTTACCAACAAGAGGGTTTGTGACTCCTTGAACTAGTGCAAGATGTGGAAGTTGATTGCACTTGTCGTTGCCAAAATGATATGAGTGAAGTATGTTGGTGGAGTCACCCTCAAGGACTCTCTAGTTCTTCTTCTTTAGGATCCACATCATCTTGATGGGAATCCTTGGAGTTGTGTTGTACTTGTTGAAGTAGAACTTGATGTAGTCTTGGGAACCCACTTGACCAAGGCCTTAGGAGCTTCTTCAAAAGCATCAATCTCCTCTTGAAGCTTGTCCTTCCCTTTTTGCTTGTGGTATTGTGGTGGAAGATCATCTTGAGCTTGTGGTCCCCTTAAGGAAGTAGGATCATACTTATCTTGTTGAGGAACAAACTTCGTTTTGGGGTATTGATCTTCTTCCCACTCAACGCCATTGGCATTGAACTTTCATTCAAAACCAACACCTTGATTCTTCCGGTGCCTTCCTTGATTGCGTACAATTTCCTCGAATTGCTTACTTCCGGCAAGGCTCTTGTAAACACCTTTCTCTATAATTCCCTTCAATAAGATATTTTCTTGCTCAAGTGTAACTTGGCTAAGAGAATCATTAGTGGAATCAAGAAAACTACTAGAAGCAACAACATTGGATTTAGCATGATTATTGTTACTACTAGAAGAAGAATCTTTCTTGTTCTTGTTACTAGACTTGACTTGTGGCATGTGAGTAGATAAGAGTAAACACTTGGCAATGTAAGAAGAACTTTTCTTGCGAAGATCATCATTGATTGCCTTTAAAAACTCATGCTCTTGCTCAAGGTTGAGCTTTTCAAAGCGTAACTTCTCATGAGTCTTTAAAAGTTCTCGATGATCTTCCAAGATAGTTTCATGAGCTAACTTAAGAGTGTTTAGTTCTTTAGTTAGGCGCTCAATATTCTCCTTATCATTGTCATTTGTTTTATCTTGATTAGCATGATTATTTGACGTTTCATCATAGTATTCATCACTAGAGTTGTCAACAAGTAAATCATCATCACCTAACAAGTCATCTTCATCACTATTGAAATCAACATACTCAGGGTGTGATACCTTTGGGCCTTTAGCCATGAAGCATCTTCCAATTCCTTCATTTGGTGAGTCAAATATGTCGTAGGAGTTGGTTGACACAATTGCTAGACCGGCAACATCTTCATCTTGTGTATATTCCGAGTCGGAGTGATAGCTTCTCACGGAGTGATTGTTGGAGTCAGAGCCGGATACCCATTCACCAACATGAGCTTGATGTCTTCGTTTTGTGTAGCTCATTGATGACTTGTCCTTCCTTTTTGAATCCTTGCTTCTCCGGGATGTTCTTCATTCATAACGACCATCTCTACTCCTTCTTTCTCTTGATGGTGATTCTTCTCTTCTACTCCTTTGTGGAGAATCTTCTCTTCTTTTGTAGGGAGCCGTACACTCATTGGAATAGTGTCCAGGTCTTCCACAGTTGTAGCAATTGCGCTCACAACTAGAAGATCTTTTGTCATTGTAGGACCTTGACTTGGAACTTCTTTCCTTGCTTCTACTCTTGTAGAACTTGTTGAAGTTCTTCACCAATAGGCTTAATTCTTCATTGAAGGTTTGTTTCTCACATGATGATGTGGGAGCTTCACATGAGGCTTTGTAAGCACCACTTGACTTGTTGTGGAGATCTTCCTTATCCTTGAGTGACATCTCATGAGCAACAATTCTTCCAATGACTTCTGTTGTCTTGAGATCTTTGTAATTTGGCATCATTTGGATCAATGTGCACATGGTATCATATTTTCCATCCAAGGCTCTTAGGATCTTCTTGATGATGAATTTGTCGGTCATCTCTTCACTTCCTAAGCCGGCAATCTCATTTGTGATGATAGGAAGCCTAGAGTAGATTTCAGCGACACCTTCACCATCCTTCATTTTGAACTTGTCAAGTTGACTTTGAAGCACATCCAATTTGGATTCCTTAACGGAGTCGGTACCTTCGTGCATGTCAATCAAAGTATCCCAAATTTCCTTTGCATTCTCAAGACGGCTGATTTGTTGAATTCTTTGGGGCACAATCCGTTGAAGTGGATATCACAAGCTTGAGCATTGTATTGCAACATCTTCAACTCTTCTGCGGTAGCTTCACGGTTCGGTTCTCGCCCATCAAAGAATTCACCTTGCAAGCCAATACACACAATAGCCCAAACGGCGGGGTTATGTCCAATAATAAGCATTTTCATCTTATGCTTCCAACTAGCAAAATTAGTATCATCAAAGTAAGGACCTCTACGGTGGTAATTTCCCTCGCTAGATGCATACTCTCCTAGGTTGTGAAACCAAGGCTATGACCACCAAAAGCTATGGAAATCAAAGCAAATGGAGAACAAAGCTCTGATACCACTTGAAGGATCGAAAGTATGTCTAGAGGGGGTGATTAGACTACTTGACCAAATAAAAATCTAGCCTTTTCCCAATTTTAGTTCTTGGCAGATTTTAGCAACTTAGCACAAGTCAAGCAATCAACCTACACATGCAATTCTAAGAGTATAGCAGCGGAATGTAAAACAATTGCATATGAAGGTAAGGGGAGGAGTTTGAGGTAGCAAACGCAATGTTGACACGGAGATTTTTTAGCCGTGGTTCCGATAGGTGGTGCTATCATACATCCACATTGATGGAGACTTCAACCCACGAAGGGTAACGGTTGCGCGAGTTCACGGAGGGATCCGCCCATGAAGGGTCCACGAAGAAGCAACCTTGTCTATCCCACCATGGCCGTCACTCACGAAGGACTTGCCTCACTAGGGTAGATCTTCACGAAGTAGGCGATCTCCTTGCCCTTAAAAACTCCTTGGTTCAACTCCACAATCTTGACAGAGGCTCCCAAGTGACACATAGCCAATCTAGGAGACACCACTCTCCAAGAATTAACAAATGGTGTGTTGATGATGAACTCCTTGCTCTTGTGCTTCAAATGATAGTCTCCCCAACACTCAACTCTCTCTCACGGGATTTGGATTTTGTGGAAAGAAGATTTGAGTGGAAAGCAACTTGGGGAAGGCTAGAGATCAAGATTTATGTGGTAGGAATGGAATATCTTGACCTCAACACAAGTGTAGGTGGTTCTCTCTCAAAAAATGTATGTTGGAAGTGTAGGCATGTTCTGATGGCTCTCTCCACGAATGAAGAGTAGGTGGAGGGGTATATATAGCCTCCACACAAAATCTAACCGTTACACACAACTTACCAAACTCGGTGGGACCGAATCCTAAAACTCGGTCGGACCGATTTAGTAAATAATGTGACCGTTAGGATTTTCGGTGGGACCGACATGTCAACTCGGTGGGACCGATATGGTTAGGGTTAGGGCATAACGTAATCTCGGTGAGACCGATTGCACAAACTCAGTGAGACTATTTTGGTAATAGACACACAGAGGGTTGGTCAGGCAAACTTGGTGGGACCGATTCGCTCATCTCGGTTGGACCGAAACATTACGAAAGGGAAACTGTGAGTTTGCATTGCAATGTCGGTGGTACCGATCGCTCATCTCGGTTTGACCGAAATGTTACGAAGGGAAATAGAGAGATTACAATCCCATATCAGTGAGACCGAGATCCCTATCGGTGAGACCGAAAAGACTAGGGTTTGTGGTTGTGGCTATGTCAACAGAACTCGGTGGCGCCGGATAGATGGTTTCGGTGGGGCCGAGTTTGACTTTTGGTTTGGGACATATGTGGATGTGAGAAAGTAGCTGAGGGCTTTGGAGCATATCACTAAGCACTTTTGAGCAAGAAACTCATTAAGCAACACCTCATCCCTCCTTTATAGTATTGGCTTTTCCTATAGATTCAATGTGATCTTGGATCACTAAAATGGAAAAAGTAGAGTCTTGTGATTTGAGCTTGAGCCAATCCTTTTGTCCTTAGCATTTTGAGGGATCCACTTTTCTCATCCATGCCATGCCAATCATTGAGCTTTCCTGAAATATTTATATTGAAATAGCATTAGCTCAATGAGCTATATGTTGTTAACCAAAACCACCCAGGGATAGTTGCACATTCAGTTATTGTCCTTGCTTACGGTTGGGGTGTCAAAATGGTGAAGTGGCCGTTGTCGATGACGAATTCGTGGCGAAGTTGAGCGGCGGTGATGTTGATGATGAACCATCCCTAAGTAGCCAAAACACGTTAGGAAGCGGGAACCGCAACTCAAGTTCTCAAATGGAAAAACGTGTCAAAATTTGTGGGGGTAGCGGAAAAGCGGTGGTGGTTGCGGAAAGCGTTGGTGGTCTATGGAAGGCTTGGTGGAAACCATATCAAAATTGGCAAAAATTCGGGGAAATGGTGGTGGTGGAGGCGTTTGTGGCTGCCAGGCGCCGGATGTCCGGGGTCACGAGCCGGATGTCCGGTGCGGCGATCCGTAGATGAACTTGATGAACAAGTGTGGAAAAGGAAAACTTAGGTAAAAAGTTGAGGAATTTCATGGATGGAAATTGGGGGAAGTTTGAGAGAAGCTAGATCCACTCAAAACACAACAAATCCATGAATAAAATTCAATAAAACATCATCCAACCAACAAATCACAAAAAAATGGTATAACTATTTTTGGGGATTTTTGAAATTGGGCAAAAACAAATTAAATTGGAGCTAGAAAGTGGAGGGGAAGAAATCCAAGTTGTGAATCAACGTGGCTCTAATCCAAAATGATGTAGGGTGGAACCCTAATGGTCGATGTTTTCACACTTGGAGAAGGGAAAGAGAAGCAAATAAAGAGAAACACAAGATGAACACTCAAAGAGACAAGATCCAATCACACATATGCTAAATTCACATACACATAAGGAGATACAAAGATCCAAAGTCAACACAAGAGGATACAAAGGGTAACTAGTTCATCCCAATCCTTGAAGGAGAGAAGTCTTGAATCCTAGGAGGATCTTCCCATGAAGGGGTCTTGAATTCACTTAGGGGGTCTTCTCACATGGAGGTCTTTGCACTCCATGGAAGTAGGGATAAGTGGATGAGAAAAGCTCTATCTCAAATGAGTGCTAACCTTGGCTAACCCTACAAGGATGAGGGAGAGGTCTATATATAGTGCTAGTACAAGTTGGGACGAGTTGGAGGGGTGCATGGACCTTTGGGTCGTTCACTTTGCACGGACAGGGGCCGGATGTCCGGCGGCTCATGAAGAGTCGGATATCTGGGATCTCGGTCGGGTGTCCGGAAATGGAGGGGCAGAGGCCCTGTTGCTCTCGGGCGTGTCGAGCTGGAAATCCGATGCGGGGTCGGATGTCCGGGCTGGTTGGGCCAGATGTCCGGACACGGGGACGGATGTCCGGGCCAGGGGACAGATGTCCGGTACCTGTACCCTTTCTCCGATTCCTCTCATCGTGCTTCTTTGTCCATGTACTTGAGAACTTGTCAATCATCACGAGCATCTCCGGGAGTCTTCTTGGTACTTAAGCACACATAGCATTCTGTATTGAGGTAGTAGCCATGTCTCATGTGGGTCATACGGAATTTCACTAAGGAGAGATGTCACCTCGATCTCGAGAGCTCTTGCATGTGCTCATGTCATCGGTCCACGTGGTGCTTTGCACGGAACCCATACCTCGTCATGTTACACTTGTTAATAGACATATGAAAGTTCCGCACATTTGCCCATCATGTTTGAATGTGCCAG
The DNA here is from genome assembly GCA_963921465.1 of Triticum timopheevii. Classification (NCBI taxonomy): domain Eukaryota; kingdom Viridiplantae; phylum Streptophyta; class Magnoliopsida; order Poales; family Poaceae; genus Triticum; species Triticum timopheevii. The sequence goes on from OY997266.1 coordinate 177,131,649, forward strand.
AAGATACAAAACACATGTTGTTTCTGTGTCAGAAGGCGAAACAGGTTTGGGAGAAGCTGGGATTGCATGAGGCCATTAGTAAAGCTTGTGCTATCAATCATGCGGGAGAGGCAGTTCTTGAATTCTTACTTCTTATGCCAGAGCAAGAACTATCTATAGTGGGCATCCAGTATGTACGTGCCTTGATCGCTATAACAGCTTGGTATTTATGGTGGGACAGATGTACTCCAGTTCATCAGGGAAAGTCTCAAGATGCATACCAAACTTCGATGGGGGCCCGTGCTATAATGGCAGACTATGTTAATGCACACTCCTCAAGGGCAACAAATAGAATAGAGGGATGGACAAGACCTTTGATGGGTTTTGTGACATTGGATGTCGATGCTTCTTTTGATCAGGACATGCTTAGAGGCACAGTTGGGGATGTCCTTGGAGATGACAAAGAAAGGTTCATTGTTGGCAGGAATTGGAAGATGGATTGGTGTGCAGATGTCTTAACAGTAGAAACATTGACTCTAAGATTTGGCTTATTACCTTCACAGAAGGTGGGATGCAATTGTCTTATTATTAACTCCCACAATATGGAAGTAATTGACACAATGAAGAATGGAGGACATTCACTCGTAGCGGCGGCGGCAGTGTTCGATGATTGTTATTTTATGGCGTGTGATTTTCCTCTTACTAGAATAAGGTTGCTCATGAACTTGATAGGTTAGCTAAATTTCTGTGACAAGGGATTGGTTTGAGGAACCTATGAATGATATTCTAACATTTTTTATTGATGATGTAACCGTTATTTCCAATAAATAAAGCGGATGTTTTGTTTAAAAAAGATAGAAAATTTCATTGTCACATTGAAAGAGGCAAGGGTCCCGATCTTTCGATGAGATGATAACTATAGATTTAATGGAGTCGACTTGGCGATCCGACTACAAACATGCACGACGTTACGCCTTAGCAATCACTAAACCAATCTCCTGAGGTTACTGACGATACCGGAAGCACGATCAGCCTGACCACGAAGGTCTATTACTGCAAGCAATCGAAAAACAAGCAAGAATATGATAAAGCAATATGAATATTGCGAATATGTATGAAGTATTCATAAAAGTGGGGTTTCAAGAGCGGTCTTGGTCTGGTCATTGGACACAAACGAAGTACACGAAGTTGCAGCAATGGCTAACTTTTAACTAATTAAAACACAAGGGAAAAGCTACTAGATTGATCTACTTATACAGGAGAAGGGGTGGCTTCTAAGGAGGTGGGAGGACGTCCCAAAGCAGCCTAAAACTAACGCTAGGTCGTACAAGGTCCATGGGCCCAAATTGAGGTGACGCAACACCTTTGAACTTGTAGTTTGACTCAGATTCTGCTGCAGCGTCAGACTGTTTCGGTCATATCTCCAGGCTCCGGATGAATTTGAAGTTGAATCTAATTGGGTTGGAAAGTCCACGAGATAAGCTTTCCAAGAAAAAAAAGATTCACCCAAATCAGTGTTCGGATGCAAACGTTCTGAACGTTTGAAGTTAGGTATGTCTGTTGAGTCTCAATCTAAGTCCAAAACATGAGAGACTTGATCTCTGTCTTCTCTTAGGCCAAAAGTGACGTGAAAAGACTTCTTGAACAACATCTAATCATGTCCTTTTCATTTATCTTCACACATGGTTTGTACAAGTGTCTCATACACCTGCAATTAGACATGGCACAAAAGTCTGTGAAGTATTTCTGTCCTGAATAACATAAATAAAGTATTGCATAGTTTGTATTAGAAATCACTTCATGAATATACATGCATGCAATATTTTTTATCATATCCAAGGTAGTCATGTCCTCATCACACATAGAAAGTTTTTGTCAAAAATAAACTAAAGCACGAAAGTTGGCATCCTTGCGTCACTAAACTTGTCATCAAAAATGTTCGGAGTTGCCCCGTGCTTATACGTGACGTGTGGCACTTATCAGGATCCTATAAATATGTGATGTGTCCCCCAAAATAAATAATGAATAGTTAAAATTGTGTTTTTACTCACGCCATGGCTTAATATTGTAAACAACTAATTATTCGAAATTACCATAAACATTTTATTGAATGCAAGTTTTCCTATATATGTTTGTGGTACTACCAATTGTTTGACAATGCAGTGAACTTCTTTCTAGTCCATTCACGAGTTGCTACTCTCTTCAAGCCAAAGGCACCCGACATAGAAAAAGGAACAAATATAACTTCGAAAGAGAACACTAACCAGAGGGCGGATAATCTGGGTTATGTCCAGAGGGTGGATAGTATGGGTTATGTCCTCGTTGCACTCTAGCCAGGCATGATAGAATGACGAGTTGTGGTTGTTGACCTTTGATTTTTTTTAGAAGAACATGCTTTACTTTATTGGTCAATAGAGCGGAATACAGGAATAATAGAAGTATCATGAGGGTGTAACAGCCATACATGGCGACCCTCCCCTAAATGTAAAGCATGTCGAGCTAAGCCATGAGCCTCCTTATTAGAGAGACGTCTCTCATGGGTGAAAGAACAAGACTGAAACTCCCTGCTCGAGTCGATGATCTCCTGCACGATTGGAGCAATTGTACCCATAGTACTAGTATGTATGTCCTTGACCACCGATAGACAATCGGAAGCCACCCTCAAATGAGTAAGTGCAAGGTCCCTGGCTAATGCAATAGCCTCACGGCATGCCAAAGCTTCTAGTATGTTCGGATCAGTCATGCCATGGAATACCATCGCTGCTGAACCAGCATATGCCCCTGATTGATCCCGACAAACCGCACTTATAGCCCCCACAGGAGGTTGTTTACAAATAGCAGCATCGACATTTACCTTGTGATGATCCGCCGGTGGTGGTATCCAATCTGGTGCCCGCTCCGGGGCTGTTTTGGGCTTCGTTATTTCATGTGACATGGAAGCAACACTCAAATCTGCCAGAAACCGTGTGATAAATGAATGAGTCCCCATGGGGCTCTGGTGCTCCCCTTCGTGGATTAGCTTTCGCCGCGCCCCCCATATAGCCCATAGTGTCACGGTTAGCTTCGTGAACTCGGCATGAGGCATCGATTCTTGCATACTGAAGAGCCATGCCTTTGCATTCGGTTATGCTGTTGCTATGACATGCTCAACCAGCTCCGGATCACCTAGTGCCCATACACAACGCGCCATTGTGCATGTGATGAGTGAATGCATCCACGAGTCCTCCTCTCCACAGACAGCACAACGCGACGATGTGGCCATATTACGATGACGAAGGACATCCGCCGTGGGTATAGAACATTGTGCAAGTCTCCACAGGAATACCTTCAGTTTTGATGGCACCGCAACCTTCCAGATCTTGGTCCAGCTAGCTTCCTCTCTCGCCCTGTCAGCCGGGCCTGATCGTCCTTCGAGCCAAGCCTCCCGCCTTAGCTTCGTGTTGATGAGCATCCGGTATGCCGAGCGAACGGAGAAGGAGCCCTTGTGTTCATGAGCCCAAGCCCAAGAATCCCGGCATTGTCGTGTGGCTAGAGGAATATTGAGGATCACTTCCGCATCTATTGGGAGGAAACTTGCACAAACTACGTCCTGCTTCCATCTGGCATTTGCGCTGTCAATGAGCTCGGACACAAACTATGGCCGATGTTGGCTCAAGAAAACTATTGGTCTGAGCGATGCATCTTTTTGTACCCGGTTATGATGCCATATCAAAGTATCTCTACCATCACCTATGCGTTTGATAAGGCCCTGCGAGAGGATCTCCTTGCCCTCCATGATTGCTCGCCATATCTGAGATGGTTGGTTACCTAGTGAAGCAACAAGAAAGTCCGTAGTTGGGAAGTAACACGCTTTCAGAATTTTTGCACTTAGTGATTCAGGTGTTTGTAGGATTCTCCACGCTTGTCTTGCCAACAAAGCAAGGTCAAACAGCTCAATGTCCCGAAAACCCAGTCCACCTTCATATTTCGGCCTTCTCATCTTCTCCCAGGATACCCAATTTGTATTCCTCTCGCCCCGTTTACTCCCCCACCAGAACTTACGTATGATGGAGTTAATGTGAAGACAGAGGCCCCGAGGTAGCTTGAAACAAGCAATAGAGTAAACCGGGATAGATTGAGCTACAGACTTTATAAGTACTTCTTTTCCTCCGGATTACAACACCTTTTCCATCCATCCCTTAACTTTGTTCCAAACTCTGTCCTTCAAATATTTGAAGGCCCCGTTTTTGCTGCTCCCGACATCCGTAGGCATGCCCAAGTACTTCTATGATAGACTCTCATTGTGAACATTCAGGGTAGTTTTCATACTCTCTTTAATACCCTACGAGCAGCCCTTGCTAAAAAACACTGAAGATTTATCCAAGTTTATTTTCTGTCCAGAAGCATTGCAGTATGATTCCAACAAAGAGGATACCTGAATAGCCCCCTCAACACTAGCCTTGACGAACAGCAGGCTGTCATCTGCGAAAAGAAGGTGGCTTACCGGCGGAGCCGTATCTGCCACTTTGATCCCATGCACTGGAGATGACTCTGTCTGGTTTTTTAAAAGGCTCGAAAGGCCCACTGCTGCCAGCAAGAAAAGGTAAGGTGATATTGGATCCCCCTGTCGGGGTCCTCGTGAAGGTGTGAATTTCTCAAGTTTCTTTCCATTGAACATAACCGAAAACTTGACTGAACATACCATTCTCATAACTGAGTTGACCCAAGCCGGCGCGAAACCAGACCCAAAGTTGTTGACCTTTGATGAAGTAGACATCTCGCGGTCGGGGGATTCTAGGATCATGGTAAACTATCCTGGGCTTTTCCCCTGACACTGCACAGGGGCGTTGTCGTCGCTAGTCATTATGGTCGCCGGCCCAACATTGGAAAAAGCATTAGGACCACATGTACCACATTCCTGTCCGTCACCTCCCATGCTCGATACCTTTGACCCATCCATCGAGGAGTGTCACGGCTATCTCAGGCGAGGGAAACGACTAATGTCCTGCAAGTGCACTTGGTTGACTTGTAGCTTTTTCGAAGTAAGAGTACGATCCCACATTGAGCTAGGAAATTGTCATTTTGCCTCTATAGAGGTCTATCAAAATGGTCATGCAAGTTAGTTGTGATTCCAAGAAGAAACAATACGAAAGTAGAAAAAATTGCAAGACTTGTTGTGACAAAAATCAAAGTGCGCGGTAATTAGGCCAACTCCATCGCGCGACCCTATCCTATCCGGCTCCGTCCATTTGGGGTAAAAGGGACAAAAGAGGCGGCCCAGCGCATGGCCTCAAACGGACAAATGTCTGGATTCCGTCCGTTTTTGACCCATCCCCAGCCCAAACTTGCGCTCGGTTTGGGGTGAAACGGACGCGCGCGGACGGCCGCGACGCACGCCCTTGTCCCCCCCCCCCTCCCCCCCCCCCCCCCCCCCCCCGTGGCCCGCCTGTCAGGGACACTAGCAGTCCCTCCGCTCCCAACGCTTCACCCTCTCTCCCCGCCCCGCTGCCTCCTCACCGCGCAGCCCCCCGCCGTCCATACCAAACCACGTCTCGACATGGCCGCCACCACGCCCGCGCTTTCGCCGTAGTTTTGGTCGTCTATCAGGGGAGGTTTGGCCGTCGCCGTCCTTGCCGGTGGCGGAGGGGACACGACTGCCGGTGACGGACCACGGCGGCTGAGGCAGATTCTGACGAGAGCTCCAGAGCGGCCAGTAGCCGGCCGGCAACCACCCCTGCTGCGTCGAGGTGATCATCGCGGCCTCTTCGCCACCACGACCGCAAGGTGTTAGACCTTTTGCCAACAAAGGTATGGACAGTGGAGACGAGTTTTTCTTTCATCACTTCCTTTGTTCATCGGACGATTCATCATCGAATGATGAAGATCTTGTGGTGGCTGCACTGGTCGTTCACGACCATATTCAACGGCAGCTTCCTCGGTACAGGGGGGCACTCCCTGGTCGTGCTCCCAACCTGAACCGCAACAGGGAGAGAGGCCACGCCCTGCTCTATGCCGATTACTTTGCCAACACCCCGCTCTTCAAGCCGGATAAATTTCATCGCCGTTTTCGTATGGCAAGGCATGTGTTCAGTCGTATCCGAGAGGGAGTGGTTGCTCATGACCCATACTTCGAGTGCAAGACGGATGCCCTTGGCAAGCTTGGATTCTCCTCTTACCAGAAATGCACCGCGGCCATCTGCATGCTTGCATATGGTATTCCAGGCGATCTGGTGGACGAGTATGTGCGTATGAGTGAGACAACATGTCTGATGTCAATGTACAAGTTTTGCCAGGCTGTGATCGAGGTGTTTGCCCACAGTACTTGAGGCAGCCTACTACCGCTGATACAGAGAGATTGTTGGCGACCAACGCAGCTAGAGGCTTTCCAGGCAAGCTTGGCAGCATAGATTGTATGCATTGGGAGTGGAAGAACTGTCCGTTTGCTTGGCAGGGCAGTACAAGGAGCATGTTAACGGGTGCACTGTCATATTAGAAGCGGTGGCATCGCAAGATCTTTGGATATGGCATTCTTTCTTCGGTATGGCAGGTTCTCACAATGATATCAACGTGCTGCAGCGTTCTCCAGTCTTCGCGAGGCTTGCAGAAGGCCACTCCCCACCTGTCAACTTTGAGATCAACGGCCACCAGTACAACAAGGGATACTATCTAGCAGATGGTATATATCCTCAGTGGTCAACTTTTGTGAAGACAATCTCGAAACCCCAAGGTGAGAAGAGAAAGAGATTTGCCCAAATGCAAGAGAGTGTTAGAAAGGATGTGGAACGTGCTTTTGGTGTGCTTCAATCCCGGTGGGGTATCGTTCGAAACCCTGCATTGTCATGGGATGAAAGGAAGCTTTGGAAGGTGATGACTGCTTGTGTGATCATGCACAACATGATTGTCGAGGACGAGCGTGATGAGAGTATCTTCGACCAAGGATTTGATTATCAAGGTGAAAATATTGAGCCCCTACACCAAGACCCGGCCACATTTGAACAGTTTGTCCAATTCCACCGTGAGATGCGTGATTGGCACACTCATTTGAATCTTCAAAATGACCTGGTTGAGCACGTCTGGGATCACATTGGCAACCAATAGATGTATTGGTCCAATTTATGTTCAGTCAAGACAATTTTGATTTGGTTGTAAAACTATTTTATTAAAGTCAATTTCAATTGGGTTGTAAAACTATTTTAATTTTCAGACAAATATTTGGGTTGGAAACTAGTTTTGATGCAAATTTTGGTATTTTTGGCCCTGACGGACAGGATGGGGCAAATGGATGCGGCCGCGCGCTGGGCGCACGGCCACCGCATCCCAGGACAGGCCTAGACACGACCCCAAATCCCAACCCAAAGGACAGAAACCGGACAAAACGGACGTCCGTTTGGGGTCGCGCGGTGGAGTTGGCCTTACACTTATAAGGGATGCTGGATTGCCAGCCTCTCTAGGCTCCACGATAGAGAGGCTCCACGATAGCTGCCCATTTAGAGTTATCAGCTTCTATGAACCTTGATATTGCAGAAGAAGGAACACCAGGCAAAGGTTCCCAATGTTAAGAGAGCCCCCCACATGTTCATGCTAGGTTACATTTCTGTTGACGCTCAAAAATGGCATGATCGCAAAGAGTGACTTGAGTGTATGTCACGCCCAATATGCGACCCTATCCAAAAGGAACTCGAAGATCCCACCAAGGATAGACCCGCATATTGGAACGCTTTTGCAAGGTGGATATCATTACATCAACATTACATAATAGATGGGGATACATCCAATACATACAATGTCACATGAATACAACAATACAACATACAAGAACAACATCCGACTACGGATGAATCATAAATAGAAACTCAAACAATATCCACCCTGCTAGCCCAGGCTGCCGACCTGGAACCTATCCCCTGATCGAAGAAGCAGAAGAAGAAACTCCAAAACAAGCAACATCGCTCTCGCGTCAAGATCATCGCATAACCTGTACCTGCAACTGTTGTTGTAGTAATCTATGAGCCACGAGGACTCAGCAATCCCATTACCATGGGTATCAAGACTAGTAAAGCTTAACGGGAAAGGAAGGGGTAAAGTGGTGAGGTTGCAGCAGCGACTAAGCATATATGGTGGCTAACATACGCAAATGAGAGCGAGAAGAGAAACAAAGGAACGGTCGTCATCTAGTAATGATCAAGAGGTGATCCTGAACTCCTACTTACGTAAATCATAACACAGAAACCGTGTTCACTTCCCGGACTCCGCCGAGAAGAGACCATCACGGCTACACACGCGGTTGATGCGTTTTAATTCGTATCTGGTGTCATGTTATCTACAACCGGACATTAACAAATTCCCATCTGCCACATAACCGCGGGCACGGCTCTCGAAATTTTATACCCTGCAGGGGTGTCCCAACTTAGCCCATGATAAGCTCTCACGATCAACGAAGGATATACCTTCTCCCAGGAAGACCCGATCAGTCTCGGAATCCCGGTTTACAAGACATTTCGACAATGGTAAAACAAGACCAGCAAAGCCGCCCGATGCGCCGACATCCCGATAGGAGCTGCACATATCTCGTTCTCAGGGCAACACCGGATGAGCACTCCGTACAACTAAAACCAGACCTCAAGTTTCCCTGAGGGGGCGCTGCAAAGGACTCTAGTTCGGACCAACACTTAGACAAGCATTGGCCCGGGGGGGGCTATAATAAAGATGACCCTTGGGTTAATTACTCCCAAGGGAAAGGTAGGTGGTGGTGAGGCAAATGGTAAAACCAAGGTTGGGCCTTGCTGGAGGAGTTTTATTCAAATCGAACTGTCAGGGGGGTCCCATAAATCACCCGACCGCGTTAGGAACGCAAAATCCGGGAACATAACACCGGTATGACGGAAACTAGGGCAGCAAGAGTAGAAAAAAACACCAGGCATAAGGCCGAGCCTTCCACCCTTTACCAAATATATAGATGCATTAATAATATAAGAGATATTGTGATATCCCAACATAATCCTGTCCACCATGGAGCAATCTTCAAACTTCACCTGCAGCTAGCAATGCTATAAGAGGGGCTGAGCAAAGCGGGAACATAGCCAAACAACGGTTTGCTAGGAAGGGTGTCAATGGTTAAAGGTTCATGGCAATTTGGGAGGCTTGAAGAACAAGTGATAGGTGGTGCAGCATAGCGATAGAACGAAACAACTAGCATAGCAATGATAGTAGTGAGATCCAGGGTAGCGGTCATCTTGCCTGAAATCCCGCTAGGAAGAAGAACGAGTCCATGAAGAAGATGAAGCCACGAAGACGAACCACACGTAGACGAACGCATCCTCACGATCGCAACGAAACGGGAACTATCGAGAAGAAGCACACAACATGGTAAACACACCACACATGAACAAGACATGATGCACAACAAGCATGATGCATGACAAAGCTACATGAAGCTACTCATGGCAAGAGACGATGCATACAAGAGTAACACATCAAGGCAAGTTTAAATGAGGCCGGGAACAACATATAACACTTCCGGTAAGTCCTCATATGCATATTTCGAAAATGGTCCAGAACTGAATAAACCTTATGTTCAAGTTGTTAAACAGCAAGTTAAGATGCACCAAGATGATCTACACGAAATTCTAGTCAAGTTACATATAAAGTTCTTTTAATTCGGAGCTACGGCCTAGAAGATATGAGCAAAACAAGTTAAACATGGCATTGATGCAAAATGCACCCAAACATCAAGCAAACACACCAAAACAAGGATGCAACATGGTAATATGGAACTACATGCAATTCTAAGCAAATTTCATATAGAGCACACTCAAAACGGAGCAACGGTGCAACACATACACTCTATACAAGTCATAACAACAATCTGTCCAAAACAGCAACTAGGCATATTGCAAGCATCAAAACAATATGCTACAGCACCCCAACATAATAACAAAAGGCATTGGCATGAAGTACAGGTAAAGAACAACAAAACATGAACACTGAGCTATCTCCATAAACAACTAGAACATGCTCAAAAGGACATGAAAAGATTGCAAATAATAACAGTTTCAGGCTTAGCAGAAATAACATCAGGTTGCAATGTTTAGAGCTATCAAACAACATGTTACAGGAACTTATCATGGCAAACAAAGGCATGGCATGAATCTACTAATTGCATAGATCAAAAGTCCATTACTGACCATGAGCCAAAAAGGATCAGAAGATATGATGGCACCCATGTAAACATGGCAAGTTATATTACAGATTCATACATGGCAGGAATAACAATAAGTAGGCATGTTGGTGAGATTGAATCACTCACCACAGAGCAATACATGGCATGGCAAGGCAACCAACAGTAAGAAGGCATGTTTATGAAGCTAAGTATGGCAAGAGCAAGTTCATAGGGTGCATGGATCACTAGAAAAGCATATGGCCAAAACTGAACTTAACGTTAACAGGTTGACAGCAACATCATCAAGCAACTTTGGAGCAAGATATGAACAATCTACAGCAAGCTATAAATGCAACCAGGGGCATGAATGGATAGATCAAGACATGTATAACAAAACATCCTTAGTGAACATCTCCAGAATAATGCACGAAATGACTTGTAGCAGCAGGTTAACATAGCAACAAAATATAACAGAATCTGTCAGGAAAACAGCAACAGCAAGTACCCTCCTTAACAAGCTTGATGCACTCAGCACACAACTCACAAAATTACATGGATTGCACCTCTGGAAATATGGAATAGCATAGATCAAAACACATGTAGACATCAACCTCATAGGATGCACACATCAATCATGGCAAAAATGACAAATGAGCAAGTTATAACAGTTTCAGCAGATTAACATCAACATGCACTCTTCCAACAGCATTTTGAGCATCAAGATGAGCTCAAATGAAAATGATGCAATGGAACGAAATTAAGTACTCGTTGAGACGAACAATTTGACATATCACACGCATGAAATGGAGCAGTATGCACAGAGTTATGATGTGATGAACAAGGCATGATAATGTCAAAATAATCAGGGACTTAGTAGTTTTTTTAAAAAAAACATGGATGAGCGTCATATAGATAACTCGTGCCTAGGGCGGAGGCTAGGCGGGCTCGCTCACCTTGGGCCACTTGGGCCAGAGAGGAGGGAGAGGCGGATCGGGCCAGAGCTGGGCTGGGCCGGCGTGGGATGCGGCCTACGAAGACGCGAGCGGCGGCGACGCGGTCAACGGCAGCGGGCGCTGCCTCGTCCACCCTTCCGCGACAGAAGAAGACCGGCGGCAGGAGGCGATTCCGGCGACGGCGATGAGCGCGGAGGTCAGGAATGGATGCGGGGGAGGGAGCTGAGGCCGGATCTGGTGATGGAGTCACCGGGGCGGCGAGGTCCAGCACGGCAGGGCGGTGCGGGGGCCGGCATCGAGATCCCTGGCGGCGGCGGTTTCCTGCGGGCAGAGAGGGAGAGCGAGAGCTGGTGAGGAAAGGAAGGAGAGAGAGGAAGGGATATGGCGCGGCGGTGGGGCTCGCCTGGGCAGAGAGCTCATCGGCCGCGGGGCTCCTGGTCGCTGGATGGGACAAGGCGGCGGCGAGAAGATCGGGCTCTGCCCGATCCACGCGAGGGAGGAGCGGGACGGCGCGGTGCGGGCGCCTCGGGCCCAGATCGGCCCCGCGGATGGGCTCCGGCGGGCCCGTGCGGTGGCTGGGGAGCTGGGGAGGCGACGTGGAGGAGCGGGACTGGCCAGGGGCGCCGGATGATGGTGGCCAGGTCAATCGGGCTGCGCCAAGTGGCGAGAGGTGGCTGGCCGGCGCCGGAAAACGAGGAGGGGGCGGCGCAGGTGGTGGAGGCTGGTTGGGGGCACACGAAATTTGAGGAGGAGGAAGATGGCTGCGGTGGGGAGGCGGCTATGGGTAGGTGAGGGGCTAGGGATGCCCATTTTGGAAGGAAGGGGTGTATATATAGGGTAGGTATTATGGTTAGGGGGTTTGGAGGGGGTTTCGGGCATCGGATTTTGATCCGGCGGTCCGGGGCGGAGGGAGACTAGGTGAAGGGTTGGTGGGCTGTGAAGAGAGGGCTCGGGCTGAGGGGAGAGAAGAGAGGTGCAGCCCGGCATGGGTTTTCGGAGGCCGAAAACACCCGACGAAGGTACCGGCAACGGTGCCGCTATATTTAACGGTTGGGCTATCAAATGGACTCCGAATGCGATGAAATTTGGCAGGCGCTCTGTCTACACTATAATAAGACCGCACGACAAGTTGCAACCCATTCCGAGAACATTTTTATGCCACTTATAAAATAATATTTCGGAGGTGTCGCGGGAGCGTGCGAGTGTGTCTGGCTCAGAACAGACAACGGAGAGAACCGACGGAACCCGAACGGATGCAAGTTTTGAAAAACATGCGGATGAAATGCAGATGATGACATGGCAAAATGCAACACGCAAGCAAATGACATGGCAACGACGGCGAATAACTGGAAGACACCCGGCGCATCGAATCCGGGGCGTTACAGTCTATAATGGAACGAGGTTAAAATTATGAGTTTATGTCACCATTTGATGGCCATCGTCAAGATGATCGAAATAAATATGAAGATGGACCAAAAAGGAGCTCAAGTGCAAAAGATATGACAATTTCGGAGATACCCGTGTTGACACCTGATTAAAGAATGGCATGAAACATAATTAAGAAGACCTCGGATGGAAAAATTTACAACTGCAAAGTTCTTCGTCTCGTCGAAACGGACGATTTTGATATAAGGATCATCCTCATCCGAGGTCGAATGCAAAAGTTATAGGCAAAACCGTGCGCTGCAGCAATGTTGGCCGGATCATCCGGGTAATTCCAGAAGGTTGGCACTAAAGCCGGATGATCTGGGTCAAGTCCCGGATGATCCGGGTAAAGGCTGGACAATCCGGGCAATTGTCCGGATGTCCGGACAAGTTTTTCTGCTGCAGACTTTAGAAAACGGCCCGACACCCCCCTCAAGATGACCTCAAATCGAAAAGTGTTCAACATGAAAGTTGTGCGTCTCGTTGAGGCGGTTGATTTTGATATAAAAAACGTCCAAATCGGAGGCCGTATGCGGATTCTAGAGCCAAAACAGTAAGCTGCTGTCAGAAAACTGGGCTAGGCCGGATCATCCGGGCCTAGAGCCGGACATCCGGGCCGGAAGTCGTGAGAAGTCCGAATTTGGCTAGATTTTGATGATTTGGACGACAAGGCAAGTCCTTTTCTTGTACGGGAAGTCCATCCGCCTCTTATATTAATAAGAGGTGACAGCCGATTGAACAACAACACACAATCGAACAAATCTATCTAAACTTTTTACCTTTACTTTTCCTTCTCCCTTGTTCTTCTTCTTCCTCGTTCTTCGTTCGTTCTTCTTCATTGCAGGGCGGCGAACCTCGAGGCCCTAGGGGCGGTCAGGCTGACCTAGGGCAGCCCATAGCCGCCGCGCGCCCTGACGGGGTCCCTCCCGGGCGCGTGGGGTTTCGGGTCTACAAAAGCACCCGCCGGATTGTCTTGCGTACCGCGCTCCGGCGGGTCTCCTTCGACGTGAGCTGCGGTGCATCACCCTTGGCGTTAGAGGTACACGGTGACGTGTTCGTGTGCGAACACACTTTTTGGCGACTCCGCTGGGGACGAAGCTTTGAACGGTCTCCGGCTCGTTCTTGCTACGAAGAGATCGTCATCTAGGGTTTGCAATCTACAAAGGTAACATGAATACCCAATTCACTTATGTAGATGCAAATAATGCATATGTTGTTGCTAGATCGTCTAATGAGCATATTGTATCGGCTAGCCCTAGTTTTATCAATCATGCATCTAATTATGTGCAACAGCCGATTCAGAATAATCTTCATGCTTCAACTTCATGTAATTTTAGCAACATGCAACATATGTATCCCAACTCCCATGCATCGGCAACCCCACAAATCTATATGCCGATGAACAACATGATGAGCTCGGTTAATCATGTTGAGACACCCCATGTAGGAACTTCCAATAGTATGCAACAAAGTGTTTCAACTTTTTATTCATCGGCAAATAACTTGCAGTATGTTAATCCAAACGTGCCGGTGGATAGGGGAATTGGCCATGCTACTACTAGTTATTCGGCCAATTACCCTCAAACATCATATGCTACACCTCATGCTACGAATTTTTCAGCACCATACGCAATTGTAGATATTCGTGATTCGGCTCCGCACCTTCATGCTCATGGCCGAATAAGTGAGAATTCTACCAGAGCGCATGTGTCTTTACCTAGTAACGTAGCATATCATGTTGCCCCTGCACAATTACAGAATTTCGGCAACACACCATTGCCGAAAGTGTCTCAAAGTATTGGGGGGCAATCCGATGAAGATTGGGCTGAAATTGGTCGAAAAAAGCTTAAAGATAGACTAGCTGCAATGTTTGCTAAATTTAGACAAGAACAAGCAACCTTGCGAATCAAAGAAAGAAAGAGTGGTGATTCGGATAACAAAGTTAATTCGGTTATTAAAAAAGGCGAATCAAATAGTATGTGTACCCAATCTATCAAAGAAAAAGAGGATGCCAAGGCATTGGAGAGTCATTCAAAAGTGAAACAAAGTATTATTAAGTGATACAACCATCATGCTCTCCCAACGTAATTGAAGAGGTATGTCTAGCAAATGACTTGCCTATCTTCCGATTTGGTCGCAACTTTATTGTCGATGCTTCTATAAGAAAAATTCTCATAAGTAATTTTGAAAGACCAATGAAGAAGGGTAATTTACTTGTTAGCAACAAAATTGTTATAGACTATATCAGTCAATCCATTGCACCATTTATAAAGACCGATAATGATGTGGCCAAAGCTTTCCCTGTTTCTTTATCTAAAGTTCATATCTAGTTGGGTAGCTTTACTTATTTCTTACTTGGCTTGCACTTTGTCTCAATTGAGACATGTGTGTTCTAAATATTTTCATATCGGAAGTTTAAAGTCAAGGTTAATTTCTTTTGAGAAATCCGATGCTAATATAATATCTTATCCAAAGCCACCGGAGATAGAGTGGAAAACACAATGTATAGCCGAATGGGAAGATTCCAAATCTGAACCATTTGTTTGCTTATCTTCAAAGCCGTTCACACAGCAAGATCGGCTAGAAAGCAAGAAGTTTACCTTCAATTCAAGCATGTGTGACCAAATATTTGATTTATTGCTGAAAAATAATTACATAAGAATTCTTGATCACCATGTCAAGCCATCAATTCAAGGACGAATGTATTGTAGGTTGCATCATTCGTTCAAACATAATTTTGAGGATTGCAATATGTTTCGTCAAATAGTTAAATCGGCCATTGATAAAGGACGATTGAAATTTGTTGAGACACCAAGAGATGACCACTCTATTCCGATTGGCCTCGATGGCAGAAAGTTTTTGCATCGGCTGCTTCAAGCCGATCCATTTAAAGAGGAGGTAAAAACTGCAGGTGATGGGGTCAAGCTTTCAAGTAAAAAAGTTGTTGAAGAGCATAATGAACATAATTTTGAGGGCGAGAATTCCATCGAAGCTACAATGGAGACGCCAAGGACTGGGGGGGCAACAAGCAAATCCAATGATTGGTGCAAGCACAACCAAACGAAACAAAGGCCGAAATAAGCGCAAGTGTAAGAGATCAAAAATCACCTTCGCTGAACTATTCGATAAATATCAAAAGAAGAGTGAAGACAAGAATGCTTATCGGCCAAATCATGCAAAGAAAGCAAGATCACCCCCAAGGCGCAAATATGAGGATTGGTATTGGCAAAGTAATAATTTTAATGCAACATATTCATATCCTTATTTTGGGCCGCCAATGTCAATGTCGTGGATGCCTCCCTATGCTCATATAGATACATATTCATCATGGGACAGGTATGATACAAGGGCACATTCTCCATCTTATTCTACACCATCTCACCAATACTATGCAGCTCCAAGGAGATCAACATTTGAACAATCACGCGTCAAAGACCGTTTCAATCATAAGGAATCGGTCCAGAGCTCAAGGAAGAAGAAAGAGGTGGTCAAACAAGTTTACCGCGTTAAAAGAGATGGTCGTAAAAGTGCTACTTCAGATTTGATATCAAATGAAAAAGAGCCAATGAAGGTGTTGACATTGGCTACTAAAGGCAATGAGATGAAGGAACCAATTATTGAGAGTCAAAGTGCCAAATCTGAAGAAAAGAAGTTGAGAGTGCACAAGGCCAAGAAAGAATTGCCATTGGTCAAAACAGAATCACAGCCGAGATGCCCACTCGGCTTATCGTATTGGCAAAAGAAGGAATTACAAAATCTTAGTGCACAAGAGCTGAGAAAGAGGAACATGGCATGGGTTCCCAAGAAGATCAATCAAGACAAAAATGATGTGCATGCTTCTGTTGCGACAAGTACAATAAAAGTGAAGAAGGAAAATAATGAAAGCCACAAACAATTAAGCCGAAGGTGCACATCACAACATCAAAATCTTCGGTTAGCACATCATCCATTTTCTTCAACAATGCCATTGATGCCTTTGCCATGGAATTCATCCACAGGTATGATCAGTTACCCTCCATGGACTTATTTTGATCCATGGATGCAACATAATTTTGCATATCATGATAGAGTATTACCAAATCACTATACATTTGGTTAGTTACATTTTTGTTGCTAAGACAAAGGGGCCGAAATATTTTATTGCTATTTTATTTGTTTATTTCGGCTATACATGCTTTAATGGATGAATTCTACATGGACCTCATGATAATGGACGATAATTAACTATCGTCCTAAGAAACTATGCGATCATGGCCGGTGTAATATTCTTACATCGTCCTTAGTTTGAATGGATAGCGAGACAAGTACTATGGAGATTATGTTTTGATAGTTGAATTCATAACAATGGCCATGGTGTTGGTGTTGTTTATATATCTCCAGATGGTGCTGTTATGTGAAGCCTCATGCCTCTTAAAATATTTATTGCACAATAATCAAAACCGAATATGCAATGTTATTCGGTTTGGAACTTTTGCCATATGTGCTAAACATATTGAGGCTTTCAGTGATTCGTTATGAGTAGTGCAACAAATATCCAAGGGTTATCAATGTTTTGACGAATCACTTATAGTTTATCTTGAGGTATGTCTAGATGCAAAATTTACCTTGGGTTGCTATAAAATTGTTCATATTTCCAGACATGACAATTCGAAAGAGTTGGCACAGCAAGCATCCGGCTACTATGTTAATCATGGTGTGTTGCATTTCTGTCAATAGCCGATGCTTAGTCTCGTCAATAGAGGTAAGGCCGAACCGAAGTCCACCGCTTCGGCCACTAATGAATTTTTTTTATGCAGGCAAAGGTAAGGATTGGAGAAAGTTTATTGTTGATTATCTGCAAAATCTTATCAAAAGGGTGAACAATATGATTCAGAGGATGACCTTGAGATACATATCTGTGGAGCTTTATCATCGGATTGTTAAGGAAGTTGAGAAGGTTTCACCCAATTTTGCATCAAGGATTCAAAGAAATAATGGCCGATATATATTTATCGCCCAAGCACATGCAAAGTGGCCGATGGAGTGTTGACATCGTCCTTAGAACCAACATAATACGAGTTATTTTTTGGCATACTACCTTTGCCGAAAAACAGGGGAGCATGTGTTGACGCTCAAAAATGGCATGATCGCAAAGAGTGACATGAGTCTATAATGGAACGAGGTTAAAATTATGAGTTTATGTCACCATTTGATGGCCATCGTCAAGATGATCGAAATAAATATGAAGATGGACCAAAAAGGAGCTCAAGTGCAAAAGATATGACAATTTCGGAGATACCCGTGTTGACACCTGATTAAAGAATGTCATGAAACATAATTAAGAAGACCTCGGATGGAAAAAGTTACAACTGCAAAGTTCTTCGTCTCGTCGAAACGGACGATTTTGATATAAGGATCATCCACATACGAGGTCGTATGCAAAAGTTATAGGCAAAACCGTGCGCTGCAGCAATGTTGGCCGGATCGTCCGGGCCGGGGTCCGGATCATCCGGGTAATTAGAGCACTAAAATTCCAGAAGGTTGGCACTAAAGCCGGATGATCTGGGTCAAGTCCCGGATGATCCGGGTAAAGGCCGGACAATCCGGGCAATTGTCCGGACGTCCGGACAAGTTTTTCTGCTGCAGACTTTAGAAAACGGCCCGAAACCCCATCAAGATGACCTCAAATCGAAAAGTGTTCAACATGAAAGTTGTGCGTCTCGTTGAGGCGGTTGATTTTGATATAAAAAACGTCCAAATCAGAGGCCGTATGCGGATTCTAGAGCCAAAACAGTAAGCTGCTGTCAGAAAACTGGGCTAGGCCGGATCATCCGGGCCTAGAGCCGGACATCCGGGCCGAAAGTCGTGAGAAGTCCGAATTTGGCTAGATTTTGATGATTTGGACGATAAGGCAAGTCCTTTTTTTGTACAGGAAGTCCATCCGCCTCTTATATTAATAAAAGGTGACGACCGATTGAACAACAACACAATCGAACAAATCTATCTAAACTTTTTACCTTTACTTTTCCTTCTCCCTTGTTCTTCTTCTTCCTCGTTTTTCGTTCGTTCTTCTTCATTGCAGGGCGGCGAACCTCGAGGCCCTAGGGGCGGTCAGGCCGACCTAGGGCAGCCCATAGCCGCCGCGCGCCCTGACGGGGTCCCTCCCGGGCGCGTGGGGTTTCGGGTCTACAAAAGCACCCGCCGGATTGTCTTGCGTACCGCGCTTCCGGCGGGTCTCCTTCGACGTGAGCTGCGGTGCATCACCCTTGGCGTTGGAGGTACACGGTGACGTGTTCGTGTGCGAACAATTTCTTGTAACAACTGAAGCTTCTTGAGAGGTTATATAACATGTGGATGGAGTATGGAAGGTGTGAAAACGAAGCAAGTAAAGAACGCTTGTTTTTTGTTTTTTGTATTCTGAATCTCTGAATATGTCAAGAAAGCAATGCAAACATGATTCATACTAACCTAGCAGCAAAGCTCAGATTTGGCATCTGTAATTTCATGGCTACTTCTGAAATAGTTCGTTTCGTCTTGGTTTTCTTTCCCTTTTTTGTATTTCACATGAGCTAAATAGCCAGAGTTAGCGTCTTAACGACCATTGGCATGTTCATGACACTTACGCTTTAGAGTCTTCACTTACGTTGATGCATTAGTTTCGAACAAACCAGAGATTGGAAGGGATTGGTATTATTGCGAGAGGCCATGTGGGCACTTTCCTTTTTTGGTGGCACGAAATATTAGATCTCACAATATGACTGATCCTTTTTCAGTTGAGTTAAGTGTTTGTCGGGATGCATTATTGTTAGCCATAGAGCGGGGTTTTCTGAACGTGGTGATTGAAACAGACTGCAAAAGGGTGAAGCATGCTTGGGACTCTGATAAAGATGGCACGTCTGTTGGCTTTCATCCCTGAGATAGATGTGAAATCTCCTCGCCCATCTTTAGGGTATAAGAGCATCTCTAGCCGATCTCTTAAAACCGGATAGAAGAGTAAAAGTTCACATTTGAGGGTCTAAACGGGACCAAGCCAATCCCTTATCTGCTTTAGAGGACTATAGGATCTTTACTCCTTGTGTCAGCCGCCCCTTACATTTGCTCTTACCGAAAAAGGCTTTCGCCCCGCTTTATATTATAAAGCACATGCCCAAGCCAACAATCCACAAAGGTTCACACGCACACGCAGACCCACACACACCAAGTTCACACACAGACATGATCCACAAGGGTTAATACTGAGGGCACAGCTCAACAAGCCCTAGAACAGAAAGGAAAGACACCATCTAGTCGGGCTCCGGGGGGGCGGCGAAAGCGGAGGCGCCAGGCGGAAGGCAAGCGATCGAAGGTCGGCGAGGAGGGTGTTGATGACGTCCCGATCCTGAGGGCGGCTAAGCGGCCGCCAAAGCTGCAAGTACCCACACATTTTAAAAATGGTGTCAGTAGCGCGTCGTAGAGGGACTTTTTGGATGACAAGCTTATTGCGGACGGTCCACAGTGTCCAGGCGAGAACCCCAACGCATAACCAACGGATATGTCGGTGGCGAGGGGGGGAGGCATGGATTTCCGCGAGAAGGTTGGGGAAGTTGGAGTTGCACCACTGTCCACCAACCGTCTCGCGGAAACTGGACCAAAGAAACTAGGTCGCAGGGCACGTGAAGAAGATGTGATTAGCATCCTCCGTCGTGCCGCACAAAGGGCAAAGCCCATCTCCGGGTCCGTTGCGCTTGAGGACTTCGACACCGGAGGGGAGGCGGCCACGAATCCATTGCCAAAGGATGATCCTAATCTTCAGGGGTAAGCGAATGTCCCAGATCAGACCGAAGGGCTCGGGAGCGGGCGAAGGTGCGATGGCCGCGTACAGGGACCTAGTAGAGAAGCGAAGATGTGATTAGCATCCTCCGCCGTGCCGCACAAAGGGCAAAGCCCATCTCCGGGTCCGTTGCGCTTGAGGACTTCGACACCGGAGGGGAGGCGGCCACGAATCCATTGCCAAAGGAAGATCCTAATCTTCAGTGGTAAGCGAATGTCCCAGATCAGACCGAAGGGCTCGAGGGCGGGCGAAGGCACGATGGCCGCGTACAGGGACCTAGTAGAGAAGTGACCGGAAGACTCTAGGCGCCACGAGACGGCGCCCGAGGCATCGGTGACGCTCATCGGGAGAAGGGCGATGTCCTGGAGGAGGGAATCCCAGGCGACCACTTCGAGAGGACCGAAAGGGCGACGAAACGCGAGGCGCCCTAAGTCAATAAGGGCCGTCTCGATAGAGACCCGAGGGTCAACTGCAATGGCGAAGAGATCGGGAAAGCGGGCGGCCAGAGGGGTGTCGCCGAGCCACCGATCAAACCAGAACAGGGTCGCGGACCCAGTACCAACCGAAATGGACGTGCCAATGTGAAGCACAGGAAGCAGCTGCACGACGGCCCGCCAAAACTGGGATCCGCCCGAACGCTGACAGAAGGCCAGAGGCTGTCCACGGAGGTATTTGTTGTGGATAATGGTGAGCCACAACCCTCCGTCTCCATTGGCAATACGCCACAACCACCGGGTCAGGAGGGCGATGTTCATGCGGCGGGAGGACAGAATCCCAAGACCCCCCTGGTCTTTGGGTTTACAAATGTCCGGCCAACTAACCATGTGGTACTTCTGTTTTTCATCGTCGCCAACCCAATAGAACCTGGATTGGTACTTGGCAATTTCCGTGTGTAGCGTTTCATGGAGGCTATAAAAGCTCATGAGGAACCAAAGGAGGCTGGGAGTGAGGAGTTGATGAGGATCACACGCGCCGCCTTCGATAGCCAACGCCCTTTCCAAGGCTCGACGCGGTGTTGCATACGGGTCACCGTAGGGCGGAGGTCCGCCGCGGTGAGGCGCGAATCACTAACGGGGATCCCCAGGTAGGTCGTGGGGAAAGACCCCAGCCGACAGTTCAGGCGATCAGCAATAGCCTGAGCCTCCACCAGAGGGTAGCCAAGGACCATCACCTCGCTCTTATCAAAGTTAATCGATAGGCGCGACATCTGCTGGAAGCACAGGAGGAGGAACTTCAGGTTAGCTACGTCCTGAGTTGAACCATCCACCATTATAATGGTGTCGTCCGCGTATTGCAGGAGGGAGACCCCTCCCCCTCCAACTAGGTGGGGGACAACGCCGTGGATATGGCCAGCACCCTTAGCCTTATCCAGGATGGCGGCCAGAGCATCGACCACCATGTTGAACAGGAACGGCGAGAATGGGTCTCCCTGACGGACCCCACAGAGGGTGGGGAAGTATGGCCCAATCTCGCCGTTAATGTTCACCACAGTCCTCCCACAAGAGACTAATTGCATCACGCGGGTCGCCCAGCGGTCATCAAAGCCCTTACGCAGCAGCACTTCCCGAAGGAAGGGCCAGTGGATAGTATCATAGGCTTTATGGAAGTCAAGCTTCAGGAACACAACACAAAGATGCTTCACCCGAACTTCGTGGAGGACTTCATGGAAGACCAACACGCCATCAAGAATAAACCGGCCTTGGATGAAGGCCGATTGGTTCGGGTGAGTGATCGAGTCCGCCAGCAGGGTCACCCTATTGGCGTACCCTTTGGCCAGGATCCGGAAAATCACGTTAATCATAGTGATGGGGCGGAACTGGCGAATATCAGAGGCGCCCGGAACCTTTGGGATGAGGGTAATGATCCCATAGTTGAGGCGTCCCAGGTCCATAGAGCCTGAATAGAACTCCTCGAACAATGCCATGACCTCCGGTTTGACCACCTGCCAGAATGTTTTAAAGAAAGCAACAGGCAGGCCATCCGGGCCCGGGGCCGAGGCGGGGTCCATGCCTTTAATGGCCACGAGCACCTCGTCCTCGGCGAAGGGTGCAACCAGGGCCGCATTGGCCTCGTCAGAAACCAACTGCGCCCCCGTCCAAGTGTGGGGGCGAGACTAGCCCCACCCTGAGGGGTGGGGGTAAAGAGGGCTTTATAGAAGCCGTCCACATGAGCCCGAATGGCCGCTGGACGGACAAGGGGGACATCATCCTCCCATAAGCAGTGGATGGAGTTTCTACGGCGGCGGCCATTCGCAATAGCCTGGAAATAAGCAGTGTTCGCATCGCCGTGGAGCACCCACCGCTGGGTACCGCGCACCCTCCAATAAGCCTCCTCATCGGTGTAGATGGAGGATAGCTGGTCCTCAAGATCATATCTCAGCATTCACTCATCAGGAGAGAGCCCAGAGGAGTCGGCCCGGGCGTCCAGGGCTTGAATAGCCAGCAGGAGAGATTTTTTATGCTCGCGGAGGTCACGGCCAAGATTGGCACCCCAACCCTTCATGAATTGGCGGGCAAGCTTGGCGCAGAAGTGCCACGAGTCGACGGCGGACATGGAGCGATGAGGGGAGGCGCGAGCAAGCGCCCACCGAGCCAAAACCGCGTCCTGAAAGCCGGCCTGATTGAGCCAATAGGATTCAAACCTAAACCGCGGCGAGCAGGTGGGGCGCTCGTCCGCGGAGGAGAGGAGGAGAGGGACGTGGTCTGACCCAATGCGGGTAATCGCCCGCAGCGAGGTCAGGGGGCACCTCAATTCCCACTCCGGGGAAACTAGGACACGATCCAGCACGGATCGTGTCGGGTCGGCCTGGCGGTTAGTCCAGGTAAATCTCGCCCCCGTTCTCTCGATTTCACGGAGGCCGAGCTCCGCGATCCAGTCGTTGAACAGCTGCATCCGGGGGAGGTTAATCCTATCATTATTCTTCTCATCCGGCGAACGGATGAGGTTAAAATCTCCGCCCACAACCACTGGGAGGGGGAGGCGGAGATCTTTTGGTGGAGCTCCACAAGGAAGGCCGGGGACCGTCGGTGATCCGCCGGACCATAGACAATCACGACCTCCCACTTGAAGTTCAGGGCCCGCTCAAAGACCTCCATGCTAACGAAGAATTCACCCCGATCCATGCCGCCCACTTCGAAGATGACATCCTTAACCCCTAAAAGGATGCCACCGGAGTGGCCTGAGTTCCCACTAGAAGGGAGCCAGTGCCAGGCGAAAAGGTGGGAGCTGAGGCAATCAAGCTCATGAAGGGAGAACTCAGTGCGCATTGTTTCCTGGATCGCAATAATGTCAATGTGTTCGTCGCGCACATACTCGACGAGCTGGCGGCGCCGGCCATCATGACCGAAGCCGTGAATGTTCCATAAAAGGGCCCGCATCTAAACCCCCATCGGGGGGCTGCTTGACCCCAGAACACGGGAAGTGCTTTGAGCGCGGAGAGCGGCGGTGCGGGAACGAGTGCGCCCACGAATGGCCCCATCGACCACCGGAGGGGGCTGACCAGCAAGTGTAGTCTGTCCCTCAGGGGCCCTACACAGACGAGCTCGAGTCTCAGCCAACTTGCCATCCAGAATCTCGCGAGCCCTAATGGCCGCGATCTGTTCTAAGGGGGGACCCACTTCCCCCTGAAGACAATGGCCGAGTTAGTGGCCACCTTGGCAAGGTGTCGGAGAGGGACGGCCTCAAGAGCAGAAAAGGAACAACCGGAAGAACTGGGGAGGGCGGGATCCACACCTGACTCGAGGTTCCGTGCAGCCGCCCGGATCTCAGCCCGCTCGGCGATGGACGGGACCGATGCGTCAGCCGGGCAAGCCGCATCGAGGTGGGCGCTGCGGCAAGACGCAGTCACCGGCGTCGAGGAGGAGCGGGCCCGCCTGGCGTACGCCACTGTCGGGGGAGGAACCGTGGAGCCTGGCGTGGTGACGACCACGGCCACCGCCGCAGCCGGGGAGGCCGAGGAGGTGGTGTGGGCATCGGAGACCGCCAGTGGGGGGAGCGGGGGGACAAGCTCCAGGGTGTCGCCCGACGCTTCCCCCTCGGGTGGGGGGACCGGAGAGGGCTCTCCGAGGGGTGTGGTGCCGCCGTCACCACCCGTGAGGACCGGAGGGGTCGGCGCTGGGGGGGACGGAGGTTCCGGGCCCACCGCAGAGGGGCAACGAGCAGAGTCGGCGGACGGAGAGCGGGGTGAGGACGGGGGGCGACGAGCAGGCCCACACTCGAGATGTCGCTAGCCGACTCCGAGGTAGGGGGGAGAGGGCACCACGGGGGGTGCGGCCAGCTGGAGGGCCACTGCGAGGTCCGCAGCAGAGACCCGGGTGCGGCCCTGACCAGAGCCGCCGCGGCCCAAGGGGGGGTTGGCCGGCTCACGTGATGGAGAACAGGAGCGCTCCGAGAGGTCGTCCTCCTCCTCCTGGTCGTCGAAGCGGGAGTGGCGGGGACGGCGGTGATGGGAGCCATCGGCATCCCCGGGCCCGCCCCCCTGAAGGCTGTCGGCGGAGAGGCGGTGGCGGCCGATATGGTTCGGCGGCTCGGGGCAGATGGTGAGGTCGTAGCCGTCGTCGTTGAAGAAGACCCGAAGCGTGGTGTGTAGCTTGGAGGCGTCGAGGCACTTCACCTTGACCCGGACCTCCTCCTCCTTGTGCAGAGAGAGCTCGTCGACCACCACCACCTTGCCCAGGATCTTGGACATACTGCGAATGACCCGCTCAGACCGGGCCACATCGGGAAGGCCGGCGATGAGGAGCCAAGTCGTGTCCAGGACCGCCACGGCCTTGGGATCCCACCTCGGCTCAGAGATGTTCACCACAATCCCGTTGAGGGCCAAGGTGATGTTGTCGCTGCGGGTGTAGAAGCCCATGCTCATGGCGTCGAGGAAAATCACCGAGAAGGCTTAGGCGCGGTGGAGGTCACCTGCCAGTCCCACTTGCACCGGCAGAGGTGGTTGAGCTCGGCCTCGATCAGAGACGGAGTGGCGACGCCCTCCCCCGCGACCGTCACAAGGGCCAGGAGCGAGGGGGAGGGGGCGGCAGCTCCGGCACCTCGATGTGGAAGAAGCCCATGTCCTCGATGCCGTGGCCGTACATCATGATCTCCTTGGTGACCGGGCGCTCCGGACAGAGAACCGCGGGATGCCCGGCCTCCTTGCAGAGGTAACAAGTCGGTGGGTTGGGACACGCCACCTGAAAGTGACCAAGCATGCCGCAGTTGAAGCACGGGGGGCCCTCGGCGGCGGCGACGGGACCCGAGGTCGGAGGCACCATGGCGGTGGAGAGTGCAGCAGGAGGGGGGCGAGGTGGCCCCTTCTTCTTCTTCTTCTTAGTGCCCGAGCGCCCACGGTTCCCGTTGCCGCCGTTGGAGGGCGGGAAGGCAGCTTGGGCGCGCGGAGGCTGGTAGCGGCGGTTGTCAGGAGCGGTGGACTCAGAGGCGGGGGGCGCCTGACGTGGGGGGGAGGACCGGCGATAGTCCCGGCCATCACGGGCAGGCGAGCGCCGGGTCGGAGACCGGCCGCGGGCAGGGGAGCGTCGGCCCGGAAAGGCGGTACGGTCCCGGGAACCCCCGCGAGGAGGATCCCGACGAGCGGGCGAGAGGGAGCGGTCCTCCCGCAGCGGGGAACGGCGAGCATGGCGGGGAGAGGAGCGCCGGGAGTCCCGGGAGTCGTGCGCCAGCGAGCGGCGGGCCGGGCGGGAGGAGAGCTGATTGCGGAGGTCTGCCTCCCGCCGGAGGCCGTCGGGGGAGGAGCGCGGGGGGTCACGGCGGTCATCCGCCCGGCGCTTCGGGCGGTGGTCGGCATCTCCCCACTCCCAGGGCATGGTCAGCGGTGGAGAGGGAGGGGAGGTGGGGCGCCGGTCGGAGGGGGCGATGGGGGCGGCTGGAGGAGCGGCAGGGAGGGGGGCGGCGGGCGGGGCACGAGCGGCTCGGGGAAACCCTACTAGAGGCCAGATCGTGCGTCGGGGCGGGCCAGGCCTCACCAGGGGGCGAGGCTGGGCCGCATTGGGCGCGGCGGGACTAGGCGGCCGGCCCACGCAGTGGCTAGCAGCCCGCATCCCACCTGGGGGCCCATCGGCCGATAGCCCGAGGGGAGGCCCACCAGAAGGGATCCCAGGCCGGCCTAGGAGCAGAGCGGCCCGAAACGTCCGGCCCGGGGCAACCAACCGGGGCACGAGGGTTTCCTCAGGCGCCGCAGTGGAAGTCGCCGCCGGGGCCAGGGTGGGGCGGCGCGGCCAGGGGCCGGCTCGCCGGTTGGCCGGGGACGGGGAAGGAGCCGCCCCGAAGGCGGAGATGAAGGGGCGGAAGGGGGCCTTTCTGGACAAGATGCCGAGGAGTGCGAGCGCCGCCGCCGGCGACGGACCGGCCGGAGCGAAGGCGGGCGTCGGCGGTGCAGGGGACCGTGAGGAGGCGAGCGCCGCCCCGTGGTCAGCGCGGCCGGCGACACCCCAGCCGCCAGCACGACGCCGGGGGGGAGGCCCGGGGCCCCAAGGCGGCACCTTTTGCCGCAGGCGACGGCCGCGCGCCCAGAGGCCATCGGAGACGCCGCTCGGACCCGCGGGAGGGCAGACTCCCACCCCTGGGAGTCGGGCCGCCGGCTGGGACGAGTAGAGGTGACCGGACCGGGGGGCAAGGGGGGAGGCGGTCGCGGCAAGCGACGGGGCAGCCCGCGGCAACGTCGGCCTCTTCGGCGAGGTCAGCCCAGGACACCCGCGGAGGGGCGGCCAGAGGCGACGGCGGAGGGGCGGGCGAGGGAGAGGCCGGCGCGCTGGCAGCGGGCGAGGCCAGGGGCGAGGGTGGCGACGGCGGCGGCGCCGCCGAGGCGACGGGGGCGTCGCCAGAGCCAGCACACGCGGGATCCATCCCAAGAGGCTTCCGGGGCCACTTCTTAGGATAATTCCAGTCCTTCCCCCATGCCAGCCCTCTCCCCCGTTCGTCGCCGGTGCCACACCCGCCGAGTTCCTTGCCTCTGGCGACCACCCTCGCCACGTACCATGCCGCAGCCCCGCCGACACCCGGCCACCAAATTCCTGCAAGATCTCGACGAGAACTGACGATTTTTTTTCTTTTTTTTTGTCTTTTCCCGTCTACGGCCACGAAAACACTCCCCCTCAGCATCCCTAGTTCGGCGACGCTCCTCCCATCGTCCCCGACCACGAGCAAAGCCACAGAGGCGCGGGGAGGACACCTATATAGAGAAAAAGTTCAACGTAAAGGAGGAAATGTACACAAAGAGTGGTCGCCTGTTGCCATTGCTGATTCTGATGAATCCTTGCATTCCGGACATTGCCATCGCACCACTAGAAGAAGGATGAGGGAAAGAACCCATTCATACGAGGAAGCGCCCAAGTCATGGCCCGTGGAGGACAAACTTCAACTACCGTGTCGATTACTTCGTCGCACGCTTATGTCGCGCACGGTGAAACTCTGTCAAATTATTTTCCATCACATCTATCCTATGTACTAGCTAGCTCATGGAAATCATCTAATGCCGAAAGGTCATAGTTGGCCGCATGAAAGGAAGAAGGGAGAAGAGGGAGAGAGGCTTTCATGTGGGGTCTAGTTTGTATGAGGTGTTGTTTGAGAGTTCGGCTGGAAACCGGGTTTTTTAGCGGAGCAAATATAAGAAGTTAAGGTATAAGGGACCATTTTATTAGAGGCTAAATGATGAGGGGTCGGTTAGAGTTGCTCATCTTTGTGCAAGAGAGGCACTTACTTCTGTTTCTGATGTACTTCCTTCATTCCAAAATACTCCCTCTGTCTCATAATATAATAACATTTTTGACACTAGTGTAGTGTCAAAAACATTCTTATATTATGGGACGGAGGGAGTAATTGGCGTTCCCAGAATTTTAAGATAGGTTAAGGTGGCGGCTGGAGTCTCCTTTATATCCTTCGGTTTTCTACAAGTAGTGACTGAACAGCTTCTATCCCCTGCTGGCGCGGCGCGTCGACAGAGGCCGTCGCCTTCGAGGTGGGCCGCTGGCGCTCGGCGGGGCTCTCGATCTGCGGCCCGTGCGCCGGGTCTGCGAGATGCGCGTCCTTGGCGACGCGGGGAAGGTGCCTGGTCGCGCGGATCCGGCGCGGGCGCTGGCGCGCGAGGTGGCGGGGGGAGTGCTGCAAGGTGGCACGGATCTGGCGCGGCCACCGGAGCGCGAGGTAGAGGGGTGTGCAGCGGGATGGCGCAAATCTGGCGCAGCCGTGTTGTTCGCGTGTGGGGGAAGTCAAGGTGCTCGTCAGTTTGCTGGTCGTCCGCAACTGTTGGCTGCATTTCGCGCCATGATGCGGTTGTGGTTCGCGCTCGGCGGCGTTTGGCGGTGTGTTGGGTGGCCGCAGTCTATTCTGGGCGGCGAGTGTGCTTGTTGTTCTCCGCGGGAGAAGTTGTGGGAGATGAATGGCATCCTTGCTTGGTGTTGCATCCTCTTGATGGTGGTTCGGTAAGCTCGACGCTGCTTCGGGTGGGAGGACAAGATGGTGGTGGCTGGAGGGAGAGGAATGGCCTCGCTGCGGTTGTTGCATCCTTCGTCGGGAGAGGAATGGCCTCGCTGCGGTTGTTGCATCCTTCGTCGGGAGAGGAATGGCCGACAGGCATTGCATCCTCGAGGAGACGAATGGCGTCGTGTTTGGTTGCATCCTTCTGATGGGAGAAGAATGGCGCTGCTGGGGGTTGCATCCTCCGTCCAGTGGGTGCTGTGGATGCTAGGTTGGAAGCACGTCAAGCTTACCGAGGAGGTGCGGTTGGCTGTGGAGGCAGGTCTAGTGGTTTGGTGTGTAGGCTGATCGGATCCTAGGTTCGGGCTATGCAGGTGAGACAGCCGGCGAAAGTCGTACTCCGGTTGCGACCGGAGTCGTCGATGGCGGCGCTTTCAGGTGTCGCTCCCTCGTTGGAGGCATCGATGTAGCTGCTCTCACCTTGCCTTTCCTGACGTGCTCCGGGGGAAACCCTTGATCTAGTTTAGATCGAACGATGGCGGCGCTATTTGGCGTTGTGTTCTCTCTTTGGAGCATCGTTCTGGAGGTGGATCCGGTTAGAGGGACCCGTGGCTCGTGTGGATGTGTGTGGTGTTTGCGAAAGGCCCCGTTTGTATGGTTTTTAGGTCCGGTTTTCCTTATAAACTGGACCAACTCTTTTTCTCCTGATCAAAGAATTTGATAGATCTACTACCAACATTTAGAAAAAAAGTGAAGGAGAAGGAGGAGCACGGTAGGAAAAAGTGCTGGGAAAGGTGAACCAGTGACTCAGAGCGCAAGTATTTTGAAAAAAGGTTAAAAATGTTGCTCTCTCCTATCCAGATTAATTGTTGCAATTTTAGTACAACTTTAGAGTACTGGATAGCTGGACGTCAATTAAATGGAACAGAGGTAGTACGATGCTATCCCTGGCTTTCTGATTGAGGTTGTTCAATCAGATATGCCCCCGCTTTATGAATAAACTGCCACATGGCGGAAGCTTCAAAAAGAAAAGAAAAAGAGTCTACACTTACGCCACAATTAAGCGAGTAAACAAAAAGTATAACATATAATGATATAGGTAAAATTGCCCGCACGTTGCAACTGTAAATATTCCACTGGTTTAACACCAATTGTCTCAAATATATATGTTTGGAATCCTCATGCACATCAAGAAGCATTGTCTACTTTTTCTACCTTAAAATACTCTTTTTCGTCTTCTTTCTCTACCTATCATCTTCATCTTCCCAATCCATGCTCACCAGCGTTATGAATGGTACATCTGGCTCAAAATCCGCCAACCCTCCGCAAAAACAAAGGTATGTCACGAAGGGACAAGAGCCAAATCAACATGTATTACTGCACCAAAATATGCATCAGATCAACATTCCTGTAGAAAAGTTTCTCGGTGCATAGCTACTACTCCCTCTGTCTCAAACTTAGTATAACTTTGTACTCTACAAAGTTAGAACACTTATTTTGGGACGGAGGGAGTATAAATGTAAAAAGTTTAGACCTTTGAAAAATAAGTGCGCATGTGGTGTGCTTGGAGATACTTTGATATGTCTAGATTAGTCAACATGACGCTAAAATCTATTGTGCTCCAGATGTAACAAAATTAAATATAGATGGATGGATGAATGAATAGAAGCAAGGAGGTTAATTACAAGGTGATATTGGCCGATTAGCTGAAGGAGTGCTTGAGAGCCTCTGCGGTGGCCTTGTTGACGAGTGACATGGCAGGGTAGCCTTCTTCATCCTTCACCCTTGTGCTGTACTCCATGTCCTTGATCCCGTGCTGCATATGTATGTATACATCCATCAACCACATTTTTTAGAGAAGGAGGATGACCCCCGGCCTCTGCATCTAGGCGATGCATGCATCCATCAACCACATGGTAAGTGCTAGGTAAACAATATTGAAAGGAAGCCATCTATGCTGAACTCTGACCCAACTCTGAACTCTGCATCTTCTATGCCCGTCACCTCGGCACACGAATGATCAAGCAGATGAATGAATTTCCCAGTAGAAAAGAGCAACATTTACTAATCCTTCTTCCTTGGGAAAAAATAATAACAACAACAACAACAACAAAGCCTTTAGTCCCAAACAAGTTGGGGTAGGCTAGAGGTGAAACCCATAAGATCTCGCAACCAACTCTCCGATGTGGCGCGTCGCTGAGAGGGTTACGCCCCAACGAAAATCTTTTGGGTTTCATCTCCATAAGAGTGGCTGAGTTTTTACGTTGGCTCGCCAAGCCTATCACAACCCTCTCAGCGATGAAAAAGCAGATGAACAGCAATGAATTTGTGCTCCGAAACTCTGTTAACGCCGTTCATGATCTGTTTCTGGACATTGCTGTTTAACAAAGTCATACATGATACATCCTGGTCAAAATTTGAGGTAAATGCCAGGATGCACGCCAGAAGATTAATCCAGTCCACGCACGCGATGTTTGACATTTTTGTTGCACTTTCCTTTTTCTCAAATAGACAGGGACCTCTTGGGTGTTTGCTTACTGAACCAACAGCACCTCTTCTTTTTGAAATAGACTGACACATTGGGTCTTTGCTTGCTGAACCAGCGCCCACTTAATTTTCAGCGCAAATGGCCGTGCAGCTCACGCCGCCCTTACCTCGTCTAGTTCTAGTCACTCAGCCAAATGTCCAAAGACAAGCATCAGACGGGAATAAACCATACAGGTACGAAGGGGTGACCTGCCATGCTTTATTTGATCAAATACCACTTTGGACTTCGGTCAAAACATGAAGGCATTCATCTTCGGACTTGAGGCAAACACTGATGCATCACCATTTACCAGGGAAGAGCCTCTGGATTTCTTCCACTTGCGCCGAGGTCAAACATTCGCCTCACAAATTAAACATGCCAGATCACAGAAAAGAGTTTCAAACAAGACAAATCTAAGGTTTTGACTCTTTTTTCTAGAATACTGAAAAAATGTTTTCTAGAATACCAAGGTTTTGACTCTGATTGGACCTCGGATTTGGTTCACCGTGCCAACTATGCCAGGAAATCAATAATAAGTCTTTCTATATCAAAGAAACAGATACTGACAGGGGCCTTGCCGATGGCGATCTTTTCCATTGACTATGACTATTCCAAGTCTTCCTCCCTTCGATACTGAAAGGCTTAGTGGTATCTTGAAATATGTGGAGGATATGAACTCACATACTGTGTTATATTGTCTTGGTGAGATTGCAGAAATCCAAGCACCATTTTGGCCATGACAACGCCCCGTAGCATGATCTTGAGCCTTTCCTTCATAGTAGCCTCTGCAGGCCTTGCCATCCAAGGCAGAACCTGCAGTTGCCTGCAATTTAACTACCCCAGCTTCGACATGACCAACAAGAATGATTTCAGCTTCAGCCCAGGTTCAGCAATTGCAAATGGTTCCCTGAGAATCGTGCCGAACACCGGAAACTCGAGCCACCAGTCGGGAAGGGTGGTATACGTAAAGGAAACCCTCAAGCTGTGGAACAGGAAGCGAACTGTGCTCACATCTTTCAGGACGCAGTTCACGCTCAACATCCTCCCGGGAGAAGGTATGGCTTTCATACTCACAAATAGCCTGTCGTTGCCCAGGAACAGCGGCGGCCAGTGGCTCGGCATATGCAACAACCAGACAGATGGCGCGCCAACGAACCAAATAGTAGCCGTGGAATTCGACACGAGAAAGAGCTACCATGACGACCTCGACGGCAACCATGTCGGGCTCGACTTGAACAGCATCAAATCTGTTTATCCGTACCCGCTCAGCAATCTTTCGATCATCCTGTCAAGCGGCTCGGATGTCTTGGTTAGTATCATCTACAACAGCACATCACATGCTTTTGTATTATCTGTAAGCCAGCGCAACACAAGTGGCAGTGGGGGGCATAATTGGCGAGAGAGCTGGCCGGTTGATCTATCACGGTACCTACTGGATGAAATATATCTGGGATTTGCAGGTTCAACGGGTGATTACACCCAACTGAACCAGATAAAATCGTGGAACTTCACCACGATAGACGACATACTCGTCGCTGAAAGAACAAGACATGGGAAGTGGGTGTTTTTGGTTCTCATTGCCTTGGTTTTGCTCATTACATGTTCATCGTTTCTTGTGTTGTTGGTGCGGAGAAGGGTGACACAACGGAGAAGGCTAGCCTACCGCACGCTTGAGAAAATGATCGACGCACATGGCCCGGTTAGATTTAAGCTCAAGGAGTTGAAGCACGCGACCGCCAACTTCAGCCCTCACCGTAAGCTCGGTAGAGGTGGCGGCGGCACTGTTTACCTTGGATACCTGAATGGGATCAACAGAGAGGTGGCTGTGAAGCGGGTCTCACTCTCAAGCCGAGGAGAGAAGGAGTTCGTGGCGGAGGTGAACACGATCAGCAAGCTCTCCCACCGCAACCTTGTCAAGCTGATCGGCTGGTGCCACGAGGGAGGCGAACTACTCCTCGCCTACGACTACTTCCCCATGGGCAGCCTGGACAAGCTATTGTTCGCCAATGCCACGACGACCACGTACTCGTCATCGGCGCTCACATGGGAGCGGCGATACAGGATAATCTGTGGTGTGGCATCTGCACTCGACTACCTTCACCACGGGAGCAGCAAGAGGATCCTCCACAGGGACGTCAAGCCCAGCAATGTGATGCTCGACGAGGCATACAACGCGCGGCTGGGCGACTTCGGCCTCGCCCGTGCCATCCAGCTCGACGGAGCGACACACCACTCGACGCAGGCGGTTGCGGGCACACGGGGCTACATGGCGCACGAGAGCTTCTTCACCGGTCGTGCCAGCCTCGACACGGACGTGTACGCCTTCGGCGTCTTTGCCATGGAGGTTGTCAGTGGGAAGAGCCCAAGCAGGTCCATGCTATATGACACACAAGAAATATACATTGTGGATTGGGTCTGGAGGCATTACAGCCTGGGGAAAGTCATGGAGACAGCCGACGCGGTGCTTGGAGGAGTGTATGACGAGATGCAGGTGGATTCTGTGGTGCGGCTGGCTTTGGCTTGCTGCCACCCGAACCCGAGGGATCGACCTTCCATGCGGACGGCGGTGCAGGTGCTAATCGGTGGAGCGCCTGCCCCGACTCCCCCATTTGAGAGGCCTGCCTTTGTTTGGCCACTGTCAGGCATGCAGCAGGAGATGGAGCTGCCGCAGGTTGGTGTGCTCTTCACGGGAGGACAGCTCATCACCTCCACTTCCCTCACAGGAAGGTGAGTATCTCAATGGCTGGTGCACTTGTACCACCGAGTGTCTCAGTTCAGGGTCTAGGAATTCAGGGGTCAATGTTCGAAATAAAAAACAGAGAGGGGGTCTTCTGGGCCTAGGCCCAGCAACTCCGCCTAAATGTACTGTCAGATTCATGCTAGTTTATACAGGGTCAGCAGTCTGGTTAGTTGATATGTGATGCAGTCATGCAGAGTGCTATTGAACACTAAACTCTTACCTCTCTGTATGTCTCGACCAAGACTTAGGATCAACGCCATGAGTGAAGTCTCATAGGTGGTGATCTAAAGTGTTACCCTACGGAACCTCATCGCAGACGGCTCGGACCAGCCATCATAGACTATTTTGGCGTTGTCTGTCATATGAACATTTGGATCGCACGGCTGTCTAAAGCAGTCTGTGATGAGTAATCAAAATAAATAATGATGACGATCGGCAGGGCGCTGAGACTGGCCTCACCGACTCACTCGTATGCCAGAAACAGACCACCAACCATCAGGAATGGCGAAGCCGCTAGTCTCACGCACCCCTACCCTTAGCCGTGCACACTGTACACCACTAATGGCCAGGTCGTCGTCCTAGCTCTGCTTCTACATTTCAGTTGGCCCAAAACACTAAGGTGTAAACCACGAAAGCGCTTTTGTTCTTTTCGCAAAACAAAAGTGATTTCATTCGTTTCGTCTTCTCTTCTTTTTCTTGGTACACTTTAAAATTACTAGCAAACATGCCTGAAGAAAAGAAAACATCACACAGCCCTAACCCAATAAGCATGACCAACCCACCTGTGCCGCCGTTTATCCTCCTTCCGTCCTTTGTGTGTGTGCGCGCGCGCGTGTGCGTGTTCTGTAATGGCAATGAATGACAACACATTAAGAACTAAAGTGGTAATGAAAAGCCTATTATCAGCAATATCCTCACGATATGCAGAAGTTGAAAAGCTTGTGAAAACAAATAAATAATGAGGCAATTCTGAACTACATTACCAGAAATTTGACATGATTCAGTGCAACCACATTGAAAAGAAACATAACTATGGAATTAGGCTAGCTATGCAACCACATTGAAAAAAACTATGCTTATAAAAAACAGTTTCATCCATGAAGCATGAATGTGCTCTCTGCTTGCAGAAGTTCATGGAGTAAATATATAGATATAGATAGATTAGGCCAGAAAAGGTGAGGCACCCGGCTCTATTCTTGTACAATATTTTTGGTGTTTTTGCTTGCTGTTTCTTTCCCAGACAACCAAGCTGACATTCTAATGGATATTTTTCCATGTTCTTAATGCAAAGACAGTAACAAAAAGATTAATTCCACATGCACACGAAAGGTGCATATTTTACACCATTATTAGGAACAGGTACTAGGAGCACAACTATTTTTATTTCTTTAGCACTCTGAAATCTGAACCAAAATTCAGACTGCACAGAGCTATGATGAGATTCAGAAAAGATCAATGTTACGTTCTCCTGGTAATCATCAGCTTACAACACTAGATGCTGATAACTTTGAACTCGGAATCGAACTTCTAATTTTGGCAAATGCCAAGCAAACACATCGGAGAAGTTCAACCAACTTTTTGGTTTGAACAAACAAAATATCATGTACAGATTTTGACCCATGCAAACTAACATGAGAGAAGCTGAACCAACTTTTTGTGCAGAAACTCATGAAGGTGGGACCGGGCTGGTTGTGAGGAACCATGAAGGTAATCTGATCAGAGCACAATCCTTATGGTATGAGGCGGGGCTTAATGCAAGATCACTGGAAGCATATGCAATCAGAGATGGCGTGCAGTTGGCTGCGGACTTGGGGTATCGGAAAGTCATCATTGAATCCGATGCTCAGCAAGTTATAAAACAGTGCAACTCTCCAGGTCTAGACCGTTCGGAGATAGCGATCACTGTGACAGAGATACAAGAGCTTTGCGGGATGTTTGAGGAACTTTGTTTGGTTTATACTCATAGAGAAGCAAATGAAATGGCGCATCTTTGCGCTAGAAAGTGTAGTTCCTCTAGGAGAAGATGCCTTTGGATAAACTATATTCCATCCTTTCTTACGGCATGTGTAATGAAGGAATGTAACCCCGCTGTTTAAATCAATAAAGCTCTTGAATTCCAAAAAAAAAAAAGAAGCTGAACCAACTTTCTGGGCAGAACAAAAAAATATTTAAAAAATAGGCTAGCTATGTTCATCACCTTCACTCTACTACATGCTCCGAACTCTAAAGATTTTTTTTTTCCTGCTCAGTAGGAAATATCTTGCTACAAATTTTGGCACAAACCTTTACTTAAGTGGCCTACTCTATACGTTAGACATGCTAGCAATTATGCCCCATGATCACATCAAATGCCAGCAACAAGTAACAATGTTCATCGGCCAAGCAAAAAACTATACATGAATGCTTCACCGAGTAGTTGGGGATTTGAGAGCTTACCCATCGGGGAGAGGAACCAACTAACTTGAAGTCTTCTGGGCCGCCCCTGACGCCATGGTCGACGGCGTGCCTCCCTCCATCTCGTGGGAGTGATTCATTCCACTGCGGGGGTGGCGACTGGAGCTGCTGACGGAGGAGGGGAGTCCGTAGGTGCGGACCGCATCGGGGAGGGTAGACCGGCGAAGGACGGCACGGAGGGGAGGACGAAGATGCACGACAACTCGGCGAAGCCGGATGAGGGAACCGCGGAGGGGAACCCGGGGATGGCAGATGCGTGGCTGTGGACGGCGATGCGGCGGCCGTTGGTCAAGGTGGCGGCGGCGATTGGATGTGCGTGGCGTGCTTCGCGTTTTTTTTTTTTTGAAATGGGACACAGCGATCCCATACATCACACAGGCACAGCACTACGGCTGGCCCTCAACAGGTCTACATCGTCAGGTAAGCCCTCGGCCCAAAGCTGCCTAACAGCATGCCGTTCAGACCCCGAGCAGCTAATGAATGTGCTAGCTTATTACACTCCCGAGGGGCAAAAGAAAAGCAACAGGAAATAAAGTTTTGACAAGCGAACATTCTGATCTCTCTAAAGAGAGTTCCTTCCCTGGTTAGATCATACTCAGTAGACAGGAGTGCGCTGGTCAGGTTCTGACAATCGGACTCTATCTGAATTTTCATCATGCCCCAAGTTGCAGCAGCATGCATAGCCTCAAGGCAGGCCGTTGCTTCTGTCTGTATTGCGCTGCCCACATTCAGCAGCCTGCCAGCGCCCGATCCCCGAACATCTCCCATTGCGTCTCGGACAGCAAACACCCACCCGCCTGTATTTTCTGCTGCTCTGAAAGCCCCATCGACGTTGACCTTCAGTGTGTCACCCACTGGCCTCGTCCATTCGAGTTGTCTCTGCACAGGCTGCGCGCATTTTCCAGAACCACAAAGCTGAATCGATTCCCTAGCCCAGTGTCTGATATTTGATTCGAGCTCCTCCACTGGCCTCATCCTCTCTCCCTTGTTCATTTTATTTCTGTAATCCCACCATCGCCATAACATGCAAGTCACCAGCACACGCTTATCCTCTGGCAAGGCAACGATTGCGCGCACGAACTCCTTAGCATCTCTGCAAGTAGCAAGCCGTTCACGCAGCCCTTCCATCTGAAGGCAACGCCAGAGCTTCTTGGCTTGTTTGCAATGCACAAACAGATGTGCACCGTCCTCACCAAGACGACTGCAGCAGACACAGGTGGTCTCACAATCGATTCCTCTCCTTTTCAAGGTAAGTTTGAGTGGCAAGCTGTTGTGGGCTAGTCTCCAGAGGAACTGCTGGATTTTTGGTTGACAAGGAATCTCCCAAATCCGCCTCCAGGGAAAATCTTCTTCAGCTGCTCCTGATGATGAAGGCAGGCTCGCATCCCGTCCCCTGACATATAACTTATATGCAGATTTCACTGAGAATTTCCCCTTGCTGTCAAAAAACCATGCATGAAAGTCATTATATTCATCATTTATTGGAGTAGTCAGAATCACCTTAACATCCTCCTCAACAAAGATGCTTCTAACAAGGGGTTCATCCCAGCTTCCTGTCTCTGGGTCAATGAGCTCGCACACATTAGTTAACAGACATCTCCCCCTTCTTGTCATGGGAGTCATAGATCCCTCTCTGTTCAGCCATGGATCGTTCCAAATTCTCACCTCCGTACCATCTCCGATTCTGTGGATCAGGCCTTCCTTCAAAAGTTGCACACCCTTTAAAATACTTCTCCACGTATAAGATATGCCGCTTGTTGGTTGTGCTTCCAGGACCGAGCTGTTCGGGAAATACCGGGCTTTCAAGACTCTAGCACAGAGAGAGTCAGGCGATGTCAAGATCCTCCATGC
This sequence comes from Triticum timopheevii, assembly GCA_963921465.1. Lineage (NCBI taxonomy): Eukaryota > Viridiplantae > Streptophyta > Magnoliopsida > Poales > Poaceae > Triticum > Triticum timopheevii. The sequence goes on from OY997266.1 coordinate 177,169,920, forward strand.
CTGGCGTGCTAGCATGGCAATATTAAACCCGTACAGGTCCCTGAAGCCCAGGCCCCCCTCCTTCTTAGGCTTTGTTAGTAGCTCCCAACTTAGCAGATGCATAGTATTTTGCTTGTCTTGCTTTGCCCACCAGAAACGACAAATCATAGAACCCATTTGCTCACATAAAGTTTTAGTGAGGTCAAAACACGACATAGCAAAGGTTGGAATTGCTTGAGCACACGCCTTGATGAGAACATCTTTCCCCATTTTAGATAGGAGCCTTTCCACCCATCCCTGTATCCTTTGCCATATCCTATCCTTTAGATACTCAAAAGTCTTTGCTCTCGCTTGGCCTACGTACACAGGCAAACCCAAGTACCTCTCAGATCTAGCTTCAATTTTGATGTGCAGCTCATTCAACACCCCTCTTCTGCACTCCGTACTCGTTTTTCTACTGAACATCACAGAGGATTTGTCATAGTTAACGACCTGCCCAGAGCAAACCTCATATAGTTGTAGGATATTTTGCAGATGTCTGGCACTTTGACGCGAAGCTTTAATCAGTACCAAAGCATCATCCGCAAACAGTAAGTGGTTGAAACTCGGGGCTGCATTGCATATACAGATCCCTCTTAGATCACCATCCACCTCAGCCTTATTCAACATGGAAGACAAGCCTTCAGCACATAATAAAAAAGGTAAGGTGATAATGGATCACCTTGCCGAAGACCTCTCTGAGGGATCAACACCTCGATATACTCCCCATTTACCTTAAACCGATAAGCAACAGTGGAGACACACATCATGATCTTCTTTATCCATTCTTCGTCAAAACCCATTTTTTGCATCATCATTTCCAGAAAGCCCCATTCGACCCTATCATAGGCCTTGCTCATGTCCAATTTAACAGCTGCATACCCCTCTTTTCCTCTTCTTTTGTTCTGCATATAATGTGTGCACTCATAAGCCAGCAAGATATTGTCTGTTATCAACCTACCCGGTACAAATGCACTCTGGTTGGGGGAAATAATTTCAGGAAGGATTTGTTTCAGCCTATTGGCCAGTACCTTAGACACTAGCTTGTACACCACATTGCATAGACTGATGGGCCTGAGATCCTTCATACTCTCTGGATTCTTCACTTTTGGGATCAACACGACACAAGTATCATTCCACCCTTCCGGCATCGGGCCCCCATTGAGCACGCTAAGCACTTCTCCCACAACCTTCTCTCCTACAATGTCCCAGCATTTCTTGTAGAAGATAGACGGCATGCCATCAAGCCCCGGCGCTTTAAGATCACCAATACTCTCAAGGGCATCAAAGACTTCCTTCTCAGAGAAAGGCAAGTTTAAAGATTCATTTATCTGAGGCGTAACTCGAGACTCAACTTGGCTTAACAGCTCGCCCATCCGAGTACCTGCATGAGAAGTAAAGAGGTTCAAAAAGTAGTTAGTCACTACCTCCTTCATAGCCTCCTTCTCCACCACTGTGCCATCCTCCCTCCTCAATCTTTTAATATGGTTCCTTTTCCTTCTCTCCGCAGCTGCCGCATGGAAAAATTTCGTGTTACGGTCTCCTCCTTTCATCCATAGCACGTGTGCTCTTTGTTTCCAGTATGTTTCCCTCTGTTCTTCCAGCCTTTCAAGCTTAAACTTTAGCACTCCCTCTCTTTGAACCATAGCTGGGTTAATGTTCCCTCTCCTGCACCTCTCCAAATCCTTCTTTGTTTTGCTGATTCTTTTCTCAAGATCACCCAGAATATTCCTACTCCAATCTATCATTTCCCCCAGAACTCCTCTCACCGCCCCCGCCACGTCCTTTCTCTCCACCTGCGTGCCCAGGTTCCAAGCATTCTCTATCATCTCCCTACACCCTTCTTCCTTCAGCCAGCTTGCTTCAAACCGAGGTACTAAACACTGTGCTGGACACCGCCTCAACCTTGCTGCCCCTTCCGTCTCCAAGATGATCGGTCGGTGATCTGAGTGGCGTGGGTCCCCATTAATCACCCGAGAAGCTGGGAAACGGTCACACCAAGCAGGCATAGCCACCGCACGGTCCAGCCTCTCCTTGATGTAGTTAGCCGCTACATGGTTGTTGTTGCGCCAAGTGAAGGTATCGCCCATATATCCCATGTCCTTCAGCTCACATATTTCTAAAGCGGATTTAAAGCGGTCCATACAAACTTGTGCTCTAGGGGGGCCACCTTCCTTCTCCCAGCTGTGTAAAACTTCATTAAAATCGCCCATACATAGCCATGGTTTATTATTTTGGTGTTTCAGGGTACGCAGCAAACGCCAAGTGTTTTCCTTCTCATCTGCCTTCGACTCTCCATAGATTCCGATAAACCGCCACACAAATCCATCCGGTTCAATGATCTTCGCATCAATGTGGTAGCGGGACATGAACCCAATCAGCTTCAGATTGATCTCGTTCTTCCAAAACAAAGCCAACCCGCCACTCTGGCCTTCGCAGTCCTTGACAAGCATGTTAGTTATTCCCATCTTCCATCGCAACCACTCGATCCTTGCACGTACTAACTTTGTTTCAGACAAGAAAAGTACGTCGGGGTCCTCCTTCTTCTGGAGCTCCAGAAGACTTCGAATTGCCGGGCCATTCCCCAAACCCCGACAATTCCAAGAAATGAGCTTCATTGGGTCTCGCAGGGCTGTTCCAACAGCCCCGCTTTAACAATTTCTTTCTCATTGTATGCTTCAGACCTCCTCTTCTTCGGTGACACCCCTTCGAGCATCTCAATATCTGTCGGGGCTCCCTCCCTCTTGCCACCAGCGTGCACTCCTAACTGTGTATTATCACCCGCATGTTTCCGCTCCTTCCTCCTGAAACCCCTTCCCTCCTTACCCCTACTCCTCCCTCCCTCGCTAGAGACATCAACCTTTTTAGCCTTCTTGTACCCTGTCTCACCGGCATGCAATGTCCCCTTTTGCTTCTCCTCGAAACCCCTATGTACTCCTCTTGGTTCGCCCTTTTCGTCATACCCTTTCTCATCTGTCACCACCACCCGTACCTGGTTGATGGGGTTTGTTTCCTCAAGTCCCTCTCCATTGTAGGTCAATTGTTTCCTGCTCTTACCGGAGAGATCACCATCTTGGTCCTCCCTCAATGCACCCATGTTCTTTAGAGGACTCGTCACCTCCTCCCCGTCTGCCCCCTTGTCCTGCCTGATCTTATCCTCTGATCTTTCGAACGATTTCTTCCAAGAGGGAGCATCGCTGCCACTTTTACTGTCGCTGCTTGTCCAACCCATTCTCCTTCTGGATGAAAACCCCCCATAGTCGGCCCCTCCTCTTCTTCTCTCCTCATAACCATGACTTGTCTCCAGAACATACCTCATCCATCGCCCATACTCAGCAACTTCCCCTTTTTTCAGTTTCCTTTTACACTCTCGGTCGGTGTGACCCATGATGCCGCATGTGTAGCAGAAGTCGGGCAAGAATTCGTATTGGAAATAGCACATTTTCCTCTCTTCTTCCTCCTTCCCTCTCCTTTCATTTACTATTGCATCTCCATCTATATCCTCATCTTCCTCCAGATATAAGCCCCTCATAAGGGGTTCAGCCACCCTTATCCGCACCTTCACCCGAAGACACTGCCCTAGGGCAGTCCCATCCTCTCCCGTGTCAACCTCCACTAGGTCTCCGATTTGCTCAGCAATGTCCTCTGCCAGCTCCTTGCACATCATTCCCAAAGGCACATTGAAGATCCTAACCCATATTGGCACTTTTTCAAATGTATACTCATCAATCGTTTTTGTTGGATCGGAGTCTACCATTACCAACAGATCCTTTCCAAATGTCCACGGACCATTTTCTATCGCCTTTCTCTTCCCTTCCTCTTGCTGAAACAGAAGTAGGAATCTGTTCCCCCCATCTCCCTCACCTCAAGCCTGCTCAATGGGCACCAGGCCCTCTTCAGCGCAACCTACATACCCTTCACATAGCCTGGTTTGTCCGACATGAGCTTCCCCACTGCCTTCACTGCACCCCCTACCTGCTGTTGCCCTTGTTGCTGCGTCCTTCTCCACCCAACCTTCACCCCCTTCTTCTCTGCTTCAGACAGATTCATCTTCTTGAGCATTCCTTCCACGCCTTCCATGACTACCCAGACTCAGCTCCTTGAATCGCCCCGATCTAGGAAGAAGTTATTTTCGATCCGATGCCCCAGCCACACCGGGAAGTATTTTGGGTGGATTTGGTGGAATCAGTGGAGAGAATCGCTCCTGGGAGACTGAGAAAGGAAGGAAAGCCCCTGCCCGCGAGATCGGCGAGAGGGAGATCCAGAGGCGGGTGAGAAGCTCCAGGGGACCCCAAGGCAGCGGCGGGGGAATAGGGACAGGGGACGAATCGCCCCAGGATCGCCAGAGAGGAAAACCTAGCCGTCACGGAGGGACGGACGGATTTGGAAGGATTGAAACGGGATCCGGCGTGCTTCGCGTTTGGTAATGAGTGCTGCTAGACGGACGACACTGCTCGGACGATTTTTGGACGATGCTACGGATCCAACCATGCATGGGTAGGAGTAACTAGCAAAACTGCCCGTGCGTTGCAACGGGAGAATGTCACACGACCTATCCAAAGACCTTGTTTCATTCGAGGCAAAAGTTGCAGTGTTTCTACAATAATATTAGTCATGTCCACCTTGCTAAGCGTAGACAACGCGAAATAGAAATTCATACAAAAAAAATTCAAAGCTTATTCATTTACAGGAAATTAACATGAATTTTGTAGCGACTCTGCAAAGAGCAGTTGACATATTTACATTGTATGATAGGCCCGGACTACTCCCTCTCTTGCAAGACTTGCCGTTGCTTCACTTTATTGAGTGTGACCATGGTTGTGTTCTCTCCTTAAATGTAATCTTAAACCTCTCCTGAAAAACATCAAATAGAGCGCTTGTGCCATCAGAGGTGAGTGTGATACCATGTACTCTCTCCGTCCGAAAAACATGTCGCATCGCCTTTTTACAATTTACCCCTCATTGTTTTCTCGACCAAACCCGCGGTCCTCTCTCTCCTTCCTCACTCTTCTCCGACGCCGGCCGATTTGGTCGCGCCCGCCCCCGCCCACAACCCGCCGCCCGCCCCCGCCCACGGCTCCCCCTCCCACCGCCCCACGCTGCTCCCCACCTCCCCGGCACCACACGCCTCCGCCTCGTTTCCCTCCCCTCCGCCCGCCGCATCGTTCCCCTCTGCTACCACCCTTCAAGGTTCAAATTTTGGAGACCACTGTCCGCATCTGTCCATCGTCGACCACGAAGCTCGCCCCCTCCATGGACGCCATCGACCCGAGCACTAGAAAGCACGGGTGCCCCTTCTCCACTCCACGGACGGCTACGTGCTCAAGGTGGAGGAGCTCACCGTGTTAAAAAAGGTGGAGGAGCTCACCGTCGAACTCGCCGGAGTGGTGCTCGCCGTCGGCCCCGCGCATCCGGGCTCGGCGCCGCCGCCGCCAAAGACCACCTCTTCAAGGTATCAGACGCGCCCACCATTCTTGCCATTTCAATTTCAGAGAGACCATATGCAGGGCATCAGATGCATATCTAATTTCGAATTTTTGCTCTGTTTTTCAAACCACTTTCAGCTGTGTTTACTTTCAGCTCTGTTTGTCTCTCGCAGGGGTCGCAGGACCACCCGGGCCTGGTCACCATCGCCATGGAGGATATCCTGCAGTTCGCGGCGTCCATCGGTGGTGCAGGACACCCACGTCTTCGATCTGCTGGAGCCCAAGGAGTAGGAGGTCCTGGTGCTGGAGGATGCACATGGCAAGACCAATCTCAAGGGCCTCTCCAAGGTTTACTCTGCTCTAACAAATCAGCCTCTTTTCAAATTACATAGAGGATTGCAGAAAAGTTATGTTTGTTGTGTGTATCACAAATTCAGTTTTAGTTCCAGTGAAGTTTCTTGTCCTTTATGTTTATTCTTATCAAAAACAAATTCAACTAACCAGATTGCAACTAACCAGCCTCTAGAGCATGTAGTTTCCCAATAATCTTATTTGGCACTTCTGTGGATCTGTTAATAAGCAGACAGCGCAATTTTGTAAGCTTAACAATACTGGATGGTACTGTGACTGGTGCCTCGAACCAGATACCTCTAGAGCATGTACTCCTATTTATTCTAATAGGCATTTTGTACTCCAAAGGTGAGGCCATGATCTGTGGTGTCTACTGAAGGCGTTTCAGTCAAAAACTTGCGTAAGCAAGAGCAGATTTACGAGCAAAAAACTCACTTCATATGTCTACTATCTAGCACTTTCTGCATGAAATCTGCAACTTATTTATTCTCATGAACTTACTAAAATGGTTTTCCCAACAAATTTGCAGTAAAAGCCTTGGTGAGTAGTGGATCCTGCCAAATCAGAAGGATTTACCAACAAATTTCAGTACCATCACCAATCCATGATGAAATTGTAGTTTCACTTCATTGTACATAACCTTTATGCATTTTAGAAATACTCCATGGCAGTATCTAGTAACACTGTCAGTTACTGAATCTATATCTATAGTACTCCATGGCAAAGATTAGTGCATTTCTAAAATGGCAAAGATTATGGCACAAAGATTAGTCACATCACATCAAAATCTCAAATTCTTGCTCAAAATCTCAAATCTAAATTTGATGGAGTATTCGACAGCAGTCTCTGATTGCTGAAAGCATCTGTTGCAGATATTGTTTGGCTGGTGATATTGCTTACTGCAGCTAGAGTAGAAGAAGGAATAGAAGTAGCTGTAAATAAAAAAAATGTATGTCCATATTTAGGAGAAGTAACTTTGTTAGGAAGAAAGCTAGCTCTAAACAGAGTTACTCCATTTGATATGTGATATTTTTATCCTAGAGTAGATTGTTAGGAGATGTTGTTTTTATCTCTGAACTTGTATGATATGTGAACCCCAAAAAATGCATCATCAGACAGGTGCAGGTTGATGCCCCTCCATTTGTCACATCACATACTAGACTATGTGATCATTTTCTTTTTAAATGCTAGGAAAAGGGGAGGTGTTCGCCATATTATAGAGAGCAGAAAGATTGATGGCTAGGGAAACCCAAGAAGTAAAAGGAACAACACTGAAAGCAAATAGACCATGCAAATAACCAAAATTAATTCTAATTAATTCAAATAAATCTAAATAACACAAATTAATTCAATTAATCCAAATGGCCCAAATTAATTCAAATAATTAAGCCAAATAACCCAAATTCCAATAAATTCCAACAAGGAGTTGATATACAAGGATTAGACAAGGCATACACAAGGGCATGACATAAGGGCATCTTTGTCCCCTCTTGACACAAGATTACACAAGACATACACAAGGAGCACCTGATTACATGACATAAGGGCCTCTTTGCCCCCTCTTGACTACATTCTTTCTCTGGCCACTTCTTCCCTTCCCTTCCCTTTACTTTTCTTTCTTTTCCCTTCTCTAGCCAATTCTTTCCTTTTATTTTATTTTCCTATTGCAATTTCCATTTCTTCTATAATGGCCCTAGTATCAACAACTACCTGACTGTCGCAATATACACCGGTTATTTCCATTCCAACATTCTGAAAGCGATCCTTGTGCAGGTGGGGCAACTTATATTGATTTCCCCCTTTGTCTTTCATAACTTCAAACATAACTGCTTCTAATGTGATAAAGCTTCTGTGCAACTTGTCGGGATCGTAGTTCTCGAATTCCTCTTCCACACCATGTACCAGTTCCTGGATGTTTGTAGCTGACCTGCAGTCGGTTAGAGACTGGAGAGAGTTATGGAAGCAGAGGTCCAAACAATTTAACTCAGGGCTATTTGGGGGCTGTTGTAGCAATCGGATGTCAAGATCAGTTTGTTCCACAGCTTCTCGAAAAGCTACATCATTGGGAAGGACATGGGGCTTTGCATTATCCTGTTGGATGAATATTGTTGCTCCCTCATCATCGTCAGGCCACTTATCCTAAATTGCCGGGATAACCTTATTGATTAGATAATCTCTGCACACAGGCCTAGTTACTTTCACTGATGTCAACACTTTTGTGCCCTTTGTTCTGTTTTGACTTGTCCGCTTTGCCTCAGTCTCTTCGACGAATGCCCAAATGCCGATCTTCCCGTCAAATGTTAGCTCCCCCTCATTGTTATATTGAGGCCTGGCAACAGCTGTTAGGAACATCACCTTCCCAATGCTGTGAGTGTTTGACACGGTGCGCTTCGGCTCAGGTTCTCCTGGAAGTACATAGTAACTATTCTTCACTCTCGTCATGTCAAACCACTTCTCATCGATGTGAACCATATTCGTCATTGGTTTAAACATAGCCCGAGAAGTTGAGATTGAATTGTCATCGACCATGGACATACAAAGTTTCAATCTCGTAAGCTTGTTCTCTAGCTTGAGGTGAGGCTTCACGGTGCTTGTGATGTGGTTGAGCTCATTCAACTGGAACCTCTTATGTAGGGTCGATCGGGCCACACCTAGAGACCGTGCCAGAGATCGAATTGTCCTTCTTTTATTTAGTGGGATTGTTGAGGTCCTCTCTAGATCCAGCTCCTTTCTCTTTCGGCCAGATCTTCCTGGCTTCTTGCTTGAGACATCTACTTCTTTGCCATCGGCAATTTGCTTTTTGGCTTCTTCCCAGATTCTTTCAACAGATCGTACACTTATGTCCAACAGGTTTGAGACTAGCAGCTTGTCGTCTGGTTGAACAGACCCATCTCTGAGCTCGATTACCAGCAAAGCAAAGTAAATACCATGCCTCTCCTTATCTGAAAATTCTCTTCTCTTCTCTTGAAGTATCCAATTCATAACTTCATCCTCTTCCTCTTGAGCTTTGTCCTCTTTCCCTTCATCTTCTGGAGGCATCCAATTCATAGCTTCATCGTCTTCCTCTTGAGGCATCAAGTTCAAATCCATAGTTCCTTT